>JAUMJK010000515.1:0-713063 GCA_033558105.1 Coccyzus lansbergi | reverse complement strand
TGCCCTCCCCTCGTCGGCTCCTCCTCCTCCTCCTCTTTCCCCTCGTCTTTCCTCCTTCTTCCTCCTTCAGTCTCCTCCTCCCTCTTCCTCCTCCTCCTCTTCTTGCTGCCGGGGGCGCGGAGCGCGGCCGCCGCGGTCGGCCCTGCAGTCGCCATGCAGATCACACTGAAAACGCTGCAGCAGCAGACCTTCCGCATCGACGTCGACCCTGAGGAGACGGTGCGGGGGAGGGGGCGAAGGGGAAACGCGCCTTCTCCTCTCGGGCCGGGGAGGGGGACGCGGGACGACACCCCGTTTTCCAGGGCTGTCGCCGGAGGAAAGGGGCCATGTCGGCCGTCGGGGAGGGGAGAGTCCCGGGAGGTGGGCGGGAAAGCGGCTGCGACCCAGGAGAGCGGAGCCGTGGGTAGGCTTAGGCTGTGCCTGCCTGGTGCTTGGGGTCCCGCACCCCTGGGGCGAAGCCGCGGTGGGTTTAGGCAGGGTCAGGACCTCGTGGATGTCCTGGTAGGATTCGCTCCCTACGCTTTCCAGCCTGGGAAGGAAATACTGGGGCAGTTGTTGGGCAGAGGTATGTGCGCTTTAGAGGTTTGCTCTCAGGTGCGTCCCTGAAGGCTTAGGTAGGTGTCTGCGGTGTTTGGTGAGGGTGGGTGGTGGCGAGGGGCATTGCTTCGGGTACGGGGTGACCTGCGAGGGCTAAAGTGCGCTCGGACAGGACGGACTGTGGGTGAGGTTCTGCTGAGCGCTGCAGGGCGACTTCTTGTCTCCCGCAAAGTGGGCTATGGGATGGGGGGGGGGGGGTTGGAACTAGAGGGTCTTTAAGGTCCCTTCCAACCCTAACTGTTTTATGATTCTATGATTCTGTGTGTGCTGAGGTCCATCAGAGGAGGCCTCAGCTTACTGTCAGGTTACAGTGTCTGTGCGTCTTTATGCGTATAAGGCTGGGAGGGATGAGAGGACGCATTACAGTTGCTGGTCAGTATTTTGTGTTGGAGAGCTGGAGTAACTCCCATCAGAGAACAGGCTGAGAGAGTTGAAGTTGTTCAGCCTGGAGAAGAGAAGGCTCTGATGAGACTTTACAATGACCTTCCGGTACCTGATATGGGCCTACAAGGGAGCTGTGGAGAGACTGTTTACAAAGGTTTTTAGTGATAGGGTTGGGGGCAATTGATATAAAATGTACAGGGGCAGATTTAGACTAGACATAAGGAAGAATTTCTTCACTGTGAGACTGGGGAGGCACTAGCCCAGGCTGCCCAGAGAAGCTGTGGCTGCCCCATTCTTGGAAGTGTTCAAGGCCAGGTTGGATGGGGCCTTGGGCAGCCTGATCTCGTGGGAGATGTCCCAGCCCACGGCAGGGGAGTTGGAACTAGGTGATCTGTAAGGTGCCTTCCAACCCTAACTGTTCTATGGCTCTCTCTGTATGTGTGCATCTGCTGAATATCCCTAAGGAAATACAGTGGTCTGAGATGAGAAAAGGCAACTTACATGAGTTTGCACGGTTGTTAGTTGCCTTCTCACTTACCTGAGCATGGATGGTTGCTGCTGATAGCTCAGTCCAGACATTGCTGTGGCCTCCTTGTGAAGTATTTGGGGAGTTTAGAGTTGAAAAGTGTGTCAGCTCAGCATTTCATGTTGCTTTTTGTCAATGAAACTCTGGAAACAATAGAACATTGCATCTGCTTTTATAAAGTCTGTTGGTTTATCCTTTTCTGCTTCCATCTTAGGAAGAATAAAGAATGACAGTTAAAAGTCTGGCAGAATTCATTTAGTTTAAGGGTGTGGCAGAGGGAGATGGCAAGTGTCTAGATGAAGCATGTGTTAGTAACCTTCAAGGATTTAAAGCCTTAGTCTTTACGTGTTACACAGGAAAGCTGTCTTTTCATCTTTTACCTGTTCTCTGTATTCAGTAAGGTCCTGGGAAGTAAAATCAAGGTGAGTACTGAAGGAATTTTACCAGTCAAAACCCTCACCAGCTTATGAGACAACAAAAAGCATTATCTGGAAGGTGGATTATGGGAAATTAGACTACACTTTCTGTTTCTAATTGTACTTGTTACAGTACCTCAGTAACTGAATGGAATGCTTCTCATGAGCCTTATGCTTTAGGTTTTAGCTAGGAGTGGATGATAAGATAGAGGAAAAGCCTTGGTTTTAAAGTGACAGGGTGAAGCCTTGATCTGGGTAGCTGTAGAGGTGAAAAATATATTTAAATTTCTGTGGTCTAATTTTTAGAAGATGACAAAGAAATTCTTGTTGAAAGTGTTGTAAGTCATAGAACACTTGAGCCTTTAGTCAGAAACCAGGCTTGTTAAAATTGGAAGGTGCTTTGAAGTGTAATCAGTTAGGAAAGTGTTTCACGAGTCTGTTTGAAAGTTCTCAGTCTGATTTAAAAAAAATTCTAGTTTTACAAGAGTGCACCAGTGTCTTAGGTTAATTCTGTAACATCTTGAAACAAATGTCTGTATTTTGCAGAGTTCAGGAAATATTGCTTCTAGTCTTTGAACCAAGGGTATTGAGGGAGCTGGTGGATGTGCTGGCCAAAACCCTTTCCATCATCTTCCAACAGTCCTGGAAGACTGGGGAAGTTCCACTGGACTGGAGGCTGGCTGATGTTGCACTCATCTACAAGGAAGGTCGCAGGGAAGATCCAGGGAACTACAGACCTGTCAGTCTGACCTCAGTGCCAGGGAAAGTCATGGAACAGGTGGTCTTGAGTGCTATCATGAAGCACATGCAAGAGAACTGCGTGATCAGGCCCAGTCAACATGGGTTTACCAAAGGCAGGTCTTGCCAAACTAACCTGATCGCTTTCTATGACAACGTGACTCAGCTGCTGGATGAGGGGAAGGCTGTGGATGTATCTTCCTGGACTTCAGTAAAACCTTTAACATATTTTCTCACAGCATTCTGCTACGGAAACTGTCAGCCTCTGGCCTGGACAGGTGCACACTCTCCTGGGTAGAAAACTGGTTGGCTGACCGGGCCCAGAGAGTGGTGGTAAAAGGTGTTAAATCCAGCTGGAGGCCAGTTACAAGTGGGATTCCCCAGGGCTCAGTGCTGGGTCCAGCCCTGTTCAATGTCTTCATCAATGGATGAAGGCATTGAGGGTACCCTTAGCAAGTTTGCAGATGACGCTAGGCTGTGTGGAAGTGTAGATCTGCTGGAGGGTAGGGAGGCTCTGCAAAGGGATCTGAACAGGCTGGACCATTGGGCTGAGACCAATGGCATGAGGTTTAACACGGCCAAATGCTGGGTCCTGCATTTGGGGCACAACAACCCTATGCATAGCTACAGACTGGGAGAAGTCTGTCTAGAAAGCTACCTAGAAGAGAAGGACCTGGGGGTATTGGTTGACAGCTGACTGAACATGAGCCAGCAGTGTGCCCAGGTGGCCAAGAAGGCCAATGGCATCCTGGCTTGTGTCAGAAATGGTGTGACCAGCAGGTCCAGGGAGGTTCTTCTCTTTCTGTACTCAGCACTGGTGAGACCGCTCCTTGAATCCTGTGTTCATTTCTGGGCCCCTCACCACAAGAAGGATGTTGAGGCTCTGGAGAGAGTCCAGAGAAGAGCGATGAAACTGGTGAAGGGGCTGGAGAACAAGTCTTGTGAGGAGTGGTTGAGAGAGCTGGGGTTGTTTAGCCTGGAGAAGAGGAGGCTGAGAGGAGACCTCATTGCTCTCTATAATTACCTGAAAGGAGATTGTAGAGAGGAGGGGGCTGGCCTCTTCTCCCAAGTGACAAGGGACAGGACAAGAGGGAATGGCCTCAAGCTCCGCCAGGGGAGATTTAGGCAGGAGATTAGGAGGAGGTTTTTCACACAGAGGGTCATTGGGCATTGGAATGGGCTGCCCACGGAGGTGGTTGATTCACCTTCCCTGGAGGTGTTTAAGGCGCAGGTGGTCAGGGTCCTGAGGGACATGGTTTAGTGTTTGATGACAATGGTTGGACTCGATGATCCAATGGGTCTCTTCCAACCTGGTTGTTCAATGATTTTCTGATTCTGTATGTGTGAGTTTCTCTGCTAGAGATAGGCTTGTTTAGTTGGAACTGTGCCCTATACTGTGACAAGGCAAAAAATCACCTACTTGTGGAAGTCCCAGAAAACCCGTTGCTCTGAAATCAGATTCTTGACCTCTGAAATTGGTTTCTGGTTCTAGTAGTTTCTCCCCTTATTCCTAATACAAATTAATCTGAAAAGATTCTATGTTAAAATGCAGTTCTGTCAAGAATTTATGCTTGTAACTGGGAGCTGTATTTAATAGTAAGGGTACTTAAACATTTCAGTGAGAATCTGAAGCAGTGCACTTCATAATAACTAATTAGGCTTTTTACAGCTTTTACGTTAAGTGGCTGATTTTTTTTTTCCTGCTTAATCAGGCTGTTGAATTTCAAAATTCAAAACATGCTTTTAATAATGTGACTTCAGTTTTGGTTTGGTTGTATTTTAAAGTATTGGCACACTGAATATTTGGACTGACTGAAAAAGTTGAGGATATTTAGGCTCAGACCCTATTAGCTGAGAAAGCTTATTAGCAATTGGAGAGGTGTTCTTGCAAGCATGGCTGATTTTTAAAGTTTTGGGGCAAAAGCTTCTGGGGACCGCAGGAATCAACGTTGCACTCATCAAGCTCTGTAGAGGGGTAGATTTGCCACTTGTAAGCATTTCTGTGGCTTGAGTGAAGCAGTTCAGTATATCAGCATTTGGTTTTAACTGGAATAAATGATAGGTGTGTATTTATCTACAGTTTGTGTTGTTGACTGTAACTGTGTTAGGAGTTCATAGTAAGCCGTCTGAAACATACAGACTGATGTGGGCATGTGGTACATCTCATTTGAGATGATAGTGATAATGTTGTAGGCTTATAAATTGAGCACTTCTGTTGCAGTTACCACCATGTAGACATGAAATAGGGTTTTAAAAAATTCATCAGACTTGTCTAACTTAACTTCCTTTGAAAGTGAAATACTAGTTGAAAGTAAACCTGTCCTGTTTCTTGTTCAGCTTCCCTGTGCTGTTAATCTAAAAACCCAATTGTCAAAGTGCAGAGAAGTACAATGAGTATTGAGGATGTTAGTACTCATTTTACCACAATCAAATTTCAGTGTCCTGCCATAATGTTTGAGCACAGGGGAGTGCTTGTTTAACATTGTGTCAAGGAGAGACTTAGTTGTGGGAGTTTGAACTTCAGTATGGTCTGGTATATCCTTATATAGTTTCTGCTTTATTTTTAGACACGTGTATAGGGATTTTTGGATGCCATGTTATGCCCCATTGGTGCAGAAAGCTCCTGTTTTTTAAGTTTAGAAATTTAGCTTAGGCACTAGCCAAAACAGTATTAAATACTTGGGTAATGTACTCCAGCAAAAATTAAGCAGGATCCAAAGGGTGTGTATTAAGGAAAAAGTGAACTTTGGCATATATTACAGTTTTCTAGATAAAACAGGTATATTACAGGGAAAAAGATGCTACTCTTATTTTTCAAAAGATGATGTCATAGCACAGAACTTGTATTTTCTGATTAGTAGGGCACATAATTGTAGGGCACACCTTGTTTTTGTAACAACAAGGTAGAACATGAAAGAGAATAAATTTTTAATGTGTACATGGGGGTTAGCTGCAGTAAAATGACAAGCTACTTTCATTCTCTTCAGACAGTGCAATGTTAAATTTCTGAATTAGGGCAGAGTATTATCTGAATGAATAGAGTATTATTTGTGAAGTAAAGCAAATACTGTTTGTGAACACAAAATTTCATTAGTTGTATCTGTTCAGTATGCTGAGAGCTATACTAAAACATCCAATAAAACAAAGGAGATAGGCTTTGAAACTACATATACTTTCAATACTTTACATCAGTTCTTGTTCTGTCTGGGGCTATGAAAGACAAGGGGAAACAAACAATGGGTTGTTGTAAAAGCTATTATTCATATTTCCTAGAGACCTACTGACAAACTGTGGCTATCTGTTGGGAAAACACCTCTTGAACTAGCTGCATTAGTGAATGTAAGGGTTAACACAATTCTGTATCTAAGTAATGAATTCTAAGTAGTAGTAGTAGTACGTTTCTTTCTAATAAAGTGATTTTTTTTTGTTTGTGTGTTACAAGAGGATTTGAAAATACTAGATTTTCTTTTTGTCATTTTATTATAGTTCTGTTGACTGGAGGAAAAGTGCTGTTGTGATCCTGTTAAAAATCCAGACATATCCTTCTAGGTTACAGATGTTTTGCTGTCTCAAGTCCTGATATTTTTCTGTAAGGCTTCTTTGATTTTACAGCAGGTGTCTATTTTCTTCTAGTGTGTTGTTCTATTGCTTTTGCGTCTCCTAGGATTCGTTGGTGAGTGTATGTATTTGCACCGTGATAGGAGGTATGACTTGGATGGACTTGTCTGTGCTGCTTCAGCTTTCATAGATGACTCTGCAAAAAGGGGTAGCTTTGGAGATTTTGAAGAAGTTGTTCTAAATCTTGGCTGAAGATCGCTAGGCATTCACATACTCAGGAATATTTTCTGTGAATGAGTGACTGCTCTGACATAATTTTAAAAAAAATTGTGGGAGGTTGGTACTGGCAAAAGTTATGAAAGTATTTTTATTGTATTCCTGGTAATTTCTGGATGGCACCGTCATCGCTGTGACAAGATTCAGGGCCTGGAGAGAGCTCTAGCTGTCGACCCAACTCCAGTTTTGTCATCTTGTGGGGCAGCCTCTTACTGTTGCTGCTGGGGTGGCCTCTTCTTTGGTGGGGAAGTGTCCTTGGAGCCACTGGCTTTCCTCTTTGGTGCTCTCCGGGGCCCCCCAGGGCAGCACTGGCTGCTCTGTCTGGGAGCAGAGGGTCCTGCTCCAGCCTCCTCTGGTTCCTCCCGTGGTGTTCCTTGTTCCCGGTTGGCAGGAATGGGTGTGGAGAGGGGGCTGCCGGGATGCCCATGGAGGGCAGCTGATGAGGTACTGGGTGTCTCTTGTTCCTGAGACCTGTGGGCGCTATTGGCAGGGGCTGCAGTGGGGGCAGGAGACCCCGCCTGGGCAACAGCAGCACTGGGGGCAGCTGCAGGGCTGCTCTCTGGCTCCTGTGTGGCACGGGTGTTCCTGGGGCCCATCTGTTGTTGGTCGTCCTGGCGGTACCAGCTCAGGATGGTGTTAATCATGTGCCGCACAAAGCTGCCCGTGTCCCTACCCAAGACAACCTGGACCAGCGGGGTCAGGGCTTCCTCATCTGGGCCAAAGGTGCACAGCCACAACAAGATGATCCTTCGTGCTGCCACTGCTTGCCTGCTGCTTCCCCGGAAGATCCGCCGCAGCTCCCTCCGTAGCCAGGGCAGCAGCACTCGGAGCAGAGCCGGGTGCCATCGGGAGAGGCCGGCCCAGGTGCTGGATGGGAGGCCGCCCACAGGAGCGCTGGGCACTAGCCCCCAAGCTGACGGCTGGGATGCTGCAGGACGAGGGTGGGTGACCAGCTGGCCAGGAGCGACAAGCGATGGCTCCAGAGAATGTGGGATGACTTGCTCCTGAAAGCTGTTGTCCCACTGCACCGAGTGCAAGATGGAGGTCACCCTCCCTCTGCAGAGGGGGCAGTTGGTACTGCTCTGGGCCCACCTCAGGATGCAGCTCTTGCAAAACCGATGCAAGCACGGCATCGCGTAGGCAGCATCATCCCAGCTGTCCAGACATATTGGACAGCGGTCAACTGCCACCATGGCCATGCTTGCTGCGGTGGGCTGGGGAGCTGGAGGTGGCCTGCAGCCACCTCTCGCCGGTGCTGCAGCAGCGGGTGTTGCGCTGGAAAAGGAGGAGAGACCTTGGTCATGGGCTGGCCCAGGAAGGGGTGGAGGAAATGCCCAGGACCCTCCAGAAGGGAACTCTCCCATCTCCCTGGGATGAGTTTTCCTCACATAGCTCACCTCTGCTGCTGCAGTCACGTCTGCTGTGTGCCTTGCCTACCTCTAGCTGGCTGGGCTGAGCAAAGTCCTCCAGTAGCTGTGGTGCTGGACACGAGCACTACCAAAACACTCCAACCTCGCCAACTGCTCGGCTGGACTGAGGGCAGGAGCCAGCTGTGTGGAACTAAGTACCCGGGTGCACCAGTCACAATCCATTGTTAGGCAACAACAGAACCCCTCACTTGGTGATGTCACTGTGGGTGACCCTCACCTGTGGCACTTGCCCCATCAGTGCTGCAGCCCCAGCACATGTGTGTGAGGTTACGGCAACGCTGCTGCCTCCTGCACACCTTGTTTGTGGCCTTGTGCTCAGTATCATTGTCTCACACCAGACACTGAGGCCTTGGCCGTATCTTCCCAGGGCCTGTCCCAAGGGCTTTCACATAACTTCATAGTGTTATTTGCATTAATAAGAACTGCTTCAGCAAGGCAATAGATGCCAAACTCCTCCACATGGAGAACTATTGCCCAGTAATTAATTTATGTGTTTAGTCTGTTACAAAGCATAGCATTAATAAAAATGTTGTCAGGATTGTGAGCCAGGGTTTTTTTTGGTTTTTTTTTGACTGTATGTGGAGGATTCTACAGCTGTAGCATGTGTGGATCTCTTGAATGTTCACAAGGCTGAGACTGCCTGTGAAGTTATTTTTCAGGTGTAATCTTGTGGTTCAGGAAGGTACATGCTTGGGGTAGGGGCTTCTTGGGCTGCACATGCAGCACTGCTACTGGAGTGTCACGTGTGTGTGTGTGTAGGAAAACAGAAGCTTGTAGGTAGTTTAACATTGTCTCCTACTTCATATAGGACAGCAGAAGCCGAGCTCAGTCTCACTGAAGGAAACTGTAAACCTCACAATGTTGTAATGGGACCTATTTGCACTTTGGGCACTGACATTTTTGACCAGCAGATATTTTAAGGATTCAATGAGGACACTGAGTATTTGGCATTGGTACTGTGGAAAACTGGTTCCTGAAAACTATAATCTCAGAATCACAGAATGTGACTGGTGTTGGAAGGGTCCTCTGTAGATCATCCAGCCAATCCCCTTGCTAAAGCAGGTTCACCTACAGCAGGGTGGCCAGGAACATGTCCAGGGGAGTTTTGAATACCTTCAGAGAAGGAGACTCCACAGCCTTCCTGGGCTTTCTGTTCTCTGTAACCCTCAAATAATTCTTCTGAGGTCTCTGTGACCTAGGAGTTGGTATTGATCTAGATACTGCTGTACAACGACAAGATCTGTATTTGCGTCTATATCCTCACATCATGCTGGAGAAGACAAACTGTGTGTCTCTGTACAACTGTGGCCAAATTTGTTTAGATGAGTTTTAACTGCATTTTGATTAAATCAATATACTTTCAGACAAACACAACTGCGGGCATGAAAGATTTCACTGTCGTGCGTATGCTGGGACAAGCGGACGATGCCTTGGCATAAGCGTTATATTAACAGCAAGCACAGAGCAAAGGGCTTGTGCTCTCATGCTTGCTAGCTTGTTGAGACCTTGGAATCTTTACTAAGACCCGTGAATTAATAAGAAAAGAATGCGTTGGACAGAAAACATGAAGAAAAGGGCCACATCTGTGGTAAATAGTGGGTTGCACTCTTATCACTGTAGCTGCAGGATTCTCACAGGTGGAAATTCACTGCGCTAGCTGCTGACTGGATACAGAAACACTATATAAGGTTTGCATCCTCTCATTAAAAATAATCTCCCTTGCTGCCTCATTGACAGAATCCATGTCTTAATCGTTACACACACAGATGACTATAATACAATTACTGAAACATACAAAAATAAATCTAAATTATTTTTAGTAGGCCCAGTCAGACCTGTAGGAATTGATTCGTTATTTTCATATCAATATTATTCTTGGAATCAATGCTCCAGATTAACTGCTGCCAATTTCTGATGTCATCTCCCCTGGAGATTTTCATAGTGCATTCAGTAATCCATTCTGCAACTGCTAAGTCCAGCTCTGAAGTAACTTAGGAAGACTCTCACTGTGACACTGTCAAATCACAGAAATAAGCAATGGGCTTCCCCATCTGACTGTGTCATTTGCTAGTCTAATGTCTCGTGCAATAATTTGCACTGTTTTGGAAATATATAGGTAAGCGGCCTGTCCATAGCTGCTCTTCAGAATTATAGGAGACCTGTGTGCAGCTCCTGGCTTCCGTTTGTGCTTGTTATTACAGCACAGGCAGGAACAGAGACAGGGCAAAAAATCAAACAAATTCTAAAAATTAAAGTAGCTGGCAAAGGACCTGCACTCTGAAACACTGCAAAATCCCCCTAGAGCAACAACAGTCCTTGATAAGACACCCAGCCATCACATAACAGTCCTCAGAGACACACAGTGGCAATCATCAAACCCAAACCGTTTTTATTCCCTTCCCTTTCAACTGTCTAGCGTTCCAAAGAAACCAGTGATTAAATAATGAAACTTTTCACCACTGAAAAGATGTGTGCTTTTCCAAATAAAGTCTTGAAGCATACATAATTCGATACTTTCTTCTCCTCAATGACAAGTAGTCTTTACACAGATTTCCAAAGTTTAACTCTGGTTCCCAGTCAACAGCCTCTTCCAGGCATTGACACTGATGAGCTAAGCTTGCAGAGCCAGTAGCTGTGACTGTTACAAGCCTAGATGATCTCCTCTGCTTTAGAATGCTTTGGGCAACATGCAGTATGCAGCCTGATATTTGGCTCCCATATGGCCTTTCTTGGCAAACCTCACATCCTGAAGTAGCAAAATGACACCGATACGATTGCAAAAGAACCTATAAGCAAACAAACAAAAACATGTATGAAGGGGGTGGATTCCAACTGCAGGCACAGCACCGGAAGCAGTGATCTAGGAATAGCTCTTGGAGGCAGCATGTCTTGCAGCCACTCCCTCAAGTGAGATGCCTCTCCTCACACCTTGTCCCTTGCTTCCTCAACAAATGGGGTAAAATGTTCTAGCAGTGTTTTCAAATTAGGAAGTTTGTGTATTCTCTATAGTTACTGCATCTAAATCTCCATACAGAGAAAGAAAAATCAAATGTTTTGCTACTGAATTAGAAAATTTATGATCAATTTAAGGAAAATTCACCAATTAGAGTCAGTTGAGAAATATTTTGTGGGTTTCCCCATGCCTGGTATTGATTTTACAGATGGAATGTATCAACTAGGTACTCCTCACCCAATTCCTACACCCACATATTCAGTGCAATAAATAACTAAGTCTGCCAAGATGATAGTCTAAAGCACTTGCCATGCTGTTAATTTGTAATGAATTCCCAGTATTCCTGGCAGATGCCTGAGTGCCAATCGAGCTAAAATGTTGACAACAAAACTGCAATTGCCCTCAAAATAAAGGATGCCAAGTGCAAATCTCTACTTAAAATCAATCTCAGTCCCCTTTTACCACTAAAGGCTGGGTTTGAATTTGATCTAATACTGACTGTAAGTCAGTGTGTATGAACTACAGGTGCTTCTGTCCAGACTCCAGTGCTAATATCCATGTCTGAGTGCTGATGGAAACTCTAATGGGACTATTTCTAGGCATGGTGCTGAAAATGCACGTGATCATTTCTCTCATCCAAGGGAGTACCACTGCTTTGGAGTGGGACTTACCTGAGGAGATGGCTCCGGTTCCTTTTGATGACCTTTTTCGGCTCTTGAGGCATTCATATGTGAGAGCTCACCAATAAAGCCGACAAAAAGTAGCATCCAGACCCTTTTCTGCCTGCTGCTGGTAGTGGCTGAAGTGGTTACAACTGCTTTGCTGCAAGTTACCAGTGCTGCGGTGGTCACTGCCTAATACCTCACAGTCTAGTAAGCTTACTAGCCTGTGCATCTGCTCTTTACTATCATGACAAATACGGTGTGAAGCTGCTTCAGGGTTGTCTCATGCAATAAACAAGAATGACTGTGGAAGGTTGGTAGCAGTTTTAGACCTCAAGAAAAACTCAGCATTACTGCAGCAAAAGACATAATGCTGCCAACATGAGACAGATAAAGCTCCTGAGTGCACATAGGATTAGATTAAGGGTGAACTAATTTGTACTGTATCAGTTACAGCAAACTGGAATCTTAAGTACCAGTTCACCTACTCCAGAGATGGGCTTGAAGCTGGTTTAGCCTTGCCAAAAGGTGCATTGGTGTTCTCTGCTAATACATGTTACAGAGAAAGCAAATGGGAGCTCTGCATAATGGCACATGGAAGGGGAGACCAAGAAGTCAACCCAATGGAAAACCTCGTCCTGATGGAAAAACAAACACTACATCCTAGGACACCTCACACAAATTCACGCCAATTTAATGTGAACAGCCAATGGAAGATGCATGCTTTCAAAATATTTTTCTGGGATAGGTCACTCATTATGAACGTTGCCTTTTATTAAGGGTATGGGGAGTGCTCTTCACGTGACCACCTGCCAGTCAATCTATCTACTGCTTTCCCTTATCTCTCCATAACCCACATTGCTCCATTTGATCCAAAGCCTCTCCAGATTGTGCTGCCCTTCTGGAGACCTTCCACACATCTGCTTAAGTAGCAACTCTTCCTAACTACCATCACAACTTCAAAATCTTGCTTCTTTCTCCCATATCCCTGCTGCTGCTCATCTGATGGTATCCCACCCCACAGGCATCCACACAGAGTGCTGCCCTTTGCATAATGTCCCCACCTCAGTTCAGCATAGCCAATGCTAGCTGTTTTCACCAATTTCAGGGCCTTTTGCAGGCCATGTTACTGTCCTCATTGCTTCTCACTTGCTTTTGAAAAGTCAGCACTTGCCTCCAAAAGTTCTGAAATGTACTGCTATGAAAGCTCTGCTTTCTTACAAGCTCTTTTTCATTCCTTGCTTCCTTAGATTGTCTTTTCTTTGGGGTGAGGACTTCATACTTTTTATCTGCCATCAGTTCTAATATTGGGGTAGGACTTGTAAAAAATATGGTAATGCTAATCAGGACTGATGCAAGTATTTTCCTTAGTGTTTGCCAGAGGAACCACAGGACCTTTTACCAAAGTAACTAGAAAAACTGTAGTAACACAAATGGGGATTTTTTTTTTCTTTTTTTTTGGTATTTGAAGAGGCAAAACTCATATAATCTGAGGTGAAGACTTACAGACATGTACATACTGATATTGTTTTACATAACCCCGTACAATGCTGTTGGGTCTAAAGGTCTCTAAGAGTGAGGATCCTCAAAGCCAGGAGCATGTTCACAGCTTTGAATCAGTATTTGTAGTTGGAAAATTCACTCAGTTATGAGATCTTGTCCTAAAATGTTTGATTCCCTAAGCATGCTTCTGCCGGGTGGATGTCATGCAGTGGAAGGCTTGCAGATGTTATTTTCCCAGTCTGGTAGGCATATTATACCGCTGCTCATCATTTTTCTTGCACACCTTCTTGTTTTTCTCTTTATGTTACAGTTTTTTGCAGACCTCAATGCTGCTCTCTTTCCATGACAAGTAACTGACTGGTAGTGAATTTTTCACAGCCTTAGGGATGCTCTTTTAGCCCACACACGTGTTTTCAAGGCCTTTCCTATTATTTTCTACTTGAACTGCACATTATAACATCAGTCATCTTTACAAAGCTTGTTTTCACAACAAAAGTTCTCAAAACAAACCAACAAGCACAACAGACCCTGCTCCTCTCACAAAGATAGCTAAGGGCTGTGGTCTGGGACACCAACAACTGAGAGATCAGGTCCTTGCACACTTGCTGTAAATAAGCGAGCTTGCATCAAACCTCTTTATTGTCTTGGCTGCCAGACTCTCCTTCCATTAAATGCAGCATTACTGAGGGAGATGTGTTTGGTTTAGTGTTTGATAGGAATGGTTGGACTCGATGATCTGATGGGTCTTTTCCAACCTGATGATTCTATGATTCTATGACGTAGGAAAGTGACTCCAGCTGATAGCTACTGTTGGCTCCACAGCAGGTACACCCATTCTGATACAAACCTCTAGGAGGACCCTATGCATTGGGTAACCTAGTTAAAAATGGGACAGCACTGATTGATATCCCTGTCTCTGAGTGGTTTAAATAGACACATCTTTCCAGCTTCCAGATGCACTGTGGTTATGTAAGGAAACCTGGCTGCAGGGAAAGGAAAGGCGTACCGGATGCATTTATACCTTCCACTGATCTTCCCTACCACATTATGGTTTCACTGTTTTCCTCCCCCTCTGCAAGAGCCAACTGTAATTAATGGGGTCACCCAGTAACTTGTAGAACGTGAAAACATACACTGCCATTTAGGAGACGGTAGGTCATAGAATCATATAATCACCAGGCTGGAAAAGACCCCTTGGATCGTTGAATCTAACCATTCCTATGAAATACTAGACCATGCCCCTCAGCGCCTCGTCCAGGGAAGGTGACTCAACCACCTCCCTGGGCAGCCCGTTCCAATACCCAGTGACCCTTTCCATGAAATTTTTTTTCCTAACGTTCAGTGTAAACCTCCCCTGGTGGAGTTTGAGGCCATTCCGTCTTGTCCTGTCCCCTGTCACTTGGGAGAAGAGACCAGCTCCCTCTTCTCCACAATCTCCTTTTGGGTGGTTGTAGAGAGCAATGAGGTCTCCCCTCACTCTTCTCTTCTCCAGGCTGAACAACCCCAGCTCTCTCAGCCGCTCCTCATAAGGCCTGTTCTCCAGCCCCCTCACCAGCTTCATTGCTCTTCTCTGGACTCACTCCAGAGCCTCAACATCCTTCTTATGGTGACGGGCTCCGAACTGACCCCAGGATCTGAGGAGTAGTCTCACCAATGTTGAGTACAGAGGGAGAATAATCTCCCTGGACATGCTGATACAAGCCCAGACAACTGAAAAGAGTTGAACAGGAGAAAGCCAAGGTGTCATGAAGTTGGAGTAATTGTGCCAGGGAGATCAAGTTACTTGGAAACGAAAAAAACAGGATTTCTGGGAGGGGAAAACCCCAAAAAAGTAGTTTTTCAGGTGTTACCTTTTGGTTCAGGAGGGTTCATGCTTGGGGTAGAGGTTTGTTGGGCTGTACATGTGGCACTGCTGCTGGAGTGTCATTTGTGTGTGTAGGAAAACAGAAGCTTGTAGGTAATTTAACATTGTCTCCTACTTCATGTAGGACAACAGAAGCTGGATTCAGTCCCACTGAAGGAAACTGTAAGTTGAGTTATGGTACCTTTTTGATACCTGAACTGCCTACCTCTTAGAAAGAATGTGTTTTGTTGTAGCTGTGACCCAGCCTGGAGTCATCACTTTTGGTGGATTTCATCCTTCTGGGGTGGGGTAAGGAATGCCAAGGTGTGACTAGAGTTCAAGTTAGCAAAGGATGCAAAGAATAATATACTATAGGGATATCAGCAAGAAAAAGAAGGTCAAAGAAAGTGTACTTCCCTGACTGTCAGACTGGTAGCAACAGATGAAGAGAAGGCTGGCTAATTCACCAGCTTTCTTTGCCTCAGTCTTCTTTGGCAGTCTCTTTCCACACCTCTTGAGTGGATGGGCTGCAAGACATGGGTTGGGGAAGCAAAGTCCCTCCCACAATAAAGAAGATAAACTTCTTGTTGCTAAAGGAGCATACTGAAGACTGTGGGACCTGATAAAATTCCTACCAGAGTCCTGAGGAAATTGCCTGATGTAGTTACCACACCATTCTCTGTGATATTTGAAAAGTCATGGTAGCTGGGGAAGGTCCTTGGTGACATGCATTTTTACAATGGGTAGGAAGGAAGACACTAGGAACTAACCTGTCAGCCTCACCTTTGTCTGCAGGAAAATCATGGAACAGATTCTCCTAGAAGCCATACTGAGGCACATGGAGGACAAGGAGGTGATTCAAGACAACCAGTGTAGCTTCACCAAGAGCAAGTGACCTGAACTAATCTATAGTTCTATGAATGCTGCTTGTTGTTCGTCCAATGTCATAATAAACACATTTTTTTCTCAATTCCTATCACTGAATAGTATGAAGTATAGCTTACCTATGTCTAGAGAGGGGTGCCACCTGCCAAAGGGATGTAAGCACAGCCCTGTTGCTTGCCACAGACTTAAACAGAAGGTTTTGGAGGAAAGCAGTGCCCCAGGTCACTTGCAGTACATTAATTATATTGTGGTGTGGGGAAGGACTGCTCACAAAATGGACACAAAAGGCAAATGAATTGTTAGTATTTTACTGTCAGTGTCATGTGCATGGATCCAATAAATGTGTAGTAGTTAAGAAGTATGTTTATTGTTTCCTGACCTAAGCTACCACATGCAGTTGTTCAGTCATTTTTCTTTGAGAGAAGAGATTTTGGGTTTGTTCATTGTAGGAAAAAGACTATGGTCTGGAATAAAACTTCAGGCACTGAAACATGAGGAAGACAAAGTAGGCTTTTGATTGAGTGCAGTGCACACGAAACAACAATTTTCTTTCTCAAAATAGATTATACCCACTCAGCACATTACAGTATTTGTTACAAATCTGTGACAAATGTGGTGACTGAATGAAAGAAGCTTTTACGCATCATCTTTGAGCAATTACTACAAATGCATAAATATATGAATAGGTAAGCAGTGCAATGAAAAGCAGAGATTTGAAAACAGAACAGACTTTTAAAATCATTCAGGGGGTTAATTACCCCTGGTGGGTGGAGGACACTTAACTGGAGTTGACCAAGTATGTAATACATTGAAGTTTAGGAAAAATTGCTTGATGTGACTTAAGTAGACTGTCCAGTTGTAAGGAGACTGACTTCCTGCCTTAAATAATAATTGAGGGCAAATTCATAAATCAGAGTTTTAGTTTTCAAGGAAGCACTGTTACAGACTTACTTTATAGAAATTCATGAGAATGATGGTGCTATCAGCAACTTATTATTATGAGTAATGGCTTGATACTGCCTGAAGATGGATAGATAGCAGAGAGCTGCTGCTGCTGCTTTTGCAGTGTAAAAAGCAACTGGCTGGCTGGAGACTGATTGTAAAGCTCTGGTGGCTGCTGGGAGGGCACGTATAATAAGAATACCAAGAATGTCTTTCTTCCATCTGCTGTGATGGGTTGGCTTCTTAATTAGATGTAGTGCAATCTAGTCAAGTCTTATCTCGTGTTCTGTGTGGCTAGCGATTTAATCACCTACATAACGGATAAGCTTAGAAAAGAGATTTGATTCTGCAGGCTTCCTGTGCTGGATCATAGAAGCCTGGTAAAACGAAACTGCTTTTTATGTGTACTGCTGAAGAGATGGACCTCCATTGTGAGAGTTAAAAGTTTGGCTTGTCCCTTTTGGACCAATTATCCAAACCAAAAGGATAAACCTGATAAAGGGTTTGATAAAGAAACAGAAATAATATCAAAGGGAAGAAGAAGCGAGGGGACCAACGAAGGCAAATGGTAAAGGTAACATAAAGGTCTAAGACATCATTAAGGGAAGAATGAAATGAAGCCAGAAAGCGTGACTGTCAAGTGACTTGGATGATGGATTTCAATTATGCTGAGCGTCACAAAACTTAGTGTATATTTACCATTTAGCACCTGAAAATACTGTTTCAGTGCATTTTCTGCTAAAACAACCCTAATGATGAGCTACAGCTTTAAAAATTGACAAGAAAGTGGCACGAGCAGTTGCCAGTCTGATCAAGCTGTCAAGATAAAACACAATTTCATGTGCTTAAAAACTTCAGATGTTAGTTTGTAGTAATAGGTTTGTATACAGGCAGCTTGTCTTAAAATGTTATTCATCAGTACAGCAGTACTTGTACAGAAACATCCTTTGTCTTCTCAAGATAGCATTGTGCAGTTTTTCTGGATGATACGGCTGTTCTGATATGTGATAACTAATACAGTGCGATTTGGACTATTGTGTATGGTGCTCTGTAAGCATGGACTGTGTGTTAGTGATCTGTGTAAGCAAGTAAATAATGGAAAACCTTTTCATGTGTAGACTTAAAATTGCTGTATATTACAGCGGAGGGGAAAGAGTTGTTAACTACGTATTAATTATTGGATTGTTTTCACAAGTGTTTGCATGTCAAGGATTCCGGTTGTTCTAGTGAGTTGCATTGAATGTCATGGTGACCTTACTGAGAAACGGGCAATCCCTGAAGAGTCACTATGATAAAGAAGCCTGTCAACTGTCTATAGCATGTGTACACCCTGCACTAACAGAAAGAACAGGGAGGGGAGATGTGTCAGTAGATAAAAGCATTTTTTTGGCCCAAATGTCTCAATTTTTCAGTTGTGTTGCAAACTCATACTTGAGAAACTTCATGGAGAAACTACTTATCTAATTTGATTAGGCACAACAGATCATTTAGGAAGGGAACACATTGCTCTGCAGATGGTTATAGTGACGTCTTTGGAAAACTGATGTACTTGACATAATAAAGATAAGACAGAAAACTACCTTTTAGTATTTAAAACTTAAAACAAAGTGTGCTTAATAAAGTTTGTATTGTGAAACTCTGTTTTTTTTAAATAAGACTGTTTCTGTGCTGTAGGTGAAGGCACTGAAAGAGAAGATTGAATCAGAAAGAGGGAGAGATGCTTTTCCAGTAGCTGGGCAAAAACTGATTTATGCAGGTAATGATTACTCTGAAGGTGCTCTCTTCGAGTCTGCTTTACTTTTTATGTTCTTCTTTGACTTTGATGTGAATACGAAGTCTACTAAAGATTTTAAGTATTGAAATGCAAACAGGTTAAAAAAACCAAACACAAAACCGACAACAAACCTTATTGTCAGAAGGAACTTTGGATTTTGAATCAAAACTTTTCAAGTTTTGTTTCACATATGTCTGGTATCTTTTCTTTCATAGCATGATAAGATAACAGCTTTAGTCCTAGGTGGGATATGGTAAGTGAAGTAGTAGCTTTTGTTACAAGAAATCAGGATAAGTAGATCATGTCTCATGTTCTGAGTTAACTTGTCTTTTGTTCAGTTTCTGCTGCATATAGCTGAAATGCTCCTTTATATGCCTCAGAGAATTAAAAATCAGGATATTTCTTCTGTATTAACAAGAGAAACCCACCACCATGTCCGTGCTATACCAAGGTGCTTTCAATACTTTCAAACTCTATAATTAGAAATGTATATTGTGTGCTAGCAAAAAGCAGGCTAATGTGAGGTAAAGATATGACATAGTTTGAACATTTGTCATCAATATTTTTTTACTGTTTCTGACCTAGCCAGTCCATTCTGGCACTAGCACACAGATCTATTTTTTTGTCATTCATATGGGAACTTTAAAAGTTTTATTTTAGTACCCTCTCTGGTGCTTTTTCCTCTCAAACCGTGCTTGAAAGGAACTTTGATGGTCTTTGTACTTCTTGAGTGTACTGCTTTGTAATCAGTTTTGATTTTCCACTTCACATTCACAACAGAAGGATGCTAATAGGAAGGGAACTTGAGAGTCTCTCTGTCTTTTTATGGACTCCTCAGGACTGTATTTCTTAGTGAGTTTTATGTCTGTAATACTTCAGTGATGAGAATACCCATCAAGAACATGAAGGTAAAAGTGGTGTGCATAATAAATATGAAAAAGGCAGAAGGTCTTGTGCATGATGCTCAATATTATTTTTGTAACTAAAGAATTGAGGGTTGCATGAGATCATAGGATGTGACTTGACTATTTTCAGAAGGCAGAATTTATCTGTAGCATTGTGTAATCCTCAAAAGCAGTAGGAATTGTAGGGAAAAAGATTTAAAATAAAAGACCATCCAAAGACTGATTGTATTTTTTTTCTTGGACAAGAGATACATCAAGGGTGTATTGGTGGCAGTTTAATTAAAATGAGTTTTAGAGTTTGCATAGTTTGGTAAGGCAGAGTGATATCCCAGATGAACCTGATTAAAAGTGTACCATTTGTAATTACAAAATGTTTGTAAATTTTTTTAAAGGTTATGCTAATCAACTATAAGGTAAATCTATTGTGTTGCCATCTATATTAAGTTAAAGTCTAGAAACCCTGAGAGTGATGTGTCCAGAGAAGATAGGATGTCTACGTATATACATTGGGCAGACTCCTTCCCCAGAGTACCAGTAAACAAGATTTTAGGTAAACCTGTGTAGTTTGAGTCAGATGCTGCACCATCAGCTACAGGTATTTCTACTACTACAGAGCTTATATTCTTGATAATTTGACCTACAAGACTGGTGGAACCAGTGGAGTAAGACAGTGCTACCACTTTTGTGTTCTAAGTGCTATAGTGGGTACACATTGCTTGATTTCCTTGCAGTCTTCAGGATGATGATGTGTCCTGTTGGTTACAGGTAAATGGTCTATTCCACTAGCAAGAATAACTGTTAGGAAAATGTGTATTTTTCCTCTTAAAATAGAGAAGTGGATCTTTGCATATCTTCATATTGAATTGATTTAAATCGTAAACTATTTCCTGAAATCCTCTAGGAGTCAGTGCTATAAAACTCACTGAAATAGAGCCAATTTTCTGATTTGTGATACTGCCACTAAATCAGCTTATCCTAAACCAAAAAAATTCTGTATGGTTTAATGTGTTTCTGAGCTTTTGTAGGCAAATGAGGCAAATCTGCTTTGTTGCAGTATAGCAAACATCTCTGGGTTTGTTTTATCTTTTTCTTTCATTCTTCTATCAAGGCAGGATATGGAATCTTCTAGCTTCTAGCCTTTCCCTTCTTTTAAGAAAAAACAATGAAGTTGCAAAGTTACGGAATTGTCTAGTGTAGATAAACTTAGTGTGTGGTGAAGAGATAATTTACTGCATCTGAAGGGCAAACTAAAGATGAACAGGAAGAAACTTCGTTACTGTGTCTAGAGTGTGTGACAAGGCAGAGGTTGTTCAGTTAAGCTTATTGTATGCTAAAGCCTTTTCTCTACATTAATTGTCTGTGTTAAACATCCAGTAAATCTTTCTTTGGATTTAATGCTTCTGGTTTAAATGAATTAAAGCATCTTCTACACTTACAGCAACAGCCTCCAAGCTAACTGATACTGTGGCCATCACAGGAGAATTAGTTGTAGCCATACTGCTAAGGCTTAATTGCCAAAACACTTTTTTTGTAGCATTGTTGTTTATAAATCTGCATAAAAAGTGTTTTTACGGAGGTTTTTTTGGAAGTGTTGTTTATATGACAGACTCCCAAGATCATCTAACAATCTGTTATATAGCTTCCTAATTTGTGTGTTTAATTTACCAGGTAAAATTCTTAATGATGATACTGCTCTTAAAGACTACAAAATAGATGAGAAGAACTTTGTGGTGGTTATGGTAACAAAAGTGAGTAGTCCTTATTTTTAAAATACTTTTTTTTTCTATATCATTGTGATGAGTGATTGTATATGCCTATTGTCAAGAGAAGGAATTTGATAATGTGAAAGTTTTAGTCAACAGTAGGAATAAATTCTTGTGCAGGTGGGCACGAAACATTGCTTCACAGTCCTCATTTGCATATAGTGATTGTTGTTACTGTTCTGTGCTGAATGTTTACATCAGAGAAAAAAATTGCTGGTGGCAGAATTTACTGTTTTTTTTCTTGTCTCTGTTTTTCCAGTGATAGTATTAAAAGGAAGAAGGGAGCCTAGGTAGCTTTTCACTAAATGCTCTGTACAGGACTCATACAGTCTTGCAGTGTCGGTTTTCAGAACTCATGTCTGTTTCTTTTGTCAAGCTGAACAGCTTAAACCCTTAGAGAAAGGATACATATGCCAATCAACAAATCTGTGAATTCTGAGGTATTGCAGTGATGAAGGGTAATGACTGTGACATGTATTTGAAGTATCTCTCCTCTTAACCAGTCACCAGATTGCTATTGGGAGTCAAACCGCTAATTTTCTAGGCACTCCCTAGATCCTTAGTATCCCTTGGGATCTGAATAAAACTGGCTTCATCTCTGTCTTGAGATAATGAAGTAAATGCTGGAGTTAGAGACCCTCCTACTGACAATGAAAAACTATATTCAGTTGCCCTTCTCTTCTGTCTGGTGTTGGTTCATTGGATTCTGTGTTTAAGTTTTACTGTTACTGTTGTCTTGCTGAACAAACCAGTGTTCTAGGCTGTGGTTTGCCTAGAAGAGGCATTTATCAGTACAAGAAGACAGGTGTGGATGGGATTTCAGAGTATGGCTTTGATTTTGTTTGTATCAGAAGAAACACAGGCCTATGAGAAGAGCTGCTAAATGCAATACCTTCTTATATTGAAGCTCCCTATTTGGAGCTGGGCAGTTCTTCAATGTTATTGTCTTTCTGCTTAGTCTTTAAGTTCCGTTCCCTTTCATTGATTCTTTCTGGATAAGACCTGCCCTATCATGTAAGCATGACCACTAATTTTGTCTGATGCTCAGATATGTTTTTTTGTTTTTCTTTGAATGCTGCTTAAAATGTTCCTCATGTTTCAAACTTCTTACTCTCAACCTCTTCTTTCCTTTCAGACAAAAGAAGGAAATACATTTTTCCTAGTTTAAGCAAACATTGTCTGAAAGAGAATCATCTTTAAGTAGTTGTGTTTTGTTAAAGTTCAGCTGTTCCTCTTGTTAAGGCAGAGATGGGGGTCAGCCTTGTCAATTCTTAAGAATTTTCATAGGCAAGAGATTGCACTGATACAGCTTTTAAAAATGTAATTCTGTACCTTAAGAGCAAAATTCATGTTTCCAATAGAGATGTGAAAATTAAATCACAATTATATGCAAATATCACGCACTCTGAATTTGTTGCTGTATATTTGCTAGTTCTTCATTCTGCTGGATTTTAGGTGCTCATTAGAGAACTCAAGATAAGTATTATTTATGTAATGTTTTAAGTTTTAAGAATGCATAAATTCATAAAAAGTGTTGTAGATTGTTTGAATGTTTTAATATATAATTTTTCAGAAAATAGTATTCATAATAATATGTGATTTCTGTCTTAGTGACACTTCTTTCCAAGTTTGAGTGGTGAGAAAACCTTATGCTGTTATGCTTGTCAGATATCCTTTGATGACTATTTTAATTTCTTCTGAAAATGCACTTTTGTAAAACACAAGTGTTTCCACATTTAGAGTATTGCAGTATTTAGATCATATCTTTGCATTTCGCTTCATACTCAAATAGTGTGACTGCTTAGATGTCTGAAGTACTTCAGTGACACTACTGATGTCCTGTTTAAATAAAAGGCATTATAGAGGCAATATAAAAGGCGCAATAAAAGGCATTATAGATTTAATATCTTGCAATGTTTTGATGTTATGTTGATCTTGAGGCAGAAGAACGTAATCAACTTGTTGAGTATAGAAAGCATGGGTTTAGTAGCTTTATGCTGAGTCTGAATTCTGTTGTCCTTCTATAGCCCAAAGCAGCATTTGGACCAACTCAGCAGTCAAATGCTGCTACTGCTACTTGCTCAACAACTGCAGCTCCTCCACCAGTCACTGCACCAATCCCTACTGCTGTCCCTGTGTCAGCTCCCATTCCTCCAGAACCAGATGCAGTTGCTTGTGAATCTGTGACTGTGAGTGCTCCTAAAGAGGAGGAGATAGCAGAAAAACCACCGGAGCCAGCTACTGTCAGCCCTTTATCAACTGACAGGTATGAATGAGCCTCCAAAAATGTCTTCTCTCTCTATTTCTGTTGCTTCAACTTTAACTTGCTTTAACTTTGCTGTAACTTTAAGTTGAGGTTTTCATTACAGTGTTAGTCCCATCATTTTCTCTTCTCTACGTAATTTTCCTTCTTTCTAACTAACTTCAGTCTGTGGCTCAAGTATAACATTACTGATGGTAAGAAGTGCCCCTTCATGCTCACACCTTCTGTGAGAAGTGTGGTCTTGGGACTAGGCCTAGGAGTGCAGAGCTAAATGACACAGGACTTGTGCTACCATTAGGCATTTCAGAGCTGCTGTGGCACAAGTTTCTTTTCAGACTGAAGGTATTAGTGTGTGTGGGTCTTCAAAGATTTGAGAGGGATTTGTCCTGTCCTGTTCATAGAACTCTGATTGTGTTTTGAATCATGCTGGTTAGATTTGAACTATGTGTCCGTTATTGTTGTAAGAGTCTCTTAATTTCTGGAAAGAACGTTTTCTTCCAAAATTTACAGGATAGTATTGCTCCTAATCATGTAATGTCTCAGAGCTAAAAGCTTTTGTTCTTAATGTTCATTGGACCATCTGCGATAATTGTGGAAGCTGGGATAGCTTTTAACCTTTCTGTGTTTAGGAAAATCAAATGGAAGTTACAAGTTTTCATCCCTGTTATTTACTGTGGCCTTTTGTTGCTCACTTTAATTTGCTTAAGTGTTGCATGGATAAAAATGTTTACTGTAATTTAATGACACTTGAAGTGCTACAATAGCATAAAGCCTTCATGTTTCTTACCCTGGTTCTCAATTATTTTTGTTATTTATATGAATACTGTTGCACAAGACTTTAATTTCTGAATTGGTCATATTTAAACGCCATTGGTTTGATTATAAGGAAACAAAACTTAAAATTGCCTAATATCTTGAAAATGTCATCGCAGCTTTCTTGCACTAAATAGCCTAATTGATAACTTGATTTTGGAGTTCTGAGAAACTGACATCTTTTAAAAATGGAATAAAAATTAAGCTTCAGTTATCAGTCAAATAACTTGCAGTTTTTTGGGGTTTTTTTGCTGCTCAGTTTGTCCAGCAGGTTCAAAGATCAAATTTAATCTTTAATACTGAAACAGTGTGTTCCTGCTTTTCCATGTACAGATTTTAGTGTTATAAAACTGCAGTAAGAGAGCTTCGGTGTACAAACAGAACAAGGAGCAAGAGAATAATTTATTTAACAAGTACATTGTAGTTATCACATGCCTTAATTTCAGTGAGTACTGTTTTTTTCTGATTTGATTTAAAGATTAAATTACTAAGGCTGGTGAAGATTTTTGAGCCATGGCCAGGCAAGCTGATGTCCCATTTCACTTTTGATCTTTTTCAGTTGTAAATGTTATGAGTGATAGATACTAGTGAAGCATTCTTGTTGGAACAGCTGATTTTTATATTAAAAAATGCATGTCTTCAAATACCTTGTCACGTTTTTAATGGTACCTTCTGAAAACTCATCCAGATTTCAATATCTTTCATTTGCTGGTAGTATTTGCCTGCTCTGGTAGCCTGTGTCTCCAAGTCTTTCAAGTATCGAGATTGAACATGGTTTATATACACAATAAGTATATACCTACATATATGGCTGGCTGCATGGGTCAACACAGGCAATAAAAACCAGAACTCAAGCAACCATACAGTACCAGCAGTTGCATCCTGTTCCCTTCTGTCTACTCAGGGCAGAGCTCACTAGTGCAAAACACACATGTACCAACTGGCCTTAGGACAGTCTATTCCAATAGCTAGTCCCTAGATCTTTCAGATTTTGCTATCTGGGCATGAGACTGTCTAAGCCATGGCAACCCTGCTGCATTTCCTGATACTTGGATTCATTTCCCTTTGCATGGATCCACACATGCATGTACACAGAAGGTCTATACAGCAACTGGCTGGAGACATGCAGTAAAATTTGAAGCTACTTTGTAGACCCCCATGTCTCACAGCAACCTTATTCATGGACGCATGAACAAGTCTCTGCTGACTGGTTGAGGTCTATCAGTAGCTGACCCCTAGACATTAAACTCTTGTCAGCAGCTCCTCTTTCAGGCCCTCTGGTCTCTCCAGCAGTCAGCTCTGATGTAACAGCCATCCAATACCCAGTTCTCAAGTCTCTTGCCCTGCTTACTATACTCAAGCTTGATCCTTGCTGATGATTTCACACATGCCAGTGTGCACCCACACAGAATAAGCATGCACTCTGGTCTTTTTTGTTGCCGACAGCCCTGGCACATGAGTCCCTGTAGCCCCTTCTCCAGCTGCTGTCACTGATACTGCCTAGTCTCTGCAGTTGCTGGTTCTGCCCATGTCTGGGTCTCTGTGACTCAAGAATTCCTGTCCAGTTGTGGGCACTTAAACTTCCATAAACACTTACCCATGTAGAATAGAGACACCTCCCTCCAAGCATGAAAAATAGTAATTTAGGAATTGGAATTTAATTGGAAAACAGAATGAATTGATGATCAGGTGCAGGATATGGCCAGACAACTGCTGTTTATATGTGACTGTCCCTTTTTCTCCTCATTTTCACTTTCTGCCTGTGGTTTTTGTCTGCCAGGTGCCTTGATGCTTCCCTTTCCCTGCCTCTGTTTTTTTTTTCCTCTGGATATCCCCATAAGTATCACACTGTCCCCAAACGCTATTTCCTAGCATCCCACAATGATTTGCACCACCCTGTAGGCAGTAATACCCTGGATCTGTAAGGAGACCTGGAGATTCTCTTTTGCTGAACCACTGGGGTGTCACCCTGAGACCAAGGGGCTGATGCTCTAAGTTGCAGCCCTGGGAGAAGCCGGGAAAGGTGTACCCTTGGCACTGACTGAGTTAACTGGGGTTTGTGTGCCTGGTATTGTGCTTTTGCGTTCCTTGCTGTCCATGGAGGTGAGCCTTTAATCCTGCAATTTAACCATTTTGATAACTTGAGATGGAGTAATTGCAAATGTTAGCTGTTTACATTCCTAGGAAAGCAGGATGATGAGATTTTAATAAGCACTTGCCACTGGCCTCCTTGTGTCCTCATCGAGGTCAAACCAGTAACTATGGGGAGTCAGTTAGGGAGACTGCTGTGTGCTTTTGAAAAATCCACCTTGTTCTCTCGCTTTTTAAAGCATTCAGGCAAACAGATGGCTAATCCCTTAGCAGATGGGTAAGAGCCAAACTGTTGTGGGGTAAGGGAAAAGGTCAGCCTTTAAGTATTAAAAATTATTGCATTGTGAGTTTGTAAAACCCGGTCTCTTTAAGACCAAGAAGGAACTCTTTGGAAAACTTTGTTGGGTTTTTAGAAACAAAAGGGGTTAACAGATTTACAGCTGCTGCTGCTGCTTTTTTTGAAAAACAGGAAGTTTTCCAGAGTTTTGTAATTACCATTGCACTTGTCTTCATCTTACAGTACAACAGGTGATACATCACGGTCAAATCTTTTTGAGGATGCTATAAGTGCACTTGGTAAGTGGAGTGTTTTTTTAATGTAGACATAATTTTGGTGCAGCAGAAACAAATGATGGATTAACAGATATTGACATTCTCTTCTGTATCTGTCATTGTTAAAATTATAACCAGAGTACTCTTCTCTAAGACCTGAAGTTGGTGTCTTAGAACTAGCATCAAGAACTTTACTGAAGAATATTTCACTTCATATATTTTTATTGTGTAAAAGGAAGATCCTTATCATTCCTGGCGTTTTATCCCATTTGCCTTAATTTGTCTTCTAGCTTTTCAGTTTGAAGTGGCTCAGGTAGAAGACAGAACATAAATATGCATATGCTTTTCTTCACACCTTTCTTTCCCATTGTGCAGGTCTCAGAATAACTGCCTTTATTATTTACTTGTTCCAGCTTTGACAGCAGTGTCTTTCGACACTTTGAAGTAAGATAAATTCACCAAATACATTACTGTCTGGGTTGAAAAGTGAATGCCTCCGTATAGTTACAGTTGATTCACTTTTCTTTTGATGGTTTAAAAGTCTTCTTTTCTCAATGGAATAAACGGGGTAAAAACCAAAACAAATTCTGCTCCTCCTTTGTGCTGATTCTGGTTGATGGGAAGTTACTAAGTTACTAGGAAACCTACAACTTTTTACTCCTACTTGAAGTTTCTGGAGTTCGTTTTTTTTAGACTGTAGCAAATTAAAGTAGAAAATTAAGGGGGGGTGGATTTTTTAATTTTTGTCTTATTTCTGTAAACATTAAGTTCTACTTAGTATAAAAAATTAGAGTGTTACTTACATTTTTGTGTAGAGATGTGTGAATGTATTGGAAGCAGGTGTTGTGATTAAGCAGCCCAAGATCATTTAGGATCAAAAGCATTGTTTTACATGAATTGATGGTAGCCACCAGATTTATTGTGTCTGAAAACAGTGTCAGTCTTATGTTACAATGTACTGTTTGGGGCTGAAGAAATATGTGAGCCAAAGTATCGGAGAAATGATGTAGGAGACAACTAGTCAAGTTCTGTTACATTTTTTAAATGACTGCTGTTATCAAAGGTGCTTCAAGCTTCATTAACGATTTACTATACCCTAGTGACTAATATGGTCATCACGAACACTCATGTTAACAATACTGACCAAGAAGTTTAAACTGGTGGTCTTGGTTTCAGTTGTCTTCAGAACTGGGGAGCATGGGAAATCTTTCAGTGTAGCAGAACACCACCTCACTATCCATTCTATATGAAGTTTCTTTGGTGTCCAGTACAGAAAGCCCACATGTCCCTAGCAGTTTGGAAATAAAGGGCACTGAATGTAATTCCCAAGATAAGCATACTTCAAGAATTGTGCCAAAAAATATGCAAAGGCAATAGGCAAAGAACTCTGTGGTTATTTTTCTTTAAAAGCTCCCTTAAAAGGAATTCACTTGCAGAAATCGTGGAGTATATTTTTACGTCCTAAGTTGCACCCTAAGCATATCCCTACAGTGGCTGTTCACTGTCTGAAAGTAATTGACTTTGGTTTAAAAACAGGGATTGCTTTCTATTTACTTTGGTTTCAGTTAGATATGCTAGCTGAAAACTAATGTGGCTTTATATGCTGTGTGCAGTTCCTGTGAAACTGTGTCTTTCACTGAAGCAGCCTAGGCTTTCTTTAGGGAATGGGGCAAGGTATATTGTCAGGATTATGATGAACTGAATTTGAAAGTTAATCCGGCTTTTAAACATTGTTTGAAAGACAAAAGCAAATAACAGAATCAGTTCAGCATTAACCTCATAAATATTCTCAGTAGCACTGTGTAGGAGTAGGCTTGACTTTGTATTATGACATTGCTTGTCTTGAATTCCTGGATTATAATTCTTGATCTTACTTTTACACAGCATGTGTAAGTAGACCATATATGGAGTAAATGTGCCTAAATTCGCAGTAATTCCGTTTCCTTCTTTGGCTTTTAATTATGACTTATATAGAACTTTGTCCACAGGAAGTCATCCTTCCTGCATCGTTCTTTTCTGTACTCAAGCTCCTCTGCTGTTCTAGTCTGTACCTAGGTTATATTGAAGGACCACTACAGGAAGGTTTAAGTACTAAGTAATGAAGTCCAAGTGTTGTGTCTTCTGTTTAACCTTGATTAGTTTGCTAGAAACGCTAAGGGTAAGCTAGTGCTATGTATGAAAGAATATGAGCAGTAAGTTTGTAAAAATCACAGTGTTGAGACAACTGTTCACTTACTCTTGTTTAGCCTCTTTGAAGATAGATACAGAAATGTGTGTATTTAGAGTAAAGTTGAGGTGATTTTTTTTCCTTAGGTCTTTGAAAAAAATTAAGGTAGACTTAAAATGATTGATCCTGTATGTGAACACACGAACTTCTAATTCCTTAATATCAAGTTTGCACTATTATTTTGACATCTGAACAAAAAATAGTCAAATTAGTCAAGGGTTGTAAATCTGTTACTTATCTTCATGGATGATTATGGAAGTATCCTTGAGCTAGGGATGTCTTGTTATCTATTCTTAAGTATATATTCCTAAGTCCTATGTTTACTAATTATTTAGAAGCATTCTTTAAAATTCAAGCAGTGTGGTTCTCTCTGAGGGAATAAAACTTTATTTTCTCTGGTTCTTTTAATTGTGACTGACATGCCTTAACAGAGTTGCTGTTTTATTTCCTCAACTTTTTTTTTAAATCTTTGGGTTTGTAATTTTTTTTTTGTTTTAGTGTTGTTTGATTTTAGGTTTTGTTTGTTTGGGTTTTTTTATGGTAAGTGTTAGTTATATAACTGTTCTGCCACTAGTTGATGGTGTTACAGAATCCATAGGAGGGTTCCACTGAGGTCAGGAATACCTTTATCCAAAGAAGGAAATAGTATTTTAATGCCTAAATTTGGGGATTTTTTTCTGGATTTGCATGAGAAGGTAACTTGTAAGATGCCACTCAGTAACAATTTTTAGTAGAATAGTTACATTTTTTAGTTGTTAAATCTGCTGTCTGCTTTTAAGGAAGGGAAATGGGTTATGAAAAGAATAATAATTTTCCTTGTTATATCATTAGTTTAATGATCAATTGTCCTTGTATTGCTTCTTCTATAGTTTCTGTACTCCTTCGTCTTGATGGCTGCAGATGTGGGCCACTTTTAATCCATTGATACTCTAAGAGATGAGTGATTTAATGTGATATATGTCTAGTCAAATATACATTAATTAAATGGTTATTCTCCTGAACCCTCATTGAAGTCTTTGGTGACTTTCATGGATATAACTTCAAGTCTCCTGCCTGATTTGAGTTGGTCCATCTGAAGTTAATTAAATGACTTGTCGTCATTACCAGCATGTAGCAATATACAGTTGCAACTTGGTCGGCACTGTTTGTCATCTAACTATAGCATAACGCAAAGTCTTTATTTAGAAAAACCTCAAAGGTTAACAGTTTAACAGACGGATTTCTGCCTACAAAGTTTAATTTCCAAATTTGTGCTGTAGGAGACTTTTCTTAATTACATTGGGAATTTAATATTAGCTTTGAGGATGTCTTTGACCTTGGATGAAAGCATAGAGAAGGAATATTATTTCAATTATGAGTACATAAGTATTGCAAGTGTTGCTTTTTTTTTTAAATAGAAGTTTGCATTGTGTTCATTACCTTCTACTATTCCGCTCAAATGCATAATGAAACCACCAGAATATATTTGGAGTTAAAGCAACAGAACCATGGCAAGTTTAATGTGCACTGGTTTTGACTCTTTAATGAACAACTCAAATTTGGTAGAATTGAAGTTTATTTATTGAAACTTTTCTGTGCTGTCTTTTGCTTTATTCCTTTAAAATGGTGATCATGTTACTTCTAGTGACTGGTCAGTCCTATGAGAATATGGTGACTGAGATCATGTCAATGGGCTATGACCGGGAGCAAGTAATTGCAGCACTGAGAGCCAGCTTCAACAATCCTGACAGAGCAGTGGAATACCTTTTAATGGTGAGCAGTTTTTCACATGCATTCTGTTCTTTTAAGTTTTTATTTTGTTCTCAGTAAAGAATAACTTTAACTTGGATTTACTTCTTACTTTTAATATTGTCCAATCAGTGAGACGAATCATAAAGGGACAGTATCTCTGAGCAGACCATCCAGAATTCTGAAATTCAGATTTTGAGGGTCAAAATGTTTTACAGGAAGTATTGAAGTCACCTTTTACTGCATCTATAATTTCCTCGCTTTTATTGTTTTTTGTAGCGATTAAGGCATGGACCCTGTCGATGAGATCACCTTTACTGAGAGGATACAAACCTTATATAGTGTTTCTTTTCCCAGTCAGCAGCTACCCCAGTGAATTTCCACCTGTGACGGTCCTGCAGTTACAGTGATAGTACAACCCACTGTTTACCACAGATGTGCCCTTTACCTTCATATTTTCTGTCTAATACATTCTTTTCTTATTAACTCATGGGTCTTGGTAAAGACTCTAAGGTCTCAACAAGCTAGCAAGCATGAGAACAGAAGCCATTTGCTCTGTTCTTGCTGCTAATATCACGGGTATGCCAAGGCAACTACTGCTTGTCTCAGCATACACACCACAGTGAAATCTTTCATGCCTGCAGGTTTCTGTGGATATGTATGTAATGTCTTTCAAGTTAATGATACACACTGGCAGTTAAAACTAATTCAATAAATTATTTTGTTTCACATCTTAGTAACAACATTAGTTGTATTTTTGTATTAGTACCTATAACATCACAAAGTATTTTTTAAGTTCGAGTTTATAATTTTTACTAATAATACACAGTATTCTTAATAATGTATGTTCCAAATATAAAGATCTGAGGGATTTTTTAAAGTGTGCTTAATTTAACAGGTGTTTTAAGTTTAGCAGTGTTTTGAAGAAGGAACAATTTCTCACTTGATAAGTTATAGTTTGAAGGGTAAAAATAACTTCGTTGACGTGCAAGTAGTAGTTTCACTTTAGTAGAAATCTTGTGAGTTGTTTTAGGAGATTTTTTGATTACTTCTTATTGTATACCTTAATCTGGCCGGTGAATTGAAACCACCAGAGAATCTGCTGGGAGCTTTTTGCTGAATCATTAGTTCCAGTGCATATCTTTTTCACTCTCGCATACATTTTTTTTTTTCCCTGATGTGTTTTTATCCTCGTTCCAAATATTTAAGCCAGGTATCTTGATCCAGTCCTTGCAAAATACATGTGGATTGAATTTCAGGTAGGTTGATAAGAAAACTGATATCTTTACCTCCAGTTAAAAAAAAATTGTTGTTAATGAAGGTTTTTTTTTCAGGGGTTACAACTACAACTCACTGGCATTCTTGCTTCTTACATTAATGATCTCAAGTCTTTGTAACTTGCAGTTTTCAAATGGACAACAAATATTTTGAGTACATGAATGTAAGACATTCCGTTCTCATTCTATATTACGCCAGTGAAAGGTGATACTGTTTAGCTCTAAGGACAAGAGCAGTAGTTCCCATCTATCTGCAATAAGTTGGAGATCTCAAACATTTGGTTCTTGTGCCTTAAAAATGTAGTTTTTACTGTGTATTCATTCTATATGTATACCATAAATACAGTGCCTCCTATATTTGGCTTGCTCTGTGTGTGCCAGTTATGTGCCCCATGCAGTGCTTGTACACTCAATGTGATATTTCCCTGCTCTAGCTTAGTTCTGTTCAGGAAGTCCTGAATAGCAGTAGATCATATCTACAATGGAGTTCAACACATGGCATGTCTGCCAAACAGATTAGGTTTGACTAGTCTGAGCATTTAAATTCTTCTGCTTCAGTAGATACTGTATTTAACATCTAGTCTTACATTATAGAAACCAGTACCTTTCTGTTTTGTGTTATCCTTCACTAAGAATATATTTTCTTTGCTGTTCTTTTTCTTACTGGAAAAAAGAAGGAGGGGCAAAGGGTCTTGCGTTTAGTGACTGTAGTTGCTGGTAGACTTCTCTTTTCCTTCTGTGAGAATCCTGATGTAAATGGTATTTCTAACTTTTCTTGATCTGCTGAGGTCTAAACATGTTCCTTACTATCTTGCTGCATCAAAGAAAGCTGCTCTAGTTAATACAGTCCATGGATAGAAAATGTCAGGAGAGTGCACTTGTAGTGTAACTTCCTTAAATGTGTCCTGGAGATTTCAGTTGTTGTCCATGGGTCAGATGACAGGCTGTTCAGTTTTCATGACTGAGGATCTAGGTGTAATCCTTTGACTTTAAGCTATGTTCATGGAAGGATGTCTTGATTTCTTTTTATTACTTCAGGCATTTACAGGCATTTAGAGTCAGGTCTCGTTTGACCCAAGGATTTCCTAACCTTTACTTAGGAAGGAGTCCTGCCTTTACTACAACAAACAGACTGTGTTTTGGAGCCTATTATTTTGGAAGCTTTTAAGAAATGCTTCTTTACCAAGAGGATAGTCAAACATGGGAACAGCCTCCTTACAGAGGTGGTTGATGCCTGTAAGTGTTTGAGAGGCATTTGGACAGTGTCCTTAATAATAGGCTTTAACTTCTGGTCATCCTTAGAGTGGTCAGGCAGTTGGACTAGGTGGCCTTTGTAGATATCTTCCAACTGGAACTGTTCTATTCTAAATGTGTACATTGCTTGATCCAGGACTGATGTGATTATTATGTGGAAAACACTATCAGCTAAAAGTTGTTCTAGAGCTCATTTAAACAGTAGGCAGTTGTTTTATCTACCATAAGGCAGAAATAGCCTCTTTGCTATCCAAACAATGTTTGCATTCAAAATTAACTGTATGTGAATTCGCATTGTGTTTATTCTGTTGGATAGCTGTGTGTGAACAAGGTATGTCTCAGTAGTCTTGTCTGATTCCAATCATACACAGTATCAATTATCTCAAGAGTGATAATTAAAGCTTGAGTAAGAATCATCGAATCATAGAATGGTTTAGGTTGGAAGGGACCTTACAGATCATCCAGTTGCAACCCCTCTGCCATGTGCAGGGACAACTTCCCTGGGCAACCTGTGCCAGTGCCTCACCACCCTCATTGTGAAGAATTTCTTCCTAACATCTAATCTAAATCTTCCCCCTTCCAATGTAAAACCATTCCCCCTCATTGTTTCACTATCTGCTCTTGTAAAAGGTCCCTTCCCACCTTTCTTGAAGGCTTGTGTCAGGTACTGGAAGGCCCCTATGAGGTCTGCTTGGAGACTTCTCTTCTCCTGGTTGAAAAACCACCACAACTCTCTCAGCCTGTCCTGACAGCAGAGCTGCTCCAGCCCTCTGATCATGTTTGTGGCCCTCCTCTGGACCTGTTCCTACATCCTTCCTATGTTGAGGATTCCAGAACAGTACTGGACACAGTAATTCAGGTGGTGTTTTACTGGCCACGCTTCTTTTGATGCAGACCAGGATATGGTTCACCTTCTGGGCTTTGAGTGCTCATTACTGGGTCATGTCGAGCTTCTCCTCAACCAGCATCCCCCAAGTCCTTCTCCTCAGGGCTGCTCTCAGTCACACCATCCCCTATCTTGTATTGAAACCATGGATTGCCCCAGCTTCATGAGGCTCTCACAGGCCCACGATTAACCCATGTTCCTAAATTATACTTAAATTCCCAGAAATTACTTTTTTGATGGGAGAAGATATTGAAGTTGTTCTCTGTACATCACTGATAGGAGAGAATCGCCTCAGAATTATCATGAATGGAATTTTCTTCCCACTCTGTGGAGAGAGGGATATGTAGCAAGGTGATGAAGCCATATAGTGGTAATGAAGTGTGTGACAGGAAAAACTTGGATTTTTTACTCTGAGGGGCTTAAATGTTGAGTTGGTAATTAGTTGATTCCCACATTTATGTGCTTCTTATCTGACAGGTAAGGCAAAGTTTTGCCTGGAGCACTGTCTAGTATTTCCTTCCTAGATGTGGCCTTCATATGAACTGTATATTTGTCCTTTTTGTTCAGCTGTAGTGATGAATGTGTTGTGTGAAGAACATGCTATAATAAGATGTTGTGTGCATTCTGCATTGTAGTATTTACGATAGTTTTGCCCAGCATCTTCGTTGCCCGTTTACACTGAAGTTCTATGATTATTTCCATCCATCCCATTCCTTATGTTTTGTGGTTCCCAGACTGGAAGATACCTTGCTCATTTGATGGAGATTAAATATATTCAGTTATACCACTGCAGCTGCCTTCTCAGAATTATCTGGATCGAATGCGCTGGAATACTGTCGGAAAAGGAAGTTTGTGATGCCTTGGAAACTGAGTGCTGGTGCTGTCCCAAAGTTGGATTAATTTACATGATATGTGAAACGCAAATCAAAGCACAGAATCAAAGTACACATTTAATTCATGTCTGCGCAGAGATGGATGCTAGGTGGTATTCTACAAAGCTAGCGTATTACTTGAAGGTTTTACAGTGTGTTTATCTTCTTACATTATTAGCATAAGCCTATCCAAAATTGCACTTGCAGATGATAGTATATCTTCTGTTATTGGCTAGACGTATTTAAATCAGCTTTGCTTGCTATATTCATTATGATACACATTCCTTGCAGGTGGAAGGAGACAATTCTTTTTGGTCTGGAATTGAGTCAGTGGGCACAATCTCCCAGTGCCACCTTTACTTTGCCCTTAGTTTCCACAGATTTCTGTTGACTTCATGCTGCTTTGGAAGTCATCGGCTTTCCTTGTCTTCTGGGATAGGATGTTCCCTTTTTATCAATCTTTTAGCTCCTCTTCGAAAGCAAAATTGTTAGCAAGGCATGCAAAGCAAGCTGGCTTACACAATAAATCTCTCCTTCAGTTGTCCTTGTCTACACAATTTCTCTTTTGACATACTCACTTGTACTAATGGGGAATTTCTAGTGCACTGTATGGTGTTAAGAAGAGGATTTTGTAAAGTATTGCCCCTTAGAGGCTGAGTTTAACATAGCTCCTCCCACTATTACAGCTCTCTTGAGTCTGCCTCTTTTGGGCTTTTATTAGGCAGCTTCCATTGCCTGTACTGCTGATCTGTAATCTAACCGTTAGCATTGTGTACTACAGTTCTCTTGCTGTCATGTTATTTTATTTATATAACACTATAAATTGTAAGTACATTTAGTTTTAGCTTTTTCAATATTAAATATCCTAGAACAGGATTCAAAGCAAGTGTTTGCTTATGGAATAAAATGTATTTTAAATTAATACAGTGTGCCTCACTATATAAATGCTATATATTTTTTGTCAAAAAATAAATTATTCTTTTCACAGTGTTCTCTTCCAGTTGTAAACACTTACCTGCCACATCATCTTACTTTGTATTTGCAGTGAAAGTATTAGTGTTTTTTGCCCCTTTGTTCTGAAAACTATGTAATACATGCAGTAAAACAAATACGCTTAAGTGTTCTGTAGGTAATTATGTCAACTATGGCTTTAGGGTATACCTGAAGATAATCAGACTGCGCCTGAACCTGCTCAAGCAGCAAACACTGGTCCCTCTCAGTCTTCAGCAGTGGCTGCAGCTGTAGCAACAATACCTACAACTAATAGCTCATTAGGAGGTAAGAAAGGTTGTATTGGAGACGATGTCATAAACACAGGGGCTCGAGCATTCGCTATGTCAATGAATTTTAGGTGAATTGGATAAGACATGTAAAATGAAAATTCCTTAAGCGTGGTGCTTGGAATGAATGCCTTGTTGCTTGTGGATATACATGGAGTAAAGCATGAAACCTCTAACTCTTCTTATTTAACAAATTCAGAAAACCAACTGCAGTCCTCTTCATAATAGTTTGCTTCTGAGTTGACACGGCTGCATATAATGCTTTCAGTCGCATGTAATTGATTTCTGAAAGGCTGCTGAGAATCTCTGGTTTTGCTTTTCCATCTTGTATTGACAAAAAATGAGTTCCTTTGAGCAGCAACTTGATCTTTGGGAAGAGGCAGAAATTGCAGGAGGGCGGATGCTCAACACCATAATGTTATTAGCTAAGAACTACTGTACAGACAAAATACTGTGGACTGTCATATTGTCTTGATTTCAACTTGCTGTACACTCCTGCACACAAACATTTTCTGACTGAGAGTAAGAAAATGCCTGTATTTGAGCACATCAGCATGTACTGAGTGAAGTAATCGAGTTGAGCCTTGTATCACTGACAGGTTAGGGTATGTTCTGTAATGTCTCCTTTTTTCTCCCTTCCCATTCTTGGTTTCTGAGCTGTGGGGCTAGTCTGACATTGTCCATAAAAAGAGACTGGGGGAAGTGGGATGTTTCAGAGGACTTCTAATACTGCTGCATTCAAAGCAGTAACTAATAGTATAGTATATATGGGAACTCACTTTAGAAGGACAAAACTGACATATTGCAGGAGCTAGGGAACTCTGTTGTAGGCACAGAGACAAGACAGTAGACTGGGTAGGTGTCTGAATAAAGTTACTCAGAGATGAGACACAAAGAGAAAAGGTCTGGTGATCAAGGAGACAAGGCTGTTGGATCTTAAGAGAATATTGGTTGAAAAGTGCATTGACTAAACCATAGTATGAAGAACTCTTTCTTAAAGCCAGAGTGAGTTACTGTGAGGAAGAATGCTCTTCTGTTCTTCAGTGAGTGGTATATTGTCCATTTCAGTGTATTGTTTCTATCTACAGTTACAGTGTGGATATGTACTTTATTAAAAGTCTCAGTAAGTTTTTAAAAAACATATTATCTCATTGATTTTACAGGACATCCACTTGAGTTTTTACGAAATCAGCCTCAGTTCCAGCAGATGAGACAAATTATTCAACAAAATCCTTCTCTGTTACCTGCATTGCTACAGCAGATTGGACGGGAAAACCCTCAACTGCTGCAGGTGAATCCTAAAACAACAAAATGATACTGCTAATTTTGATTTAGCTTTACAAGAAACTGGTATGTTAATATTAACTGAAATAGTGTATTAATAGCAGTTACAACATTCTTTTGTTGGCATGTCAGCAGTTGTCACTATACTGAATGTATTTTTCTATATTAGAAAGGAGTTTGAGGTCTTTTTATGACGAGATGCAAAAGGGCATCAGAAAGTTGGAAGGGTCACTGCAATTGAACTGAAACATTAAATTGCATTTCACATGGTTAGATTTAATAATTTTTCTCTCTGTGATTTTTACATAGTCTTCTGACTACTTAGTTCACTGAAAGTAAATGTTCTTACTTGCCTATAGGCAGGTTTAAACATGCTTTATTTCAGTATATTTATTTCTTCTCCTTTGTGTCACAGCAAATAAGCCAACACCAGGAACACTTTATTCATATGCTGAATGAGCCAGTTCTAGAGTCCCGCCAAGGTTTAAGTGTCAGTGATGATGGTGCTGGCACTGGAGGAGTGGCAGAAGCTGGAAATGGCCCCATGAACTACATTCAAGTAACACCTCAGGAAAAAGAAGCTATAGAAAGGGTGAGCCTTTCTTTTTGGAAATGTAACTCAGTTGTTGCTTAAGGTGTTTACTGTGGTGAATGCTTAAGACATGCCTTAACTTAAACTTTATTTACGCTCAGTAGTTCTGCATCGCTTTTGATATTTTCTGTTTGATGTTTCACAGCTGTTGTAGTCTTGTTTCTAATCACACCTCTTTTTTCCTGCCACTGAATCTAAAATCTCTTGCCTCTTTCTTGCTTAGAAAATGCAAAGTTTTTTAAGTGATCTAAGGCCTTCTGTAATTATTGATTGAATGTGTTCCCCTCGGGAGTGGGAACTCAGGCAGTAATTTCTCTTGCAAAAACCTAGGTTGATACTGTTCTCAGTCATGCTGTGATAGGTTTCCAGGTACGAAGGTGTGTGTGCATGAGCACTGTTTGCAAAGTACTTGGATAGTGGCTAGTAAAGAGCTCTCATAGTTGAGTAGATTAGTTGAAGTTGCTGCTTAACCCATTTATTTGTCTATGCAGGAGAGTAAGTTAATTATAGCTTTCTAAAAATACAAGTAAACACGTCTATAAGAATACACTGGGGGTGTGTGGTATGTTTCATTCATAAATGCTATGTGTAAGACAGACTACATATGGTTTTTTCCATAGATAGCAAAGCCTCTGAAATTTTTCTCAGATTGGGAAGACGTTATACTGTGGTATTGTTATGTATGTCAAAGACAATCTTTTTCAGCTGGCAAAACAAAAGGTTATGTGAAGATCACCAGAAAAGAACAATTTTAATATAGATGTCAGTTCTCTAGGTCTGAAGGAGATTGACAGTTTGGTAAAATTAGATTAATAAAACTGTTTGCCTGTGTGCATCATGACAGGTCCACTGTATTTTCTTCTGAATCCATTGTATGTAGTATAGCATTACCTCTACAAAATGTTTCAAAACCTAACAGACCTGTATGCTTCTACCCCTTTCCATGAAAGACACCTCAAAACTTAGGTATCTTAGTATTATAACTGGCACATTCATAAGGGTGCAATTAAAGCTCAGAATGGTTGATAAGGGATAATAGGTCAATAGTTACTTACAGAGATTTGATCTGCCTTATATGTATAATGCCTTGTAGGTGCTGTGAGGATTTTAAGAAAATCTCCAAATGGTTGTATGTACTTGCCTTTGGTTAAAATAAAGATTGATTTACTTAATGTCTACGTGCAAGATAAACCCATTTCCCTAGTCACAGTAATAAACTCTTCTCTACTATTCTCATCCCCTGTTGCCATTGTGTCCCAGACATTAATTAGCTCCTTGACTTCTGAAAAACAGGTTTTTTACTTCTAATGGCTGCAGTGTATAGTCATTGCTTTAAAAAGTGAAAAGTCCAGTTGGAACAAGTGTAGGTGTGGCTTAGTGTGATGTGTTGGTCTGCCTACCAGTGATCACAAGCTGGGAACTTCTGCTCCAGGCAACTTTTATTAAAAGTCTTGAACTTTGTACAATTAATAGTTTATAATGGGCATTGTTTCTGGTTTGGTTTTTTTTTTGTTTGTTTTCCCTACAATGGTGGAATGTGCCATTGTGTCCTGATATTACTGTCACCCAAGTTTGTAATTTACTGTGTCAGTGAAAGAAAAGTTATGGGTTTGTGATGTTTTATTATTCTTGTCCGAATCAAATTTTCAAGTGAGAATTCTGTATGCTAAATGCAGAGGTAACACCCTCATATTCGTTGCTCATTAAAGGCCATGTTTTTTGCAACAAAGCAGTAACTGCTTAAGTGGCATCTCGAGATACTAGACATACTAAGAAGCTTTATGTACAAAATGGACTTTCTAAATGTGTTTCTTTTCTTCAGTTAAAGGCATTAGGATTTCCCGAAGGACTTGTGATACAGGCGTATTTTGCTTGTGAGAAGAATGAAAACTTGGCTGCCAACTTTCTTCTACAACAGAATTTTGATGAAGATTGAGAGACATTTTTTTATTTCACATCTCACACCAGTGCATTACACTAACTTTATTCACTGGATTGGCGGGGATATTTTGGCTTATATTCATAATACTTGGTTTATGGTGTATGGGGAAGTGGAAAGAAGAGAATATAAAAAAGAAAACAGCAAGGATGTCTGCTTTAAATTAGCAGATGCAGAAAATCACACCGTGTAAAATAATACACAACTAAAAATCAGCTTTTGTAGTCAATTAGTTCTTTCTATAAGCTGTACGTAAACTTTTTTTAGGTTTTCATTCTTACTGTGCCCGTTCCAAAAATGTATTGTAATACCTCACTTCATGTTTCTTTTTTATTTGGTGTAGGTATTGCAAGTAGCCCATGCTGTGTAGGTTCTACAGTTTATATTTCATGGCAACACTGGATAGCAGTTTTGTGAAAACTTAAAGATCTGAGCAAACACAAATATGAATGCCAAAATATGGGTAGTTATTTTGCTTTTTCAGGTTGTTAAAGTGGTACAAGTACAGTATTTTGTTCAAAGCTGCAATAAAGCAGTGTTGGTTTTTTTTCCAAAATGAATACCCATTTCAGTGAAGTGTCTTTATCACTGAGACGTACCACTTCTTCCTTTGCCCCCTCAAATTATCTGAGAAGTTGTATACGTACTGCTAAAATTATTCCACTGTTTACGTCTTTTCTTTTGGAGAAAATTGATACATGTCTAATTTTCAGTTTAATGTTATATTGGAGTAGAAGTTTTAAAAGCAATAGATGGCATGTTTGATTTTGTTATATGCGCTCTTGTGAATTCAGTAAGCTTTTCTGCCAGAAAACAAAATGCAAGCTTCATTTTTGTCTACTGCTATGAGACTTGACCAAATCAAATTTCACCTTCCTACCGTTTTTTGAACCAGCTCTTACAATACAGCTGTAAACATCTGAAGATATTTGGGTTCTGTTGCTCTTGTAGCGATTGTAACGATGAAGCTGTTTCTGTTCAGTAAGGACTTTTTTGGATTAATTCACTTGATGAGGAAGAAAAGTTGGTAACTTGAGATATCAAGCAAGTAATGCAATTACTCCAACACAGAAGAATCTGCACACTTAAGTTTTTATTGAATATAAGCTCTGACTATAGTTTTATGTCTTGGTACCTGTTTGTTATTTGTTTTGTTTAGTCAACATAAAATGTAACAATTTTCCTTTTAATATACATTGACCTTTAGATAGTTTTGCCCATTATCGCTAATGAAAACAAATTCTAATTTCATCTAAAGCTATTATATGTAACACTTCCTGAACAGAGCTTGGGGATGTTTTGTGTTTTAACTTTTGTATTCCAATTATCTGAATTATAAATTTATCTTCACAGTAGCCAAGAAAATATTATTAGTACTACAATGCTAAGCTGTTTCACCACTAGTGATATTAATGATTCAGTGGTACAACTAAAGAATGATTATCTGCTTAGTTTGTGTATCAGTGGCTTTAACTATTACTTATGTTCAAAGTACAAGTTAAGTTTCTGGAAAAAAAAAGTGAGAAAGACTGAAACATTTCTGTTTGTATTTTGTTTCTTCATTGGTTAGCCATAGTCTGTTAAATGATTATCTGCACAATATAGTGAAATATATTAAAGCCTTTTTTTTATCCTTATACATTTGTGGTGATTTTCTAGGTAACATGTACTGAAGCTGTTAAGATTTTATTCTTTTCCAGTTTCATAGGTTTATAACATCTAAATCATCAGTAGCACAATCCAGATACATCAGTAGGAGGTGTGATATTGCTAAATGGAAAATATTTTTCATAATGCTTTCATTTTAGAGAAGTGAATGTTAACACTCTTATTCAACCAGTAGATTTCAGCTGAATAAGAGTGTCTGTGTATTTATGGACTGGAAGAGATGGATTTTGATTTAACACGCTGCAGGAAAAAAAGGGGCTATTTGTTACCTGTAAAGGGCCAGTTGCCAAGTACTTGAAAAATGCTAGATTGATAAAAGGATTTACTGAATGCCCTTTACTACATAGCTAATACCTAACTAGGACAAAAACTTGTAATTTGTGCGAGTCTTCTGTACTGATCAAACTGATATCAGAAATAACCATTCTTGCTTTAGGGTGATGGAGAGTAAAGGAAGAATGTCTGTGGAAGTTTCAGTCAGCTCAGTCCAATTTTGATTCTAAAATGTTTGCTTATCATAAATCTATTTGAATTAAAGACTGTTCAGCTTGGTCTTTGTAAAAAAGCTCTTAGCTTTGGTTATTTGTAACTTTGCTGCATACAGAGGGATTTATATCTGCTGTGGTGGAAACCTTACTAGTAATTCACTTCCCATTTTTCAGCGATGGAACACTGTATGACTGCTGATGAATGACAGGTGTTTCACCTTACATGCTAGCAAAAACTTATCTGTTGAATAGTGGGATACTTGCCAGGGAGAGTCATATACCTCTTTGTAGTTTCAGCCAAAAGACAAGAAGATGTGGAACTCATGGTGCTGAGAAAGGTAAGTGTGACCTAAATAAGTTGCGTAAATTGCCTGCATATTCCGTTGCCTCATTTTCTACCAAGTACTATCAGGAACTGTCTTCATGGAGGCTTTTCAGCTTCTTTGCTGCAGATCTCCTAGGGATTTGGGGAGACAGCCTCCTTGGGGCTTTGTGAACAGTAGCTAAGATAAACCAATATTTCTTCCTATATTTTGGTAGTGGAACCTTTACTTTTGTTGTAAAACTTCCGAGTGTCTGCTTAGTGAAAAGCTATTTCTGATGAACAATTGGAATTAAACAATTACTCTGAATTTAGATTAATTCTTTAGGTGTCTATTCTTATGTCCTCGCCTGTATTTTAAGGCTGGGGTTCATTAATTAACCTTCTTCAGTATTGTCTTACAAATCTAGCTGAAACCCAGAAGAGGTGGTTTTTTTACCACAGTATAAGAACTTTTGGGGAATGTGAAGTAATCACTCAGGGAGTTGAAATGTAGCTCTTATTTTGAAGTATCAAATTTAACTTTACTTCCAGAATACACATCAGTGTGCGAAACTGGGAGATACAAAGGCAAGTTCCCAAATAATGTTTGAGGCAGCTCTCTGTTTGCCATCCCAGGAGAGGGATTCATTGCTGTTCTTGTAATGTGAAGCATTTGACTCTTAAAAAAATTGTAGCATCTAGAAGTGAAAAAAGAAGGCAGTGTCTCCCAAGTGTCTGTGGCTGGATCTGTAGAATTTTTCAAAATCTCCTAAATTCAGGTACAAATTTTTGACTATATGTGTGAAGTAAGCATGTTCCTTCCCTCCCTGCCCACTTGTCTTTACCCTAAATCTCCCCTTCCTCTTCCCCCCCGCCCCTTTCCCCTTCATTGTTGGAGAAAGCATGCAAGGTGCAAACCAAGTGCTATCAGCTCCTCTGTGGGAAGAGAAGAACAAGATTTCAGAGGCAGTGGTTGAGGTGTTGAATAAGGAAATGGTCCATCTTCTGGGTGGGATATCAAAACCCCCAGTGTTAAGTATCTGGGACAGAGATTTCCTCTTTAGGGTTATTGGGTTGAAAGAAGTCTGCATCTGGAGGAGGTGTTTGTGAAAGAGTATGCCTGAAAGACTTAGAGGGTATATTGCACGTTCAGAGGAGGGCAGTGGTTGTGGCATGACCAGAGGGAGTGTTAGCTAATAAGTAATCTTTTATGTCTAAATAAATAAGAGTTAGATTTATAAAGAATTTGGGAACCGGATAAACATTCATTTTCAAGGAGGCCTTAAAGTCAAAGAAGTGGATTCTGCTTAAGCCAATAGATATTTTATCTAGCAGTTTGCTTCTAAAACTAACTCTAACCCAGAGGCAGTAGTTTACAATAAGAGGAGAGCAAACAAAACAGTTTGTAAATTGGCATAGATCACACAGATGACATGTAGTCTTTGGTAGACTTAACAGTACCGAGATTCTCCTGCTTAAAGATGAAGAAAAAAAGTAATGTGATTTTATTTCTAGCTACACATTACATTAAGACCTGGTCTGCTACTTAGGCCTCTTCAGGTAGCCTCTGTAGTTTGAAGGGAGAGAAATGAGTCACCCACCTTAAACGTGCATTTCATAGTAACAGTGATGTTTGCTTTATTTGTATTTCCCAGTAAAATATCAAATTCCTCTTTGGTAAATGCCATGGTTATGTAGTGTACGGATGGTGCTATGCTGCAAAATTTATTTGGACAACTGTTTCTGGTGGGATTGTGTCTCAAGTGAGAATGTAATTCATTACCCATGAGTACACATCTTAAATTGTGAACTGTGACCTGAAGCTGCCACAAAAACTACTAGGAAGTCTCAAAAGAGCAACAGGGTTAAGATCAGAAGGTATCAGAATATATGAAATACGGCTATGAATCAACAGACCCATATTTTTTTTTTCAACTGCATTAAGTAATTAAAGTGTTGCTAAATAAGTATGTATCTGTATTAGTTTCCACAGTTCCCAGAGCTTGAATTAACTGGGTCACTGGTACACAAGTATTAAGGAGGTAAAATATACAAAATATACAAAGACCATTTTCTACACCTAATCAAAGTGTGCATGCAGTGCCTAGGTTGCTTATCAAGACTGGTGGCAAATGCACTTTCCTAAAACACTTATTCTCAGTTTGCTATGCAGAAGAGTGAGTGTGCTGACATGTAGGATAGTGGAATGGAGAGCTGTTATTGCAGAATGCAATAGTTTGGCATGCCTGTCTATGGGAGAGGCATGTAGATAGTGTTTAATGGTGGCTTTGCTGCTGCTGCTAGCAATGAGGATAGCCTTGTGTTTTGAAGTCAGTTCAGAATTTGCTTTGCTTCAGAGTTGTTGGAAATTATCTGTTGCTTTGCCAGCTCATTGAAGAGTCACCTTTGTTACACTGTATGTTCTACAGTGCTTAAAGAAGAGGCTAGTTGAAAGCTAAGAGTGCAAGTCAGGACAACTGAGGTGGTCACAGACTTCTTTGTGAAGTGAATAAGACCTTTGCCTTTTTGGGGGAAGAGTTGTGTCACTTTAGCAGAGTAATGAAAAGTGAGGCTGAAGTTGAAGTTGTGCATTTGACGCACTGTACCTGCTGTTAATGCTGTCAGGAGGCAGACATAACGTAGTGGTCTTAATGAAGAGAAATACCCTGTTGGAAGCTAGTGCGCTAAGAAAAATAAGTTTTGGTAATGGGGCTTCCTCTAGTGCAAAGGCAGAATTCTTCCATCTTCTCAATATTTAGGTTCTGAATTGAAAACACTGATGATGCAGTCTCTTTTCATGGTTGCACTGTTGGAGTTTGTGGTGGGTATGGAGTGCTATATTATACCCTTAAATAAGGCTTAATGTGCCCTGATAATACCTTTGGAATGCCTTATTTTGAAGAGCTTAAGCTGTGCCTGCATAAATAGTTATCTTAGTTGTAAGGTGTTATTTGCATGACTGTCATTTGTAGGTGGAGAAGCTGCAAGATTGTCATCATATCACTCATTCCAGCTGGAGAAACTCTCAGTACTTGACTGTTACATCATCCTCACAGCCTGCATGAAACAGTGAATACATTTTACATGTGTCTGGGAGATTGGTTTTGTCTCTCTTTTTAGGTGGCTTCTCCCTGGGAGTTGTGCTATATGGTGAGACAAAACCGAGTCAATTGGAACACTGAGACAAATGCAACCAACTTTCCTCTATACTAACCCTTTACTAGATTCAGATAATCTCCAGCATCATGTGTTTATAAACACTCCAGTGTCCTGAAAATGGCTGCAGTTCTTTGCTTTAGTAGAAACAGCATCAAGGTGCAGTGGCTTCAATCAGTTGGAAATACAGGTTGCTGAGCTTCAGTCCTGCGCTTCCTTCATCTCTAACCCCAGCCACTGTGTTGCTTGCCTTTGTGTTAACACTCAGATTTTGTAGTTTTGGATTGGACTACACTTGGTAGTTTAAAATGAAGAATGAAGAGTTTATCTGTCAAAACAGCTGAAATGTGGGTAGAGGTCACACAAAGCTGAGCAGGCTTTTTGTATGACTGGCTTATGGGGCAACTGTAAGAATAGGGGAGAAATGGACAAAGTGATTCTTTTTGCATTCAGGGCAGGAGAAGGTAAAATATTTGCCAGTTTACTATAGTAATCTCTGAAGCTCTGCTGAGACTGTAGCATTTTAAGTCCTAGATTAGGGAGTCTCAGCAATATGCAGAAGTTACTGGAGGGTAGATACCTGAAGAAACCTCTCTTTTTTATGTGAGGATTTTTATAGAGGTATAAATGTATATGCAACTTGCAATGTCAGAGTTGGACTTAAGTTGTTATTTCTTCTTAAAATAGCGTCACTTTTGTTTTGCAAACTTGAGTGTAACCTCATAATGCCAGTCTGTGTGCCACTTCTTAATAGAGTCTGTTATCCCAAATCCAAATATGTAAATCTGAGGGCAAATAAACCTTGAGAGAGCTTGAGCGTAGAGGTAGAAAATAATCATTTGTTCATAATGATTTTACTGTTTATGCAGAAACCACATGTTTCTTGCAGTCATGGGAAAGTGGCTGTTCTTTACAGCTGTGAGAAGTTAGAGCACTTAATCTGTTGGCTTGAAGTTTGAGCAGTACCAGTGGGAAAGGAGCAGAGCACAGGGAATCAAGGTTTGGTTAAAAGAAGCAGAGTTGGACTGAAAACAAACAAAAAGCAAATGAGGCTATATTGTGCTTCTACAATAACTTATTTACAAGTATGTAAAACTTAAGCTCTTCACTGATGGTATTTTTATTAATTTCATGCTTTCCTCACTAATTTGGACTAGGTGACCTATAAAGGTCACTTCTAACCCAAAGCATTCTGTTACTGTCACTGTTTCTCCTTGCTTCTGTGTTATTTTGAGATGTTCCACTTCTGTTTGGGTGCAGTTCGTGGGCCTACTTGCAGATACGTGCAGATCAGAGAAGTCTGGCTGGAAAGCTGCCTGGAGGAGAAGGACCTGGGGGTGTTGGTTGACAGCTACTGAACATGAGCCAGCAGTGTGCCCAGGTGACCAAGAAGGCCAATGGCATCTTGGCTTGGATCAGAAACAATGTGACTAGCAGGTCCAGGGAGGTTATTCTCCCTCTGTACTCTGCACTGGTGAGACCGCTCCTTGAATCCTGTGTTCATTTCTTGGCCCCTCACCACAAGAAGGATGCTGAGGCTTTGGAGTGAGTCCAGAGAAGAGCAAGGAAGCTGGTGAAGGGGCTGGAGAACAGGCCTTGTAAGGAGCAGCTGAGAGCGCTGTGGTTGTTTAGCCTGGAGAAGAGGAGACTGAGGGGAGACCTTATTGTTCTCTATAACTACCTGAAAGGAGGTTGTGGAGAAGAGGGAGCTGGCCTCTTCTCCCAAGTGACAGAGGACAGGACGAGAGGGAATGGCCTCAAGCTCCGCCAGGGGAGGTTCAGGCTTGGCATTAGGAAAAAAAATTTTATGAAAAGGGCACTGGCAGAGGCTGCCCAGGTGGGCGGTTGATTCACCTTCCCTGGAGGTGTTTAAGGGATGAGTGGATGAGGTGCTGAGGGGCATAGTTTAGTGTTTGATGGGAATGGTTAGGCTCGGTGATCCAGTGGGCCTTTTCCAGCCCAGTGAGTCTATGATCACAAGGTATCATTCAACTAGCTATGGCACATTGAACTTTGGAAGTGAGTCCTGACAATCTGGAGCATCGTCTGTCATCTGCTGTTGGCAGATACCTGTGAAGGCTACTAGGCAAAGTTTCCATCATCTTGTTGCTATTCTCCATGAAAAGATAACATACTATAACAGTTACAAGCTTCTTCCTTGGATGAAGTTGAAATGCTGTGTGGTTCTGTCCACCATGTGTGAACCCCTGAGAGAGGGAATGGGAATCAGTTTTTCACATGGGCAACCTTGCCCATGGTTGGCAGAGGTTTATGCTATTCGCACAGGATGACTTTGGGTTTCAGGATCATCTGTGCCTTAGATTCAAATAAAAGCTTATTTGAATAATGGAGGACATAGTTCATATTATAATGAGGTAAGATTCAAGTCAAATGATGAAACACGATGGTGCTTGTGCCTCCCATCACTAGAGGTTTTCAAGTTGAGACTGGTTGAAGTTTTGAGTGTCCTGATATGATCCTATGGCTAACTCTGTTTTGAGGAGGCAGTTGGGCAAAGAACCTCTGAAGTCTGATCCAGTGTCTCAGATTTAAGTAATTCTATCATGCAGTCTTACCATTCTGGAGGGGACATAATTTCTATGAAGGTTTATCCTCAGTTTCCATATGCTGCCCTTATTTGGGTTTTGGTTTTTTCTAAGTGTAGAGGCTGACTAAAGAACATTTGAATAATCAGTTCTGCCACCTTGATCCTGGGTCTCTTCATATGTTAAACAGACCTGTAGAAATTATCAAAGCAGGCTTGCATGATACTGTTAGTTCTTTAAAAGTTCGTTAGCGATGTCAACACAAGTTAGGTTAGACTTAAATTTATTTCTTTCTCAGCTTCTAATATGTGAGGAAAACAAATTGCAGAACCGAGTAGTTAGATGATAATTTTATCCAATGTTGTGTGACTTCTACCATAAATTGAAAAAAGTTACGTTTGGATAGCATATATTTTCTATGCCTCTCTTGATTATTTACTGTAAAATTCTCTGACCTTCTTTAGCTGATGTGGAAGCACTTGCTCATTTGTTTATCTGTTATTGCTTCCACAGTGGGCTTACTTTTCTATCTCTCCTCATTCAGCTAAAAAAAATTTTAGTGAAATATTTTCTTTCTAGAGACAGTAGCCCTCCCAAAAAACTTAATTGTGTAGATTTTTAAGCTGATTATCCAAATGAATAAAAACCTGAAGTTTTTAAAAGTGTAGTGAAGTAATATTAGAAAATTTTACTAGAAAGTCCTTCCAATTTTAAGATCAGTCATACAGCTCAATGATCTGGGTTGGGAAGAAATGAGTAGGATAAATCATGAAGATATACAGATTTTGGTGACCTGGACCCCCCAGGTTTGCCTAGAGGAGAAAACTTGTTCAGTCCCTTGGGGGAGTTGTAAGAAGGCAGGGGAAAGCATGAAGCAAAGTCCCTGTAGACTGTAACAGGCAGTGTTTAAAAATTATGTGCCAAGATTTTTCTGCTCAAAGAAACAGGGTAATCTTTCATAGAGAGAGAACTTGTTGGGTTTTCAGACCATTCTGGTGAATGTAGAACAAAGCAGATGCACACAGCAGATATTAGCTGTTGCCATTTTCTCTTCTGTGTTGGTGTCTAGCTAAATGTTGTTTCCTTTGATAAAATCTGACTGCAGTGCTGCTGTGACAGATTGCCAAGATCGATTCATTTACTTTGTGAGGATATCTTTAAGTTCAGCTAGTAACATTGGTGATTAAGGGGGAAGTAGTGCAGTGGAATTTCTAAATAGAATTCATTTTCTTTGTTAACAAGTTATATAGAAGCTGCGAAGAGCTGGAAATCTGTCCTACTTCTTGTAACAGCTGGCATTTAAAATTTAGAAACAGAACCAGTCTTACAGCATATGTTAATGTGGTTACTAATATTTTAATAATATACACACATTATTACTTCTGTCATTACTTCTTAATTTTTGTTATGCTTTCAAACTTGCACATGCCAGCTGTCTACAATGAAGAATGAAGCATTCCTTATCCTGAGTCAGTCTGTCAATGCACGAGTGTATACATCAAGACTTTTAGGAGACAGAAGGTGAAAACTCCTGTCCATCCAATGCCTTTGCCTCTTGGGAGATGCTTACTAAGAGGTCTTCGGCTCCTTTAAGGTTGAACTGCTTTGGTCTCCATGCCACCAGAGTGCTTTGTTCAATAAAAAAATGACAATATGAAGTCCAAGCTATCTCAAGCCTAAAAATTCTTGAGCTCATTCCTGAGCACTGGAAATGTTTTGAAAAACCCGTGACCTTTCCACAGTAGATGTGGAAGAAGTATTTGGGCTAAGAATACTCTGCTGTGTTCCTGAATGAAGGTCTTCATTTTGAGTGCCTGACAGCCTGGCTTCTGTCCAAATTTGAGCCTGAACAGAATGAGAAGAAGACAGTAACTGAAAGAAACAAGTCATGCACTGGATGGGTACTCAGTACAACAAAAGACCCATCTGCTATCCAGATGTTATGTTGTACGGGGTTTCCTGATAGAGGACTAGTGATACTGCTATTGTTTGTGTGAGAACAGTGTACTTCGTGTTGTGAAGGACTACAGATAGGAGTAAGTCTTTCACACTGTTGGGTTACTCCTTGATGCCAACATGTGAGCCTGAAAATAGTCTTATCTGCTTTTTAGAGCTTTATATGCTGTAAATTGGTGGCTTGTTTGCATGATACCTCTATTCTGTTCTCTTATATGCCTCTATACAATCTCTTTTGATTGTATACATGAATGAAAAAGCTTCAGCTGCTTTACTTTTTTTTCTCTGCCTTTTGGACCACATGTGGAGGTGGTCTTTCAAACAATCACTCTGACAATAAATGGATAATAATTCCTGTAATAATTGTGGAAATCTTGCTTACACAAGGAAGTACCTGATCCATAAATGTTCTTGTTTGAGGTAATTGTCAACTTGAGAGGGGTTTTCCTGGGTACTAGAATTGCATCTCAGCTTCAATGCAAGTTTAACTTTTAGGGTTCATACAAAGTGGAGGGCTTTCAGTGCTCAAATGGCAGATCAGTTTTCATGGGCATTTTTATGAGAGCTTGGTGTCTTTGGAAAGACTTAAGTTCCCTGGAAAGCATTTTTGAAAGTGGAGCACTCATACTACGTTATGGCAGCTGGGTCATTTGTCATCACATCAGTACCAATGACTCTCATTATTCATGTCAAGAAAAAATTTAGTTGTAGTTGGACATGATCCTTAAGTGAATCTTTAATAACTAGAGCAAAGAACAAGATTAGTGGTAAAGAACAGGTTAACTGATAATGTGGCTCAAGCTGTGCCCCTATATGTAGATTAGCCTGCATCATCTATGCTGTTATCTGAAGAAGTTGGCTAAAGTAGCTGCTATAGTTGAGTACTAGACTGCTTTACATCCCATAGTGAGCTAGGGAAGTAGGCTTCACTTGTCAAAATAACGAAAAAGCAAAGCATCTCCCACCAAGTAGTCCTTTGCATGCCAGAAATAATAAAGCTTGATTACCTGTGGGTTTGTGTCACTTAATATACATTGAGCCCTCATAGATCTTCTCCCTACGCTAAGATGTTTATGAAACTTCTCTTGTGTATTTTTTTGTTTTTTAGCAGCCTGTGAACAACTTGGCAGTATAGTCTGCTTTTCTGTTGTATGATGAATTTGGCTGCTTAAGCTTCTGGGGGTGCATGCTAGTAGTGTCCCAGTTAAATTTGTTAATTAGGTTTGTGGAAGGATTAGAGGTAGCTCAATCATACTTGAACATATTAATCTCATTGATACAACTTCTTAGGAAACAAGATTTTCTTAGCAAAAACCCCATACCCTAGAACTGAATCCTAAATCCTCAGTGGCATATGAAGCTGGGACCATAAATTCACTATGTGCTATTTGGACACTTTCCTCCACATTAAATGCGTGAACCCATCCAAAATTTTTGGATGAATAGGCATTACTGAGCCATTTGTTTATTTGCTAACAGATATCTCAAATAGCTACTTGAGTTTTCACAACTGCTGTTCAAGTAGAGCTTTTTTAAGAGACCTTTAAAAATAGTAAAGTGTCTGATAAAGTTGCAGTGTCCTTCAGTCTAAAAGATGGAATGATCTGTGTTGCATAATTACATTTCAGACATTTTTTTAAACTTTTCAATGTCTCCTGTTGACCCCTCTGCAAGTTTTGTCAGCTCTCCATAAAAGTAGTATGTTACAGATGTTCCAGTCATCTTCACAACAGTTTGCTGGCTGTTTTATGAGTTTCAGATGACACTGATCTTTTCCAGGCCCTTTGCAGCACAGGAGGAACTGGAGCAATGACTGAGGTTTCCTCTTGGAAATTCCACTTCTATTGGAGATCTCTTTCCAAAGCCAGAGCCCTGTAAGGAAGGCTAAGTGTAAGTAAGAATTAACACAGCTTAGAGTTTAGAGGGCTGACAAACAGCCATTCATTTTCTTTTTGCAATATAGCAACAAAGGATATTGCAAGAACCAGAGCATCTGCTAATAAAATCATCATAATCTTACTCGTCAGGAGACTCGTATCCCTTCATCCTAGCTAGGAATGTGTTACTGAGAGATAACTTAGTGATTTACACAATTAACATTGAAGGATGGAAAAAAAAATTAAAAAATCATTTTGCTTAGGTCAATATAAGGGGCATTAAATGTATACTTTAAAACAAAGCAGAAGCCACCACTTTAATTAATTTGGAAGTGACATTCTAGTAACTGTTCATACTAGTAGTGTGAGTGTATAGGACGGTGATCTTGTTAAATACGAGGCATTTTGTTTGTAATTACTGTCTTTACAAATGAAGTAATGTTAGGAAACTGCAAATTAGTGCCCTCCTCTTGCAAATGCTGAACTAGGGTCTATTCACTTTACTAGGGTCAAAGGGTCTACTCATGTGAGCAAAATGAAATGCAGAACTGTTATGTTTTAGTGGTCTTCTAGGTTAGTATTTCTTCTGGTGCCACATTCTGAAAGCTAGAGTATAATTTTCTCTAGAAATTCCTAGTTTGATCTCATTCCTGGGCTCTCTTATTTTATCTCCTCTCCCCCACCCCCCGCCCCCGACTCCACATAGTGGATTACTTTGCTGGGTGTTGCTTCTTGGGTATTAATGAATGGCTGAAAGTACCTTCTGGCTGGTGACACTCTTGTCAGAACATGCAGTCTGGTTAGTCAGCCAGAGACATGATAGATATTTTATGATAGACTCATTTCAGTCTAGGATAGCCAGCTTCTATGTGTGTAGGTGACATTCCCAATCCCAGGCAGGTGTCTGAAGAATGCCAGACTAACCACAGCCAAGTTTACAAGGGCCAGTGTGTCTCACTACTGCTGACTTTGATAGGGACCTACCCTCTCTCTGCCTCTGCTGTATTTCTCCAATGATATTCCAGTCACAGAATCACAGAATCACAGAACAACCAGGTTGGAAGGGACCCATTGGATCTTCTAGTCCAACCATTCCTATCTAACACTAAACCAAGTCCCTCAATACCTCATCCACCTGTGTCTTAAACACCTCCAGGGAAGGTGACTCAACCACCTCCCTGGGCAGCCTATTCCAATGCCCAATGACTCTCTGCGTGAAAAACCTCCTCCTAATCTCCAGCCTAAATCTCCCCTGGCGGAGCTTGAGGCCATTCCCTCTCATCCTGTCCCCTGTCACTTGGGAGAAGAGGCCAGCTCCCTCCTCTCCACAACCTCCTTTCAGGTAGTTGTAGAGAGTAATGAGGTCTCCTCTCAGCCTCCTCTTCTCAAGGCTAAACAACCCCAGCTCTCTCAGCCGCTCCTCATAGGGTCTGTTCTCCAGCACCTTCACCAGCTTCATCGCTCTTCTCTGGACTCGCTCCAGAGCCTCAACATCCTTCTTGTGGTAAGGGGCCCAGAACTGGACACAATATTCAAGGAGCGGCCTCACCAGTGCTGAATACAGAGGGAGAATCACCTCCCTGGACCTGCTGGTCACACCGTTTCTGATACAAGCCAGGATGCCATTGGCCTTCTTGGTCACCTGGGCACACTGCTGGCTCATGTTCAGTCGGCTGTCGACCAACACCCCCAGGTCCCTCTCCTCCTGGCAGTTTTCCAGCCAGGCTTCTCCCAGTCTGTAGCTCTGCATAGGGTTGTTGTGCCCCAAGTGCAGGACCCGGCATTTGGTCATGTTAAACCTCATGCCGTTGGACACTGCCCAGCGGTCCAGCCTGTCCAGGTCCCCCTGCAAAGCCTCCCTACCCTCCAACAGATCGACACTTGCACATAGCTTTGTGTCATCTGCAAACTTGCTAAGGGTACCCTCAATGCCCTCATCCAGGTCATTGATGAAGACATTGAACAGGGCTGGACCTAGCACTGAGCCCTGGGGAACACCACTTGTCACTGGCCTCCAGCTGGACTTAACACCATTTACCACCACTCTCTGGGCCCGGCCATCCAGCCAGTTTTCTACCCAGGAGAGTGTGCGTCTGTCCAGGCCAGAGGATGACAGTTTCCTAAGCAGAATGATGTGAGAAACTGTGTCAAAGGCTTTACTGAAGTCCAGAAAGACCACATCCACAGCCTTTCCTTCATCCAGCAGCCGAGTCACTTTGTCATAGAAGGCGATCAGGTTGATTTGGCAGGACCTGCCTCTGGTAAACCCATGTTGACTGGGCCTGATCACCCGGTTCTCTTGCATGTGCTTCATGATAGCACTCAAGATCACCTGTTCCATGACTTTCCCTGGCACTGAGGTCAGACTGACTGGCCTGTAGTTCTCCGGATCCTCCCTGCGACCCTTCTGGTAAATGGGAACTACATCAGCCAGTCTCCAGTCCAGAGGTACCTCCCCAGTCTTCCAGGACTGCTGGAAGATGATGGAAAGGGGTTTGGCCAATACATCCGTCAGCTCCCTCAAAACCCTAGGATGTATCCCATCTGGCCCCATGGGATAGTTGCTTGATAGTCTAGTTGCTTGGGGCTGGGACAGAGGAGTGGAAGGAGGAGAGGCCAATAAAATTGTCTAGTGGACTGACAACTAACCAAACCTGTTTAATACTCTTGGTTGTTTGTACCGTGTATTTATTGGTGCACTTTATATTCAGAACACTCAAGTGGTTTTGTTTACTGATACAGCTCTGATTGTTGTTACCAAGCGGCATTATATTTTGGCTAACTTATCTTATTTAATCCTGAGTGCTAAATATGCTAGTTTCCACCAAAGCCATGAGACTGATATTGCTTCCATTACTTCCCACTGAAGTTTTGTATGCAATCTGCTATGCTTTGTTACAGGTGTACACTTTTGCTCTTCAAACAGATTAGAAATCCTGTTCTTTCTTACCCCCTCCATCTGCAGTTAACCCCTCTTTATATCTGATTCTGACACTTCCCAGGCCTATCTGCAGGTTCACATCCATGCCTCTTGCTTCACAAAGGTAAACACAAACAAGTCCTTCCTCTAACTTCCATTAAAGTCAATGAGAGTCTTCCCACTCAGTTCAGTGGGAGTTGGAGTGAGTCTGTCATCTTTCCTGTCTAGAAACTTGTTAGTCAAAAGCCCTTTTTGTTCTTTGATTTTTAGCCTTTGTCCTCAACATGTCTGAGCACTTCAGGCAGTCATAGATTACTCTGTTGTGTTCTGGTACTCTTATTCTCTGTTGTGTGATGGGGTTGGGAAATAACAATGTCTCCATAGTTCTGCATGTCCCCATCTTTAACTTAGGATAGGTTGCAAATATGAAAGGCCAGATTTCCAAGAAGTCTATAACTATCCTGCAAAAACTAAGCATTAAATAGTTTGAAAAAGGTCATGGGGAAAGTCTGTTGCAGAGGAACTAAAGGGCCATCAGTTCCACAGCCGCTTCTGAATGCTTCCTCTTCTGAATATGGACATCTCAGCCTTACGGTTCACCACACACTGGCTTAACAGGCAAAATGTCATAAGCAAACAGCTGAGAGGAGGCCTGTAGAGAAAAGGCACTCTTCTGCAGTAAGTGATGGTGGCTGCGACCAGGTTTAAGCATGTGAGGGCTCCTCTCCTTTCCTGGAGCTGGCTGCATGATCTAAGAGAAATCTAAACAGACTATATTTGTGAGGCTCAAAAGTTACAGTGACCATTTTGTGATTATGAATAAGCTTTCAGAGCTGAAGAGTAGCCTAGCGACTTGTTTATGTCGTATAGAACAGCTCCACCCTCCAGCTCTCAGCTTGCCTAGAAGACTTTACCTGGTTTATGGCTGCTCTGAGCTGCTCAAATGTGCACACTGTAGCCATTACTTATGCTGGCAATTAGGTGTGCCTCAAAAAATGGAGTCCCTTATTAAAGCCTTGCCCAGGATGTGAAGACCTAGTGTTTCACCTGGAATCTTTGAAGTCTCTGTATGTTGAAAGTATAACTATTATTATTGTATATAAACACATAAACAATGCCTGAGTGTGTCATAACCACATGAAGGACAGACTAAAGTATATTGGTAAGAATGCAAGAATCAGCAGAACAAAAGTTCAAAGATACTGACTGTACATCTTCATAATAAACATTGCTATTTTAATAGAAAATGTGTTCCTTTGACCAAATTTTCTTCTCATTTACATTGGTACATTCAGGGTTCTTCGCAGCATAACTGGGCCACTAAGATTACAGAGAAAAGTATCGGTGTTTTCTGAGGTTAGCATGCGATTGGTCAGCTAATGATAACCAATGTATGACAGCATTGCTGAATGATAGCTTGAAAAGTTCCTGGAAGTACATCCTTGCAACTCTGGTGATGTAGAGGAGCAGATCATTAAAATAATCTCTGGAGTAGGGCAATGACCAAACTTTGCTCCAGAAACTGCAGCAGTTCTTGTGATGGCTGGTGCTGTCTGAATAGCTACTGTTCTTGTTTTCTGAAATACAGTGGCAGCCATCCTTGATTTTTGTTTTGCAGGACCTGTTACCAAAGCAGTATGCTCACTGGAAGCTGAGGTGACTATTCCTGCAGTAGTAAATTACTAATTACCCTGCCTAAAACATATTAAATAAATTCAGTAACAAATTCAGGGGCATTATTAACAACTTAATGCTATTTTGTGGAACCATCTCAGTATAAAATGAGATGAGTATAAGATGAGTATACTGAGATGGATTGTGGCAATGAGGAGATTGAGTGCCTGTTGGTTAAAATCAGAGGAGCCCATAAGAAGCTAGATTTTGTGATGGGAGTCTGTTACAGGCCACCTAGCCAAGAAGAAGCAGCTGATGAGCTATTCTATAACCAGCTGGGGTTAATCTCCAAATCAATGCCTCTTGTTCTTGCGGGAGACTTCAATCTCCCTAATATCTGCTGGGAGTACAATAGAGCAGAAAGGAAGCAGTCTAGGAGGTTCCTGGAGTGCGTGGAAGACAACTTCCTTGCACAGCTGGTGAATGAACCAACAAGGGAAGGTGCCTTCCTGGACTTGCTCTTTGTCAACAGAGAAGGCCTTGTGGAGGACGTGGCAGTAGGGGGACGCCTAGGACTAAGTGATCACGAGATCATAGAGTTTTCTGTTCCAGGCGAAGTGAAGAGGGTAGTTAGCAGGACAGTTGCATTAAATTTCCAGAGGGCAGACTTTAAACTTTGTAGAAGGCTGGTTGCAAAGTCTCCTGGGAGACAGTACTTGAGGGCAAGGGAGCCCATGAGGGCTGGGAGCTCTTCAAAAAGGAGATCCTAGCAGCTCAGGAGAAAGCCATCCCCGTGTTCTAGAAAAAAAAAGCGGGCAGGGGAAAAAAACAGCTTGGTTAAGCAGAGAGATCTCAAGTGACATTAGGAAGAAGAGGAATGTTTATAGGCTCTGGAAAAGGGGTCAGGCCTCTTGGGTGGACTACAGGAGGGAAGTGAGGTTGTATAGGGAAAAAATCAGAGGGGCTAAGGCTGAACTAGAGATCAGGTTAGCAGAGTCCGCAAAGGATAATAAAAAAATCTTTCTATAAATATATAAATAACAAAAGGAGAACTAGGGAGACCATACAATCCCTTTCGGACACAGAGGGAACAACAGTGACAGGGGATGAGGAGAAGGCTGAGGTACTTAATGCCTTCTTTGCCTCAGTCTTTAATTGTAAAGAAAGCTATTCCCTCTGTGTACAAACCCCAGAACTAGAGGAGCAATACAAGGCTCCCATGATCCAAGAGGAGGTGGTCAGAGCCTTGCTTGCCCAACTGGACACCCACAAGTCTATGGGGCCAGACGGGATTCGCCCAAGGGTACTGAGGGAGCTGGCGGATGTATTGGCCAAACCCCTTTCCATCATCTTCCAACAGTCCTGGAAGGCTCGGGAGGTACCATTGGACTGGAGGCTGGCTGATGTAGTGCCCATCTACAAGGAGGGTCGCAGGGAGGATCCGGGGAACTACAGGCCTGTCAGTCTGACCTCAGTGCCAGGGAAAGTCATGGAACAGGTGATCTTGAGTGCTATCATGAAGCACATGAAAGAGAACTGGGTGATCAGGCCCAGTCAACATGGGTTCACAGAAGGCAGGTCCTGCCAAACTAACCTGATCGCCTTCTATGCCAAAGTGACTCGGCTGCTGGATGAAGGAAAGGCTGTGGATGTGGTCTCTCTGGACTTCAGTAAAGCCTTTGACACAGTTTCTCACAGCATTCTGCTACGGAAACTGTCATTCTCTGGCGTGGACAGGCACACACTCTCCTGGGTAAAAAACTGACTGGATGGCCAGGCCCAGAGAGTGGTGGTAAATGGTGTTAAGTCCATCTGGAGGCCAGTGACAAGTGGTGTTCCCCAGGGCTCAGTGCTGGGTCCAGCCCTGTTCAATGTCTTCGTCAGTGACCTGGATGAAGGCATTGAGGGTACCCTTAGCAAGTTTGCAGATGACACTAAGCTGGGTGGAAGTGTCGATCTGCTGGAGGCTCTGCAAAGGGACCTCTAGAGGCTGGACCACTGGGCTGAGCCTAATGGCCAGATGCTGTGTCCTGCAATTGGGGCACAACAACCCTATGCAGAACTACAGACTGGGAGAAGTCTGTCTAGAAAGCTGCCTAGAAGAGAAGGACCTGTGGTTGTTGGTTGACAGCCGACTGAACATGAGCCAGCAGTGTGCCCAGGTGACCAAGAAGGCCAGTGGCATCCTGGCTTGGATCAGAAATAGTGTGACCAGCAGTTCCAGGGAGGTTCTTCTCCCTCTGTACTCTGCACTGGTGAGACCGCTCCTTGAATCCTGTGTTCAGTTCTGGGCCCCTCACCACAAGAAGGATGTTGAAGCTCTGGAGTGAGTCGAGAGAAGAGCAACGAGGCTGGTGAGGGGTCTGGAGAACAGGCCTTATGAGGAGCGGCTGAGAGAGCTGGGGTTGTTTAACCTGGAGAAGAGGAGGTTGAGAGGAGACCTCATTACTCTCTACAACTACCTGAAAGGAGGTTGTAGAGAGGAGGGAGCTGGCCTCTTCTCCCAAGTGACAGGGAACAGGACAAGGGGGAATGGCCTTAAGCTCCGCCAGGGGAGATTTAGGCTAGAGATTAGGAGGAAGTTTTTCACGGAAAGGGTCATTGGGCACTGGAACAGGCTGCCCAGGGAGGTGGTTGATTCACCTTCCCTGGAGGCGTTTAAGGCACAGGTAGACGAGGTCCTGAGGTACATGATTTAGTATTTGATAGGAATGGTTGGACTCAATGATCCAATGGGTCTCTTCCAACCTGGTCGTTCAATGATTCTATGATAAGATGAAGAAGTGTGGTTCCCCCAGTTTAGCTCCTCTGGCTGTCTGCCAGAGTTGTTGGTAGCAATACTTATTACCCCAGACAGCACCAAAAGTGTAATTAGAAACAAAGTTTGCCAAGTTATGGCTGTAATTCTCAGGTACACATATCGTAAGGTATATTACGATGAGGCTACAATGAATATCATTTTTCATCCAGCACTTAAAATCAGTATCTGACAGGATGATGGTGATAGCAACTAATGGATAATGTATCATCTATCTCATTTACCATATGGAAGGCTGCATTGAGGAAACTAGCTGTTAACAGAATTCCACAAAGTCATTATAAGGTATTTTGTGCTTTAAGTTCACAGAGAAACTCACAGCTACTATAAATATAACCAGATAGCTCACAGCCAGGCTGTATAGAAAAAGGGTTACCTTATAACAGTAGCAATAATAGAATGGTTTGGATTAGAAGGGGCTTTAAATATCATCTAATTCCAACTCCCGGTCATAGGCAGGGACACCTTCCACTGGAACAGGTTTCTCAAAGCCTCATCCAGCCTGGCCTTGAACACCTCCAGGGATGGATTATCCACAACTTCCCTTAGCAACCTGAGCCAGAGCCTCACCACCCTCCCAGTAAAGAATTTAATCCCAATATCTAATCTAAATCTCCTCTCTTTCAGATTTAAACTGTTACCCCTCATCCTAAAACTGCACTCCCTGATAAAAATCCCCCCTACATTTTCCCTGTAGGCCCATTTAAGTATTGGAAGGTCGCTGTAAGTTCTCAGCAGAGCCTTCTCTTCTGTACGCTGAACAAACCCAACTTGTTCAACCTGTCCTTGTGTGGGAGGTGCTTCAGCCTGCTGATCATCTTTGTGGCCCTCCTCTGAACTTGCTTGAAAAGATCCATGTCCTTCCTGTGATGAGGACTTCAGAACTGAGCACATTAGTCCAGGTTAGGTTTCACGAGAGTGGAGTAGAGGGTGACAATCACATGCTGATCACACTTTTTTTGATGCAGCCTGGGATGCTGTTGGCTTTTGGACCCATGGCATTAAGCAGTTAGCTACCATATGTCCTGCGAACCATATGTAAGCCATTAACAACTTCATCATTTCTCTGAATATTATAAATTTAATCAACAGGTGAAGGTTTTTCAAGCCTCAGGCATGCAATGCAACTGCTCTACAACTGAGGTGTTTGGGTGCAGTTGCCTTATGCTGCTGTCTGAGCCACTGCCATCCTGCATGGACCTTTCTAAATAAAAGTATGATGTGGTCCTGGCTGAGCTAACTGAGCAGGTGAGGTGGGCAAACATTCTGGAGTGGTTCAGAGGGATTCAGTTCATTCCAATTCATGGCCCCGTGTTGGGTGCCAAAAAACTTGTCATGGTTTAGCTCCAGCCTTGCTTGATAAGAAGCCAAATGCAAGCAGTTGTGAAGCTAGTTCCCTTCATCCTTTCCACAAGGAAAAGGGGAAAAGGAAGTAAGGGAAGGAGATTTGTGGGTTGGAAACTAAAACATCTTTAATGAAATAATAATAAGGGAAATACTCTTAATAAGAAAATAATAAAGTATTATTTTTATTATTATTTTCTGATTTTCTGATATTATTTTATTCTGCAGAGCAGGGGGAAAGGCTCTGGACTGGATTCAGTGGCAGGAAGGAAACTGGACTCAAGAACAGGATTCAGGAACAAATGGAACCAGGGCAAAACAGAAAAACCAGATGAAGTACATATTGGACACCTACTATCAAAGTAGACAGCTTGATTCCTTAGTTTTTTAGTGAGTAGGACATATATGGAATGGAATACTCTATTGGTCAGTTTTGGATCACCTGTCCTGTACACTTCTCCCTGCAGATGTCCCTATTTTGTCCTTTTCACTTAATGTCATTGCACCAGCTTGAGGATGGCTTGGTTTCTACAGAAATAAGTAAAAGCAATGGCCTTTCTTCTCAAAATGTAATGAGGTTGTGTTTCTTCTTGGCAGCAAGTCCAGGATGGTGTTAATGTCTGCTGTGCTTCCCCTATCTGAAATTAAGCACTCAACACTTGTTAAAAAACTGGGAGATGTACTGGGGGAGAAAGGAAATTTGAGGTGTTTTTCAGAATTCCACAGTGAAACAGGCCAGTTTTGAGAGATTCTGACGTGCAAACTTACAGCCCATAGCTTAATTACCTGGTTTCAGTTCCTAGCCGCTTCAGCAGCTATCCTTGCTAGCAACCATTGGATGTTCTCTAGCATTGGATGCCTTGTCCATGTGCCAGTATCTGGGCTGAGCTGTCTCAGTCACAGTGGCTTACATTCTCACTTTGCACCATTTTTTTGATAGCTACCCTGTTATTCACAAGCCCTCTTTGCTTATCTGTATCTTTTGAGCTACTTGGAGTGGGAATGGATGTGGATTGGCTGTAAGGAAGCACAGGACAGTGTCCCACCCTGTTGGTATGACTTACTTTCTGTGTCCAAAGTGATATACATAGTCGGTATAATAGCTCTACAAAAATGAGGTTTTGTCCTCACAACCATTAGCTGGATGTTTCAGATTGCTTTTTAAGGTTGGCCTGTCCTCAGGTTTTACTGTCCTACAGTCTCTTAGCAATCCATTGAGTTTGCCTGCAAAGATTTGACATTGGTTTCTAGATAGCAGGTAGTCAAACAAACCAATATTGCAATAAGGGTTGTGTCTGGGGGTGTTGGTAAAACAGACTCACATAGCTCTCATGATGTCATTAGCAGCCACAGGACTCGGAGGACCTGTCACTGGAGAGTGTTTATGCAAATCATGTCTCTCCTCTTAAACTTCCATAATGCAATATCTTACAACAGACTGTAAGGTAAAACACTTTGGAAAAAATAATGGTAATCTCATTGAAATTAAATGTTTATTCCATAAGGCATGCTGACTAGTATTAATTACATCAGTTAGACTCTGTCAGTATAAACCAGAAGCAGGTATCTTTTTGCTCCCTGAAGGAGGCATTAGTGTGGAAGTGAGTGTACCAGAAAATAGGTAGCACTTTGTGTGTCAGCTTTTTGCAAATTGTTCCAGAACTAGGAAATGTTTTCAATTCCTTGCAAGCACAAACAGGAGTTCCTCTCTGCTGCAGATGTCCTTGGATCAAATACACTCAAGTGAGAGAAAGGCCATCCCACTGTTAATCCACCCCCGAGCTGTCTGTTGGCTGGAGGTCTCTCGTGCCAGCACTACTATCAGCTTGCTCAGAGTTCCTGTGGCTCCATAGGAACTGTACTTGCTTTAGTGAGAAGGGAGTTGGCGTGTGTGTGTTCATGTTAGACCTATGGAACGTGTAGGATTATATGTGAAAGGTTCTGTGGTCGTGAAGAGCTCCCCTGTGTGTCCTGAGGATGGCTGAAGGGATGGACTGGATGACTGCAGTCTTCATGCTCTCCTGGTAGGCATCTGTTTGTGTACACAAGGTCACAAGAGGTGTTAAAAACTACTTAATGCTTAATTGCCACATTTAATATTTGTAGAGCAAACAGACTTCAGGCTCTTCTGCTGCATGTGCTGCTTTGTTTTCCAGTTTCCTCCAACTGTAATTTTCCCTTGCCAGCTCCGCTGTGGAGGGAAAAAAAAGTTGAAATGCAATTCACAGCTAATGCTTATGAGCCTCTTTTACAGTCCTGTGAGATATCTAAACATGACACACATCAGTTGGCCAAACTACAGAGGGAGAAGTCTTCGTAATGTAAATGAGCACTTTTTGCAGACTTCCTTTACTTGTAATGACCCTGTATCAAGGAATAGGTAATGTAAAATATGTAATTAAGTACAAAGATAGGTGTTGATAACTGAGGACTTTCAGTATCTTCTTTCTGGCTGATTGCAATGATCAGCATTTTGTAGCACCTTAAGCCAAATTCTCCCAGGAGCTTAGCTCCTTGTAAAACCAAAGTGCTTATTTAGATGCAAAGTTATTTTTAAGCTGATTTGCTAAAGAAATCAGGGATTAGGCATTCCCCCTGCCTGTCCCTCTCTAACTATCTCTGTTTTTGAGGTTTCACCCCTGAGTAACTTCTGAATCCATTTGCTAACCATGGATGACCTAGCAGCAAACAGCCTCAGAGCATGCGAACTCCATATCATAGCTGATTTTTCACATGAGGAGGTGGAAGGGCAGGTTAAACAGCCTTTTATCCCACTGGCAAGTGAATCAACACACCTGTGGTGAATGAGCTTCTGTTTGCTTAACCTGAGGGGTATATAGGTGTGAAAAAGGGGGTGGTTTCATAGCAAATGGCAGATGGAGACAAGGAAAGGATCCTGTGATGCTTAGGATGCTCAAAAAAAGAAAGGGACATGAGGATTATTTGGTACAAAGTCATAGGAATCTGCTTCAATATGAGTGTTCTCATGGTGGCATCTTTGCTTGGGCTTCTGGTTCTGGGATGGAGCGATGAAACATGGACCTGAGTTGACATTTATCATAGGAACAGTTGAACTGAGAGGGGTTTTGCAGTAATCTTTCATACTCCTGTGGGGTCTGGGTAATTAAAGGTGTAGAAAAATGGATGGAGATAGGTGGGGATCTTTTTGTCAGCCAACAGTCTCATAATGTCTACCAGCAGAGTAAATCACTGTGGTCTGAAGCCTGCCACAAAGACCAGCTCTGCCTGGCATGGGTTGAGTGGGTCGCAATGACATGATTGTTCCCTGGAACAAGAGGTAGCAGTGCACTGGGATAAGGCACTGAAGACAGTGGCAGTCCAAGCACACACTGCTGGGGTAGCACATCCTTAGGTTCCTGACTTGCTTCTCATTCACCACCTGGGGCAGGAGTGAGCTTTGTGCAGCCTGTGGTTTACGAGGGTGAAATACTTCACCTTCCTTGGCCTGATCTATGGCCCAAGGCTAGCTTGCTGGCAGGGTCTCCTAACACCCTTAGCAGTGAGGAAAATCTAGAGACAGTAGCCCACAACAGTAAATTGATATCTTTGGAATCTTATATCTTCCCCTGTAACAACACACGTAGATGTTCATGCTGTGACACTGAATCCTGATCTGCACTAGGAAGAACATAAGGAAACTATGCCATGGGTCAAAGCTGCTGCAAGTTCCTGCTCCCGTAACTGAGGTCACTGTTCTCCAAGACCTTAAGCTTCACTGAGAAAATGTGTGATTGAAGTGTATATTTTAAGTTGAATAAACTATCACATCCGTGTTTTTGTTACAGAAAGCAAGAACTCTGCCAAAGCTGTAAAAAAATAGAAATTGACTCTTTTTTTTTAATATCCAGAAAATTAAACTGAGGATAAGGAAATCAGATTTCTAGTACCACAACTAGAGCCCATGTTATGTTTGATGTATTTATTGGTAATATGTCATGTAAACCCCAAGGACTGTCTTGCTGTAACTCAGGTTTAGTATAGTGAGGTAGCTTTAATCCAGACAAATTGTAGAGGTCTACCACCTCAGTCTCTGCTTATTTTGCTGTCATTTAATTTCTTTTCTGCCCCATATGATCCTAGGAGCAAGCAGGAGAGCAAATACAGTCACACAAAGGAAAGCCATCTAATATCAGAGCCAGAGGGAGTGGTAAAGGAAAGCTATCCAGCTAGGTGGATGTGTTGGCAGGGAGAGAATTGCGGTCGATGGCATTTGGTGGCTGTACAGCCTCTACTTGAGTCTGTGCCAGGGCACCCAACTCACCTCTCCTCGTCTGCATCTCCTCGTCTGCCAGCAACACTCAGCATTTAACTAGCTCATGGGTCAGCTGTAGGCTAAGCATTTACCCTAGGGCACAGCTTATTTAGCCTTTGACTCTGTGGGGATAGAGCACCTCCAAAACTGATGGTGTACTGTCAGCCTGTGTCTTTCCAAACTAGATGTGCCTGTCTGTACATACTGGCTAGTGGAAAAACCATCATAAATCTCACTAATGTTATGTGTGAGCAGGGCCCTTGCATCCTAGTGTAAAGCTAATGGCATTTTTAATCTTTCTTGAGGGCAGGCTTCTTCTACACTAGAGCTAGGAATATTACCAAGCGGACAGGCAGTCTGTTCTACCAACTGTGAACAAATAGAGTTGCTCTACATATTTTGCTATAAAAAAATAATTTTTTGACCTTATACAGTGCTATCATAGATCTTGAAATCTGTCTAGAAAGCTGCCTGGAGGAGAGGGACCTGGGGATGTTGGTTGACAACTGACTGAACATGAACCAGCAGTGTGCCCAGGTGGCCAAGAAGGCCAATGGCATCCTGGCTTGGATCAGAAACAGTGTGACCAGCAGGTCCAGGGAGGTTTTTCATTCTCTGTAGTCAGCACTGGTGAGACTGCTCCTTGAATCCTGTGTTCACTTCTGGGCCCCTCACCACAAGAAGGATGTTGAGGCTTTGGAGTGAGTCCAGAGAAGAGCAAGGAAGCAGTGAAGGTTTTATGAGGAACGGCTGAGAGAGCTGGGGTTGTTTAGCCTGGAGAAGAGGAGGCTGAGAGGAGACCTCATTGCTCTCTAAAACTACTGGAAAGGAGATTGTAGAGAGGAGAGAACTGGCCTCTTGTCCCAAGTGACAGGGGACAGGACAAAGGGGAAAGGCCTTAAGCTCTGCCAGGGGAGATTTAGACCAGACATCAGAAAAAAAATTTTCACGGAAAGGGTCATTGGGTGTTGGAACAGGCTGCCCAGGATGGTGATTGAGTCACCTTCCCTGGAGGTGTTTAAAAGATGGGTGGACAAGGCACTGAGGGGCATGGTTTAGTGTTTGATAGGAATGGTTGGACTCAATGATCCAGTGGGTCTTTTCCTAGTGATTTTATGATCCTATGGATCCTGTCCCTCTGCCCCCATGCCAGTGTGAGTACTCTGTCACTGACTTCCTTTGGAGCTGTGGCATGTGTGATCAATGGTAACATAAATGTTGCCTTAACATTGAAATGGGTTGTGGCTTCTGGAGGTCTGTAGTCCAACCTCCTACACTGGGCTACATGTACATGAGCAGTCACTTAGAACACACACATATCCATCTTCCTATTTTTGCTGGAGCAGTCCTTCTAGGATGCAGCCATCAATGCTAGTGCACTCAGAATTTGCAGAGTAATAGGGAATAAACCCACTTTTTTGGAGCTTCCAATAACATCAAGGCTTTAATATAACAGGAAGATTTAAAACAGAAAATAATAAAAAAAAAATAAGCAAACAGTAGAGGAAGAATCTGATGGGGAAGCATGAATGGTTATGTCTCTCAGGTTGTTCACTCACTAGAACAACCAGCCTGAGCAAGTTGTATTTCAAGCTGAGTGATCTGTGTGTACCTGAAATCACTGGGCTATGAGGTGAACTGGACAATGTGATTTGCGTAAGTCTCCTTACGTCCTTAATTACAGTTTCGGTACAGGAGTTATCTTACTCCTATAATGCCTCCAGCAAGTCTGTGGCCAAGTCACAAACAGTCCCACCGTGCTTGCTTGCCTCAATTTCAAGTTGATGCTGTGAACTGCACTCGTGGTTTACTCCTTCCTTTGTGGATGTCCTGGCAAGTGGGTTTTATGCTCTCAGGTGTCACCTAAGCAGTCAGCTGAGGCAAATATTGGCAAATCATGGTTTTTTTTGAAAGCTTATGGAAAAGTTTGCAGTAGCAAAAATGTTGTCTTTATCTGTAGGAACTTACTTTTGCGTATCAGCTTGGTTTCCTGATTATTTGGGCTGTGCAGCAAAATCAACTCCCCTGACAGTGCCTGACTAGAGAATGTATCTTTTTTGTACGTTTATAAGGAACTTTCACACTGAGGCATTAACAGACCTTAAGAACAAAGTCAAAGAAAATAAATTTTAAAAAGAAGAAAAAGAATGCCACAACAGCCAGCTGTGCCTTTGTGTGGTTGTTACAGCTGGGAAAATGATCCAAGAGCTCAGTCCTGGTAGCATTGCTGATAGCTATGAAGGATCTGGATTAATTTTCTTCTTAAATGTGTGAGAGGCAAAGGGATGCCCCCCTGAGAAAGAATGGTGAAATAATTATGTTGTTTCAGTTCCAATGGACTATTCTACTTCAGTTAAGTTTCATATACCAGGATCACTAAATATGCATGCTCCAGTTCAGACTACCAAATGGAGATGGTTGGAGGGACATCTTATTTTACAGTGCTTGGTGTTGGGAGTGAACTACACTCCAGTGAGTTTTCCATATACCATGCATAATTCAGGTGTTTCAGGGGTCTCTAAAGCACACTTTCCTCCTCCAGATCAGTAAGTCCAACCCATCAAGTGCTTTTGCCTCTGAGCTGGTGGGGATATCGGAAAACCACACTTTCTTTACCCACACCATTAAAAGTGATGATGAAGCACAGTTATGACATTCTCGTTCTGCACTTCACAAATGAGATCACAGGACAGCCAACATGTTGGGACCTTCTAGCTTTCTGCTACATGGCTTTTACTGTGCTAGTCTCTGCTTTTACAGGCAGTCTCTGCAACTATGGGGACAGGCCTGAAAATCCTTCCGTGGAGCTGATGTTATACACTGGAAGGACAAGCTTGGTTTCTGTCTGGCTCACTAGTGAAGTGCTCTCCGTGGGAGAGTCTCTCCAGCTTTATGTCCTGCACTGCAAAAAAGAGCCTGGACTTGTAAGAGAACTCTTAATCTTGTCTGGCAATTGTATTTATTTTGGCCCATGCTCTACAGTCTCTTGATGGATTTCTGTCTTGTCCATAATGAGTATTTAGGTGATTGTGTCCTCCTGACATTTTTCCAGGCATTGGATGGGTCCAATATTTGTAAGAAGCTTGTGCAAGTCTGTGAAATTGCCTCTTCCAATGAATGGGGATCTATGCAGAAAGAGACATTGAAAACATCTTTCAGTGGATTGAGACTTGGGAAAATCAGCTTGTGCTATTTTCTTCTACTGTAGTGGCATGCCATGAACAAGCTTATCTCCGTATCTTGGTCTCAGAGAACATACAGGCACCACTGCTGTGTCAGTTTCCTGTGGGTTTACAGTAACTTTGCATTAGACCATGACTGCTCTCCAAATCTCTCCAAAACCACTGAGAAGCAAGTTTGAAGGTAAACAAGATAGAAGTCTGTTGCTGAACCTCTGCTGAGGTGCAAAGAAGAATAGCAAGTGGCTTTAGCCCTGCTGGCCAAGCAACTTTTCCTGGAGCTTGTGTTGGCATGAGCTTGACATCCAGGGGATAAGCCTGATGCAGAACTTGCTCTAAGCTTCCCCTACTGAGGCATTTCCCTCTACTCACAAGCTGGAGTGGTGTGTCGTCCAAGCCTAGGAAACTCAAGTTGGTCTTATATAAATAAAAACTGTTGTTTCAAAAAACAAATAAGAAAGAGGTCCTTCTCCTCTTCCACCCACCTCTTATAAGATGGATCAGAAGCAAAGTATGGTGTGCCACCACTATGAACACTTGAAACACTGAATGTCATTTCAATACTGTGTGTACACAGACTTTCTTGAGCAGAAAAATTGTGAGGATTTAATCAGTATATAAATAATAAGAGAATGGACAAAGAACGGTGAGTCATCAGAGCACTCTGCTCACAAAGTAATGGTTATCTGCCTGCATTTATCTGTACCCACACACTGTGTTGCTAAGTCTAAATGTTCACTAGCTTTGCTGCTTATGCTAGTTTTAGTAACTATCTGCCTGCTTTTCCACAAGGGCAGAACTAGTAGCCCAAGCTTACGTGGTCATGTGCCATACTTTATTGTGAAACACTAGGCTTTTTTGTTTATACATCCTACATACAAATTTCAGATAAGTATGATGAAACAGTGGGTCTGTTTTGGTTTGTTGTTCTTTTCCCATATGGTAAATACCACACTGAAACATGCTTAAACACCTACTGAAAAGGAGCCTTCTGGGCTCCTTTTATTTTCACAGCCAACTGTGGACTCTGGTTGAATCAAATTCCAGGATGCAAACATTTGGGATCAAATCTTGATCTAGAAGTTGAATTCCAAACTTATGTAAGGTATGTGGAAAGCAAACAGCTGAAGCCATTCACCATTATCATTGTGGAGTAATCCTTTGAGCTTTCTAGGGTTTCTTGTAGAACAGAAAATAGTCAGCCTGATATTGAGCAGTGGGTCCCATCTTCCCTGTCTTTGGAGCCTACAAGAAAGCTGGGGAGGGACTATTCATAAAGGTTTGTGATGATAGGATGAGGGAGAATGGGTATAAACTGGAGAGGGGCAGATTTAGGTTTGATATAAGGAAGAATTTCTTCACCATGAGAGTGGTGAGGCACTGGCCCGGGTTGCCCAGGGAAGCTGTGGCTGCCCCATCCCTGGAGGTGTTCAAGGCCAGGTTGGATGGGGCTTAGGCAGCCTGATCTAGTGGGAGGTGTCCCTGCCCATGGGAGGGTGATTGGAACTGGGTGATCTTTAAGGTCCCTTACAACCCAGACTATTCTATGATTCTATGATTCTATGATTCTATAATTCTATGATTGTCATATGTAGCCATATTGCATTTGGAACAGCAGATGCTGTGGTGACAACATGACCATCTTGCTAAACAAAGAGATGGGAAATGGTGGCGGAGGTGTAGTGCTGCGGCACCCTGCCTCACAAGGAGGCTGGAAATGGGACTGGGATCTGTTTCCAGCCCTTCCACTGATTTGGCAGGTATCATGAGTGAGCCATTCCTCATCCCACACTTCGCCTTTTCCCTGTGTTGTAAGGTCTTCAAGTCAGCAGCAGTCTTCTCACAATACTACATTCAGGGGAAAGACATGGCCACTGCAGGCCACTTGTCAACAGACTGTCCAACAATATGACATGGTTAAGTTTTACAGAATTTTAGCCCCTCTGATGTACCACACCATGCAGCTGAGTGTGCTTACCTGCTGGCCAGAGCTAGTCGGCCCTGCAGGTGCTTGTCTTGGGGAACACACCTGATGCCAGGGATGCCCTGTAGTCACCTCTGCACCTCTGCTGTGAGACAGCAGGCGTATCAGAGAAGCTGGTCAGAGGACTGGGCTTTTTCCCTTGATATTGGCTCAAGGGTAGAAGACCTGCTTCACATCCACATTGCAAGGTGGAGAGTGTCATTTGCAGCCCTAAATTAGTTTTTAATTTGTGCTGAAATGAGAGATGCCAGGGGTGAGCACAAATCCTCCAAGGTGTAGTGGAGGCAGGTGAGTGCATGTACTTGGCTAATGTCAGAGCTGTTCTCCTGGGGCTCAGAGCCACATCACTGCTTCTGACACAAAGCACAGCAGCATTTCAAATGGTTCACAGCTGGTAACTGTCTGTTTATATAGTGGTTGGTTGGGTTTCTCTTTTCGAAGTGCCAGATTTGTTGCTACATCAGACGCACACTGCAGTGGATGCCTTGTAAATCACATGTCTATTTGCTTTCATCGGCTTGTGTTACAGCCTCAATACTTGTTCTTACTTAAGGGATGGGAAGGTTTGTTTGTAAACCAAGGTTTACAATGTGTATTAAAAACCTGTCACATGCAGCGCAAAGCACAAACCTTGTAAATGTTGCCATACAAATCCTAATGTTCTAAGCAGGGCTTTCACACGGATGCTTTGGTTTCAGTTTTGATGTGATCTGGAGAGAGAAAGTTCTTTCAACTCTGATATGTCTTGTACATTTCCAAAAGAGGTGCACAAAGTGTTTCAGTTCTCTTAAGAGGGGGCAGGAATGTTTGTGTTTGGGGCCTGCTCTAGCTGGTATAAATAGAAAGATAACTGCATGAAAATTGACACTTGACTGGGAACGGGGATCTGTAATGACATTTTCCATCTCTACTAGGTGTGAATCTTCTTGTTATTTGAGGCAAAGCAGTGAGAACTAGAAGCTTACTCTTCAGGAAGAAATGACAAGGATAAGTCACTGCTGCATGGTTGTTTTTTGCTTTCCCAGAATAAACTGGGGTAAGAAGTTGGGAGGCAACGGGTCCTTAGATGTATCTCTCTTGGATTACTAGCCCAAATCTCAGCTAGTCATGTCAGTAACGAGAAGAATCAGACTGTATTGTCCAGGACCTGAGAAATGGAAGTCATTTTTCTGCATCTAAAATTGTCTCTAGGTTGATGGGCAATTATTCTTTGCACTAAAGCAGAAAAGCTGCTGACTTAAATGGCATGGGATCTGCAAATTTTGTTTACTTGATCAAAAATGAAGCATTTCCTAAGAAGCCAGTGTAGACTTGCTGATGTTTGCCATCCACTGTGCTCTGACTGTGGCTGGCTGGGTATCTGTTTCACAGGCCAGAGAAGGATTTCCTATCAGAGGTGAAACTTCCAGGAAGCTTAGGCTCAACAGCTCTTCCTGACATGCCCTTTGCCAAATGCATTTGCAAACCACACTGGGGTCCTGGCAAGGCTGCCTGGATCAGACATGTCCAATTACACACACACAGCATCATCCAAAATAGGCCACTCCTCCTGGCATGCAGCTCTGCAGTACCAAAAGCGTGCTGGAGCTGCTCCATTGCAGCCGGCAGACTATCACCAATTTGCTGTGATTAACAACCCTCCTATGTTTTTCTGATTGAAATCTCTACAGTAGCAGGCATGAGGCGGTAATTTGGTTCAAGACCTATGCTCTGGGGCATATTATGCATTACCATAACAACTCTTTTCTCTAAGTGCTTTTGGATCACTGGACAATGCTTACACCATATACTTTCTTGGCTGGCAGGTTCATGTTCTTTGAATAGCAAAGTGTACTCTAAAACAGCTACAGTTCTAGCTGGGCTGCTGCTTTGATACCCAAGTGTGGGGTGTCTGAACCATTTCTGTTCTCCTGTACCTACATGTAACCCTTCACAGGTTATCCTGCTCTGGTAATAAGGAGCATTTTGCCTCCAAACTGGGTGCAGGTAATCCATCTGTGTCTCTGGTTGCACTCAAAGCAGACATGCCAGCTTAGCAGCTCTCTTGTGTTTTAGCCAAACCAGCAAGTGAAAATAAAATCTGAATGCTTTCTCCTTATTAATCCCCCTGTGTAATTGTGACAGTCAGCAACTGAGGCTTCTCCGCAGTCATTGCCACAGCAGCAGTGCTATAAGGTACATTGAGGTGTTAGAAATGATGCAATTGGAGGAGGCACTGGGGAGCATGGTGCTGTGAGTCCAGTGTGGCCTTCAGGGTCTGCTGTGCTGCAGACGTCCCTCTGCTGTAGGGCAGTCCCCTCAGCTCATCATGATGGACTGGTGATTACACAACCTGTGTGACCTTCTCTTTATGTAAAAGTGCAGCAAGAAGAACTCATTTGAACATCATCTTTGTTTGACAGTAGTAATGATGAACAGAGTTGTTGAGGGACTTGGTTTAGTGTTAGATAGGAACGGTTGGACTAGAAGGTCTGATGGGTCCCTTCCAACCTGGTTGTTCTGTGATTCTGTGATTCTTGTGAGAAAATTTGATGATGTCTCAAATGACCAAATTGGAGTAACTATTCTATGGACTGGATCTGCACAGCATGCTGCACATTTGTTGGTCTGTTAGATGCTGCACAGCTCAGGGTTGCCAGTACCTGAAGGGATGTGACATTATCCTCAGTTCTCTTTCTTTCTTTGTAGTGTTAGCTCTGGTAAAAAGCATAAAAATTGACTCTACAGAAAGTCAGATTGCCTTTCTTACAGAAAAGACAATGGACCAGCACCTCCTGGTGCAAAAGTGCTGTTGTGCAGGCAAGTTTACCACTGTAAATGATAGCTGGACAGAACATAACAGTTGATGTTGAAAATTCAGTTCTGCAATAATGAATCTGATTTTGCTGGACTATCTTAGTTTAGGATTTTTTTCATAACTGGTTCTAAATATCCGGTGGAAAGCTCAGACCCTTCAAACTGAATCTGTGCATTTATAGGCAAGCAAATACATTAAAAAAAAGTTTTCTGAAAAAAATCCCTAAATTATTTTGTGAGGCTACATTTGAACTTAAAGATGGAATGATAAGGAGAGAGTTGCTACAACTGACATATATTTAGCTAAAGACACCCTGTCCCAGAAGGAGAAGGATTAGCAGCAGCCTTAGGCGTTTTGATTTTAGCTCTTGCGGTCAGGCTTGGAGACAGCTCATGTGCATTTCCAGATGCTTTACCAGCAACTCTCTGAAGGTGGTAGTGTTCTCTTCTTCAAATTTGCAGCTCTCACTGCAAATGAGTAAGTTAAATGCTTGTGTGCTGCAGGCATGAGGAAGAGCTAAGTGGAAGAAAACAAGCCAACAGGGGGAAGCCCTTGTAGAAGTTAATCTGCACTGTCCTGGTGAGCTGAAAACTGTTCTATTCATCTCAGTGAAGAAGGGTCTCCCTTGTGCAGTGCTGAGGGCTCCTTCTCCCAGGTGTTAACTCAATTATCCCTTTTTGGAGGAAGGTGCGGGCAGGACACAAAAGCGCACAGAACACTTTGGTCACTGTCTCTTTTTAGTTTCTCTAGAACAGCAATAAAAAAGGAGGTCCTTCTGCTTGTGTGTCCTGCAGAGGGGAAACTAAAAAATAGTGCAAAGGTATTTAGACCATCTGCACTGTCTATTATCTTTTGGTGACTCAAGTAGGGACAGAAACACTGTATTTTGTAGAGAGAATTGGAAATGCATTCCATTTCATTCTACATTCGCAAGTGCCACACCCTGAGGAGACTTTCTTTCTTAGCAATCCTGTAGGTAGGCGGGAAAACAAAAGTCAAAGGGAATCAAACGTCCTAGTTCATAGCAGGCCAGTATTTAAACCTGGCTTTTGAGAACTGGAGTTCTGTATATGTCCTGTCTATAAGTAGTCATGATGCCACAAACAGGGACAGATCCTTAATGTTGGCTGTAACATGGGCTCCATGGCTAACAAAAGCCTGGATACTCATATTCAATGTAATATTGAATAGAAAAATTACTTAATAGAGGAATACTTTTTCAGATCTAAATTCTGCTTCTTCATATGTCCAGATCTAATTTCTGCTTCTTCATCTGCACAGAATTTTCCTTAAACTTTCCTTGTGCTGCACCGTGCAAGAAGTTACTCCTTATGCTTTACTAACAAAATTCCTACTGTGCATACTAGTCTATAATATCAACATCTCATCAAAGACATAGTGACAGAAACATCCCGTTTAATCACATGATTCTTTTGATACCAAGATGGCCAATAAAACTGGACTGCTGTCACTTGTGTTTTGTTTTGAAACAGAGCAGGAAAAAAACAAGGAACTTAATGCTGAAGTCCTTCAAGCTGCTTCACATGGAACAACCATGGCCAAAGACATTTTTAAAAACCCTGCCCTCATGATGATTGACACGTGGGCAGAATGTTTGCTGGTCAGAGTGTCGATTCCACTGCTGATTCTCCACTGTTAAAGTAAGTCAGCAAGCGTTGAGAGGAAAGGGTATACTTTACTAACAGTTATTCACTTGTTGTCTTAAATAAAAGAAGACAAAGCAGAAAATTTATCTGGGTGGTAGGTTGTTAGGGTAAGTCCAAGATATGCCAGGTGTAAAATAAGTTTTCATGTCTTTGCTCACCATTGCTCAGCCATTGATCTGAAATCAAACCAAACCAAAGCCTTGTGATGCTGGTCTCTAACCATCCCTTCAGGAAGTGGCTTGAGATGAAGACAGGAATTCAACTTAATCATGTTCAGAAAACAAAGAAGCAGAAATAGAAATTACAGCATCACTGGAGTCACTGAAGTATTTTGAGCTGCCTTCTCAGAGTCTTAATAAAAGATGGATAAACAGGTTCCAAAAATATGTGAAACCACCACACCTAAGCCCTAGCCCATTCCTAGCATTAAAATGTTAAATTAAATGAAATGTTTTCAAAGGCTTTGAAATGCTTGCTGATTATTTGTGTGATGGCAGTGCCTTCAAGCCCAGACAAAACCAAGGCCCCCATAACATGCACAGCTCTTGCCCCTTAAATAGTCAGGGGCTACACTTCCAAAACCACCAGTGTTCTGCATCATTTAAAACTGGGCTACTGGCTGCAGTGACTGGAGGAGGCTTCAAAGGACCATTCTTAGACAGTGACGGACTTTTAACTCTTGCTGTTTATTTTTGTGTACTGCTCTGCAGTGGTCCCTGTCACAGCTGGCTGCATACAGCAGCAACACAGGAGCAGAAACACTGTTCTGTTTCTCTATTACTCCACAGCCTATGAACATTGTGCTTTAAAAACCTTCGCACATCAACTACCTGTCCAATTTTCTCCATGAAGATAATCCTCGAACCGCATTTAACAGCTAGGACATGGGGAAGTTTTGTGTGAGTTCCCTAAAAATTTGTAGACGCAACAAGGGTAAAATAAATGGACAGATTATATTCATTTTACCCACATAGCTAGAATATAGGGGCAAAGGTTATTTTACCACAAGTGTTTATCTTGCTAGTTATGATTCAGCTTGCCAACTGTTGCTATATAGCAAGAACAAATTTATTCTCATAACTAGAGAAGTATTAATAACCATTTTATCAGTCAGATGTCTAAAAAGTCTCATTTGCTGTTCTAATGCACAGCCCTAGCAAAGAAGGCTGCTGAATTCAATGGCCTGTTTGGTTTCTCTATCCCCTGTGGACTTTTTAACTTCCTCTTCAGAAGAACTAAACAAACTGCTTGACATATTTAAAGTTGAAATGAAGAAAAAAATTTTTTGGAGGGTGAGTAGTTCGCAGAATGTCCTGGAGGGCCTTAGTTGCGCTTGTCAGCTTAATGTTGGCTACAAACCACCAGGCTGGAGCCATGCATATGTACCCGAGGCTTAAACAACCCGAGTCTCACGGAGGCTGTCTTTGGTTACTGCTTTGCATATTCAGGTTGTAAGAGGAGGCAGCTCAGAAGTCACTGCTGCATGAACTCTCCAGGTAAGAGGAGGACCTGGACCTTGAGGAGGAATCTGCAAAGGTCTGACTTGGACACAGTGCTGCTCACAGCAGCCTGTGGAGGCAGGCTGTGTCCCAGTTAGCACCAGCTCTGGCACAAGCATGTCAGCAAGAGCCAAGATCTATTTTCACTTCAAACAGTTCCCTCAAATAAATAAATAAATAAAACTTGAAAGAAAATGTCAGAAACTATCCTGAAAAAGAGAGTGAAAAGTTCTCTTCTTGATGCATACAAAGTCAATTAGCATGTTGCTAAATACATTCTAGGAGATATCATCATAATAGGAACAATCAGGTCGTTTGAATAGCCAAATATGCTTTTATGCCATATTTGTTTACCTTGTAGAGCATATCCGTGATATGCATGTAAATGCCAAAGTCTATTTCTTGTTAGCACAGTAATTCCTCCTCCCTTCAGCTATCAGTGCGTTCCTTGTTTGTACCTGTCAAGGGCTGCTGAAACTTATAACTGTTGGTTTAAGCAAATGTGCAGTCCTCCACCAACAGGAATATCCTGTTTAGGGGAGCACTTTAAGGTGCCAGTTATATAAACTTAGCTTCATACTGCCACAACAGACAACTCCATGAAAAAAAATGAAGAGTTGTTACAAGTAAGGGAGCCCCTTTCTAGAACCCTAATCATTTGTCTAAGCAGAGACATGGATGCAAAAGCTTAAGTTTCAGTTAATCTGCCAGCAGCGGAGAAAGTTCCTCTCTGTGCGAAGAGGCTGGTAATGTATGACAGCATCTGAGTGCAAATGAAGGCAGCCAAACATGAGGCTTCCGACAAGTCTGATTCTCTCTTGAGCTGCAGTTTATCAGGGAACAAGACAGAGCTTAAGCAAAGCTCCAGTCATTACACTCAGTCCTATGCCAAACAAACTGCAGCCTAAGCATGCAAAGCTAGTGGGAATAGGGAAGTGATCTATGCTCGTCTTCTAGGTGTAGGAAGCTGAAACGCAGGGAAGTTCTGGCGCTAATTCAGCAAGGTGTTTAAGCCTGTATTTAATTTTTAAGCTCTGAAATGTGTGGGTGGGAGCTGGCTCCATGAAGTCAAAGGCAAAACTCACATGAAGTAGGATTTTGCTTTCTCTGACTATAAAAGTGTCTTGGGAGGGAAATAGCTTGCCTCAGGTCACACAAGGAGTCTGTGGCAGTACTGGGAATTAATGCCAGATCTCTGGCATCCTAAACTAGTGTCTTAACCTGTTTATAACTTACTGCATGCTTCCTCCCAAAACATCATCGGACACATCTAGATACATTAGATATCCCTGAATGACTGTAAGCCCATAATTTGTTTTTGCCAGCTTTGGAGTGAGAAGATGAAATATACAGCTTTTATTACGCCCTCTAAGTGATATTTAAATAAGATAGAAACCAACAAACCTGAATGCATGCTTGTAGAAGATTGTATTGCATGATGTCCAGTTCTGGAATCCTCAACATATGAAGGATATGGAGCTGTTGGAGTGGGTCCAGAAGAGGCTACAAGGATGGTCAGAGGGCTGGAGCACCTCCCATACAGGCACAGGCTGAGAGAGCTGGAGGTTTTCATCCTGGAGAAGGCTCCAAGGAGTACTTATAGTGACCTTCTAGCACCTGAAGGGGCTACAAGGAAGCTGTAGAGGCATTGTTTGCGAAGGCTTGGAGTGATAAAATTAGAAACAATGGATCTGAGAGGGGCAGATTTAGACTAGACATAAGGAATAATTTCTTCACAATGAGGGTGGTGAGGCACCGGCACATGTTGCCCAGGGAAGCTGTGGCTGATCCATGCCTAGAGGTGTTCAAGGCCAGATTGAACGGGGCTTTGGGCAGCCTGGTGTGGTCGGAGGTGTTCAGGGGGGCTGGAACTGGATGATACTTAAGGTCCCTTCCAACCCAAGCTGTTCAGTGATTCTATGATGTACATTATTACAGAATCTCTGTTTCATGAATCAGCGAAGCGTAGAGCTAAAAGCTAAGAACGGTGGCATGGCATTGGTTTACGCAGGTATCTTTTTTATGTATTGAGATTCTTTCCTAATCTTCTAAAGCTGGAATGCATCCCGGTGTCAGCGATGGGTTTGAGGTGTCTCCTCCTGTTCTCCTCCAGTGTCTCCCGGTATTTTTTTTTTTTTTTTGTTGTTAACGCTGATGGTCCTGGCCAGCCCGCAGCCCTCACGGGGGCACTAGAAAACAATTAATCACGGCTCGACCGCTACTCCATCTGCCCTGGTCTCCTCCAGCTCCTCCGAGCTCCTGCCCTGCCAGCTCCTCCTGTGCACTCTGCTCACCTCCGTCCTCTCTTAGCAGCCAGAAGCTTTCAGGGTGAAACCTACACCTACAAGCCGCTCAGGAATATCTCTGCGTTTCTAAGCTAGACAAATGTGAATGCCACACGAGATGTTGATGTTTGCTAAAAGCCTTTCAAGTCCAGCCACCGGGTACCAGAAAGTGGTAGCTGAAATAGCTCCTTGCTTTCTTTTCATGTTCCAGCAGCAATACTTCATCTTGTTTGCCTTATACAAAACAGCAGCATTAAAGGAAGGAAAAAAACCCCCAACAACACAAAACCCAACAACTCAAACATCTGGAAATATGATTATCACCAACATTAAATTAGTATTGTAGTTATTCAGTCCTGAAAATCAGCCTATAGGTTTTTTGACCTAGAAGAAAGGCAATAACTTGTTTGTTGTTGGAGCTATGCACCAGCTAAATTCTGCTTATGTGGTTTAACAAACAGGGACAGTTGTATCTCTGTAGGAACTGATTTAGCCAGGTTATAGAACACATGAGAGTTATGTGAGTGTGTTCAAAAAAACAAAAAAAAAAACCCGGGTCACATATTTCCCTGCCAAAAAACAGAATGTGAGGAGGAATACAAACACTGGGGAAGGTTTTAACAAGTGACTAGTAGTGTCACTTGAAGTGACACATGAAATCTCCTGGGAGGCAGTCCTGAAGGACAAGGGAGTCCAGGAAGGCTAGATATTCTTCAAGGTGTGAGTGTAACAGGCACAAGAACAGGCTGCCCCACATGTGCCAGAAAATGCTGGCACATGAAGCAGACTGGTCTGGCTGGCATTCAGGTAAAAAAGGATGGTTTATGACCTTTGGAAGCAGGAGCAGGTGACTCAGGAGGACTACAAATATGTCATGTGGATACACAGGGAGAAAGTTAGAAGAACCAAAGCCCAACCAGTAACCAATTAGGATGTTAGAAGTAAAGGAAAATCAAAAGTGTTTGTATAAATTTGTCATCAGCAAAAGGAGAGATAAGGAGAATATCTATCCTTAACTGGATGCAGGGGAAACTTAGTGACAAAGTGTAGCGATTAAGGCACAGACCCCGTCCAGGAGGTGACAAGGAGATCACTTTACTGAGTGGATGCAAATCTTACACAGCGTTTCTGTACCCAGTCAGCAGATACCCCAGTGAATTTCCACCTGTGAGAAACCCACAGTTACAGTGATAGAGTGCAATCCACTATTTACTACAGATGTGCCCTTTATCTTCATATTTTCTGTCTAATGCATTCTTTTCTTATTAAATTGTGGGTCTTGGTAAAGACTCCAAGGTCTCAACAAGCTAGCAACCATAAGAACACTGGCCATTTCCTCTGTGCTTGCTGCTAATATCATGGATATGCCAAGACATTGGTTGCTTGTCCCAGCATATGCACAACAGTGGAGTCTTCCATGCCTGCAGCAAAGGATAAGGAAAAGGCTGAGGTACCTAATTCCTTCTCCTTCTCAGTCTTTTAATAGTAAGACCAGTTGTTCTCTGAATACCCACTTCCCTGAGTTGGAAGTCAGAGTTGAGGAGTAAAATGGAGCCCCTGTAATCTAAGAGGAAAGTGTTAGTGACCTCCTACTCCACCTAGACCCACAAAGGTCTGCAAAGCCAGATAAGATCCAACTGAGAGTACTGAAGGAACTCACAGAAGTACTCACCAAGCCAATTTCCATCACCTATCACCTGTCCTAGTTAACTGGGGATGTCCCACCTGCCTGGAGATTTGCAAATGTGATGCCTGTCTCTGGACAAGGAAGGAGGATCTGGGAACTATAGACCTATCAGCCTGACTTCAGTGCCAGGTAAAGTTATGGAGCAGGTCATTTTGAGTGCTATCACGTGGCACAGAGGATAACCAGGAGATCAGGTCCAAACAGTCTGGGTTTAGGCAAGGCAGGTCCCGCCTGACTAACCTGATCTCCTTCTCTGATAAACCAGCCCACTTAGTGGATGAGGGAAATGCAGTGGATGAGGGAATTGCTGTGGATGTTGTCTATCTAGAATTTAGTAAAGCATTTGACATCGTTTCCCACAGCATTGTCTTGGAGAAACTGGCTATTCATGGTGCATTCTTTGCTAGGTAAAAGTCTGACTGGATGACCAGTCCCAGAGAACTGTGGGGAATGCAGTGAAATCCAGTTGGTGTATGGTCACAAGCAGTGTTCCCTAGGGTTCACTGTTGCAGCTGGTTCTCTTTAATATCTTTATAAACAATTTGGACAATGGGATTGAGTCCACCTTCAGTAAGTTTGCAGGTGACACCAAAGTCAGTGAGAGTGTTGATGTGATTGATGGGCCAAGGCCGACTATATGGGGTTCAACAAGGCCAAGAGTCGAGTCCTGCACTTGGGTCACAAAACCCCCCATGCAGTGCTACATGCCTGGGTACTGATGGCTGAAAAGCTGCCCAGCAGAAAGTGACCTGAGGGTGTTGATTGGTAACTGGGTGAATATTAGCTGGCAGTTTGCCCAAGTGGCTTAGAAGGCCATTGCCATCATGGCTTTTATCAGAAATAGTGTGGCAGCAGGATGACGGCAATGATTGTCCCGTTGTGCTAGGCACTGGTGAGACTGCATCTCAAATACTGTGTTCAGTTTTGGGCCCCTTAGTACAAGAAAGACATTGAGCTGCTGGAGTATGTCCAAAAAGAGACAATGAAGGAAAGGAGGACACCTTACTGCTCTTTACAACTACCTGTGAGATGGTTAGTGTGAGGCAAATGTTGGTCTCTTCTCCCAAGTAAGAAGCAATAGGATGAGAAGTTGCCTCAAGTTTCACCACAGAAGGATTAGGCTAGATGTTAGGAAAAATTACTTCACCAAAAAAAGGGCTCTCAAGTATTGGAACAGGCTGCCGAGGGAAGTGGTTGAGTTGCCATCCCTGGAGGTATTTGAAGGATGTGTGGATGTGGCGCTTAAGGACTTGGTTTAACTTGGTAGTGTTAGGTTTACAGTTGGGCTCAATGATCTTAAAGTGTCTTTTCCAACCTAAATGATTCTGTGATTCTGTTTTGAATGTCCTGGAGAGTGAGGTTGCAATGAGGTATCTGCAATACGTACAGTTACAAGACTGGCTAATTGCTTTTGAGGATCTGGGCTCTTTATGGGATGATCTTCAAGTATTAACATATTGCAGCTATTGCCTCTTTCTAAAACAGGAGAAACAAACCACTCTAAAAGGAAAGGGACAGATTTGCTTCCTCCAACAAGAACGTGTAATATGTTCATGTTGGCTGCAGTTGGCGTTGCTGTGGAACTCAGACCACCCCATGTCCACCAGATTCTATACAAGCAGCTGGTTGCTAGTCAGCCTTGAGTGGGAGCATGACTTCTCTGCTCAAGGGAAGCAGTTTCTAAGAGCCAGCTCTCATTTCTAAACACCGTTCTCTGTTTATCTGAATGTGAATATGGCCCCCCACGTACTGCTAAGACAGGCACCACTGTGCTGGTTGCCCAACTGAGCCAGGGATTGTCTGCTGTACTGTTGCCTTAGCTGGTATACAGCCTGCTCACATTTATCTGTGTACATGTAGGAAAGCAAGGTTTCCTTCACCTGGTACTGAAGAAGGCATCCATGCTGGCATGAGCTCTGTGAAATTCAGGCTCCTACTGTGACAGAGCTGATTGATGTAATTGTCAAACTGTTGCTTCAACTACCAGTGTGAATCTATTCTGGACCCATCCTTAGCTTGCTCCCACAGTCCTTCAGATCAACTCTGCAGGACACCCATGATCATTGTACCAGGTACTAGAAGCATGTTTCACAGAGCAGAAGGATATAGTCAACTTCCTTCTGAGAATGGGACACAAATTGCACATGCAGGGTAGGTGACCAGAGCCAGATCAAGCTGCTTGCTCCTCAGAAAGCTCCAGCCTCTCCCCGTTGCTTGAGGCTTCTCTCCTGGAAACCCTGAGCTGAAGGGATGTGCTGACCCTTCTAGAAGTCCTGGTCGTGCACAAACAGCCTAAACACCAGGAAGCTACTCTCTTGAAAAGAGTTCTCCAAGGGACTCTGTAATTCCTCATTTAGAGATAGAGTGTGTGTTAGTGCCCTTTGAGCCTACTCCTTGTGAAGCAGGCTGTGCCTGGATTAGCAAGGAAGGCAGAAGTGCACCTCTGGATCCCCAGTCAGGTGACAAATCCAAGCATCCCAAAAGTGCCTGCTTTCCTGTTGCCACTCCTGCCAACCAGACACCAGGTCTGACAGCCAAGGACCGCAACCCTGCAAATCAGGGTAGTGGGTATGTGAGTGTACAGCCTTAACAACACTGTATTTTCCCCTCTCATGTGTACATAGAAAGATACAGTATCACAAAAGCAGTGTTAAATTGCAGGGCACAAATCCCTTCCAAAAGCACAGCTTAACTTTTTTCCTTTTCTTCCAAGAACATATGTATTTTGTATAGATTTAATTACATGTTACAAGAAAGGAAAGAAGATTTGCCCGGATACTATAGTGATGAGTACCACTGAAATGCCTATAAATAAATAAAAACACAGAGCAAAACCAGACATCTGCAACAGAGTGTGGAGAAAAAAAATTCAAACCCTGCCCAGCCAACCAAACAAAAAAACCCTGTCTGGTGTTTTCGACACAGTAACTCATTTTAAATAAAGAAAGTCTACCCTAAAGCTCTTTCTGACATAGATCCCAGTGTTTGTTTGGACTCACTCTGTCACCTTCAAGAATCACAAGGTGGGCACATCCATATTTGTAATCTCCAATCTCTTCTTTCTGCTGCTGTTGTGAATCCTCATCACCTGAGAACTTGTTTGTGCATACTAAATAATGAGGATCCGGAATGCTGGGAACCTTGTGAACTTTTCCATCATTTGAATTTGGAGAAAAAATTGCCCTTTCACACACACCTCAAGTTGAAAATCCTGTAATTTCAATTAAGCCATGGGACTCCAAGGGCCGGATCTTCACAAACAGCGTGCAACCATAAAGTCAGAGCTCTGTCTCCCAAACAAAACTATTAGCTTGGCTCCATGGCACAATTTCAAATTCCCTTGCACCTAACTAGTAAGGTTAAAAGGTGGGGTAAGTCAGAAAAGGAGGAAGGAGAGAGGGAGTAGAGAGTGAAAGAGGAATGAGAAAGAGAACTGGAACAGCAGACCCAGTGTACTTCAAAGAATTATCATATGCTCCAGCTCAAAACAGCTCTAGTTTTGATTCGCTTATATATGAAAGGACAAAATCAGAACAGCTGTCATTCTATTACTCTCCCTAGCATTGCCAAACCATTTCAGCTGCCTGCAAATTTTTCTTCTTCCAACCTCTCTCGTGTTTTCGAATCACTCCCTCTCCATGGAATGGAGATAGAAGCACCTAGAGAGTGCTTCCAGCCACAGGTATCTTGCTGCGTGCTCACTGTTAGTTCTGCCTGGGAAAAGGTGCCAGACTCAGCACCCAGACCCAGCGTCACTGCATTCATTCTGGGAAGTTTGTCTTTCTGTTACCATCCCACCCCCAGTAGCCAGCCAGTGCAAAGCAGCAGGCAATGGAAGACTGAAAAATGTAAAGAGTGACTTCTCCATGCTGCAGGGAATTAAAATATCACGTTTTATATACAATTTACAACCACAGAGGAAGAGACTTCTTTTCCATTTTGTGCCGCTGAGCTCCCCAGTGGGATGGACAGTCAATATTTATTTAAATGACTAACTTCGGCAGGGCATGAAATAAAATGTTGGGAGAAGCTGGTCAGACAAAACCTCTGACTTACCCAGTGGTTTGGGCAATACTTAAATTGTTCCTCTGCTCCATACTCTCCCATAACTCCCCTCCCTCTGCCTCCCTGTCTCCCGCCCTTGTTCACACAGAGCTTCCAATATTGGACCCTGAAGATTCAAATCTTAAAACTTTTTCAAAGGGCAACCTATTTTTATAATGCTTTGGATTTGCCTATGAGGTTCTTTTGCGTAGCCCCAAATCAGCATAAACCCTAACCTCATCTCACCAAGGGGATTTACCTGTAAACATCCAAATTTGATTTGCTAATGAAGTAGTTGGATTCCCAGACAGCTAAGATACACTTTGATCACTTCTTAGAAAGTTAATTGTCTTACCTGGAATGAATTTCAGTACCCAGTACAAATGGACACTGGTTTTTTTTGACACTTACTCTTTGAAATCTGGGAGAAAACAGGGAAAGACATACAGGAAAAGGATTAAGAAAGTGTAAGCAAAGAAGCTGGAGTTAATCTCAGAAAGGTTAGACTTGGACCAATAAACACTGCTGTGGGTCAGTTTCCCTTTTCATGTAACAATAGCAAATATACAAGCCAAGCAATTATTAACAATGCCTCAGTAATAAATGTGTACAAACAAATAATGAGTAATTCCAACCAAAGTGGATGCTTTGGTATGCGAGGTGGAAAATGTTTTAATGAACAGTCTTAGATCTTGCTGAAATAAGCAAACACCAAGAGAATTCTGAAAAGTAGGGGTTTTTTTCTGCTTTCAGTAAAATGAGAAGAGCACCAATCCTTAACCAAAATCTGTTGATGGGTGAGAGCTTCTCAGATATTCCACTGATTAAAAAAAACAGTAAGCCAAAATATCTTTTAAATATTGACTGAACTATTGTATCATGCCAAACTCTCCTGGCATTCTTCCAGCGTAGAGTAGACTAGATTAACTCATCCATATGTAAAAATGCATGTATGCAAAAAACTCATATTTACTTTTCCAAAATTCATTAGAAAATACAGCTGAAGTTTAATCTTTCCAGCCTTTGGCAGTAAACAACAAAAGTTATGGCTGGTTGAGAGCAGGAGGTTAGATCCTCCCGCAGTGTGTAAGAAAGAGGAAACAGCAGGAAGGCAGCAGCGTTGGAAACTACAGAAAGGAAATACTTTCTTCTCCTTTCCCCCCCAACTTATTTTTAGGCTAGTTCATAATTAACTGTGGAACTCCTTGCCACAAGGTCTCTCTGAAGCCAGAAGCTCAAGAAAGCATCAAAAAAAGATCAAATATTTATTGAGTAACAGGAATTTGTAGAGCTACAACATAAAATAAACACGGGTTGGAGAGACTTCTGTGGTCCTTAAACTTCTAAGCCTAAAAAAACCTGTAATCACCAGGGCTTCAAAGACAATTTTATGGAGAAATTGAGGTGGAATCAGCCCAGAGATGCCCATCACATGGATATTTGTGTCTTACAGTTATGGTTATGGCCAGTGGCTGAGGCATAATACAGTTGGCTGCTGCTTTGCCTTGGGCTTCTCCACTTCTCTACACCACAGTTAAAGGAAAACCAGCTGCCCCAACAATAACAACTTGGTATCTTTGCATATGAAACCTTGCCAGTAAGTTTTACATTGCGAACCTGGGAACTTTGACAAAGCAAATGCTGTTAGAAAGTATTTACAGAAGGAAGGTAATCAAACATCTTGTACAGGTGACAGCATCATAATAAAATTCTCTAAGGCTGAAGTGAGGTGATGAGGAGCGAGGAAGCCTGAAAGCAGTGAAATATTTTATTTTCCACTGGAAAGCATTTTGATATTTTGAAACACAAATAACAATCTGATGCACAGTCAACAAAATGAGCTGTCCCTTTTCAGGCAGGGGAGCCTGTTGCTGAAACACTGTGATGTGGGAAATGACAAAGGACAGCCAAATCTAGCATATCCCAGTGCAACGACAAACTAATCCCTTTGGGTAACCTCCATAGGTGGTCTACAGCATCATTGATTCAACCATATCTGGAGCCTAAACACAGAATAAAACCTCATTCAGAGTATGAAAAGTAAATTCCAACATGCTTCAGTAATAAACTGCCAGTGCCCCTAGTAGTTTATCATATTTTCACATAAAATATTATTTTTTATCAGAAAAAGAGAAAAGAGAAATATAATGATGATGAACACTAAGCCCCCAGGGAGATCCCTTGTGCTGTAAGAATCCAGCTGAAGGTCTGGACATCAAACAGCGCTGATGCTGTAAGCACCCTCCCACAGGCCTGATGTACAAATCAGACTCACAAGGGAACCCTGAGAAACAGTTCTTTGCACATGTGAGCAAAGCCCTTGCTGCAGTGCTTCTACATGGCAAGAAGCACATGGTGGGTTTAGGAAGGCCAGTGGCAAAAGCCTGTGGAGGCAAATTTTTCCATGCAGCAACTGAAAACCAGCAAAATAAAAAAAAAAAAAAAAAAATCCCCAAATTTCCTCTGGCCAGCAAAATTGGATAGCCTTCCCATGCCTTCCTGTGGCTGGAGGACAAAGCAGACCTGACATTCTGCTGCTGCCAACTATGAAAACATCCACACTAGTGTGTGCACAGACACTTAACACCATTGAGGAGACTCCCAGGATATAAAGCCCTGCATGCTGATAATGGAGTGTTGCCCATTGGACCACTTCTAACTGCTGTGGCTGCAGGGGAAATAATTCTGAATAACTGTACTACAATTAAGTGCCTTCAGCCAACCAATACAGGGAACCTGTATCATTTTGTTGAATAAAGCCTGAAAGTTTAATAGCAGAGAACTTGAATGGCAAGACTTAAGCAAGCCTTAGCTTGCACTTGATAGACGAGCACGCTGTACCCAAAGCAAAATCATGCAAAACTTTTCAGAGTTGCAGCAAGATGGCTGCAGTGATAGCAGCACATGATTACCCTTCTGTTCACTAAGACTTTAGAGTGAAAGGAACTTGCCACATTCCCTAAAACTTCTCCTTAATAATAAGCATGTCACAAGGCTGACCTCAAGCTGACCAGGTCCATGAGAAGATCATCATGTCAATTATAAAAGGAGTCACTCCTCCAAGAGCCCAGAAAGTACTGCTGAAAAGAAAAGATCCAGCTGCCTAATGCCTCTTGTGTACAGCTACTAAAGCCACTTGTCTTCTGTATAACTATGGGCACTCATTCTCTAAATATAGAATAAACATTAATAAGGCAGAAGTTCCTTTTTCCCCTTCCTGTCTTTCACACTATTAAGGTTTTAGCCTTCAGCGCTCACTGGTAAGCATCCAAAGGTGAAAAGGAGACAGATGCCTATCTACAGTCAGGGTGGAGAACAAGGCTGCAGAAACATCACCACCACCACCCACTTCCATGCCACAGAGACAACTTCTGCGCTTGGTGGCAATGTCCTTAGTAGTAATGAAAATGTCCCCTCCAAGTCATAGCAGGAATGAAGAGCAGAGGAAACGTGAGTCATTCAGGTGTACAGCAGACAAGGGAATGTGGGTGTGTTACCCTGTGGCTCCAAGACAATGTGACCTCAATTAAATTTTGGTGAATGATGTGCCTTTCCCTCTTTAATGCACATATTCCTCTCCTTGGTCTGCAAAGACCTACCCATTGAACCTGCAGACATCTATTTAGTCTGGAGAGCTATCCTGGCAAGCACAAGTCAACGTGTGGCATCAGCTGTGGTGGTAGCACTGGTGTTCCTCTCTACATGAGTTTTGCTCACCTTGCCTTAGGTTTACTTCCTCCAACCACATCCTGGCACTCCTACCACATCCAGACCCTTGCCAGAGCCCTATAGTGTAAGTACTGGTTGATCCATCCACATTTACAACCTGTTCCTATTCCCCAGTTGCCTTGAGAGCATACAACCTTCTAAGTGTCAGGAAGGAGGAAAGCCCAGAGAGGAACACAGTTCGCAACTGACTTAATTCAGAAATTCCTGCACCTAAGTGCCATTAAAGTGTTTGCCAGGGACTTCAGTGGAAGCAGGCTAGCCCTAGCGTCTAGCACACTCCCATAGCAAACCTCTGTAAACTAATTTGGTTAAACCGTTAACACTCAAGGTGATTAACCTCAGGAGTCTCTGATCTCCCCTTATTAATGAAATTCACTGATTCATATCAGCTTAATATAAACCCTTGTGAGATTTGCAGTTGACTTCAGCAGTGCAGGATCTGGTAACCTCCATGGGGTAAGAGCAACTCTCTTGCAAGTACACCTTCAAGTGGTAGAAAACACCTGAGGACTTTAGTACTGGATTACAATTAATGACCAAGTTCAAAGTGTGCAAGTTTCCAGCCTGTGGTGTGTAGCAGACAAGTGCACAGAAGCGCTGCGGCTCTGTGAAGATTTTTATTGTGATGCCACTTTTGAATACTTGGCACTTGGTAGGCAGACATGTGCTATCTTGTTTCAAACAGCTTTACATTAGGCGTGCTTGAGAGAGATTTGGGCTAGGAGTGAGCAGGATTAAGGATGGCTGTAGTAGCAATTCTCTGCCACAATTTTTTTTCCCTTCAGTAGCTATAATAGTGCTCAGTGGCAGCTCTGGAGGCGCTTACCCCAAGACAGAGATGCCACCCTTAATAACCTCAAACCCCATTTTCAGATGCCCCAGTCTGAGCCAAGTATCACATGAAAACAGCTTTAGTAACACTACACAAACCTCGTTTTCCAAGATGCCCTTAGAAGATTGCTTGGTGTTTTTACATGTTTTGTGAGACAGACTTTTTGATACATGTGTTGTTCTACTGCAACCATGTACAATCTTGCACCCAAGTGCAACTCCAGGACACTAGATATAATGAAAGGTGGCAAAAACAACATGGTATTTCTAGTTCTACACCCAAACTGGGTCAACTGCTCATTTCAGTAGATTCCCCCCTTAGACCTCTCCTTAGGAACACAGACTGCCTCTCATGGGCTTCACACTGTACGGCAAAAATCACGTGTTGGTTCCCATCCCAGAAGTAGAGGAGTAGGATTTTGGAAATCTTTGAAGCAACAGTAGCATTTCTTTTTAAATATCAAGCTACAACCATGCTTGTTGAAGTCTGGGAAAAAAAAAAAGTCACACCTGAGGGCAGCTTGATCAGGACTAGGGGAAAAAAGAGGAAAAAAAATCAAGTGGGAGAAAAGAACAAAGTCTTGTTTCAAGAATGCCATCATTTGTGCAACTATAAACCTAGGGTCTATAAAATCATTAAGGAGAAACTGAAATTAGCTGCAGCAAATAATGCAGAACTAAATGCTAAAGCATTTAGCATAATATAGCATAATGCTATAGCATATAGCATAATGCTATAGCATTAATACTATAAAATTCTTAAGGCTACGTAATGTTTGCTACTCAGAAAGAAACAATTTTCTCAAGTGAAATCTTTAGGTTTAAGAAATTTTGGATGCATTGGGACATGAATCTTCCACAGATGTAAAAGCTTCTGAGTGGTAGCCATAGAGACAAGAGGTGACCCTGCAGATACCCAAGTACACCCCAGTACTATCAAGACAGGACAACACCTTTCAGCTGCAAAACTGACCTTGGATCTCTCATGCAGAGTCCATAGTCAGAGCAACAGAAGAGGTAAAACCAACTGGTTTAACTGTAAAAAGTCTTCACATGAAAAACGTGTCAGATAAAGGATGACTCATAACTTTAATTTAACTTTAAATACTTGCTATTTGCAAGCCAAACATGACATTCCCTACTCCCTGTGTTACCTATAAACCAAACCAACAAAGATAGCTTTCAGATGAACAAAGCATTCCTATGAGATAAGGGGTGAGAAGTATTTTCTGTAACATTAGGTTACTTACATGGATTTAGAAAGAAACGGCACCAGTCACCACACAGAGTACACATCAAGACATGAAATTTAATAGCACATTTGGGAACAAAAACTTGATCTTGCCACTTTTGTGTCAATTAGTCCAGAAATACGAAAGGCTCTTACCTGTAATTTGCTTTCCATGCTCAGCATTATTGAATGTAACATACGCTAACTCCTAGCTGACACAGATTTTTAAACTCATGGAAGAGGAATAGCTTCCTTCTTCCTTCCCTTTAGAAAAGTAGTGAGAAAAACAGGTCTTATTCATTGAGCACTCATGTTGAAATCTTACTGGTAAACATTTATAAGGAAAAGAGAGCAATGAGGTCCTCAGGGACAACTACAACAAAAATGGTAATGACCTCAGGCATGCATCATATTTGCTGCATTTAACTACAGAGAACTAAGTGCAATTGCAGGTACACTGGGGACTTCTTGCAGCAACACATCTTAAGTGAGCAGCTGTACAGTTCGAGGGCTCTGCACGTTCAACCATCCTAAGCTATGTAGACATACCAGGATTCCTTCAGGAATTTTGCTTCTTGGGATACTGCTGAATTACTAAATTTCCAGTACAGAGCAGGCCTCAAAAGAAACTCCATGTCACTCACTGTTAAAAGGTGTTTTATGCATGCACTCTTCATTCCTTGAGTAAAGTTTGTTCTTTGCAACATTACTCAGTTGATTTTCCTTCATTCGCATGGAAGCAGTGACACCAGCTTACCCAAAAAGCACAGGAAAATTAATTTTTCATGCTGCAGATACTACTACAAAAAAAAATTTTAGAAAGTTATCTTTGAACATGCACAGTCTAATGTCCCTAACAGACAAATTTCCTTTAACAAATAATTCAAACAGTTACCCTAAAAAATAGTAAACTAAAGTTTCATACCACACAGGTGAGATAAGTGGCAATTTGATTTTCAGAGCAAAAATTCTCATTCACCTTTTTTTTTTTTTTACTAAAAAGTGTTATATTACCACTGCACTTATACAACCCTATCTTTGAGATTCTTGAGACAACAAGCCTTTGCTGCTGCCATCCCCACTTGCCTCAGGAAACTCAACTACTATCAAACACTTAATAAACTATCTACTGACTTAATCCATGCACAGAATAAAATTAGAGCAGCCATTCAGATGCAATATTATAGGTTTATTTAACACTTATTTTCCACTTGAATAAGCAAAATACAAATTCCAACATTTTGCTGTTTACAAATATACAAAATAAAAGTTTGCTTAAATTTATATTACATATTTATTATGGAAAGAACTATATAGAAAACATTTGTTCTGCTTAAGGCATATTTGGGAATAAACCATTGTACAAACTATTGCACATCGAAACCACAGTGCATTACAGACTGTCTGCATAAAGTTATTTTCTTTAAAAAATAAAGATAAACCAGGCTAATTCACCTGATTTAGGTCAAAATTGGCAACTGGAAGACAAAAATATTTCCTTGTCAAATATGCAGCAGTTTGAGAACTTTGGCTTCCTCTAGAACCAACAGTCACTAAGCACCATGAAATACGCCTTTAAAATATAATTCTGTACCTGAATTTTTCCTCTTTTTAACATTGTAATGGCTTTTATAAGGAAAAAAAGAAAAGTACAAGACAATATTTACATCTAATATTGCATTGAAAGACAATTAAGGGAATGTTATTTCCCTATGTAATATCCCCACCCTCCAAACCGCACATAGTCTATTTAACCCTGATATCTGTGACTTCCAGTCACTCCATGGCATGTTGTAGTCCAGAAATAATTCAAGTTGGATTTACAAATGGAATGATAGAAGATCCAGTCATTGACCCCAATGTTTTTGGTTCTCTTTTCTTCTAAATGCATATATATATATTAAAAAAAAGTTGCAGTGTCTGTATGCAATTATCCCTCTTTTCCACTCTTTGGAAAACTTCACCTCTGTAGTGCTTTAACTGTGTTCTCTGTCTTGTGGAAGGACAGTCCTTGTGCTGTAAATACTGAATCTCTGTGGCAGTTGGGGAAAAGATCCATTGCTTTGAATTAAAAGTGCCTCTTCATGTGTAAGGCAAGGTGGTCCGACCTGGAAAATGCTCTGTCACACCGTTGGCACTGGAAAGGGCGGTGGCCTGTGTGTTTTCTGTAGTGACGAGTAAGTTCATCAGATCGGGCGAACTTCCATCCACAGCCTTCCCAGTCACAGTGATAAGGTTTCTCACCTTTATAGAAAGACAGAAAATAAACCACATCAGTTAGGTTGTTGTGGCTACCTCTCCTAACACCTCTCTTTTAAGAAGCACTAACACATGTTGTCCTGAGTAAGAAAAAAAGACGTTGTCAAAGGAAATGCAATGAACTTTTTGAAGCATCTGGAAGCAAACTGCGAAGACTTAACAGCAGAAGACTGTCTTTTCAAGATATACAGGTACTGTAAACATCTGCGTCACTGATTAAAATGCTAACTTCCACTGTTGGTTTTGCACGCAAGGCTTCAGAATACAAGTTCAGGTAACAGAGTGACATTTTTACCAGCTAATGTTATACCATCAGATAGCAACCAGAAAAAGCTCAGCAGACACATTGTATTTAGATAATTGCAGGCCTCAAGAACTAAACCATAGATGAAAACTGTTTTCATTAGCTCAGCCTGATTAAGAACTCATTCTTAATGTCTTCACTATAAAATAAAAAAAAAAGCTGTTGACAGCAAGTTGACTTTCCCTGACAATTACAAACTCCCAGACCTACACATACTGGAGACTGTGCCGACCAGCTCAGGGCAAACAGGAAGAACTGCTCACTTGACTGATTTTTTTCCTCCCCTTACCACTGCCATTAGCTGAAAAAGCAGCCCAACTACTGCAACACTAGTAGTTTTTCCCCTTCACATCTCCTCTTCAGGAGAAAGTTTTAACCAAGTTCACAATTCAGGGATTTAAATTATGCAAATCCTCAGGTTATTTAATCATTGTTATGGAATACCCATACCAGCAAAACCGCCCATGATGTACCCACTTTCACAAGGCCAGTTACTGCAATACCACACTCAACTGAAAGTTAAAAGTTTGAGCTCAGGCTTAGATACACACTTTGGCACATTTTATCCAAATTCTAGCAGCAGCCAATTAAATGTTAAAACTCTGACTGTTTTGGTGATAGTGCTGGGGGAAAAGGTGCTCCCACCAATAGGCAAACCCTTCAATAAATGTTACCTACATAGTCAAAAGCCTCACTCAAAATGGGCCCATCACAGTTTTCTCAGAAAGGGAACGGTAGCTTGCAGACATGCCACCCTCTCACACTACAGCAAGCCAAAGGCAAAACATTTAACCACGAACTAAGAGAGGTCTGCTCCCTTCTCAGAGCTGGGCAAACATCATCAAGAGAAGCAAATCCCAGCTGACTTCCAACTACCTGCTAGTTAGTTTGCCACATAAGCAAGAGAGAGGCAACAAACTCTGTCTTGGCAAGAAACCCACCCGCTCCTACCTCTGACTCATTCTGAACCATTAAACAAAATGCTGAGCCAAAAAGCAAGACTGCACAGGACTTCATGTAGCCAAGGGGAGAGGGGGGGGGGTGGGTGGAAAAAAAGCCCAGAGACCCCGTATTAAAAGGTTACAACTTGCTACTTTTAAGCCTCCTTCTGTGCCCCTTCTTTTTCAGTGTCTAAGCAGCTCACTCCGTGCTCCTCAGACAGGGGCATCCCGCTGACCCTGCAGAGAACTAACCTGTGTGGGTTCTCAGATGTGCCTTGAGATGAGAGCTCTTGGTGTAGGTTTTACCGCAGCCCGCATAGTCACAAGTGTGTGTGGCTGTCCTTTTCCTAGGCCACGATCGGCGTCCCCTCCTGGGCTTGGTCTCCTCAGGCAGGCAGCTCCCCGGCGGCATCAGCTCTAAAGACGGACAGGGAGGAGTGAGCAGAGCGGCGGCCAGCGCCGAAGCAGGTGTCCCAGCACGCCCGCTGCCAGAGCACGGGGACTCACCTTGGTACTGGAGCGCGCCGGGCAGCAGCTGCTCAGGGAGGAACGCGGGGTAACCGGGGGCCGGGGGGTACCCCGGAGGCAGCGGCAGCGGCGTGTGGCTCAGCCCCGGGGCGGCAGGGAGACAGTCTCTGCCGCTCAGCATCTCCTCGGGCCCCATGGAAGGCGTCGTCCGGGCGGGCAGCGGGCGGCCCAGGGAGAAGTCGTGCTGGGGAGCTCCTCGGGGGCCGCTCCCGGGCGGCGGCGGCGGCGGCGGCGGGGCCAGGGCACACGTCGGGGCGGCCTCCTGCTTGATTTTGGGGCACATCCGCGGCAGAGGGCTGTAGGGGGGCGCTCCGGGGCCCTCGGCGCCGGGCGGGGGTCCGCTCTTGGGGCTGAGCCCCGGGTGGCTGTACTCGCCCACCGCCTTCACCACGAACTTGCCCTGCAAACTGCCCAGGGGCGGCGGCGGCGCCGCGGGCAGGTACACCGGGTCCAGGTCGGGCCGCATCAGCTCGGCCACGAAGCCTCCCGACGGAGACACGTCGGCGATGTCGGCCAGGTCGAAGGAGGCGGCGGGGCCCGCGTCGCGGCCGCCGCCGCCGTAGAGGAGGCCGGCGGGCTCGGGCCGGGGCGGCGGGTAGGCGAAGGGCCCGGCGGGGCAGGGGCTGGCGGCGGGGGCCGGGTTGGCGGGGGCCGCCACCACCACGGCGGCGGCGGCGGCGGGCTCCTGGTGCATGAGGGAGTTGGAGAGGATGAAGTCGAAGTCCAGCAGCTCGTTGAACTCCTCGGCGTCGCGGCGGGGCCCCAGGGCGGCGGCGGCATCCACCTCCGACGGCTCCGTGGGTCGCGGCGGCGGCGGCGGCCGCTTCAGCTGCGACAGCTCCTCCCGCCAGCGCTGCGGGAACACGGGCGGCGGCTCAGCGCACCCGGCTCCCTGCCGCCCCGCCGCGCCCCGGCCGGCCCCGCCGCCGCAGCCGCCGCCGCCCCCGCCCCGGTCCCGTCCCGCGGCGCCGCGACACCGATACTCACGTTGCCGGGGCCCGCGAGCCGCGCCGCCTTCTCGCGGCCCGCGGCGCCCGCCGCGAAGGTGGCGATGGAGGGCAGAAGCGTGCCGCTGAGCGCCATCTCGCACTCGCCGGGGGGCTGCCTGCGGGAGGGGAGAGCACAGCGGCGTCAGGCGGCGGCGGCGGCCGCGGGCGGGACGGGGGCCGCGCCCGCCACCCACCGCATCCGCGCCGGGGCGTCGCGCCGAGCCGCCGCCGTGCCGAGCGCCGCCGAGAAGGACGGGGAGCAGTGGAGAGCCGTTCCGGGCTCGGCGCCGCGGGCAGCGCCCTTCTTCTTCCTCGGCCGCCGCTTCTCGCTGCGAGCGAAGGCGCGCTAGCGGCGCCGCGGGTGGGCGGCGGCGGCGGCCGCCGCCCGGCGACGCGGCTCCGGTACCGGCGGGGCGGGGGCTCCAGGCGCTTCCCGGGGAGCCTCGGCCATGGGGGACGTCGGTCGAGGCGCGGTCTTTGCCGGCGGCGGCGGTCGAGTTGGGGGGGGGGGGAACAGGGAGGGGGCCGGCGAGCCCCGCGCGCGCTACCGCTCACGCCGCCCGACCCGCGCCCCGCTCGGCACTACCGACGGCTCCCCGCCGCCGCCCCTCTTATAACCTCACCTCGCGCGCGCCACGCCCCCCCCACGTCGCCGTGGCGACGGCGAAAACAAACTGACACGTGGGGAGAGGGGGCGGCGCGCGCGGGAGCGGCCGGGGAGGCGGGGGGAGGCGGGGACTCCCGCCCCGCGCCCCGCGTCCCGCCCCGCGCGCCTCTCCCGGCCCCGCGCAGAGCGTCTGACGCCGGAGGTGGGGGGGGGGGGGGGGTGAAGGAGGGGGGGCGGGCAGCGCCCGCCTCGCCCCGCCCCCCCGAGCGCGCGCGCCGGCCCGGGATGCCCCGCAACCCCCCCCCCCCCCCAGTGCCTCCGCTTTATAAGCTTAACGCACCTTTCCCTTCACAGGTTCTTCTGTATTTTCTCCTTTTCTGTTATCAATCATTTTCCCTATTTCCTTTTGCTTCGGCCTTTTCTTTCTGTTGTTTTGGTATTTTTAGGTATCTTTTGCTATATTTTGTCTTGTAATTATTAAGTGTATTAATTTTGTAATTATTTTCTGTATTTTTTTCTGTAATTTTCTGTTTTTCTGTAATTGTTTTTAATCGATAATGTTCTATATCTCCTTGGTCTGTAGTTTTTTCCTGTTTTTTTCTTATATTTTCCCATTTTTCTATATTTTTCTGTATTTTCTTTTTCCTCTGTATTTTTTTGCTAATTTTTTGTATATTTTTCCCATTTTTCTGCATTTTTTCCTATTTTTCCTGCATTTTTCTGTATTTTCTCCCATTTTTCTGTATTTTCTCCCATTTTTCTGTATTTTCTCCCATTTTTTGTAGGTTTTTTCTGTGTTTTTATTTATGTAATTTTTGGTAACTTTTTCTATTTTGTATATTTCTTTTTCCTGTATATTTTGGTAATTTTTTTCTTTTCCCTGTTCTTTTTTCCCCCAAAGTTTCCTTTTTGCTGTGGGTTTTTTTTCCTGTATTTTTCTTTTTTCTATAATTTCGTGGTTATTTTTTCTTTCCTGTAGTTTTTTCCTTGTATTTTTTTCTGTACTTTTCTATTTTCTTTATTTTTTTTGTCTTTTCTGTTTTTCTTTATTTTCCCCTGTAATTTTTGGTGTATTTTTTTCTTTTCTGTATTTTTTTCTTTTCTGTATTTTTTTCTTTTCTGTATTTTTTTCTGTTGTTCTTTTTCTGTATCTTTCTTTTTTCGATTTTTTTGTATTTTTGTCTTTTCTGTGTTTTTCTTTTATCCTGTCTTTTTTTCTGCCTTTTTCTTTTATTCTGTTTTTTTTATCGTACTTTTCCTGTATTTTCTTTTTTCTTACAACTTTTTTTTGTTAACTTTTTTCCTTTCCTCTATTTATTTTTCCTGTCTTTTTTTCCTTTTCCTTTTTCTTTCCCTTTTCCCCGTCTCGCACACGCTCCGCGCCCGCGTTTCTCTCTCGGGACTGGCGGCACCGCAGCGCTGGGAACCTTCATTAAAAAAAAAAAAAAAAAAAACCAAAGCTCTGCGAAGCGAAAAGCCGCTCCCGGAGCGGAGCAGCCGGAGTGGGTCCTGCAGGGGGCGGTGCGGAGCCGCGCCCGCCCCGCGGAGCTGTGAGGGCCGGACAACTTGAAATGAGCGAATTAAACCCCAAAATAATAATAAGACGCTCCTCTTTGTCTTAGCAAACTGGTCTTACTAGTTTTGTGTTACACGTGTAAATTATTAATAACTTTGGCACTAGAAAGTAGGGTGGGTGGGTTTTTTTTTTTTTTTTTTTTTTTTTTTTTTTTTTCCTGCACAAAGTCCTTGTCTTGGCAGAAGATGTGCCGGGAGCCGCTGGTACAAAGAGGATTTAGCGTGGAGAGATGGAGGCTGGTCAAATACTAGGAGGATGCACAAAGGTGTCATGTAGAAGTGGGAGGAGAGGGAAAGGCACCTTCCCTGCTCGGAGCGCGGGGCTGATCATACAATCATAGAACAACCAGGTTGGAAGGGACCCATCAGATCTTCTAGTCCAACCATTCCTATCAAACACTAAACCAAATCCCTCAAGATCTCATCCACCCGCGCCTTAAACACCTCCAGGGAAGGTGTATCAACCACCAACCTGGGCAGCCTATTCCAATGCCCAATGACCCTTTCGATGTTCTGCTGTGGACACCCCTCCTCAGACTGAGTGTATCCCAGCTGTGATTTTTTTTATCAGAGCCTCACACTTTTAGTCTCTTTGACAACCACTGTAGGAGTCTGAGTCCAAACCTCACAGCAACAGTTCTAGGTCTAAACCTCCATTCTAGCTTCATGTCTTGGGAAAAAGCCCCTGATGTGGAGGTCTGCGTGTCTCTGGACACTTCCCCTCTCTCCCCCTCATCAATTGTTTTCCTTTTGTTTCCTGTTGACGTAAACGTTAATTTATGGCGTTCCTGAGGAACACAGTATTTTCCAATTCTAAATTTCAAGCCCAGTATCACTCGAGGCCAAGATAAAAAAAATTAACATTTATTAGGAGTAGGAGTACACAAAAGCTTCAAAAGTGGGTAAGTGATCTGATCTCTGAAATAAACGGCAGTACTTTGTGGTTAGAGGGAGAGAAGGCTTGACAAATGGGCTGAAAGAATACAGGTTGCTTTCACAGTGTTTCTGGGTAATTCAGACAGACGTGTGTGAGCTGTGCCTAAGTTCTTGTTCAAAAAACGTGGCCCACTTACGTCTGAGTCTTGGTTTTGAATGGAGTAGATCTTGGCAGGGTGCTTAAAAAGTGTTAGTTTCTCAGGCAGCAGTAAGTTCCATACCACCAGCTTTTGAACATCCCTAAATTTGACAACATGAAGGCAAACACATTCTTTTTCACTAATTAAGCACAAGGCAAAAGTTTTCCCCCCTTAAATGAAAGGGAATGTGATTTTTAATGTTTGTGAGCATGGAAATCAAATGCATTAAATGCTCACAGCTGATGCTTTCCCAGCCTATGTAACAACATAAATGTTGTTTTCATAAGAGATTTGTTTTAATATGCCTTCTCTTTGCCAGGCTTCTCTAAGTCTCAGTTTTCTCAGTTTCCCATTTTTTTTTTTTTTTCTAAAACTTTCCTTCCCTTAGCTCAGGACACAGCATGTTTCTGTGCTGTTCAAAGCTGACTTTAGGGATTGCTTAATTCAGATAGAAAATTGCACAGAATTTGTGTCCTCCTGCCTCGGGTCATGCAATGACATTTTACCAGATTATGCTGTGCTTGGACAAAAAGTCATCTACTGCACCACTCACCATCCCCAGCTGCTGCAGCCTCAGCGTGTTTCCCTCCCACCCTAGGCAGAAGGAGGAGATTTCTTCCACATCTACCACATCTTTTTTTTTTTTTTTTTGCAAGAACAGCATTACCTTAGCCTTGCTGTGAGTGCTGTTCATCCATTTTAGGAAAAGAGGAATTATTACCTGGTGTTGACAAGCCTTCTCAATGGCCAGTCCAAATGGTAATTCACTGCAAGTCCAGGGCAGAATAAAATGACTGTTTAATGGAGCTGATCATGAGGAAGCTTTAGTGGCTAGCCTGAGCCAATGCTAAACTGATTATCTGGGAGTATAATTCTTGGGAGACAGAAGAAAGTCAAGGTGATGAAAGATCACAGAAAGATCACAGGTTCTGGAGCAGAGACAGTTGTCAGGAAACGGCATACCACATTAAAAGCATTAAAAGCATCATCAAAAAGAGAAAAAACAGCCAAGCTGATTGTGCCTGAAACAAAGACCAACCTGTTTATCTTGATATGTTTGTTTTAAAGCCTAAGTTTGTAACTCGTTTTTCCGTGAACTACCTCTTGGGAACTACAATGTGCCGCTTATCCTCTTTGATTTGGTTGTCTGCGACAGCAACTGATGGAGCCAGGGACTGCAGACTTTAGAAAAGATTGTGTCACATCGTCACTGGAGTCAAACATTAAGGTGCTTTCCTGGCATCTTTGGGATTGCACTTTGTTATCTTCACAGCTTGCTGCAGCGGATAAATAGCCTACAGGACCAGCAGCTGCCAGGCCCCATGCCCCAACACTAGCATAAAATAACATAAGAAGAACAGGGAAGAAACCCACAATACTGTGTGATATCTAATAGCATCCCTCTGGTTGCTTAAAATCAAAAGTAGCAATTCCATAATCCTTCATGGTGTGTTACCCTAACAAGGTTGCTGGAGAGCTGGTGGAGGTGGGTAGGTTCATGAAGGGAGACTTGGAATCTGGAGGGTTTCTTACATCCCATGAAAGACAAATCAAACAACCTCAACTTCACTGCAGCTGAGAGTGGGGAGAATGAAGGAGAGGTCTCGCATACGACTGCAGTGCAAGGTGCACTCTGGAGGTATGCAGTTCCCACAGGATCTCTGCACACTGAGGAAGGTGAGACAGTCCAGAACTGCTGCTTTCCTGGGCTCTACACAGGGAGACCTGGCTTTTGGGGATTTGTTTCCTACTGTGTACTGTTCATATGAACTCATTTTATTTACCTTTTCTTGTACTTGCTACTTCATTTTTTTTCTTTTTAAATAGAAGTAAAACCCTGATTGGTTAGCAGGTAAACTTGAGGATTATTAGTACAATGCAAAGGGCATATTTCTGAAAATTGCAGGCAATTCCAGGCAGGTTTCAAGCAGCAGCAAGCACATACATACACAGATGGCACATACAGACTTAAAACTGTAAAAGTTCACGCTTGATAATGTCAGCAGTGCCTGTGATTAAATCTGTTTTCACCTGTTTTTTGAAAGCTCGACCCGATCTTGTTGATAGTTATTTTACTTTCCTGTGGGAGTGAGGTCAGAAAGACCCAGCAACACCTACTGTCACCATTCAAGAGCCTTGGGCTGTTTTTAGGTCAAACACCCTGTAGTGAGGTGCTGTGGGTCTTGTGCTGTTGGTCTTTCAGTCCCTTGTAAGAAGTGGTGTTGCTGAGGTTGTTATCAGTGCTTATGCTAGGATATCTATGGACCATAAACTCTTTTGTCTGCTGGGCAGCCAGTATGCTTCACACCCCAGAGCAAAGGGATGTGTGTGCAGGGGAGAGACCTGATGATCACTTTCACTGTACTCACAGCAGTCAACCCGGTGTTTCTTCCTTGAGTCTGTAATTAAGCAGGAGTTCAGCTTCTTGATTCCCATTGAATTTTCCTCAGGGGGATAACTGTCTGTGAGATTCAGGCATTTGTTTCCATAGATGCTGATCCTCCTGTCCAGTACCATCCATTCTACCTCAGCAGACCCTGGAAAAGGCAGCCAGCACCCTCCTGCAATTTAGCACCACCCAGGATCTCTTGCATCTAGAAGCTCTTCTACTTGCAAGCAACTCAAGGACAGTTGTTTTTCTCTAGGAGGTGAAATACCTTGAATTTCTTAGGGAACAGAATGTTTTATACTTTTTTTTTTTTGTCAGGCTTAGGTATCCTAGCTTTAATGGTTTTGCCCTGTCCACTGCTATTTTAATGGGTTTAACCCATCTATGAATTCAGCTGTTCCTCAAACTTTAACAATTGCTTCTGTAACTTCCACAGTGGAGATGATGCAAACAAGAATTCCACAATAAGCATAATTTTCAAGTCCTGCATGTGAGGCATGGACGCTTACACAGAGTGAAGAGGATGAATTCTTGTTTGTTTGTGAATTTATTTTTGTCCATAGGGCTGACTTGTTGTATTTTAACAGACCCATTGGAGGAGTTGCAGGAAACAGAGAAAACTTGAAACATTACCAGCTGTCTGCTAACCACAGCCGGGTCCGCACTGATAGGTGTTAGATTTGGTATACTCTGGAAGATGCAGGGAGATGTTTGGATAAGAAGCCTTGTTGCTCTGTGGAGCTGACTCTGAAGAAGCAGCCATGTACTGGGATTACTATTAATGTACCTTCCTTTACCTTCTTTGTGGACCAGATGTTCTCATTATTATCTATGTGAAATATTTAAGGCACTGCTGTCCAATAGCAGTGGAAAGGAAAAGGTTCTTCCAACTTTTCTGTCTCCCTGAAAGAATCTCTTTTCTGCTGCAAAAAGGGGTTTTACTTTGGCCAGCCCTCAGCCTCCTCCACCACTATGGAAAAAATACATGGAAGAGATCTCCCCATCCTCTTCATCTCAGGTGCTTCTTTTTCAGTCTTCCTCACTTTTAATTCCTAATCTCTAACTAACAATCTCTGTTAATAAAAAAAAAGCATTTTACTAAACATTTGGCTTCTCAGACATTCTTAAGCTGTTTCAGTATAAAACCCATTTATTCCTATCTCATCTGCCTAATTCTGAAATTGAACAACATCAATAAATGCCATCTCTCATTTCACTTTTTTCCATGGTTGCTGAAGCTGATGGTAGCAGCGAGACTTTAGTAGACCTGCCTGCAGATTCTGGAAGATGACACATGTGCATCACTGTTTGCTATTTCTTTTACACATAAGAAAACCGTCAATATTTTACTCCCGAGGAAGCTCTAATGCTATCAAAATTCCCCAGTAGGTCTCAATACCCACCATGGAGAAGATGACTTTCACTGCTTGTTGATTTTATGTACCCTTTCTCTTTGGTCAAGCTCTGAGTTTCTTTTGTTTGAGTAAAAGTGATGTTTCTAACGAATGTAATCTGAACTGATAATGTCTTTCCTGGTAAAACATACATTAAAGTGCAAGATATATGAAAACTAGGAAATGTAAGATAGCTGCTTCTAGTCTGTAATGAATTTGAATTTACACGAGGTGAGAGAGGCAGCTTTGCAGTAAAGACCTCATGAGTTTAACCAGAAGTGTTTGAAATTAAATGTATGCTAATGAACTAGGTAATCACAGGACAGTAACCAGCACCTCTGCCATCTTTCCATGGTTCTTCCCATGCAATGTTGTGGAGAAACTGACCTGGATAGCTGATTCACACAAGATGTCTTTCTAAACTATTTGCTCTGCTGAAGTCAAGAACATCTGTTGTTTCCCTGCACCAGCATCCAGCAGAGGAAATGATTAGATAAATATTCCCCTCATCTGAACAAGAGTAAAGACACTGTAGGAGAACACTGGGAGCAGGGATCAGCGCTGCTTGCTCTGAGAATAAATACCAGGCTTCTACATTGTTTCCATAAATGCTTCCAGCTCTGCTTCAACATTAATGGACCAGCAGGAGCTGATTACTCTATGATAACAGTCTCTTGCTCTCTTAATGAGAGCAATATGGCAACTATTCTCGGATTTTTACATAGATGCTAAATAACAGTGCCTTAGTGGTATTGCTGAAGGCCAGTTTTGGTAGCTCCATTGCTTCCAGGGAACCTTTACTACAGATAGCAGTGCAACCAGGAACCTGTCTTACAAGGGACACATGGACAGCTGGTGACACAAAATGTTAATTGCCCTGGGGAAACACCTCGCTATGGATGCCCTGTGCCAGCAGAACTGCTTAGCTGCAGTCATTGCTGAATGGGAGATCCACTGCTCACTTCATAGGCTGCCATGAAACACGTTGTGTTTGCAGGGCACTGAGACACGGGGACGAGGAGTGCCATAGGAAATCAGTAATGAGGAAATACAAGGAAATTAATAATGCTGCATTCTGAGCAAGGATTGAATAGTGTGCAGTAATTGAGGCCTGGGGCCACACTCTGCACAATGAGAAAGAAACAAAATAAGGAATAGCTGCTTATTAGATTCCAGATTCAGCCAGTCTGAATTCCACCTAAGCCTTTGTGCCAAGTGTTTCCTACTGGCAGGCTCTGGGCCTTCAGGGATACTGAGCCAATGGGAAGCCCTAGGTCAAATGTAGGTTAAGGCTAAATCTGTCTATCACTGAGCAACATTTGCCTGAAGCAACTGGTGAGGCTGAGCTTCTCTGAAAAGCAGTGTGTGATCTTGTAATTCAAGAAAGGGACCAAAAGACAGCAGCATGGACAACTTTAATTCTGGCACATCCAGTTTGTTAGCACGCAATATGATGTGCCTGATTTTGCAACATTAATGTTTTCACAACATTTTTTTTTCTCCTTTTAAATGGGAGGCATAATACCATCCATTTGTGGAGAAACATTACAGCTGAACTTAAAAAAAGGAGTATTTGTTTCTGAGTTCCTATAAAGTTTCCTTAAGTAAGGTAGCTAATCTCTTTGTAGTGCTATTATAGTACTTAGGAGAAGCAGTGCAGCCAGGGCTATGAATGAATGCGTAACTAAGATATGATAGGGTATTTACACCAGTTAGTAAATTTGGATGCTGGCATTCCATGACCAAAGAGATACTCATTGTCAGTTGAATCTATGATTTTATCCTCAGAAGTCTGATTGCCAAAGACTGTTTCTGTTGATAAAATCTACATTGCTTTACAATCCATTGTCTTACACAATAGGTGGTAATGACTCAGTGGAGGGCACCTAACCTACCAGTGGAATGAGGAGGGTAGATGTATCTCCAGAGGGAGGGAGAAAGAGTGAGTCTAGAAACCTATTTGAAACACCAAATTGCCACTTTTTCAGGGACCATAGGGTGACCTTAAGGAGACATGGAGGCTAAGGCTGAGGAGAATTTGCACAGTTATTCTCCAAAGACTTCTGTGTATTACGGGAAATATCATAATACCGGCAGTGCTGTTCTTCAATGCCAGAAGTAATTTTGAAAAGTAAGCTAGATTTTGCTGAGAGTAAAAGCTTCTCAACCAGACAATGACACTTTCTCTACGTTCAAATGCATTTGTGAGTGTCTGTTGCTCTATTTTTCAACACCTAAATAGGGGACTGGTCCTGCTCCATAATTTTTTGTAACTTTGGCCATCATTAAGATTGTTCATGTAAGTCCCACGCTCCTCATTGCAATGCTTGCATTTTTGTGATCCTAAAACCTGCACTCTGCTTTGGTCATGAACAAAGGAAATACTATGAGGTGACTGGCTTGTAAAGGAAGGGAAGACATCTCATAATGTAATGAGTTCTTCATTCATTTGGTGAGGTCCTAGCCAGACTCATCACCCGGAACTAGGAGATAAGTGTGTCCAAGCCAGATTTCATTTTTGGAAGGTGGATAAGCAGCTGTTTGGTCTGCTGTGGTGTTCAACCAGCTCTGCATCAATGTAAACTTCAGCAGAGACAGTGTGGCTAAGTTTGGAGAAGTGGGTAGAATTTTTGTAGCACAGCTCTAGGTCTTTTGGAAGCAGGAGACCAGATGTGCTAGAGGTCCCTTGAAAGGTTAGGGAAAACCATCCTTTCAATGGGCATGAGATGCTGGTAGGTAGAGATGTCTTGGAAGCTGGCATATGTAATACATTTGATATCAGAGAGAGGAGATTCGCTTAATCACAGAGTCAGTTCTCCAAGAACTTCTTCAATAGGTAAGCCCTGACAAATTGCAGAAACCTCATCATTGCAAATCTGTCCCATGTGAAATTTGCAGATCCCCTATCAGCTATTTCCCCAAGCCATTTCCTTGTGCCTGCGAGCCTCCTATACACTACCTCTGTTTGGCAGATATTACTGACATTGTTTTCACTATCCCAGCTTGTCCCAGGTCCATATCATTTTTTAATCCCCCTTCACCTTCCATCTCTCAGTTTTCTCCTCTTTTGATGGCTAAACATAACTGTTTGAAGAAAGAACTTCCTCTGCTGTATCTCAAAGCTGTCATACTTGGGATGATAAGAGCCTCTTCATCTGCCTGATGAAGCAATGGGTTGGGCAGAGCCCCCGATACCTTAACAAATATCCTTCCAAGTAATGCTGACAATGGATGGCTATAAACTCTTCAGAAGGGGTAGGCAAGGAAGGAGAAGTGGTGGAGTAGCTCTGCATGTGAGGGAGTGTATTGATTGTCTAGATCTTAATGATGGTGACGATAGGGTTGAATGTCTATGGTTAAGAGTGGGGCAGAAGTCTAACAAGAACATAGATATCATGCTGGGAGTCTGTTACATATGATGAAGAGATGAAGAGACAGACAAATCTTTCTATAAGCAGCTGGGAGAAGCCTTGTTGTAGCTAGCCCTTGTCCTCATGAGGTACTTCAATATAGTGGGTATTTGTTGGAAATAGAATACAGAGAAGAGGAAACAATCTAGGAGGTTTCTGGAGTGTGTGAAAGGTAACTTGCTGATGCAGCTGGTCAGTGACTTGTGGATGATGTGATGGTTGGAAGCTGTCATGGGCATAGCAATATGAAATGATAGAATTTTTGATTGAAGTGAGGAGGGGGGATCAGTGGAACTGCCACCTTGGACTTCTGGAGGGCAGACTTTGGACTGTTTAGGAGACTGGTGGACAGAATCCCCTGGGAGGCAGCCGTTAAGGACAAAAGGGACCAGGAAGGCTAGATATTCTTCAAGAAGGAAGTTGTGAAAGGCACAAAGGCAGTCTGCACCTGTGTGCCAAAAGATGAGCCAGGTTAGGGTGGTGTTGGTAAGACAGGCCTGGCTGAACAGAGAACTCTGGCTGGAACTCAATAAAAAAAGAGAATTTATGACCTTTGGAAGAAGGAGCAGGCAACTCAGGAGGACTACAGAGGTGCTGTAAGGTTCTGCATGGAGAAAATTAAAAGGTCCAAAACCAAATTAGAACTTAATCTGGCTGCTGAGGTAAAGGACAATAAACAATGTTTCTATAAATTTATCAGTAGAAAAAGGAGAGATAAAGAGAATCTCCAGCCTTTTCTGGATGCACGGAGAAATTTTGTGACAAAGGATGAGGAAAAGGATGAGGTACTTTATTCCTTCTTCCCCTCAGACTTTTAATAGTAAGACCAATTGTTCTCTGAATACCCACTTCCCTGAGCTGGAAGTCAGAGTAGAGGAGTAGAATGAGCCCCTGTAATCCAAGAGGAAAGTGTTAGTGACCTCCTACTCCACCTAGACCCACAAAGGTCTGCAAAGCCAGATAAGATCCAACTGAGAGTACTGAGGGAACTGGCAGAAATGCTTGCCAAGCCAATTTCCATCATTTATCACCTGTCTTAGTTAACTGGGGATGTCCCACCTGCCTGGAGATTTGCAAGTGTGATGCCTGTCTCTGGACAAGGAAGGAGGATCTGGGAACTACCAGCCTGACTTCAGTGCCAGGTAAAGTTATGGAGCAGGTCATTTTGAGTGTTATCACGTGGCACAGAGGATAACCAGGAGATCAGACCCAAACAGTCTGGGTTTAGGCAAGGCAGGTCCTGCCTGACTAACCTGATCTCCTTCTCTGACAAACCAGCCCACTTAGTGGATGAGGGAATTGCTGTGGATGTTGTCTATCTAGAATTTAGTAAAGCCTTTGACATCGCTTCCCACAGCATTGTCCTGGAGAAACTGGCTATTCATGGTTTGAATGGGTACATTCATTGCTAGATAAAAGGCTGGCTGGATGACTGGATCCAGAGTGTTTAATATCTATATCAATTGGACAACGGGATTGAGTCCACCCTCAGTAAGTTTGCAGATGACACGAAAGTCAGTGAATGTGTTGATCTGTTTGATGGGTGGAAGGCTCTGCAGAGGGATCTGGATGGTCTGGATTGATGGGCCAAGGCCAGCTAGCTGTATGGTGTTCAACAAAGCCAAGAGTCAAATCCTGCACTTGGGTCACAAAACCTACGTATAGTGCTGTAGACTTCAGGATGAATGGCTGGAAAACTGCCTGGCGGAAAAGGACCTGGTGGTGTTGGTCAATAACCAGCTGAATATGAGCTGGAACTGTACCTAGGTGGCTTAGAAGGCCAATGGCACCTTGGCTTGTATCAGAAATAGTGTGACCATCAGGACTACAGAAATGATTGTCCCTTCGTACTGGGTACTGGTAAGGCTGCACCTCAAATACTATGCTCAGGTTTGAGCCCCTCAGTTTAAGAAAGACATTGATCTGCCTGAGTGTGTCCAGAGAACAGTAATAAAGCTGGTGAATGTTCTAGAGCACAAGTCTTATGAAGAGAATTGGGATTTTGGGGTCTGGAGAATAGGATGCTGAGGGGATACCTTACTGCTCTTCACAACTGCTTGAAAGAAACTTGTAGCAAGGCAGGTGTTGGTCTTTTGTCCCAAGTAACATGTGATACGATGGGAGGAAATGGCCTTAAGTTGTACTAGGGGAGGTTTAAATTAGAAATTAGGAAATAATTACTTTGTCAGAAGGGTTGTCAAGAATTGGAACTGGCTTCCCAAGATTAAGCTTGAGTCACCATTCCTGGAGGTATTTAAAATATGTGTAGATGTTATACTTAGGGCTGTGGTTTAGTGGTAAACTTGGCAGTGCAAGGTTTACAGTTGGAGTCAATGATCTTAATGGTCTTTTCCAACTTAAGCATTTCTGTGATTCTGAGTTCACTCACATTTCCTTCCAATGGAAAAGACTGGCTTGAGTTTCAGCAGTCAGATTACCATACACAGGAAATTAATAGTAACATCTCTGTGCCCTAGTGTTTGGAAGCCAGGAGAAATTTCGCAGTATGACTACTGAGATGGACCTGGGCTGTTTCAGACAACAAGAAGGATGCATGTGATGTTTCTTAAGAGCAGTGTGGAGCACTGTTATTTGGTCAGGTGTCTTCTTATTTGCAGTGGAATTGTGGCATGCAGAAGGACTGTAAAATAAAGAAGGTGCATCAGGGCACACGAACTTCCTTTCAGTTCCTGTGTCTGTCTGCTTTACAGTGACTCAAAAGATAAGGGCTCGGGTTTCCTTTAGCTTAATAAATGACATGACAAGGATCTGTCTCCAGTCAGTGACTGTGAACTCTTCTTGACTCAGTTTCCCTCTGCTGCTATGTTATATCCTTTGCATAATTCCAATACTCTCCTCAGTTTTGGTAATCATAGGATTCAGGTTGCTGCAGGTATTTGTTACTGGTACTTAGCATGCCTGCTCTGTGTGCTAATCACTGTGGACTTCAATGCAGCTGCTGTCAAAGAGATAGAAACACACAACCCTTCTAGGGCTGTGGAGCACCAGACTGCTATCAAAGGCATTAACTCATATCTCTCCTGAGCACTAGTGTTTCACAGAAGGTCTTCTCAGCCATCTGTGACTTCCTTATTCACACAGACTGTGTGAATATGGGAGATGCTTGTCTAACTTTAGTGTCCCACAGCGTAATGCAAAGCATTTTAAGACACACTGAAAACATCCCCTTGAAGGACAACTGTTTAGTTTTTCACCTGAACCTTAGCAGCAGTCAAGGCCCCCATGTGCTGGAGGCAGGCTACTTCAGTAGTTCAACATATGACACAGAAGATTTAAATACTGTGAATGAAATTTTTAGCTATTCATACTAATTTAAGAGCTGGCCTACTACTGTTTCTGAGTGGAGGATGGTTTTAGTGCTGCTACGTTGTTTAAAACGTAGCTTGGATCAGTTCAGTGCTGACTAATTTTGCTTATTTTACTAGCTTATGCCCAACTTGTGTTAAATTTGTTAGTACCAAAAGCATTTATTTAGTCATCAAGAGCAGCCTCCATGCTCCTGGAAGGTCTAGTCATCAGCGAACACTTTGTCTCACACCTTTGGTGTGCAAGAGAGAGCAGCACACGAGGGGAAGCTATCTGATCTCTGCAGCTCTGACTGATCCTTTCCACCAGCAGCACAGGGACAACCAGTTCTCAAGTGTATTTACCACTGCTGCGAGTTACAAAATATCTGCTAATCTATTGCGATCTGCACTGGTAGCCTGACTTGCTCTTGAACTAAACGTATGCGCATGAGTGTTTTCTTTCTTCCTTTCAGCGTTAAGGCAGACTAAAGGCCATATGCACCACATTATCATGGCTTGATAGACAGGTAGCTTCTACTGAACTTAGAACCATAGAATCACCAGGTTACTTGTTACTTTAGATTCTGTTTCTAGACCTTAACTGTTCTAAGCATAGTATTGTGAGGAAAAGAGGTGAGCTTTTATTGTTGTAGGAATGTGGCACAGCTTAGAGCAATTTTAAATGCGAGTAGGTGTAAGAGTGAAGCAGACAAGGAAATCCACGTTTCCAGCCATGTGAATAAGAACTTTTAACCAAAGGTCTGCCGAAAAGGAAAACTTCCCAACATATTATGCAGCGATCAAGTCACAGTGGTGAATCTGTGAGTCACAGTCCTCTCTGTGTCAATAAATGATGGAATAAGCACAAACCTATGACTTCACTCCAGGAGTGAGCCATTTGGCAGGGGATAAGGGGGAACGAACAAGCTTATTCAGATGCCAGTGTCCAGCAGTGGCAGGGAAAGGCTGAAAAATGGGCTGTGAAGAAGATACAGTTTCTTTACTCATCCACATATATATCTTGGAAGGATTTATCAATGTCCTATCTCTCAGTCTTGGTCTGTGTTTTTCCTTGGACCTGCATAGAAAGTGCAGAGGATCTGGGTTAAGGAAAAGCCATGAAATGGGAGCAGGATGTTTCTTCTCCTGGTGGATCTGTAGCTGAGTTAATCTGAATTAGTGCAGCTGTACTGTTTAGTACAAGAATATGATCAAGCTGGTTGACACTGACTTCAATGGCAATAGTATTTTTTTTTCTGAAAACAGGGCAGTCAAAACCTGGAGATGAGCAGTTGTTTTCCCTCTCCTGCATTCTGCCGGAATCCTACAGATTCTTCCAACCTTACCCTCGTTCTGTGATAGGCCTTCCTACTCTCTTTGTGGATGGGCAGTGTATGAAAACTGATGCCAGTGTGAACCTTGCAGTATTTTGTTTCCGCATCTTAGCCTTTATTTTATTTTATTTTGTTTCCACACCTTAGCTTTTCAATGAGGTAACTAGTGCAAGAGTGAACCTGAGGTGGTTATGTACATGGGTCTATGCAGAAAAAAAAGTAACTACTTTGGTGGATGCTCATCTACAATAATATCATAATGTTTATTGGGGACTGAGTAAAGCATATAAAAAAATAATATTATGTGTTAAGTTTCAAAGAAATCTAAGTGGACTTTACAGTACAATTCTAGATCTTGACTAGTAGGTGGTGTTAAATACACTTCCTTGGCAAAGCATGCGTGTCGCCTTTATTGGAAACTGATCAGCATGCCAAGTTAAGTTGTTAAATATGAGTTTGGATTTTTCAAGGATAAAAGAAAATAATACTTTTTCTTGGCATGTGGGTGTATCAGAAATATCCATGCTAAATTTAATCAGACATGAAATAAGGAGAGAAGAAAAAGAGCCTGCAGTAAAAATAGACTTTTGCCACTTAAAGAAGAAACACAGCAAGTTTCATCATCAAAGAATTAGTAATTCCAAGCTTGTTAACAATTAAAAATAGTAGAAATGCTAATTTCTACTACTATCTAGGTGAAAGATCTTGTGTTATTTTTAACTTTGCCACAAAGAGACTGGTGTAGGGTATTGTTACTTAGGTCAGAGCCCTATTAAAATCGAAGTATTTACTGGATAGCTGGAGTGGCATTTCTCACTACATCAAAAGAGCCTCTTCCCTATTTGCACATGTTGATGGCTCCATTTTGAGATGTTAGCAAAAGAAATAAGGCCAGCATGAGCTTTTTTTCCTTTTCAATTGTCAGAGAGCTGCCTGACCCTGAGGAGCTCTGAAAGCAGCCTGTGGACACCTGCCCTCTGCTTCATGTCTCAGTTTGTTTCCAGGGCTTTGGATTACCCTAGCAGACAGCACCCCTTGGGTGTACATCATCCTTTGTCAGAAGATGGGCTGCCCAGCAGGACCACGATCATCTGCAGACCCACCACAGCAATAAGAAAGGCAAATCACACAATATGCTTCTCTGGCATTTAAGCTGAACTTCTCACTTCCTTGTGTTTACTTGCTGTGCCTTTGTTTTCCAGTCTGGAAATGCTGTTTTCAATTCTTTTTTGTGCCTATTTGTGCATTTAGCTGTGTTGGGATCAAACACAAAATGTAGCTCCAAGTGCAGTTTTGCACCCTGATGGTCTATGGTAGGCCACAGCAGATACAAAGCAAGGCTATTGAAAGTCTCCTTTGATCCAGTTTCTTCGTCATTTTTCATGATTTCTTTACCTCGCATAAAATGGGACCGCTACAGTGGATTATGAGGGAGGGTTTACTTAGTCTTCATGTTTAGCTCAGTTTTGGATGGGTATTTGTGTTAGTCTGAGCTCCTCAAACATACAGACCAATCAGTCATGACCCTGTGGTTTTGACACTGCAGCCCACCCAGACATTGCTTCTGTCGCAGGACAAACACCTGGGACTGGTTTTGCCTCTTCATGGGTATCTGTGTTTGGCATTGCTGCCCATGTGTGGGCAGCAGTTCAGCACCCACCATGGGTGACGTCTGTCTCATGATAGCTTTCATATGAATGGTGGGCTCCTGATTATGTAGCATTTAATTTGGCTTCTGCAGTTGGTTTTCCTTCTTCTGGTAAGCCTGGGCATAAATAGTGAGGTGTGAGCGTGGTCTTACCCTGCCACATGGTCTGGAGGCAGCTGGGGTTACACTTGGGAGCTGGCGAGCTGTTTAAACATAGACATTGTATCACTGCTAGATGTGAAATGAATCTGTTTGGCTTTACCATCATGGCTGCTTGTGTCCTGGAGATCTGGACAAGCTGGTTGAGATTTCCCTTGGAAGATAAAACCACAACCTCATGTCTTTAAAGGAGAAGGAGTAAGATGCTGGGACTGGAAACAAGTTGTTTTATTTGCTTGGCTGTAAACCTTTATAAAATGCTAGCCAGACTTAGTATTTTAATGTCACCAGATCTTTCCTGCTAGACATGAGCATTATACTGTTTCACACAGCAATGTTCCTGTCTGGTATCTAGTGATCCATCGTTAAAAAAACAAAGAGTAACAGTTTGGTGAAAGTGCAGAGTTGATAATGCTGAGTAATGTATTTGCATACTGGCATATGTGCTATGAAAGTAAATAAGATTATGTCAAACTCATCTGGAAGAGAGTTAATTTAACATCCTGGCTAAAGTTATGCAACCAGAGGGAGGCGGGAGTGCGGGGGGGGGTGGGGGTTGTGGATGTAATAGACTGACTGATGAAGCCTACGGGACAAAATGTCCTAGTGGAAATTGTATGTAGCACAAAAGAATGTAACATAAGAACCCAGCAGAACAGTACTGATTCAAGGCTGCTTACACACACACACACACACACACACACACACACTCACTCTCACTGACACTGTTTTTCTGTTAGTTTTCAGAATGCGCAGAGCAATGAAAGGGAAAAAAAATCTGCAAGACCGATTAGCAGTCTCGTTCGTATTGAGGTGTAAGTTGCTTCTTGGTCCGGATTCAGCAAGGCCCCTGCAGGACACATTAGGGTGAGAACATGCTTCAGTACATCTGGTGGATGAAGGCTGGTCTATATTTTAAAATACAGGGCTACAAATGCTGAGGTCCTATTCTTTAAAAACTGACAGTATTACTAGAGGTGATCCCTTCCCAAACATGTCATGGGTTGGAAAATTGCAGGACTTCAAGGGTGTATGGATTTGAACACAAACCTCATATCTGAGCTTTGATTTTTAACAATTCGTTTTAAGCACTTGTTTTAAACAACTTCAAGCTTTAAGGTAGCTCTATTCTGGACTCTCCAAAGAAATTTGTGTAGTTCGTATTTTTCTGTCATTATCACAGGCTTGGAGCTAACTTTGCTATACACAGCTGATTTTCAATACTAGGTTTAAGGTATAACTTATTAAAGCCTCGATTTTGAGAACATATTCTCTTCCAAGAAAATTTAAGCATAAGATTTTCAGATGTATCAAAATTTGTGGACAGCTAGAGCAATGATATATGATAACACGCTGATGAGAGCATTTTTGTGCTGTTTGATTCATCTGCTGAATCAAGCTTCATGCACTTAAGGAAGCAAGATCCTCAAGCATAATTACAGTGCCAGGATGTGAAGTTTTAGAACACGGTTAATGTTTACAGTAAGGCTACCTTGGGCCTCACAATGAGTACTGATGACACTTCTGTCTCCAAGAGCAATGGACACAAGAAACTTAATGCTAAGTTTACTGATGCCACCAAATGCTTCTACGTGGTTAATTTGAGAATGTCTTTAGCATGTAACTGGCACAGGGCTCAGAAACTTCCTAGAACAAATCTTTACCCAGAAGCTCTGAAAAGACTCTAAACCCACTTTTCAAACTACAGTACAAGCAGTTGTTCATATGACTATGGAACTGTGTCTGTGCTGGATCCATCTGAGCGGAAAAAACTGACTTGGGCTACACTCCACAAGCAGAGATGTGCTCTGAGCTAGGCAGATTTTGGGGGCTTGTGTTTGAACAGCATTCAACAGGGCAGACAGATGCTTCCAGGCAGTGGTGTAGAGTAAGGACTTAATTCTTTTTACTGACTCCTCAAGGAGGACCAGACTGCAGGTAGGCAGAAGGAAAATTAAATAGAAGATTGTGAGATCCTTGCCAAAAGGAGGAGGCCTGGAAGAGGAAAAGGCACTACAACATCAGGAAGTTTAGCTGCAGCAAAACTCAATAGAAAGCTGGGTGAAAGCATGCTTACACAGCACCCAGCTTTAAAAGGGATGTGCTAAAGAAAGAGGCAGTGACACCTGTGAGCATTGTTACTAAGATCTGTTGTGTTGTGAAATCTGATTATGACCAAACTACCCCTTCCTAGGAGCAAGTTTTACCTTATTGGCCTGAGTCCTGTGGTATCAGTGTCAGGGCCCCAGTAACACTCTCCTAAGACTCAATTATCTGGTATGCAAAGTTTGGATCTTGAAGGAGAAATAAAGGAAGGGTTGGAGTTAAAACTAGAGAAAATATGATTTGACCAAGGTTATTTCACTGAACCTGAAACACAAGTCTCTTGAGTATTAAACAGGAATGAAACAGCGGCTGATGGGAGAGGTGGAGTAAATGCTAGGAAGGAGAGAATGTGCATCTCAGCAGATGGACACAATAAAGAAAATAACATAAAGCAGCGTCTCCCACTGAAAAAATTTACCAGTTTGGACTGGGCAAGCACTAGAGATTCAAAGATCTATGAGACTTCAGCCTAAAGTGTGCAGATCTGGGAATACTTCTTATTCACTTTCTATTTCAGCTACTGGTGCCCAGATCCTTGTGCTTTTTAGGAGACCCAGCAATGGTCCTCTGCGAAGTGCTCAGCACTCATCCCTGATAGTGGTGCCTTCAGTCTTCTCTGTGTATCTTCTGTAACGTTGTTCTCTGTGTCTGCATATTCACAGGACAGCCCAGAAATGATAAGAAACAGACCAGTCTTGAATGAAGAACCTGCCTAGAAAATGACAAGAAAAGAATAAAAAAAATGTTCTGATTGAGTGTAAGGTTTTCTCCCAGGATTTCTTTGCAAATTTTTGCTCAGTTCTGAGAATGTGTTGGATAGATGTTGAAGCTGCTCTTTGATAAACTTTGTGAACCTTTAGATTACATAAGTACTAAAAGCCTCCAACTGGATATTAACTGTGAAAGAAAATATTCTCTAAGAGAACAGGAGTTCTTTAGTAATCATAAGATACCCCTGCATATTTCAGTAGTTACAAACATGTTTCAATTTACTGATATGAATTTAAGCAGTTTGCATTTGGGTATATTGACATGCCTAGTATCACTTATATCTTCACAGCTAATTATGGATGGTACTTCAGGTGGTGATGCTTGTGCTAGTATCACAGATGCCAGGTCACACTAGCTTGTGACCTGATTTCTCTTTGTAATATGTCCCTGCCACCTGTGATCAATGAATTTGTCCAGCTTCTGGATGAAGCAAGAACTGAACCAAAATCTTTCTAATTGTTTTTAATTTCCTTAAACAAGAACCAACCTATGTGCTTCTTTTTTTTTTTTTTTTAATTTTTTTTATTTTTCCTCCTAACACAGCACCATGTACACTTACCTCTGCTGTTTTATTTTCTTAAGGCAACATCTTTCTTTGGCTACATCTGACTGTTTCCTAATTGTTACTTTTTCATTTACACCTTTTATTCTTTTTTGTTTTGTTATGCTTTTCCCTCCTATTTTCTCTTACCTGTTACTTTTTTCCCTCCACTCTTATATTGGTCAAGCCAATCTGATATCCAAAGGGAAAAATCACAAAATAAGCAGTGTGTTTGCACTGAAAAAAATCTGTGCTGGGCCTCTGTCTTTTAAGGATAACATTTAGCAGCTTTCAGTGCATAGGGCAGTGCTATTGCTTTTAGGTATTGTTGTGGTCAGCAAACCACAGGTCACTTACATAGAGTCTTAGGATTGTCTTAGAAAGACCCTTAAGAACATACTTACTGTCAGGCTCATGCTAAGTCACGTTAACTTTGTATGTCTATGTGGTTTTGTTGAGAAGGATGATTTTCTCATGCAGCCGGAAGGATTCTTAAGCTTTACACGTGCAACTACTATGTGTGGCAGATTTGTAAAGTCAGACAAAGGTTTAAAGGCTGGTAGAGATGGTTCTGATAATCTTAAGAGACATGTGGAATGCCAGAGGTCGAAGAACCCCATTTTTTCTTTGGTATCCTTTTAACAACCAGAGGAGACACAGTTAACTTTATTGTTGCTACTATCTTATCACCACTATGTAAAATGCCCTCAGACTGGTGCACGTCTGTAATTATCTACCTGGCACATGAATAATATTTTCGCAATGACATGCTTGTTGTCGTTATGGTATTCAGTTACCAGGGTCATTTCAGTTATTAATTGTGCTGTTGACTTCACTGCAGCATTGTGCATCTGCTGATACTGGAGAACTACAGATGACCAAGTCTTCTGCTCTACACAATCTTCCTCTTGCAGTGGGAGAACTGGAGGCACAGGGCAGTAAAAGTTATGTCTGGATCAAGGAATGGGAGAAGTACTGCACTCACAGCTAGGGCAGTGCTATAATGTCACAGGCAGCATACTTTGGTTTTATTACATCTTTGCATCAAGCTCAGTGGATTCTTCTGCCATGGCTTATAAAAGCTTAATTTCTGTGTTCTGCTGTATCTAGTATCTCCTGTAATAATTAGAACTAGGGTGCTAGTGTTGCTGCTAAAGCTATTTGAAGACTTGTCTTTAGTTTCAGCAACAGCTAGTTGAAGTTTGTGTTTCTAATTCTGAATAAAAGGTTAGCTGTGATTTTCAGTGGAGCCTCCAAATGGACAGAACCTACGTCCCAACATCCTATTTCTTTTGACTGTGTTTTATCTAAATTGCCCTTCATATTATTTTCTCTCTGTTTTCCAGAAAGTGAGAGTTCAGATCAGAAACCTTGCTTGCTATGCCTCAGCCTTGACCAGTAAAGTTGATAATCAAGCTTTGGTATTACAAACCTTTGTTCACTCTGGGGCTGCTTCCAAGTTAAAAAATCACCTGCAGTCTTCATAGAAAGCCCTTCAGTGAGCTTTATATCAAGCCAAGAGGACAGTCATCTTGCAAGTGCTAGCCTGATCCTCATTACCAGAGTTGTACCCTCACATTTCCATTGCCCACCAATCACAGTTAAGGACCTCAGACACCAGGGACAGGCAGTCTTTTAGTTGTTCCTTGATGCTGGGGGCAAAGGAGAAAATGCAAACTAGCACTGTACCATAATCTGCACTGCATGTACTGAGAGCAACTGACAGAAGAGCAACTCTGCATCCTGCCAAAATAGAGGTAGTTTCCCTTTTGTCCCTCATCTGTAATGGGGGTGATTATAACAAGGCCACCTGAAAAGAAACCAGAGAATCTTCCCCTTGATTGTGTGTAGAATCACAGAATCACTGCATTGGAAAAGACCCACAGGATCATCGAGTCCCACTATTCCTATCAATCACTAAACCATGCCCCTCAGCACCTCATCCACCTGTAGGTTGCTTGCTTCTTGAAATGGGATCTCCCCGGTTCTCAGGCAGAGTCTTTCAACCTTATGTGTGGTGCTGCCCTGAGGTAGCCCTCCAGACTCTGATACTGAATTGTGTCTGTGGCTAGAGCTGCATGACACCAGGCAGCATTGCTGTAGACCAAGTCTACTTTACTTCTCAGTTTCCTAGGCCACCAAATCCATTGATGTTTTACTGGAGCAGAAATAAGTATTATTAAAATTGGTCTTTTTCATGGGTTTCTGTATTTCCATGTCTTGGTGAGGAAAAAAAATGTGTACATCACCTGCATGTGGGCCAGATAGCACTATGTACATGCCAGATGGTAAAATGATGATGAGGGGCCTGAAATCCAGCCAGAAATGCACCAGATTTGATGTATATGTCTGTGCCCAAATCATTTACAGGACAGCGCAGAGATGATCTCATTTGCAGTGGAAAGTGTGTTTGTATAAACTCTGAAACCATAGACAAGGTGAAGCTGTGAGCTAGCAATCAGCTATTTCATATTTTAGTATATACCAGCACCTGGTATTTCGCTGGCATTTTGGTTTGAAAAGTTCTTGACTGTCGTATTTAGCAAGCAGTATAAATTTGCTGATGAACTTGCCCTCCTTGCGCCAATACAGAATGTTGGCTAGTCTGCCTGCTCCTGGCTTTCACTGATATCCAGCTATGCTTGGCAAAAGGCTGTGTGCTCCTTCCATAATGCAGTGGCAAATGGTTTTCTCTGCATTAGTTACTGCAGTGTTATGATATTTTATTAAACCTAGCGGTAGGTTAGCTCAACAAGTTTGGCAATTCAGTGAGTTACTTGAACCCTTTTGATCCCAGATTATTCCTGGACAAGGAACAGTTTTCTGAGCTCTAAAAACCTGGATTGGTCTCCGCTTGAGGAAAGAAGGTAAAATGTGAGATATGACACGAGTGCAGAGGTGGTATTCAGAATCTTCTGCTGAATGCAACTTCCTGCAATGCTATGTGGTGGTCAGACATCTAAAAAGGCACTCTTTCTGCCCCCAGATACCTTCCAGCTGGACAGAACAGACAAGGAATTGTGAGGATGCTCATGATGCATTGAGTTTAAGCCTTAATTAGGCTAGAAAAATCTCCCCATTACAGTCCTACCTATAAATTTTTTGACTTGCATAGATGTAGCAATAGCTTAAAATGAATTCAGTGAAGAAGATGGTGCTGTGCACTAATAGTTGCACGTATTTTATACTAGGACAGAACTAGCTCTGACTAATGGTAAATATGTGAATGCCTTGTAAATATAAAAATGTAAACCCAGAATTCTTTGGAGGAAGAAACTAGGGTGAGGTCCATTCAGTTTTTCCACTGAAGTCTCTGGTACTGGGCCAGCTTGGCCCTACTATGAGACTGGCCCCAGTTAAACTCTCAAATCATGCTTTAGTGAGATGTACAGATCTACTTGAATTACAAGATGCATCATGTTCTATTCCCTGGAAACTGTTAGGCACATATGCTTAATTATACATATACTCCTTTGGATTATTTATTATAATGATTATATTCTTGCTAATGACTCCTTTATAATCAATAGGTAGCCTAAAAATTATTTCCCATGTCTTAAATTAAAAGAGGGGTGTTTTGGAATTAGATTCTTGAGCATGAGGTAGATGGCAAAACAAATGTTTAGTTTTATGTGGTAAGGTTGGCAAGCCCACCACATCCACGTTCACATAGCTAGGTACCATCCAGGTCTATGAGTGCTCCAAGGCTCTCCTGCAAGTGCAGGGCCAGCCTTATGGACAGAAGAGGAACAGGGACTTAGATAGATTGGAAGCTGTATGTATTTAGACCAGGGAAGCATACAGTTCTCCTTCTGCTTTAAAAAATACTAATGCAGTGAAACAGTGTCCTATTAGCAGTGCAATTTATGGCATTGTTTGAGATTCACTCTTGTTTCATTTAGAGAGCTGGCTGTTGATGAAGTTACTAGTACAGAGCATGTTTTCTCATCCCCGTGCCAGTCTTTTAGATTAGTACCTACTGGTTGCTTGGGAAGCAGTTGGCTAATCTGGGAACAGTGGATGAAGCTGGGGCTTTGCATTTATACACTGTCTTTTTTCCCACTGAAACACACACACACACCAAAAGTTCCATGTATTCTTTCACTTACATAGCGGTCCTTCTCCTGCTTGCCAAGTCCATCATCTCAGTTCCCCCAGAGAAGGGTGGGATACTGATGCAATGTGCTGTATTAGATGGCTGTTCCCCTCCCTTGAACCAGAGTCTGATGACATGTCTGCTAAAATGCGTCAGACAGTTGAAGAAAGAGAGCGAGAGTGACAGAAGGGGAAGTCTGGGTGGAGGGATTTGGTTTTAATTAAAACAAGCTAAGCTGTGTTTTCCAACTCGCAGATTGTATTCAAGTCTGGCAGAAGCTGCTGGGTGAAAGTGAATTTTCAGGTGGCTTGGCTGCTTTCCAAGTGAGTTTTTGTTGTGGCAAAGCCATGGTGCCAGGGTACATTTAACCTGGGACTGGTGGGATGCTCAGGCTAGAGGAGACCACTGGATGGGTCTGAGGTGGGAATGGGCAGTGACTCTAGGCTGATAAACCCAAAGTGTTTCAGCTGCAGAGCAGAAATGGTATTTTCCTGGCTGGAAATGTGTTTTCTCACTCCCTTTGGTCAAAAGGGCAAATACATAGATCTGTTCTGTAATCCTCACCAGCCACTGGGAGGCCCTGGGAAGGCTCTGGTTCTTCTACTGCCTGTGTGGAAACACATTTCTCTTCCCCATGTGTCTCCTATCCTTCTTGTCCATTGCCAGTAGAGACTTCAAGTTGAAACTTTCTTTTTGTATATGTTTATGTGGTATGTAGCATGGAAGGACACAGATCTCATTGGAACATCAGACACTACCACTGCAAGAGTTATGCAAGGAAGAGCACGTAGAAGTTACAGAGCCTCCTATGGTCACTGACAACTTTTTTCCCCCATCTCCTGGACCTGTCTCTGGCAGCAGCATGTTCCTCTTACACAGGATAGCATCTACTGGCTGAGAGAGAATGCTTAGAGCTCCAGATAGCTGCGTAAATCTGGGGAGCAAAGCTTTGCCTGCACAGGTAAATGCTGGTTTTGTGTCCAGAACCTTGTTTTTATTTAGAAGTGGGATTCGTGTGTTCTGGTTCCCGTCTCAGTCATGCTTGCATCTTCAATCCTGAGATACTTTGTCCCCACTGTCATTTGAGAATTGCTGGAGATGGAGAGTGCTGTAAATTTGCCTTATGAGTCATAATCCTTATTGTGCCAAAGAGTGCTCTGGAAACCAGTTCTAGCCCCATGGAGAAAGCCTCACAGTACTCCGATTCATCCAAACTGAAAAAAAAAACCCTTCAGATACCTCTGTGAATTATACAAACAAACAAATACAACAAACTAGGGAGATTTTTTGCATTAGTTTCTGAAGATGTGTCAGTAGGAAGGAAGACAAGACGACTTAGAAACTGTTTTGCAGGGCAGTGTTTGGAGGCCTCTGAAACCTGTGGAGTTCTGTCCGTGCCCGATGTGAACCTGCATCTCTGAACTGGCTTCATGTGAAGCAGCTAGATAAGCATTGGAAACAGTCACTGGCTTCTTGCTGCTTCTGGATGTGATAACAATGCTGAACTTCCTTTAATAGGTGTGAGATTTTTAATAGGTGTCAGATTTTTGATGTGAGGAATTAATGACGCTAATTTCTTCAGATGTATCATCTCTTCTTTCTTCCTCTGTTTCTGCTTTGGTCACAGACACTGTAGCAGCACCATTTAGGGGAAAGGAAGGGGTATCCTCCCTCTATCTGTCCAAAATTGTTTGGTTCATCTGTGGATTTCTACCATGTCTTCCCTGTAAAGCTCCTTTGTCACACAGACTGATACATCTTGCCTTCCCTGGAGACGTTTAAGGTGCAGGTGGATGAGGTACTGGGGAGCATGGTTTAGAGATTGGTGGGAATGATTGGACTCAATGATCTGGTGGGTCTCTTCCAAACTGGTGATTCTATGATTCTGTGATCTACATGAGGACTTGCTTGAAGGCCTTTACTGAGAATGTTTATTACTGAAGCAACTTTATTGATTCACTGCAGGGAGACTCTGAGTGGGTTTCAGAGCTCAGGGGGCCCGGCAAGAGAAGGAGAAGCTGTACTGCTCTTACTCTGAGTCTTGGTTTCCCACCTTCAGAATGCAGGTAAAGACAACCCCACTGACCCCCGGGGTTATATCAGAGGGATTACTGTTAGCGGTTCCAGTTGAATATGTCATAAACAGGCAGACTTGTGCTCTTCCTGGAGCATGACCAGCCTTCATGGATGCCTTGAACATGATAATGTTTCCATCCTACCAATCATGGTAAAATCCCAACCCCAATGTGAAGAACAAACACACATTTGTTTCCTTTTGTTTTGTTGTATTCATTTGCCTTCCCCAAGCCAGGAAGATTTTAACGCACTGTTTAGATAAGATGGAGAACCTTTGCTTGACCCAAGCCAAATATGCTCTTTTAAACAAAAGGAGGGATTTCAAGGAAGGGAGCTAATAGTGCAGGTCCAGGGAACTTTCTCAGCTGAAACCTTTAGAGTAAGGAAAGGCTCAAATGTACTTTTCACTTGTAGGGAAGAGTCCTGAAAAAAAAAAACACACAGAGGAGAAGAAGATTCCGCCACGTACTGTGCCTCACTGTCCCTAGGTGACTGATGCTGCAGGGGACCAGTGGCCTCACCAGGGGTGAACTTCTATAAAGAGGTTGCAAAGAGTCAAGTCTGGTCTGAGAGATGTTTCCCTGGGCAGTGTGGCCCTGAGCTGTGGGAAAACAAATAATTTCCTTTGTTTGTTTAATGCATATTCTGAAGAGGCTGGGCCTCTTCTTGCTGGCCTTGTCCCTGCCTTCGTATTCTCCTTTCTTCTTAGTAGTTGGACAGCATGGGAATTCCCTCATTATCTTATCAAAGATCCAGAGGTAAACTTCCTACCCCAGAGTCACCAGCATCAGCTTATTACTTACCACACACAAAGTTTTCTCACATATACAAAAGTACCTCCATGATAGGCACTGCATGCACATATGCAAGTTAGTTAACAACAGCAAATATCTGTTAATTTCCTGACTGGCTGCTGGCTTGTTTGTTGACATTTTCCTTGGGAATTATGTTTCCAAAGCACCAGTTTTCCATCTTGGTTAGTATATCACAGTACTGTTTATCTTAGAATGTCTCTGTACATTCCACTTGGTCTAGACCCAATACTTGCAGAAATTAAAACCTACTTCTTGTTCTAGTGTAATGATTTTTACACCTGTCAAGAAGCAGTTTCAAGGCATGTTTTGAAAGCATAGCTTTTCAAAACTATCAGGAAAGGTATTTAAGGGTCTGCATACTGTTTTCTCTCCACAGGTGTTGCACACCGCTCATTCTCAGAAATGAGGTCTAGGTCTAGATCTAGGTGAATTCTGGGTCTGACTCACTTCTAGTTTTCTACTCTCTTCTGTCTGTTGACAAAAAGATTATAGTACTTTACAAAGTGTCTTTGAATGAAAAGTAATATTTTAATTTACTGAAAAGTACTCATTAGATCAACTAGGTGACTATTTACCAGAAGAAAAACATTTGGTCTATTAGTTGCCAAAGCATAATACTAAAATGCAAGAGCTGGCACGGGTACTCTTAAGCCTACAAATGAAGTGTTTTGTGGGCAGAGGAGTCAAAATCTGAGCTGCACAGTACAGGCAGTTGCATGTTCGCAGCACAGTGATCAAACAGAAACAAGACTGAACATGATTTGTCTTTTGTACTTATGGTTAGATTGGGACCGGTTTTGGTAAATGGCTTGCTGACATGTACTCTATGAGAAATTAAGTCACTTTTAGTGGTTGGGCAGGAAAGGATAATGTTGGACTTGAATACCCCCCTGCTAAGTGCCATAAGAAAAAACATAGTTCTTTCCAGGAGATGTTTTCTTTTGCAAAGCTTTGTACTCTCTCACCACTGTGGTATCTGAGCTTCCTTAGTTTTGTAGGAAATTGCACATCACAGAAACCCAGAATCATAGGATGGCACAGGTTGGAAGGATCTTTAAAGATCATCTAGTTCCAGCATTCTTGCAATGAGTTGGGACACCTACCAGATCAAGTTGCTCAAAGCCTTTTCTACCTGGTCTTAAACAGCACCAGCTAAAGGGTGTTCATGACTTCTCCAGGCAACATGTTCCAGTGCCCCATGATACTCAGAGTAAAAAATTTCTTCCTAATGTCTAATGTAGTCATACCCTCTTTCAGCTTAAAAGTATTGGCCCTTGTCCGATCATTGCACTCCCTGATAAAGAAACCCTCCTCAGCTTTCCTGTAGGTTCCCTTGAAGTATTGGTAGGCTGCTATAAGGTCTCGCTGGAGCCTTCTCTGTCTAAACCAAACAAGCCAAATTCTCTCAGCCCTGTCTGTATATGGGAGGTGCTTCAGACCCTTGTCCTTCCTGTGCTGGAGACTCCAGAACTGAACACCGTACTACAGGTGAGATCACATGAGAGCACGGTAGAGGGGAAGAATCACCTCCCTCAGTCTGCTTGTCACTATTTATGCTGCATAGCACACAGTGCCAGGTCATGTTGAGCTACTCATCCACCAGCAACCTCAAGTCCTCCTCTTCAGGGATATTCTCAAACTAATATCATCCCAGCCTGTATTAATGCTTGGGATTGCTCCCATCCAGGTGCAGGACCTTGCACTTGGCCTTGTTGCACTTCATGAGGATTGCATAGGCTCACCATTCAAGCCTGTCAATTTCCCTCTGGATAGCTTCCCTTCCCTCCAACGTGGTTACTGGATCACGCAGCTTGGTGTCATCAGCAAACTTGCTGAGGGTGCCCTCAATCCCACTGTCTGTGTCCAGCAAAGATGTTAAACAACACTGGACTCAATATTGATCTCTGAGGAATGCTGCTCATCAGTGGTCTCCACTTGGACTTTGAGGTGGTGATCACAGCTTTCGGAGTGCAACCATCCAGCCGATTCCTTACCCACAAAGTGGCCCATCTGTCAAATCTGTGTCTCTCCAATTTAGAGACAAGACTGTTGTTTGAGTCTTTAACACGGTGACTAATGCCAACAGATTTAGAAGTATGTTTTAGGAAAAGGGTTATTTTTTAGATCATAGAATCATAGAATAATCAGGTTGAAAGAGACCCACCGGATCATTGAGTCCAACCATTGTTATCAAACACTAAACCATGCCCCTTAACATCTCGTCCACCTGTGCCTTAAACACCTCCAGGAAAGGTGAATCAACCACCTCCTTGGGCATCCTGTTCCAGTGCCAAATAACCCTTTCTGTGAAATTTTGTTTTCCTAATGTCCAGCCTAAATCTCCCCTGGCAGAGTTTGAGGCCATTTCCTCTTGTCCTGTCCCCTGTCACTTGGGAGAAAAGGCGATTACCCTCCTCTCATAACCTCCCCTCAGGTAGTTATAGAGAGCAAAGTGGATGCCTAGGCAGAGAAGCCTAGGCAGAACAGAATAAATGCTGGAATTCCTTGTGAGTGTCTTTCTCTCCCTTCTGGCACTACACTGCCTTTACCCACACTAATCCAAGCATGTCTGTGATGCTGTTGTATGAAATAGACATTAACCTACCCTTGTGGTTAGCTGAGCTGGCGACTTTGAGCTACCACTATGACACAAAGTAATTGGAGATCATGGATTACAAAGCAAAAATTACAACTGAGCTCTAGTTCGTGAAGGGTGATCAGCGAACTAAAAGCATCCCTGTGGTGAAACAAGGACACGAGCAAAAGCAGCACCAACAATTTTCCCTTGCAGACCTTCAAGATATACAACCTTAGGGAGATACCATGAAGATAGGGTGCCACAGCTTCCTTATTGATGTAAATCAGCTCTGCTTCTACAAATTAATATGTTTCTAATCTCTGGCGGAAAAGCATATGAGGATGCTGGTATGACATCTCTTGAAAAGTAGATTTTGTTTCTTTACTGCTGTGCCCTGTAACATTAGTGCAAAGGGAGGCAAATTATTTTCTTTGAACAACTATTGCTGAAATCCATATGAACATATGTTATCTTGACTGATTAATTCAACTTCACTTGTATGGCTGATGGGAACGTGGTAAAAGGTATTTTTCTGCTTCTGCCTGGGACACAGACTTATGAAATTCAGCCCTATTCCCTCCCAGTGAAAAGGACAAGGGCATTTAGGCTTTGGGTCATACCTTGGAGTCAAAGTAAAAGCAGTTGTTTTATCCTTAGGTCATCTCACTGCTACTGGTTTGTTACTGAAAGCTTGCAGTCAAATGCTGAATGAACAGTTGCCAAGTACAGCATGTCATTGGGAATATATGAAATTATGGGTGAACTACATTGCAAGCCTCTTCCTGCAGCTTTTCCTTATACAAAACTTTCAAAGTCTAAAAGGAGCAAGAATCTCCAACTCTGAACCTGATGAACTCACAGCCTGGCGAGTGGGACTAAAAGCCTAGAAACATTGTCAATTTTCTTTGAAGATGTGTTAAAAGACAGGCTTCTGATGTGAAATATTTTGTAAAACCTTTTTCTTTTTGTGTTATGGATAAACTCATTGCTACTGCAGGGTTGTACTTGAGTATGACACAGCTATAGCATTTCATAGAGAATGGCTTGACTTTCAGGCAAGAGAAACTATTATTTCTGAATTTTTTGTCCCTTTAGAAGTAAGGTATTTCACTAACTAGTATGTCATGATACTTTATATGTCTACACTGTATTTCAGGTCTTGTCCTGGTGACCTTAATTTATCAATCACCCTTAATATTTCTAGAATTTTTGGTGGCTTGTAAATTAGCAGATCAACTCATGCCATAAATAGAATATAGGTTACTGTGTGTACTAAGTTATGTTATCAGAAGTCAATGTAAATGGTTTTCAGACATGATAATAAATAGTGCATTCACCTCTGAAGCTATGCAACCATGTAAAATGGTTGATCAGTCTTGTAATAAAGACTTGTTAGTGATTTATTGTCTCTCCATAAAACAGAAACACAACACAGTTTGGTGCCACTTTATCTTGGTACTAGAGGAAACAGAAATGCTAGAAAAGATTTGTGGCGTAGTGTGCTTCATCTCAGGTTGGGATGAGTTATTAGGACTTTACTTTTCTGCTTTAGATCCCAGTTTCAAACATATTAAAGGCTGGGGCTAGCATTTTTATTTTTCTTATTATCAGGACTCTGTTGAGGGGAGAATTTGAGGTGAAAGCATTGTGTCAGGACTTCACAGAATCACAGAATGACCTGAGTTGGAAAGGACCCACAAGTATAATGGAGTCTAACACCTGTCCCTATGTCAGACAACCCCAAAATGTAAACCGTGTATCTTAGTGCATTGTCCAAATGCTTCTTGAATATTTTTAGGCTTGGCACCATGACTACTTCCCCAGGGAGCCTATTTCAGTGCTCCATCATCCTGTAAGTGAAGAACCTCTTTCTGGCATTCCTTTGGGTCCTATCATTGGTCACCGGAGAGAAGAGATCAGCTTTTCCTCCTTAGAGCCCTGGAGACCAATTGGCAGCCAATACTCTTCTTACAAACTTCTGGTCAATACAGGGCTTCCACTGGTGTGATGTACAGGAGAGAAAAGGGTTAACATTTTCTGTAGAGAACCCAAGACTTTCCCAGTCTGGGAAGGAAGGTGGAATTCACATGCTTTCCTTAATTTATGCCATCTCTAGAACTAAAAAGCTCATGCTGAGCCACACAGAGTACCCATCAATTACACCTATCTGCAGGAACCTGCCAGAGCTTATGGAGTCCATATAGACACTGGATCTGTGGATAACAAAGCTTGGTTGGTTAATAACCTGATGCTGTATGCCTTTTTAATTGCAATATCTCACCAACATCCAAGTTCCCAGGGTGCTGGGAAGTAAGGATCCCAGTACATTGCTTGTGGTGCAAAGGTTTTTATGACTTATCTGAAGCAAGTTCAGCTCTGCCCCGCCTTTCAACTAGGTTAACTGGTGCAAAATGGAAGGTCATGACTGGAGAACAGTTTTCACCTGCTTCATAGTGGTGTAAGTCACAAGGAAAGGGAAAAAAAACCAAACACAAACAGAGTTCTGTTTGCAAATTATTTTATAACAATAAGCACATAACTGCCCTGGAATGAGAAATTAACTTAGTCGCCCTTGGGCAACTGTATTACACTGTTAAACAGAAAAGGGTGTAAGTGCCATCCTGTACCAAGACTAGATGCTGATGACAGGCTCATGCCTGCTGATGGCTGCAGGGTTGCAATTTAGCTGATTGAAAAGAGATGTCTGGCAGCATTTGAGACACCTTAGGGTATCCCACCTGGTCTCTAGCTGCTTCTCCATAAGGGGCTGGAACTCCTTCATCTTGCATCATCTGTGCCTGCATCAAGCCTCCAGAGACTAAAATGACTCCAGAAACCATCCACTGAATCCTAGTTTTTATTTCCACAGTACACAGTGCTTGTGCTTACCTTTCCTCTAGGCCTCACCCAGTACCCCTTCTGCCCTGGGAGTCAGTCATCCTTTAGTGAGTGCTCCTTTAGCTTGAAAGCATCTGAAGTAGTGAGAAGAGCCCTCCAAAATAGTACTGTACTGCACTGATGTCACACAGCCACTGTTGCTTACTCAAGGGAGCAATAAAAAAAATTAAGCAGGAGCAAAACACACCAGACTTCTTTTATTTTAAGACACTTCAGAGTAAGAAAACAGATCTGGTTGCATTGCTCTTTCAAAAGAAGTAACTGCTGGGTTATAGCTGTGCACGTCTAAGGTTGTAAATGAGGTAAGGTTTGTGGTAAGAAATAATCCATTTTATTAGACTAAATTAGGTGGAAAACCAGATAAAAATCAGGTACACAAGGTGCTCTTCAGGCCTGAAGCAGCAGACTTCAGACTAAGTATGACCTGATAACAGTTGTTTCATATTTGATTCAATTATGCTAACTTGTTAGACAAGCAGAGTGAAGAGTCTGCTACTGTCTGTAAGGAGAGGTGGTTATCTGCAAAAGGAGAAATGCTATGGCATTTGGTTCCTGTAAGACAGAGAAATATAAGCATGAAGAAACCACTGTCTGCCAAATTAATAAGATCAGCTATGAGGTAGTGTTTTGATGAAGCAAATTCAGCTCTTCCAGTTTGTTGATAGTAGATGAAAAGTGCTGTGGCTGCAGAACACTGTGTCTTGATCCAGCATAGCCCTACCCTGTTTCTCAGATCAGTTAGGAAAGGCTGGTGGGTTAATGTTGTAGGCAAAGTGTTAAGGTAGAGTCTTTCCCACAACATTGGACATTGAACTGTCAAAAAAGTTCAAGACGGGCTTAAGTTTGCTGTTGAGTACATTGGCTGTTTATATAGAGGTGTGAATGAGCACAATCAAGACTGATCTAGACTGACTTTGTGGTACTGGTCACTTGGTATTGATGGCTATGGAACCATGGACTGACCTTCTGAGCAGCTAACCTATGTAAGACAGCACCAGGGAGTTAGTTAAATGATGGACAAACCCGCTGAGGAAACCACTTTCAGACTTTTTTCAGACTTCACAAAACTAACGTGTTTTATATCTTTGCTGCATTTTCACCAAAATCTTCATGTTAAACTATAGTTATTAGAAGATTCATTAATAGGAATGAACTTTCTTGTAAAAACTTCCTTTTATGAAAATAATTTAAGTAACATCCAGTAAAAAGGGACATTCTCTTTTGGATTAACTGTAACAAATGTATTTTTAATTTCATCTGACTAAAAATTCTGGGAGTACTTTAGAAAATACAATTTTTTATAACTCTTCTAAGTCAAAATCGAAAGCAATTAGAACTGGTTTGTCTTGGCAAGGGGAGTTTTCCTTGTCCTGAAGAGTTGTGGTAGTAACCATGCCTTTCATACTTCTCATGCAGTTAAACTTCATCATAATTGTGTGTACTGGAAGCAAGTTATTATTGCATTATAATCAGCATTCTTATTCTGACAGCAGGCAAAGTAGATCAACAGATGATGCATTGTTCAGTTCTGTCAGCCTCTGGCCTGGACAGGCGCACACTCTCCTGGGTAGAAAACTGGCTGGATGGTCAAGCCCAGAGAGTGGTGGTAAATGGTGTTAAGTCCAGATGGAGGCCAGTGACAAGTGGGGTTCCCCAGGGCTCAGTTCTAGGTCCAGCCCTGTTCAATGTCTTCATCAACGACCTGGATGAGGGCATTGAGGGTACCCTTAGCAAGTTTGCAGATGACACAAAGCTGTGTGCAAGTGTCGATTTGCTCAAGGTAGGGAGGCTCTGCAAAGGGACCTGAACAGGCTGGACCACTGGGCAGTGCCCAATGGCATGAGGTTTAACACGGCCAAATGCCAGGTCCTGCACTTGGGGCACAACAACCCTATGCAGAGCTACAGACTGGGAGAAGCCTGGCTGGAAAACTGCCAGGAGGAGAGGGACCTGGGGGTGTTGGTCAACAGCCGACTGAACATGAACCAGCAGTGTGCCCAGGTGGCCAAGAAGGCCAATGGCATCCTGGCTTATATCAGAAATGGTGTGACCAGCAGGTCCAGGGAGGTTATTCGCCCTCTTTACTCTGCACTGGTGAGGCCACTCCTTGAATCCTGTGTGCAGTTCTGGGCCCCTCAGCACAAGAAGGATGTTGAGGCTCTGGAGCGAGTCCAGAGAAGAGCGATGAAGCTGGTGAAGGGACTGGAGAACAGAACCTATGGGGAGCGGCTGAGAGAGCTGGGGTTGTTTAGCCTGGAGAAGAGGAGGCTGAGAGGAGACCTCATTACTCTCTACAACTACCTGAAAAGAGGTTGTAGAGAGGAGGGAGCTGGCCTCTTCTCCCAAGTGACAGGGGACAGGACAAGAGGGAATGGCCTCAAGCTCCACCAGGGGAGATTTAGGCTGGAGATTAGGAGGAGGTTTTTCACAGAAAAGGTCATTGGGCATTGGAATAGGCTGCTGAGGGAGGTGGTTGATTCACCTTCCCTGGAGGTGTTTAAGGCACGGGTGGATGAGGTCTTGAGGGACTTGGTTTAGTGTTTGATAGGAATAGTTGGACTAGAAGATCTGACGGGTCCCTTCCAACCTGGTTGTTCTATGATTCTATGAAACTGCTGACAGTATAATTTTGAGTAGCTTCACTGCAATAAGTATTTTTGGACAGAAATACAAAATATACCTGGAAGCAGCACAATAACCTTCAGAGAAAGTGAATTTTAACAGGTGGAGTTAGTTGAGCTTTAACATAGAATGACTAAAGGAGAGATGTACATATATCTTTTTCCTTTGATGCTGGTTATGAAGCCAGTGATTTAAAGGTAGTAATTCAGAATACCTCTTAAACATCGCTCATTTTATTGTAGTTCACTACACTGCAAGTTTCTTCCTTTTTGCATAGCGTTTGAGCTGTATTTTTATCAGCTATCATCACTATCACTGTTGGATCTATATGTTAGCTTACAGTGCTTGTAATTGTCATATCAGGTAGACCAAAAGAATTTAAAGGCTTTAATTAAAACCTTCGATCAGAAAGTTCTTAGGAGTCCTATATTCCTTCTTATTTATGCTTAAGCATCACTTACTACATTGTGTCTAACTTAGAACAAAGCCTAGCTTATAAAGTATTCAAAACACCTTTAAAAAGTTTGTTAGGTTCACATTAAATGAGGGGGAAAACAAGTTATTTGCTTTTCTTTATCTGACTGAAGAGCAGTAAGGGATTTTAGCATTTTGTTTGGTAATGAGAAATGGTACTGATAATCTGGCTAACTAATGTAAAAATAGTTAATTCCTTGGAGGTGTTCAACACATTGCAAGCTGCAACTGAAACAACCATTACAGAAAGCTATGTGGCCACTGTTATTATTTTTCTTTTTTTTCCCATTTGAGAAGAGTGCTGATCCTCCTAACATAGGATATGTAGTGTGGGGTTAATAACCAGTCATAGCAGTTGCTGTAAAACTCTTTAGACCACTCTAAGTTACCTCTGGAAACCAACACCCTGTTTGAGGCAAGTCCTCATTCAGGGCTATTAGGGAGTAAGAACTATGTGAAATCTTTAGCTGTGGTTAAGCTAGTTCACTCTGGTCTGGTCCATCCCTTTCCTGATGTCCTCTTGGGTACTGGAAGTTGCCAACCACACAGTTTAGTTGGAGGTGAACAGCACGTGAAAATAGGTGTGAAGCACACTTCCTTCTTCCTCCAACAGGCAGTGTATCCAAGTTTTATTCCTTTCTTTTGACAGTCCTCTCTTGCAACGAGGTGTCTGTGTGTTACAGGACCTATCGACATCCTCTGCACTGGAAGGCCTAAAAAGAATATGACTGGGTCCTGGGTGTGTGTTCCCTCCAACTCTTCGTGGTCCAGTGGTGGTGACCTCTTTCTCCCAAAGGCCAATTTATTTTTGAGTCTCTAAGACTCCACTTCTACATTACATGACCCTGTGACATCCTCCCAGAACCTGCCCAGCTAGATTTTCAAAGGAGGATGGCTTATTTGAGGCCAGCAGCAGGTCTTCACTATATTTTTAAGACATGGTATGTACTTAGGGGATATTGTGTTGGAGAATCCAGCCCACAGAAGTCTACGTGGCTTACAATTTCTGGCCTTTAATAACATTTGTTGGAAATCTACCCCGTACTCATTATCCAGCCATACAGTAACAGTCATTTACCCTGGAGGCCTTTTTACATTTTCAGTTACCTGGAAAAAATAAGCCTCACTGGAGGCACTGCTTGTCAGCTGGCCAGAGACCACCCTGCAATGGATGCTTGTCCCTTTGCTCCCCAGAACTCATTAGCTTCTGACCCATCCTCCTCAGTGCACAATCTTAGGCAAACAGGGGACAATTTTCATTGCACCAATGAAGATAAGTGCAGGAATGAGATCTCCATGTGCAAACCATGGCTTCTGGAAACTAACAATGGAAAAAATAACAGCTTAAAATACCTGCTTGAGGCAAGATCTGCTTCTAGAACTGGGTGCTGGTAGGGTCACAGCTGCAGGACTGAGAATGATAACGAACATGAAAAGATGAAGGCAAATCCCCCCGTGCGCACATTGAAGAAATGTCCTAACCTTGACCTAAGGTGTCCAGAAGTGTAGCAGTAGCTTTCCTTAAGGCAACCTATGTTTGTACTAAGAAGTTTGGGATTATTTTCTTCCATTGAGTAAATGTATCTAAGTGCTCTATTAATCTGGGTGAGAACATGCTACTGTCTTGTACAGCCTGTAAAATGAAACCGAGCACTAGAGAACGTGGGGTAAAAATGCTGTGAGAAGGGTTACTACTCTCCTGGGAGGGAGGAAAAATATTCATCTTCAGACAAAAGGCTGAGAGTTTGCCTTAGTGCAAACTAGCAGAGCAGACATTACTGCAAGGTACCTGGAGTGTTTTCAGTCATCTCTGCTAGAAACTAAGAAACACCTGCATTTGAATTACTCCACATGCAACCTATACCAGACATATTTGCTTTGTGATTACTCCTCCTAAGAATCCAGGTGTCAGTCTGAGGGACGTACTGGGCAGGCTAATAGCACCAAATATCCCATTCATTTTCCTTCTATTGCTGTTTATTTTATGTCCCTGTGGAGATTCCATCTGGGACCCAACAGGCAAAGGAGTAATGGCATTGACATGTCCCAGTTTTTCAGGCACTGAGGGGACTTGACCATAACCAACAGTTATCATAAACCACGTTCTACAACCTTGAACTTGGTGCCATGGCTGACGTGCAATCAGCATCAGAGCTGCAGCAAGGACTATGCCCTCCTCACAGTACAATATTTTCCAACCAGAGGATGCCCTTCAGTATTTCCAATTTGTCTGTTGGCCCCCTTCTGCTGACAGACCCAGGATATTCTTGAGATAGGTGGAGGAATAACAGCAAGTGTCCAGAAAAAACTTACAGAAGACAAACAAACTTGCAGAACCCTGAACCATGTATGTTGCCTGGTAAAACTGTGCAAGCTTTGTAAACTAGCTGCAGAATTTGCTTCCCATCACCCTGAGTGGTACATTCTCTGCACTGTTATTCATTCTCCAGAGTGGTTCACCTGCCTCTCATCTGTGCCTGAGTACCTGTCAGGCACAAAGGGTTGCTTGCCTATATCTCTCCTGCACAAGATAGACAGTAATGAGCATTTTGCAGTTTATATCCATGCAAATGAATCCTTGATATAGCATCATTGACAGTGCTGTTACAAAAACGGGAAGTGCCAGAGCACACTGATGTCATTTTATTGCTCTTTCTTTGCTCCCTGCCCAGCCACCACTACTTTAATAGCAGAGGCAGTGAATAGCCTGAGCAGCTGCCCAGAGTCCAGTCCAAGCCAGAGGAAAATGAGAAATGTCCTGGTAAAATTATCTAATACTCCTTTAGCATGGTAAAGCAGGAAGGATGGGTCTAGATTCAGGTTCAACTTCAGACCTAGGCAAATTAAGTGTTGCCTGGGCTGTGGATTCCTTGGGCTGCCAGGGGATGTCCTTTCTTCATTCTTCACTCATTTTAGGTTGCTTGTGGAGGTTGAAGGGATGTGGTGCAGAGAGGGGGCAAAATATTGCAGCTGAATGCAGTAGCTGTTTCTTCCCATATGCCGTCACCTTCCTGTTGCAATGGGAGCAGCTGCTCTCAATCTTGAACAGCATTATATGAGTTTGCTTACACTGTGCTGAGAGATCCACAGCTGGCTGTGCTCAATTCCTTAGCTAGTTCTCAGAACCCTCTAGCTTCAGTGGGGTTTTTCTTGTCCATAATGATAGTGAGAAAATAGCCATTCCTTGGACATTGTTGGAATTACACTGGTGCCCATGAGGAGTAAGCAAGAGAAGAGCTGATCCCAGGATAAGACACTTGGAAATAGTGTTAGGTAAGACACACAGAGAAAGGCATATTCTCTGTTTCTGGTTTTGTTTCCTGAACCAAAGGTGCCTTCCCTTGTGCAGTACAAATTCTAGGCCTGAGGCTCCTTCTGGGAACTGGTCAAACTGTGAAAATCCAATGTCCCAAACAAAACCTGGGACAGTACTTGGTTTTCTCCGTGATACTGGAAAGGTCCTCTTCCCCTGCCACAGTGAGATGGAGAGAGTGAAATAAGATGCTGTGTCTCCACGCTGATGTAGCTCAGTCTAATTCTTCTGTGCTTTCAGGGACCCTTCCAGCTTTGTTCTTTGTGGCAATCTGGCTTTGCCCAGGAGCAGGAGGAAGCAGAGAATCTTTCTGTTTTCTGGGGAGGAAGTGAGTTTCTGAGGGGCCCAGAAAAACAGAGGAAGAAATGTGGGGTGCCAAGCATTTAAGAAGCCAATTGTATCCCCAGGCAGAAAGGCACATTTGTGCTGCCAGCCTCTTGCAGATTGCAGCTGGATGAACGAGAGAAAGGTCTAGGCAGCAGCACTACTTGCATGCTGGCATGTACCTGTAAGCAGTATTGCAAAGAGAGAGCCTGAATAGTTCTTTTACAGGTTCAGTGTCATTGTTGAGGACTGGAGAAGGAGGCTTTCCATCCCACCAGCAATTTGTTCCTGTCCATGTTTTGGGATGAGCCCAGATGGATGTCGGGCACTGTATGTTTTAGCAGTAACCCTCTCTCTCCTAGTAGACCTAAGAGTCAAGGCTGTAATATTGTTAGTAATATTGAGTTATTTTTTTCCCCCTCTTGCTATCTGGAACTGAGGATATAATAAAGAGAGAAAATGTTTATTAAGCAAGAAAGCAGAGCAGGTAATTTTAACCTAACATCAGTGGTGCCATTTGGGATATATTTTGACTGGAGGCGTTAAAGCAACAGAGTGACAGCATAACAGGAGTTCGATCCTTTGGCCCAATCTCTGCATACATCTTGGCCCTGCATTTTATCTGGCGTCCCACCCCATTGAAGTCAATGATTGGAGGAAACCTGCGAGTGGGAGAATAGTTGCTGATTTATACAAACAACTCTGGCTGTATAAACAAGACCTGGGATTGCAACGCAGGATTTGGCAGGAAAATAGGTGCCCCAGTTCAGCACCTGCTACTAAGACATCACCTTGCTCTGCTGCTACCTAATCCTGAAGGTACCAAATCTCAAAGCTGTGCATGTGGTGAAAGTTTCACCTCTGCCTACAGATCTGAAAATCTCTGCCTTCATCCCCCAACAGGTCTCAGACTGACCTTTTACTGTAGCCAAAAAAATCCCCAAGCATGTATGTGCCTTGGCATTGCTCAGCTTACTAGCACAGGCATCACCTGAAAAAGAGGTGCTGGTGGTTGGAGGTCAACACAGTTCTGAATCCACAATGTATCTGGCAGTGACTGGCTGAGCATTGCACTCCAGATTCTTGCCCTGTGCTAGGGGAAGGAGTTATTCATCAGCTGTGCTCTGTGATTACCAGAAAAATGAGGGCATGGGAAGGAGACCAATTTTCCTCTGCTCATGGCAAAACCATAAAAAAGAAAAACTATTTTTTGTTGATCCCTAGTCAGGGGAAATAAAATCTACATTGGATCTTGATTTTTTTATCACAATTGAATTCTAGGTTCTTATCAAACTGTTGCTTCCCATCCTAGTGTACAGTCACAGAATCATAGAATCATAGAATTGTAGAAATGTAGAATAATTTGGGTTGGAAGGGAACTTAAAGATCACCTAGTTCCAACCCCCGTGCCATAGGCAGGGACACCTCCCCCTGGATCAGGCTGCCCAGGGCCCCATCCAACTTGGCCTTGAACACCTCCAGGGATGGGGCAGCCACAGCTTCCCTGGACAACCTGTTTTAGTGCCCAATCACTCTCATGGTGAAGAAATTCTTCCTTATGTCTTGTTTAAATCTTCCCCTCTCCAGTATAAAGCCATTATGTACATTCTTGTGCTTCAAGTATGCCTCACCCCTTCCTTTAAGCTGCATATTTTCCACTTTAAGATTTCCTGTTCAAGCTGAAGGGCAAAGATCTCTCAAATATCAGTACAAATTTGGGCTTACTCGCAGTATGTAAAAGGTAGCTAGCTTCTAGCTCTTGGTCTGGCTGTTGCACTTTCTCCTTATTGCAGAAGCCGAGGTCCCAAGTTCAACGTCTTTTACTTTCTAACTCATGTGTTGGACTAAAGTCCTGACCATGCAGGCAGCCAGGCAGGAGACAGTAATCTGCATCTGTGCTTTATAACCTTTATTGTAAGAGTGATTAGCAGCAGACACATAGACTTCTGTCTTCAGGGTGTTTACTTTCTTTACTGCCTCTTTTTTATTTGCAGGCATCCACTTATACTATTTTCTCCCTAACATCTACAACTAGGCACGAGCAAGCAGAAGGACAAGAAGGACAAGGTAGCACTGAGGGGGAAGGAGTACACACTGGCTTCATCTGCCTATGTCTGCTTCTGTGGAAGCAGCCCTGGAATATTTATCTGTTCCCCAGACATTGAACAAGAACCAATCAAACAAATGACATAAGCCTGTGCCTCAAACGGTGGTATTCAGCAACAGCCATTCAATGGCAGCTGCTCTGTTTAGCATTGCTGGAGGCCTGGATGGATGCTAGCCAGGTAGGCAGCCCATGTCTAACACCAATCAGAGAGGCTCTGGCTTGCAGGTCCATGGGTGAGCAGTTTCTGGGTGCCAGGGAAGGCAGAGTGAACCCCAGCCAGCCCCTGTGCACAGACAGTGTTCTTTGGGGTTATGGACCCTCTTCCTGCCCCTTTCCTGCTCTGCACTGCTGCTGGGATGGTCCCCAGGACTGGTGGCTGCCCAGAGTGGGGCTGGTGGTTCCAGGTTGCACTGGATCCTGCGGTTCAGATGCTATGGTTGCTTCTACATCAAGGGACATCCCCAATATTTTCCCCCCACAGCAAGGGCTCAGCTCAGGCTCTCCTCCCCTGGGCTTAGCATCAGTTATTCTCCCTGGGGTCTCTCCAGTCGTATTCTTACAAATAGCTGCCCCTAATTGAATTAGGATCACATTCAATAAAACCAAATACATGGGCGGGAGTAGGACAGGCTGCAGGGAGTTAATCTGGAAAAGACAATGCTGCTACTGAAACATGTCTCGGGCAAATACAGCTAAACATACCACAAGATGGGGAAGAAGATACTCAGATGAACATAGGTCACAGCTCATAGAAATTGCTTCTGGCCAAAACACTTCTTAGACAGGAAGTAATTTTTTTCTGTAACTGGAATTTCTTTTGGGGTACTTTACCATGTATTAAAATAATAAAAAAAATCCTTGTTCCTCTCCCAGGTCAATCTGATTTCAGCCATTACTTTCCCTCTGTGGAAGGGTGAGAAAAAAAAGAGATGTGGGGAAGAAATCATGGGAAGAAGAGCAAATTCACTTCCAGTCTGCCCTCTAATCATTGCCTAACATCATGTGCTTCTTGAGTTGCCAAATGCAATGAATCCTGCAAGTATCACCAAAATATGGATAAAGCAAAAGCTTTATCCAACAGTAGTCAGTTTGAAAAAGGCTTTTATTTCCAACACAAGTTTTCAGGGGGACTGGTGAACTGCTTCTGCCTGTCTGCCTATAAAAAGCACTTTGCATGTAGCTGATGAGGAGCCAGGAGCTCACATGGCCTGAGAGGTATTAAACACATAACCCTCCTTGGAAAACCTGAACTTGTAGCCTGGATGTGTGCTGCTTCCCGTCTCCCCTATTCGTCATTCCCGCCACTTGTTACAAAGCACAGATATTGCTGGACGCAAAAGGAACATCAGGGCAAAACACACCTCAGCATTTTTATTCCTGGGTGATGGTGAGGTGCAGGAGACTACAATAAATTTCAGAAGGATGGAGTCTCATGTTAACAGCTGCTCTGGGCTTGGCATGGGTCTTGATGGTTGAAAGACCTTGTTGGCCTCTCACTGGGAACCAGATCCAGTGAGTGTAGCCTTCTCCCCTGCTCTTGAAATCTAGTGCCTGGATGGTTAGTCCTGTTGATGCTGGTGTCTTATCTCCCAGGATGTGCTGCTGTGTGCCAGGGACACCTGCACGAGCTCCCCATTTTGACCTGGGAGGGTGGCTCTGGCCCCATGTCTAATAATGGAGACCTTTCTCATATGAACATAGCCTGGAGGCCCATGGGACCAATGGACAGTGAGGGTCAGATGTGGCACTTACGGTGACTCAGTGCCTGATACTAGGAAAAGCCTTGCTGAAATCTAGGGGGCACTTAGGACATAGTGTGTTTTGGAATGAATGGGAGAGAAGGCTTTGAGCCCTTGTCTGAGTAAGCCTGGCATTTGCAGTGACTGCAGACACCCAAAATCTGTTCTTTTAACTTGTTGTTGTCCTGGATAGCTCTGCAGAAGATAAACAATCATGCCAGAGGGTTGCGTAATGCCTAAATGAGTGTAGGGTATGACATGCATAGCTGTGCCAGCAAGGTAAAACAGGCATTTCTGGGTACCAGCAACACTGTGGATGCAGCAGGTTGGCATGGAAGAGAAAAACACCCATTGCATCCACCATGGTTTGAATGTTGATAAACTGCTGCGAAGGTTAGCCTACCTATGCTGTGCTCAGGCCAGCTGTGTCATCTCAAGGTGCAACCAGCATTTTTCCACTCGTGGGTCATTAGTGAACTACACCAAAGAACGGAGACATGGATATGTGTCTACACAACAGCCAGGGGGACCCTGATTCCTCAGGGCCCTGCTTGGACCAGAGAAGCTGTGGAGAAGGTGGCTGCTCCATTCACTCTTGTCTCATACTAGAGTGAGAATGGTGGTTATCTGAACTCTTATACTATAAAACCAAACCAGGCTTTTTATCCAGCCCCTGTTAAAACCTTTACAGCTTCACCAGCTCAGGTCTGCTGTGACTGGCAAAGTCTGACTGAGCACACAGTCTACTGGGAGTGTTTATGATTGCTCTGTTTCAGAGAAATCGTTTTCCTCCTTTCTGTTAAATTTTTATTGAAAGGAAGGAAGATACAGGCCTTTTCTTTTTCACCTTGGTTTATCATTTAGAAAGCAAGAAACTACTCCTGATGTTTCTTTTTTTAAAAGTCCAATGTAGATCTTCATAATCTTACATTTATGATTATTAACAGGGCTACCAGGAAATACTGGGTCAATTTTTGTTTCTTTTGAAATAAAAATATTTAAAAATGTCTTTACTGTAAACAACTTCATCCCTTGAGAGAGAAATTAGAAAAGAAGATATCATTCAGGAAAATTTCCAGAGGTATGCTTTTTGTTTTTAAACAAATATTCTCAATTGTGATAGCAATTTTTAGAAACAGCCTTTCTCATGAAATTGAAAAATTGCTTGCCTGAAATCTGAAGAAAAATGAAGCTACATTTCAGATGCTTGAACTTCCAGGGAACTAGGAAGCCCAGGTTTAGTTTAGCCCAAATTGCAGATCAATGACAAATGCTGTTCTTCTTTCCCCCCGAAACTGACTTCAACAACTACCTCTCTGTAAAACAGAAATAATTGCTCTGCCTTGATAGGAAAAGCAGCTCCTTAAGTCCTCTGGCTTAACTTAAACACATGTGAGCTGGAGGTCTAAAGCTCACCCTGTCCCACCAGTTTCCCTTTTGTAGTGGGTTTCCCCACTGTATTGGTGTTCCCTGACCAACTACAGATGCTTGTGCCAGGAGAGTTAGGGCCAATGTAAGCATTCAAAGAGGTTTTGGGTGACTCCTTCAGTCCTTCTGAGTTCCCAAGCCCTAAATGGGAAGAGATGGAGCTCTTCCCAGATGCTGCTCAGCAGATGCGGGAACCTGACTGACAGAAGTCCACTGGGACCATTTCTTGGGATCGAAAATGTGATTGCAATCACTGTGATTGAAAATGCAGGTAAGGCTGCATTTCAGGAGTCAAAAAACAGAGAGAGAGCTGGTTTTCTGTGCTGGCCATACTCTGCTAGGTAACACAGAGATAAAGTCACCATCTAAAAGCCAAGGTAAGGTTGGTGCAGCCACTGGAAAACCTGTAGTGCGCTGCCAGTACAGCAAAGAGATCCTGTGGAGGGACAATAGACTCTCCTGATTCTGAGTGTGCCAGAGGAAATAGATATGTGGAGGTAAACTGAGTTCTCCGATTGACGCTAGAAAGGTGATAAGGAATGTCAGTAGATCATTTGTTCTCATTTATGGCTCAAGTTTGTCTGAGAGTACTGATAAGATCATTGTTTCCTTTGAGTCATTGTTGTGAAGTTATATTTGTACATTTACATGATGAAACAGTAAGGGAATCCAGCTTTATCTTAATTTGTATTTTTGTGGTTGTGTCTTCCTTGTATTTGCCTCTGTTTCTGTCTGTGCCTGGGAAACAGCAGTGGTGAAATATACAATCAGCACTTTAGTGACATCCTTAAGTGATTTACCCTAGGACACACAAGGAAACTTTCTTCAGAACCAGAATTTGAAGAGATGTCTCCCAAAGGCTGACTTGGTGCTACTAGGACAAAACACTTATTCCATGTCCTGACCATTTTAAAAGATGCAGAGATCCCACTTTCTCTTAAGGTTTGACATGTGTATGATTAGTGCATGATTATTTGACGTCATCAGCGTATGACAGACATGTGTCTTGCTGTCTTGCACATTTGCCTCTAAGTGCCTTGTGGAATGTGTTCTAGATGACTGAGTCAGGACCATAAATGTTTATTAGCCTGATGGTCTCCAGAACAATCAATGAAGTCTCTATTAAAACCATTCATAAGAGGATCTTCCACATAAAGCAGGGCCAGCAAAGACTTGTCTTTCTTGGCATTATTGTCCACTTCTACTGATTCAGAGACTCTCTGACCATGATTTCTGCATGCTTCAACAAGCTTCTCCGAGTATTACTGTGGTTCTGGTTAAAGTTTGTCACTAACAAATTTAATACCTTGTTGCACTTGTGGGAATAATGTGCATCTCCTGTGGGTCTAGGACTTTTTTTCCCCCTCTGTCTGTTCTGTGAGTTTGGATTGGAACCAGAGTAATTTTTTTACGAGCTTTCTATTCCGGTTCATAACAGGTTTACATAAAACGTGGACTTTCCTCCTGGCATGGCTCAGTGAAGCAGCTCTAGTGATAACACGGTGAACAAATAAAATGATGTGTTACTTTTCCTGTGTTAGAGAATTTCTGAAGTTGTACACAGGGCTCCCACCTTAGGTAATAGTGATGATACAGGGTAATTTCAGTCTACCTGAGGACTGTTTGGCCAGATACTTTTTGCAGGACACTGTTACTTATTTCCCCAGGAGCAATTCCTGGGGAATATATTCCCTACATATAGCATATATTCCCTGGGGCAGGCACCATAGTGTCCCAGCAGGGCAGGGCTGTGAGCAGTGCTGCATGGCTGGGCTACAGCGAGGAGCACTGACTGGCCTACATCTCCAGGATCCATTTGCCTCCCAGGGCATGTCGCTTGCCCTTAAGTGTCTGCCTCGTGGTGCACATAGGAGTACACCACAATCAGCTGTTCATAGGTGACTGAGTAATTCCTACCTGATTGTGCAGCTAGGGATGTTGGGGTACCTGGGAACATCCTGCTTCACCTACTAAGCGTCTCTGAGCACGTAATATTGCAGCAGCTTTGCCCTTTAATTTTGCAAGGAGGCAGAAAGGCAGACTCCTCAGTGTTAAGTTCATAAGCTGAGCACTTGGCATGCAGTGGCTGCCAAGGCATTCCCTTCCTCTAAGATGTGGAGCTGAAAGCAAACAATTTTCTTGGAATGCCTTTAGTCCAAATCTTTGGGACTAATTCAGACATCCAGGCTGATCTTATTCCACTTCTTTTTATGTAAGTACCACAGTTTTTATTAATTGACAACATTCAATAATCTGGTTTGGGGACTATGTCTATCTCAGGAGAAAGAGTCCTTGGGCTCTGCTTGCTAGAGTTTCTCTGCAGGCAGCTTTTACTGTTCTTGAGACTTGTGTCCTGATAGGTCTTCCTTCATCCTAGCTTGAATTTGGAAAACCTTTGCTATATACATAACTGACCTTTATAAGGTGAATGGTTATGAAAACAGACTTCAAAGAAACTGAGAGAGCTGTGGTTTGCCTTGTGACAAGGTCTGAGATGTAAATGGAAGAGACTTTGGTCTAATGACTTCTTTTACTCCTTCCTCCCACACAGGCAGGAGAACTTTTGTTTGTTTTCTCTAGAATGATTTCATTCAGTAAATTAAGTGGTTAAATAAATGACTGGAGAGTGTTTCCTGGTATAAACCAAAAGAATAAAAAAAGCCATTTTTAATCAACCTAGAGTGTTTTTAAGGATGCAAGTGATTTTCAACCATAGTCAGGGAACCTGTGGTGGAGGAGGACTGAAACAGAAGGCCACATAGGCAGCAAGGTGCAAAACCCGTTTGCAGGTCCCTACTTTGCCCCGACAAATGATTTTTCTCCTTGTGTTACAGCACCATCAGGAGGAGCAGGGGCTTGATTCTGAGTCCCTCACCTGGCATAACTCCTGTAGAGTGACTTGGAAGGCCTTCCCAGCTCACTGTACCCCTTGATCATCTACTTTTCCTTATGTAAGCTTTTTGTGTTTCCCAGGGAACTAAAAACATACTCAGACTTACGAAACAGAAGAATAATATCTATGTGCTTGCAGATTTTGGGCAGGACTATGAATGCAAGGGCTGCTGCTCTGACTAGGAGACACCAGCAAACATCACCTCTCTGAGTGCTGGTGGGGCAAGGAGACTCACAGGGGCCAAGGGCTCCTTTTGGCATGGAGAAGCTGTAGTGCCAGCCCCAGCCCAGGGGAAGTCTCAGTCATTTGGCAGAGTGAGGAGTTTTTGTTTGGTACCTGCTGATTACTAATTACCAGCTTAATCCTGCATTTGTGTCACTGCTCAAGAGAGCCAACTGACACGGTGTTGCAAAAGACACCACGGTGTGTTTAACTGGCTGAACAACTGCGTAATTATAAGTCTCCCTAAACACTCTTCCACAATTAGAGCTCAACATGTCCTCATGACCTGACATGATTTTAAAAATGTAATTAGAGGCTGGCAGCACCGCTGGTGTTGATCTTGAGGCGGGAGGGAGGAGAAAGTGAAATTGCTGTGAGCAGCGGGTGTCTAGCTCTTACAAGTGCCTTATTAACCTCTCTGCAAACAGACCTACACAATAGCCCTGGCTGTCACAGCAAGGCTGCTCTACTTGCTCCGGCTTCTCTGCGGCCACCTGATGCAAGCCAGGCACAGTAGCTGCAGGAAATCCATCCTTGACTGTCTTTAGCCCTTAAGCCTGGCTGAAAAATGTGCCAAGCCAGGGCCCAGCCAGGACAGGCTGTTTCATCAATGAATTCAGCCTTGTGGGTATGGTGGTCAAAGCCCATTCCTGTGGCTTGGCTGGAGAGGGTTCTGCAAGGTGCTTACATCAGTGCCTCCATGAAATGGATCAACTTATAGATGGTAAACCCTTGATGAATAAAATGTGTCTGCTTATGCCCACAGATGTATCAGAAATATATCTATGTCTATATTCATATATACATATACATAGGTATACATCAGAAATATATACATATATTCAGAAATATATACTCATTTCTGACTGTTTCTGGTGGCCAAAAAAAGGTGTTATAAGTAACAGCTCGAATCACAGTTTTTCCTCTTCTGTCTTATTCATAATCCCTTTCCATCTTCTCTGGCTCTGCTTCAATGCTTTTTCACTTGACTTTTGTCTTTCCTCCAATTCTGATTCATTTAGTGATAGAATCACTTAAGCTTCTGAGTGTTACCCTCTTCCTTTCACTGGAGGCACATACAGCCACCACTCCCAGTCTCATACAAGTGGTATTACCTCACTGCTATCCAAAATAGTTTACTCACGTGGTGGAAAATTGTGAAACTCTCCACTAGTATTTTTTTTTTCAGGATATCTGGGACCTGCAGTTGCCTATTGTAGTTCATTGTGCCTTTGAGCTAACTGCTCATCAATGTCCAACACAGTCAACAGAAGCCTGCTTATTTCTAATATTTCAGTATTTCTTCTCACTCCTCTGTAATGCAGTTCTTCATTTTTTAATGTGGCAGGAAATTTCCAGCTTCTGCTAGAGGATGAGTTTCACCTTGGAAGCCCTGTTGAGTCTTGCAAGTGAGATGCTGTTACTTCTAATTAAATGTCTGGATGAAGTCAGCTATATAGTTTGATTGGTTGTTTTTTATCTTTTTTTTTTGTCCTTTTCTGTTTGTCTCTCACATGCACAAGTATGTGCCACAATTCTGGTAATTTATTACGCTTACTTAAAATGTGTAGCGTTCACTGTATTTCTCACTCTTTTCATAACTGGATTGGGCATATGCTTATGTGGTATCCAGATAAGCAGGAAGTGAGCAAGCGAGCACATTAAGTTAAATTTGGTGTAAATAAAAAGAATCCGCATTTAGTTTAGAGTGATGCAAATGTCCAGTGAGTAGGGGCTGAACTGGAACTGGAAGGGTACCTGCAGTTAGATCTGACTGTGTTGTTTCAGTGTTCATGGATTGACTGTAAACCAGCCCATGTGAGGTCACATAAGAGAGGCATGTATCCTGGCTCCGGCCTCCTGTCTTTTAGACATCAGAGCTATATTTCTTAATGCTGAAGTTGCACTGCTGCAAAGCTGGTGTGAGTGAAAGAAGCTTTCCTCACTTGTATCAGCCTGGCAGCAGACTGTGTATCTACCAGTCCCCCACTGGAGGAAATCTTGACTAAAAAGTGAAGAGGATCGAGAGTATCAAACAATACACCACCTCTCCTTGCCCCAGTTCTGCAGGTTTGAAACCGTATGAGAGTAGAATCACACCTGAAAGGGTACTTAATTGTCTGAATACGACTCAGATGTCTTAACTCCCAGAGATTTCCCCAGGAGATAGTGACCACAGCACTCAGTGCCCCTGAGGGGCACTTTAAAGGTCACTGTGGAGCCTATGTTGGAGCTGGCTGATAAAACCTGATCACTGAAGGTACCGTTCAGTGCTTAAATATTAATAATAAAAAAATCTCCTTTTATCTACCCAGACCCCGTGCTTCTGATCCAAGCTTGCTAGAAATCAAGACACTCTCCCTAATACCCATGTTGTCTCCAAAGCGTAGCTGAGTGTTGGAGCAGCAGTGTTGGGAAAAGTCTAAAGTGCTAGGCTTACTGGCGCCAGCAGAAGAAAATAACTCAGAAGCAGCACCTCTGCAGCAGCAAGGCTGCCTGGACAGTAGAGCTAAAACAGGTCTGCAGAGGGCAGAGATCCCATGCTATGGATTTTGGCCCATGAGGCCAAATAGCACTGCTGCTCTGGACTGTCACCTACTCAGGCAAGCAACCCAGCTTTGCTGAAACCAACTTGTACTTTCCATAAGGCCTTTCCAAAAGGGACCTTCCTCCCACCAACCCTCATCCCTTCCATCCAACCCTACTTGTTTCCTCCAGGGCATATGGAGTCTCTCACCAGTAGAAAAAGAACAACCTGAAGGGCATGTGGCAGAGTGACTTTCTCTTCCTTACCAAGTTCTTTGCAAGCTTCTCTCTCAGCTTGGTGTCCCCCAGACCAAGTGTGCAGGTGAAACCTGTGATGTCTGTATCATTTTCAGCAAATGCCAATTCCATGGAATTTTGCTTCCCACTTCATTTACCTTGGGAGGAATCATTGACAAATGCCCTGCATTCAGTGGCACTGTCAGCACTGTGTGAAACTGCACAAGGGATGGGAGCAGAGCACTGAGTGTTTAATGCTTATCCTGCCCCACTGTATAAATGAAGCAAACAAGGAAGCCCTTCCAGGGTGTTTTAGAGCAAATCCCTATTTCTAGCAAACCTGTTTGCATCATGGGTGCTTTGGCAGTGCACAGAATTGGAATAACAAACTAAAGAGGCTAGTGTGTGCTAGAAAACAAACCTTGGACAAAATTCTACTGGTATAGTTGCTTAGTATTGCTTGAGTTAAAAAAATCCAACTGGCATATTTTACTTAAAACTCTTCATTGGCAAATGTAAGTACACATGAAGTACTGTAGATGCCTTGGATTATGTATCACTGCAGTGTAAAAGGAACTACATTTCAATACATAAAGAATATTGTGTGATATAAAGCTCTTTCCAAGGTACCTTCCACAAACTGAATGAAATTTTGGCAATGGCAGCAAACGTCATCATTAGTGGTCCTGTTGAGATATGGGATTTGACAGAGGTTGACATTGTGCCCACTGTAACTGAGTGATTCCAATTTCTCTAACATATTGTCAGCTTCTCTGGAATGCAGTACAGCTGAAATGAGCCATGGCATTGTGCACTGCTCAACCTAAACAGAGCTAAAGACTCCCATTCCTCTTCTGTGGAAATCCCTTGCTTAACCCTTATTAGGATAGCTTTGGATATATCTTTGAAAGAACTACAAGAGCTGGATTGAATGCTGGGGAACAAGAACTCAAACCTAGTTTCTCCTGTTACAAAGGAGAAGAACCCCCTTGTTTTCCTGGGAATCAGGAATGTGGGTCGGCTCAATCTTACCTATTCCTTAACACTGCTGAACTTTTCCCTGTCCATTTTCCTTACTTAAAGAAAACTTGCCTCATACCAGTAGGGGAAAGAAGCCTTCTCCACAAGAGTAAACGATTTTCCCCCAGCCTCTAGTCCTTACTGTATCAGCTACTTCCTACATAGTTGCCAGGAATGCAAGTAATCAGTCATTTTCTGTGTTGGTAAGGGTTCTTTCAGTGTGATGAGGTGCTGCGCTTAGCTATGCCATGACCTGATGGAGCAAAGGGTAATGTTTCTCTGAATCCTGCCCATGGCAGTACAAATAAAACTTGTCCTAAGGTTTCTGTTAGTTTCGTTACTTTGTTACTTCCTGAAATCTTGTTTTGGGGATACCTGGGTTGTGAAAATTGCTTGGTTTTCCCTGCAGAAATCCACTCACAGAGGAGTCATATTTAAGGCGACTAAGAATTAAGCTTACCTCTTTCATTTGCTGCTTTTTGTTGTATAATGACAGACTGACATCATAGTCATTAACAGAATTAGGGTTTTTCTCCTTGCTTTGTTTATTTTTTAAAAAACTCTTGAATACATTCAGGACTGCAGTCTGGCCTCCCGTTCCTCATGCACAATTTTTGAAGGATATTTGGAAGATCTGACAAGATCTGTGAGCTCTTAAGAGCTTGAATTGAAGGTGTTGAATCTTCAACAAAGCTGGATTTTATTAAAATTGTGAATTAGCCCTGACATTAAATAGTTGTTAACAACAAACAAAAAGAGCTTTTTTTTCTTTCTCTTTTTTTTTTTTTTTTTTCCCCTCTGTGAATCTGCTTACCCTCAAATGGCTCTGTGCTCTTCTTTTTGCACACCAGCTCCAGGGTCAAGGAAAGGAGATAAAGAAAGGAAGTCTCCCCCCATCCCTTTACAGTGTCATGACTCAGTTGTTGAGTTGGGCAGATTTCCAAACTCACCTTGCAGTTACCTGAGGAGTGTGGAGAAACCGGCACTTACGGTGGCAAGCACATAGCAAACATGTTGTGTGGTCATGATGTTTGATTGGGCTGATGTGCCCAGACTGCCTGCCTGTTAAGCTATGGTAGGGTCTGAGGAACAAAGTCTTTTGGATCATTCCTGAGATTTCTGCCTGCAAATGGCACAGACAAATCACTCCTGCCTCAGAGGACAAAGGACTAGTTTTACTGGGACTGCATCAAAATTCAAACCTCAAAAATAACAGAAAAATATCAGCCAATGACAAAACCCCCCAGCAACCTAACCCAGCAATGTATTTAAAGATGTAAGTCTTAACTTCAAAAATTAGACCTCTGCAGTTGACTACTCCAGGATGTGAAACCTATGCCTATTTTCAGCCTAAAAATGCAAGCTAAAATGTTTTCCTGTTTTTAATTTTTATTTATAAAGTCCAGTTCATAACAAGATTCATGTGTTCCATTAGGATTTTTAGTAGCCAGAAGGGATTCTTATTGTTGGCGAGCATGGCTTTACAAGGGTGGAGAACCATCTGGTTTTGTGGCCAGCTGTTGGCCATTGTTAGGGACTGCTAAAAAGTCTTTGTACATGTGCCCAAATATGTGTTTGAGGGGCATGTTATTAATCAACTTCTAACTACAGGAATAATGATGAGATATCTAAGGAAAATGTTTCAAAATTATTAAAAGAGGATTCAGGTGGAGAAAATACTTTATTCTTCTGCATGGTGCCTCACAAGTGTCCAGAAATGATGTCTTAAACAAATCTCCTGCCACCAATACTAATCCTAATCACATCACACATAGTGTTGCCCTTTAAATAGTGTCAGCTGTGTGGTTGTTGTAGCTCACTTTCTTTGGACTTTGGCTTTGTGAGGTATTGCATTGTGATGGAGAACGGCATGTCAGCAGAGCATTGTCTTAGGCCTCTGCAAAATTAACAAGATCTTAATGAAAGTTTCCACTAACGTACTTTGCATCCCATTTACTGCAATGTATGCACTCAACTGGAAAAGGAAAGCTGGTAGAGGTGCAGTAGCTTGATTGGATATCTAAGCCATGAAGAAATGCTGCTTGAGGATTCCTTACATATTCACATTACCCTGTGCTCTTCAAATGTATAGTGGTCTCCACTGGCTAGATTTAGCATGGAGGTCCTATGGCATCTTGCAAATATTGCCCCTCTTCTACAAGGGTGAGAAGAACTGTTTCTGAGAAGTACCACAAAGGAGAAATCTTCAAAGGGACAGGAATGTAACCCCTGAGATGTTACCACTTGCTCCCTGTCTTGGCTTTTGGCAGAAGACACAATCTCCAGGAATGGCCCTATTTGTATTTAGTAAGAGAATTCCTCCCATCACATTGCACACAGTTTGCTTTGGCTGTGCTGCTTCCCTTGAGCCATGAAGAAGGTGTCCAGGTTCTACTGGAATTACGTTTTCTGCCACCAGCAGAATGGCTTAAATAGATCTATGATAGTGGCATCTAAATAAAATAGGTTAAAAAGCAAGTTATCAGCAAATTCCAAGTTCTAGAAGATGAAAATCTTTCCAAAGAATGTAAAAAAATGAGATTAAGGGACACACTTCTGTGGACATGCTACATCTTGCAAGATGTAACCTGCTGCATGTACCTTCTTGAATTAAGGTTAGAAACTGAAAACTGAGAAATTGACTGGGTTGACAATCATCTGTAAAGCAGATGCAGATACATTAGAAGATGACATGAGAACATCAGCTGTGACCTCTTGAATTTTGGCTTACTGTGTTCAATTTCCATGTCAAAACACTGTGTTTACATAGAAGACTGTAAAGGATGAGAACAGGTATTTACACTGCAGATTGCAATAATACTTTCTGAAATGTTGAAGCTTACCACATAAATAATGAGTACTTATACAGCATATAAAAAGAACAAAAGTACTTTGAAGGGGCTATGATGGTCTTATACTTTCATAAGAAACTTATGAAAAGTACCTACCTGATGCATGGTAACGTCTCCTAAGAGACTGGAAAATTATCAGGTAATGTTGTTTGAACTTAAAAAATAGTGTCCTCTTGATTCTGCTTTAATAATGTCAGCCCTGAGCTTATAATCTTATTAGTCAAGCTATCCTAAAAAGTCATAAGATTGAGAAATCATGAGGTTTTAAAAAAAATGTAAATAGTTTGTTCTTTTTCTCAGCTTTGAGGGTTTATATTTTCAGCCTTTTTTTCTGCAACAATGCCAGCTTACTTTTCAAACATTGTAAGTATGAGTGTTTGTGTAATCACATGACTTTAAGAATTGGGACCTTGAGTGAGAAAATAACCTGAACCAAACCCAAACCAGAAATGAAAACTATGATAAAATGTCCAGAAGACTGTGAGAAAATCTTCTGGAAATTAATTGATTAGATGAATAAAGAAACACATTAGCTGAAAACAAAAGCCATAGATTTCTATTTTCCTTCACTGAACAGATATCATGTTCAGATTTTAACAAAAAGGAAGTGGGGAAAATACGTTTAATAATAAACACAAGAACACTAACTTTACAATATTTTGCTCTAAACTGTCAATTTTCAATCTGCAACATGTTTTTATGCAGTTCTATTCCCTTGAAATGCAATAAGGGAAACATTAAACTTGATGGCTGGACATTTATGAGGTATAAATCAGTGCAGTTGCATTGCAGTCAAAGACTCAAGTCACTGGACGGCCTAATTTCATGACTTGTTGTCTTTGGTTTTGCCTTTTTCATTTCAGCTGCTAATGGGAAATATACATGAGCCCAGTGCTTGAAAACAGTCCTCAGATGAACTTACATAGAGCAACTTAGCGTCTCTGTTAGTGTCACCTTCTCCAGATGTCCTCACTCACCAAGAGACTGTCAATGAAAATATCTTTATAGCTTGCAAAGATAGTAGAATCCAGCCCTTAAACAGACTCTCATGAAGAACAAATACAAGGCACGATTTTTGCCTTTATATTCAAATACACCCTATTGTTCTGTAGTTACATAAGTCAGCCAGTCAGAGAACAGAAACAACATCATATGACTTATGTAACTAACCATTGCCCAATCCTGCAATGAGATCTGTGTGGCCAGCCCCCCCCCATGCAAAGCCCCATTGAAGTCCAGACAAAGATCACTCCAGGGTTGGAACCCAACATAGTAGAATTTATGACTATTTGCAACAAGCCACTCATGAACAAAACTGAGAATTAATCCCTGAAGAAACGGGTGAATCATTTTTTTTTGATGAACAAATATATTCTATTCTGTTTGTAATAGCTTTGTGGATAATTCAGGATTCAGAAGAGACAAAAATCCATCAAAGCAAATACACATTAATTTCTAATTATATGTCCAGTTCTTCAAGAAGGGCCGATATCCTTGGGCAAACAAAAATAGGAGTCTGGAGAAAACAATCTTCTGAAAAACAATTAGTTGTTCTTGATAACTCAGAAATTCATCCAAGGTGAAACCAATAGTTCAAATGATTGAACTGAGAAAACATGGCCCCAGAAACCAGATGCTGTGGTCTGTAGTCAAATGGTCCCATAGCCCATGTGAGAAGACCTCTATAACTGGAAGAGATAGTATAGTCTGTTCCAGCTTTTAGTTTTGGTGTGTTCTGTTGTGTCTCAAATACAAACAGTGAGAATTCTTTCCTGCTGTTGAGCAAAACTTTGCAGGATCCTGGAAAAATCCTGAAGTTCACTTTTCTAAGGAGGAAGAGAATAAAATGGGCGGAAAATGGAAATACTGACAGGAATTATGAGACTGGGTAACACCTAAAGTCGTTCTTGCCATGTTCTTAATTTTTGACTACTACCTAAACCAGTTCTTTCGAAGGAAGAAAATCTCAAACAACAGATTCACATGACACACCCTCCCATCCCCCCGCCTCCACCACCACCTTTTTGAGCTTTAGCAGTGAAAGACTGCCTAAAGCTCTAAAACTCCGCGCTGTTTCAGACCATGCAATGTAGTCAATGCATTTACAGCCAGTTTGCACCTGATCACACAGCATAATAAATTCATGACTTCAATTGAAGAAGAGAGATGGGGAGTTATGATACATAAACAAAATTGTTTCTATAGGGAGTGTTATTCCAAACCTTTTAGGACGCACCAAGAACTTTATTGTATGCATGAAGAGGTTTTTGACTTAAATGCTGTGCCTGGAACATGTGGGAACAACCAAAATATTGAGAATAAATTTGCTTTTTTTACTCTTTGCTAGGCAATAGGCTTGAACATCTAATTTTCTTACCTTGGCATTTGTGTGATTTGCATTTTAGGGCCAAGATCTGTTACTTTGGCACACAGTGGCGTTGCTTTTGCAGATTACATTTTATATAATATGCATTTGTCTGGAACCACTGTTGTCTGCTAAACATAACATAGAACTTGGAAACTGGGCTATAGGGGAAAAAGACCACATGTGGTGGCTAGTATGCAATTTTTTCCTGTAGTAAGTGAGTAGAAAGTTTTTTTTTTTTTTTTTTGTAAATCTCTAATATATAATCTGTGAAGGGACTGTTAGGCTGAGAGTTGTCTGGGTGCTACACTATGGCTGCCTACTATTCACCTGTAGCTGTGATCCTGAAACACAGCAGCTGACAAGGTCGATGAAGAGAAAACTTACTGTTGCTGTGGCTCAAAGTTGCTGAGCTCTGAAGGAGAAGGCTTGACTGTGGTCGTGGACTCCATCCATGCAAGACTGTGCACTCCTTTCCTGAGGAGGACCACCAGGTCAGTAGCCAATAAGCACCTGTGTATGTGGCCATGCATGTGTGAATTTGCCTGGTGTAAAGAGAGCAGTTGGTATCAGGGCTACAGCAGAGACAGCAGTTAAAACTCTCACCTGTGATTTCAGGGGAAGTACTAACCATGTGGACTGGGATGGCAGCAAGGAGAGAAGGCAGTGGTCCTGCAAAGGACTGGTTGTCTATCAAAGTTATTTCTTAGTTTTTGGGGTTTTTTTCCATCAAGGAGATAACTCACAGTGCTTGTGAGCAATAAAAGTGCCTAAGTCCCAGCAGCCATCAGGCTGTGTCTACCCTATCTTTATTGTGGGAAGGCAACACTCCTTTTGTTAGTACCTGCTGCTGCTACTTTCTCTGTTTGTCCCAGTGAAGCTGATTTTAGGGCAGAGAAGAACACAGGTGAAAATCCCACTCAAAAAAGCTACTGCTTTTGTGGAAACAGATGACCCATTGTAACCACATCTCACCTGTACGGCTCTCTGTTCTGGCAGTGGGCTTGGGATGCACAGCCCTCATAAATTGCCTCATAAAGAGAAGCAGGTTAAGACTCCTCCCACACCCCATCATCATCCAGAAACTCTGTCATACATCCCGCCTTGGATTTTTTCACTTACTGAGATATTTATTTCCTCCTTGTTCCTTTCTCATGTTGCTCTGGTTGACAAGTATTTGCAGCACAGCTTTTCCTCTGGCTTGCTGGAGGAAAAAAAATCTCGAGTAGATTATTCTATGGATATTTTTTAAAGTACCAGATATGATCCACTGACCTCTTTTGAAGACCTTTAATTCTTCCTTGAATTTTTAGTTCTAGATCTTAAAGTCCTTCTGTCAGTGCTTTGAGTGTGTTTGGATGCCTAACCTGGGCTGAGGTAAAATGTGCAAACACTTAAAAACAATTATAGCTCCTAGGACCCTTTGTTTGAATTACAAAAACTCCAGAAGGCTACAGCAGATCTATCAGCTGAGGCTGGGAATATAAACATTTTTTCTTTTTCTTTTTCTTTTTTTTGTTTCTCTCTTTCTCTTTTATTTCCCTCCTTTTTCTCTAATAAGCAGGGAGGCAGGGAGGTGGAAATCTCAGCAGGGACAGATTGAAAAGATTAACATTTGGTTGGTTTTGTATTGTTCTTTAGTGAGACTGCAACTTATGAGGTTGTTTTAATAAATGTCTGGTTAGGGGCCAATCAAAAGCTGCCAAAATGGGTGTAGGGAAGCCTGTTTCCCACACAGACTGCTCTTTCCCACTCTAATCACTGGAAATAAGAAGGTCTAATAACCAAATGCCTTCTCTTCCCCTACTTACCTCCTCACTCTCAGGGATTTTGTAGCCCGTCATTCCTAGACATGAGAAAACATAATTTTTCTCTCCAAACTCTCCTCCCCCAAGGCAAACTGAGACCATCTTGTTGAACCATATGTTGAGGGCCGATGCTCATCTGGTATAAATTATACTAGCTCTGTTCAATTCAGCAGAGCTCCAGTAATTGAGATCAGCTGAAGACCATACTTTTGTTTTATTTATGGTGGTTGAAGACGGTTCCTTATAGGGAGGGTATGGATGTGCAAGGGTGGGGAGTTTTCTCTGCTTGCTTGCCACCTTTAAGGGGGAACACTGAAATGCCTAGATATGTTTTCAGGCTGCTGTAATCTGCAAAGTGCTATGGGATACTGAGTACAGCAGCTCTCTCTCATGCCAAGTAACATTTGTTTCGCTAAAGGTGAGCTTCTAAGAAGACTGGGCTCTGTCTCAGGTCATGAAGGGAGAAATAAAGGGAGAAATCATAGTGGTGTTAATAAGGTAAAACAAACCTGATTGCTCCAAGATACAGCTTCTGTTAGAAAGGCTGAAGGGCAGCAGAGGCTTCTCCATTCTGTAACAGGGGATGTTCCCTTACTCTGCTGCGCAGTTGACTTCTGCTGCAGACCACTGTGGCTAGCAACAGGAGGTTCTGTATGGGATTTGACTGTTCTGTGCTAGGGCACACACAGAGTGACAGAAACAATGAGGGAAACCTGTCCCATAGAGTCTGCAGCCTGGAGATGTTTGTAAATATGGCCAAAGTCAAATCACACAAGTTAAGTGTTATGACCAAGGTCACACAGATGATTAGTTGCAGAGAAGATGGGTATCCTGTTGTTTACCATATCAGGGTAAACAGAATGTCAAGATAAAAAGAAATGAGGGTACTGTTACACTGCCATTCACTTTCACACAATTCAACAGCATCCACTCTTACCTTTAATCACCAGATCATTACACCTGATAGAAGAAAAAGGCCTGTTAACCCTCAAGTAGGTGACTTTTGTTTGTGTTAGGTTGTAGTGGCTTACTGGGTGAAAAATACCACAACAAAAAGAAAACTGTAGAGATCTGAGCTTTGATTTTAACAACATGTTGAGCTATATCTTAAAGAAAAGAACAGAGAGATGATTTAAGTTTTGAGGGTTTTGGAGTTTTTGTTCATTTAGTAAAGTTGTGATGGGAGCTCTGATTGGAAAATGTATTGGTGGGAAATAGTCAATAAGAAATAGTTGGGTTTTAGGCGTAATACTTACTAGTGTTAAAAATCTGGGGTAAATTAATTTTGTGAGGAACTTTTGTTCTGAGATCCCAAAGCATGTGAAACTTGCTGGGTTGTGTTCCCTGCAGAGAAGATTTGGCTGCATGACAACACCCAAACACTCATCCCTGCCTGCCATTCTCTTCACATGGCCATGGTAGCCCAGGATGAAATTTTCCAATGCCAAGTGACTCCATCAGCAGATGCCACAGTAGGTAGGTTATCTAAATGGCAGCTAGTGGAAATATGCAATAGCATAAGGGATGGGTGCCTCTGAAGCCTGACTTTCCTTTGCCATTCACTTTCACCTGAGTGGACCTTGGTGCAGGAGAACTTTGGTAGATGCCATCTGCTGAATCTGCAGGGGTCATCTAGGCCATTCCTCTCTCTTCATGAAGGCTGAAACTGACTGCAAGGTGTAGACAAATATGCTACACTTTCTGCAATTGCCATTATCCTCATGGCAGCAAGGAAGTTTGGGCAGGACAGGGGTGATGATGCCTTAAGTGCCTGGAGGAAAATTCACCAGAGCATGCCTGCCAGCGGCTGAGGAGGTTTTACATGGGCAGCCTTGCTGCTCCTGCCAGGGAAGCCAAGGAGTTGTGGCTTTTTCTGGCCACATGTCCTGCTCCTTTGCCACCAGCACCCAAAATATCTGGGAGTAGCCAACATGAGGATGTAAAAATGGCTGCAGTCACCTTAAAGCCTCAGGAACCTTGGTGGTGCTCTGTGTGGCTGGACAAATCCAGGGGTTTAGGCAGTTTCCAGAAAAGCTGGGAATTGCTTCAGGACTCAGGTGCTGGCACAGGCATTCATAAAACCATGTGACTGCACTCAGCAGGTTGAATTACCCAGCTGAAGGACATTTTGGTCTGCTCCTCTCACAGGAAGGGTTGATGCTGTAGTTGCATCTCCTCTCTGGTCAAATCAAAAAGGAAAGGAGGAAAGAAAGGAAGAAGGAATTAGCTCCCATTCAGCAGATTTGTACTTAGACATGTGAAAGTGACTCATGAGGTGCTCCTTCAGTCCTGGGGAGCAAACTAACACGTAGCGTAGCAGGGTGACACCCCAGCTCTGGCATTTACACTTAGACATGTAAAACTGTGCTCTCAGAGAAGCTGGAGGGACTTTAAGTGGATAATTGGGCAATAGACCCCTGCTTTTCCTCCTGTGCAACTTCATATTTATATAAAGTGAGTATATTTTCCTGTGTAATAAAAGGCTTATAGGATCAAAGTCCATTGGGGGTGAGGGGTTCTCAAATACCATGCTGTTAAATATTAATGATTATAAAAGCATATATACAGAGGGCTGCTTGTGAGGCTGAAAACTGAGGCTCTAGCCATTCCTCTCAACAGGCTGTTTCTCTGGCTGCTTTCTCTATTTCACCCAACTTGATAGAATAAACTTAGAATATATAATAGTTATACCGTAAGCACCTGAAAAAAATCAAACAGAAAACCTAAGCAGACGTAGCGCTTACAAATGCCCTTAAAACCTTTTTTCCCCTTAATTCCTTGAAATAAACTTATATGGTCATATAAGAAATAAACGAAGAGGAAATTCCAAGGTAAACAAAAAAATTATTTTCTAGTTAACATTTAGCAGAGGTCTGCAGCAGAAATAATCTCAGGCGCAATCTCTGTCCCTCATTTTTGTAACTGATTTCGCCCCACAAGAGGAGAAAGATTCTACTTATCAGTTCAGGAAGGAGCCATGTAGCCTTCTATTTTCTTATTAGAAAGTTCCCCGAGTATGCCAGGAAAATAAGTTGTTCCAGTAGTTAAAATCTACCTAGAATGAACAATTTTCTGCCTCTTTGGCAGAGGTTTGCAGCCTCTATATTGCAACAGGCAAGGAGCAGAGGCTATTTGGGCTAGTGAGGCCATGGCAGCATTTGAGGGATGGGGACTGAAAGCACACAGCTGCTAGACCCCTTCATTCCCAGATGGTTAGTCATGTGCTGCACTCTTCCTTTTAAGTGGGAGCAGCTTTTGAAAACTCATAGGGATAGATATACACATCACCACCCACGGAAATACAGAGATTCCCTAAAGAGATGCTGAGACCATTGCCATATAATTTGTTTTGCCCCAGTGCCAGGTGGCATTGAAAAAGGAGTGTTCTCTGGGTCTCTTTTTCTCTCCTTTCAGGCCCTCTTGACATTCCTGACTGAAGAAGAGTAGATGGGTGGTGACGTGCTGGTGTGGTAGAGGAGATTCTCCTCCAAAGTATTTTTCCAAGTAACCAGATGTATCTTCTGCTCTTCCTCACCTGAACTGCTTTAACCGCTGGTGGGAAAAGGAAAAATGAAGTTGCACTGGTTCACAAGTCATACCAGTTTTGAAGAAGGACTGATACTGCTGTCCTTGGAGTGACAGCCTCTTTCTATTGGTGCAGTTGTGGCAGTCACAGCCCAGTATTACTCTTCAAAAAGTTTAGAGGTGGAGAACAGTGTGAAAACAAGCTTAAAAAACAGGAATAGAAATCATCTCCAAAGATTTCTGACTTCCAAAAGAGCCAAAAAGAAAAGAGGTTGCCATTTCTACTTAAGCCTTGTGGGCTGGCTGCTCTTTTCATTTGATTACCTTTAATTAGCAAATAAGATAGGCACAGTACTCAGCCAGAAATGTGATTTGGAGAAAAGAGCTTAATAAGATTAAGGGAATACAATGCTGTCAAAGCCTCTCCTTCTCAGGGGTGAGTGTACTTTCCTGCTGCTATCCACCACAAAACCCCAGGAGGAAGGTGTATTGTATTAGCTTCTACCTGAAGCTGAGCAAATCCTGCAAAAGTCAGACTCCTGAAAATCTTTTCCTCTTTCCCCTACCCCTGCAGCAAGAACACAAAATACTGGCTTTTTGAACAATACCTGTACTTGCTATTCTAGAAACAATACTTTAAAACAGAAGAAAAAGTTCTCCAGTTGTTCCTTTCTTTTCCTTGTTTCTTTTAAAAATTGTTTGATTTTAAATTTTTTCTCTTCTGGGTCTCTACAAGGTCTAACTGTTCCAGAGCCCCTGAGGAGGACATATTCACAGTTGCACCATCACGCGGTGCATCACTCCCATGTGCATGTGCGCCCAGGGCCAGCACTGCTGCTGCTCGGCTGCTGACCAGCCTGCCTCTGCCTGCTCTGGGATTCCACAGCCGGCCTTAAATATCCCAGTTATTTTTATCCTCCTACGTAATGCTGTGAGAGGCTGTCCTACAGGTGGCAAGGCAACAGCTACACAATGTTTCCCTGTAGTCGCAAAGGGAAATGGAAGAAGGCCAGGATTCCGGATCACGTGGTGCCTGAAGTCAATGAAGAAAATTAGGCAAAAACCCCTCCTCCCTCCCACTTCTTCTTCTTTTTTTTTTTTTTTAATTCTTTTGTAACAGACTGGTCCAGCTTAACCCTTGGCACAAAATGCGTCTAAGAGAGCGCAGCCTGTTGGGACACAAGCCAGGAAAGCATCAGGGAAAAGTAAAAAAAGCACAAAACTAGAACATAAACACAAGATTACTGCAGTAATTGGTGGCTCTGAAAAACACTAAGGAAATGCGAGGCTTGTATGAAACATCAGCAGACAAGAAGCAGAGTGATGTCAGACAGCCTTCCAGGATTAGAAACCCTTAAAAGCTCTGGAGCACAGAGCTGCCTGTGAAAAACGTAGCAGCTTTTCCACATAGAAGGAGATGAGAAGGCCGAATTTCATTTAAGAAAAGTAGCTTAACAATTCTGAAGTTATCCTATGGGAAAGGGAAAGAAAGCAACATGTCTTTTAATTATACAATAAATTTTTTTTTTTTTTTTTTCCTCCATCAATCTTTTAAGAAGTTAAAAATACACAAAAAGTGAAAGCATATGCAATCTCTGCAAACTAGGGTGACTGATCTGCTGCAGTAAGTCCACGTTGCTCCTCTGGCTTGAGAGGTCTCTGACAGCTCTGAAATCAGTTTTATGCATTCCCCAAAGTTCTCTGCATGTATATGAAAGGCTGATCAAGAGATCATATAATCATAGAATCACCAGGTTGGAAGAGACCCACCAGATCATCAAGTCCAACCATTCCCACCAATCTCTAACCCATGCTCCTCAGTACCTCATCCACCCGCACCTTAAGCACCTCCAGGGAAGGCAAGTCAACTACCTCCTTGGGCAACCTTTTCCAGTGCTCAGCGACCCTTTCAGTGAAGAACTTTTTCCTTATGTCGAGCCTGAACCTCCCCTGGTGGAACTTGAGGCCATTCCGTCTTGTCCTGTCCCCTGTCACTAGGGAGAAGAGGCCAGCTGCCTCTTCTCCACAACCTTCCTTCAGGTAGTTGTAGAGAGATGAAACATATAAATGCTTTGCTGTTCATTAAACATTTTCTCTACTGAGGATTGAAAAAGCCATGGCCATTTTTAAAGTAAAAAAAAATCTGTGTAACATGGGGTGCAGGTCAGTGGGGTGCTAGGAAGTGTTTGTTTTCCCTTTTCCCCACACCAGCTTTCTGGAGAAATGAAGAGAGAAGTTTAAGATGAAACTTTATTTTGTGAGATTATCTTGTTGCCTTGGGATAAGGTAATTTCAAAAACCAGCATGCTAAATATGAGATGCTTCTGCTTTCTTAGGGAAAGTACAAGTTCCTACTCTCTGGTTTGTGTCTAATAGCAATGTACAGAGAGGCAAGGACACATCTCTCATCAACACCCCTACAGAGTAAAAAGCACTTTCCCAAGTAGGGAAACCCAGAGTTTGGAGGGCAGTAAGCAATGTTTGCAGATTTGTGACCCATTTCCATTCCTGAATAACACTTCCCTAATAACCAGACCCAACAGAAAACTCTACTTCCATCAGTTTCAGACGCAGGGTACAAGGAGAGGAGTTCCTACTATCCCAGTGTAGACCTGTAGGGATTAGGCTGCAGCTGAATGAGAATGCCTTCTCCTGAGTTACTCCCTTCCTCGCCTACCCTGCCTCGCGCAACTCTTTGGTTGGGAGTTTCCCTGGAGCAGTAGCATCATGAGGCGACTGTGGGTCTACCACATAATGGCTGGGAGCTGCAGTGCTCTGGGTTAGGAGTGCCTTTGGCAGGCACGGGTGCCACTGCTGGCAGGTTGCTGGCCACTGTTTGCTGGCACAAAGGTTCAGGATGAGCATGTGCCTGCATTGTGCTTGCAAGAGGAAGGCTGAAAGACATTAAACTTAAAATTACACCTGACGCAGCCTCTGGGCACCAACTGGCCACTGCCACGTTCACCTAAGGCAAGAAAGAAAGGAGGAAAAGATAACATTTTACCTTTAGTATTTGAACAGATGAAGTACATTCCTCAGCAATCTCTCATCTGTGGTTGGAAACCACATACCATAATGATTTAAAAACATGTGGGAACCTGGGGTAAGCAAGATGAATTTGCCACTAATAACAACGAGCAAAAGCACTGCATGTTTTTTTACTCCTCTCCTAAATAAATAGGCGGCTCTGTGCAGAGATTTCTGATCAGAGTACCTCACAAAGCAAATATGCTTCACAAGTAGTGTTTCCCAGCTACATCTCTTTAATTGCCACAGATTATTTGCTTAATTCCCCGGTATATTTTTTCAGAAGAATTTAAAGGGAAAAAAAGAAAGATAAAGAAAGAGAAAAAGACAAAGACAAAGAAAGAGAGAGAGTAAGAAAAGAAGGGGAAAAAGAAGGAAAGGAAGGAAATAAGAGTAAAGTATAGAGAGAGGAAAAAAGAAAGGAAAAGGGAACAAAAAGAAGAGGAACAGCAGAAAACAAATAAACAAAAAAAAAGAGGTACCAATACAAATAATGAAGAAAGAATGAAAAGCAAATTAAAAAAAGGTGAGGAAAAGAGAGAAAAAAAAGAGAAAAAAGAGAAAATGAAAAATCATGTGAAAAGAGTAAGCACGACAGAAGAAAAGCAGAGCTTTTAGGATGTAAATAGGAAGATACTGTGGGGTCTAACACAAAGAAGCTTATTACCCCACATTAAGTCAATACAACTATAACAGAAGAAAAGATCAGAAAGACGGGAATTGTTGTTGCAATAGTGCTCGAGCCAAACAGAGAGAGGCTTTGAGTGGAAGTACCAAAAAAGGAAAGTGACGGGAAGGCAACCCAGAACTGACACATCCCGTGGCTTTTTATTCTACTCAGGTATTTATTTGTTGTTCCCACTTCTTTTGGCTTCTTTCCTGAGGGAAAAAAGGGAAATATGATGCCAGACATGATATACTTATTAAGGGAAAAAAAAAACAAACAAGAGAGTTTTCTAGCAACTCCATTAAAATCAAAGGGTAAGAAACAAGCACTATCCAGGGAAAACAGACACTTCCTTGAAGCAGAGTCAGGAGGGAAGGTGGAAAACAATCCTTCCTGGCAACAAGCTCCAGGAGATGCCTTTCTTGGGGTAGGGAGTGGTGGGGGAAGCAGGGGACTGGTGGCAGTCACCTGGCTATGCTTCAGTGGGACTGGGGCACAGAAGCTCTCTCTCCTCTTCTACTGAGCAGGCGAGAAGCAGGAGGGAAGGGAGAGGAGCGACCACCAGAGAATAAAACGCTTCACAGCCATTAATTTGAATAAGCTTCCTAACTCCCCTGTGATGTAAATATTATTACAACTGCAATAACAAAAGCGCAGACCAGCTAAGTGACTTCTCTTGCAACTGTACGCTGCATCAGTGGTGGAGCAGAAATTAGAATACAAGTCTCCTAACTGCTCCAGACAGTGTTTTAACCACAAAGCCAGCCTGTATTGTCCTCTGGGTTGTCTCTCCTCTCCTTCAGCTGGAAGGCTGCAGATGTATCCAAACCCTTTGCAAAAGCAAAACAGATGTCCCATGTCTCTGTCATTATCCTTCCTTGCAGGAGCAATTCCCCACATGCGGTTTCTTCCCGGTACGTGGCCCTGGGTGTGCACAGGTGAAGGTAGAGTGGTGCAAATCCTGAGCAGACAGACAACTGACAACCCCAGACACAGTGTCAAAGTCATGGCAATAACATGGTTAGTCCATCTTGACATGGAACATTGTGTGGAAGTCCTCCTTCCATCTCTGCACTGTTGCTCATGTTCCACTGGATCCTATATAGCTGTCCCACTTTCCAAGAGTAGCTGGGACTGAAGTTGCACTGGTGGAGATAGATAAGCTGTTCCTGAGGCTCACGTTTGTAAATATGCTTTCTTACTGGATCTCTGGTGAGAGAAGCAAGAGAACAAACAAGAATGCAGAAATTGCACTGGAACCAGCATCAAAGATCTTACAATCATGGGATGAGCTGGAGTCTACCTGATTTGTACATGTCTTCCAGGAATAAGCTGGGTTTTCCTTCTACTTTTTTTTCTCACCCTGCCTATTTTTAATTAGTGTCTTCCAGGGAGGGAATTGCCCTTTGGCTATTGCTGCCCTGGTATTCTAAGTAACTGTGGAAGAAAAATGGTTTCACAAGAGAAAACAGAGTAAGCTGCCTTTCTGCTGGCCATTGTGTGGTGTAGGTCTGTCTGCTGGACATCAGTGCTTCAGTGAAGGTTGGTTGGTTCCTTCATCTTCTGATCAGTTTTCTGAATTCAACTGAGGTATGTCACCAGGCAATCCCTTAATAGGCTTAGAACAAACCTTCAGCACATCAGTTTCTCCAGCCAATGACATTGGTGGAAATTTCAATTGCTGTCATAAGGAGGTGAACAAACCAGAGTGGGGCAAACCGCACAGCGGAGCTGTGCTTTTTACACAGGCATGCACCAAAGCTTGGATGCCTAAAGTGTAAACGTGAAGGCTGAGAAGTTTATCTCCACCTGTAATTAGCTTAATGCATAGACTAAAGTCAATGTGACAGATTGGTCACCTGAAATTCTCACTCTTCAAGTCCTGCTGTATCCTCTGCAGTTCTCTTGGTGTTTGGAGCATCTGCCAGCAAGTCAAAGAGGATCCATCCACTGCTGCCAACAAGAGATTGATTAAGACCTCAGCAGGGTTAGTAAAATTTTGTTTAGAAGTCAAAAGCATGCTCCCTGAAAGTCAATATACACTGTGAGCTGACACTGGAAAAGAACTTTGCAATAGCAGTTCAAATCCAAGTAACTCAAAGTCAGATATTTCAAAGAACAGCTCAACGCTGGGCTCTGCTCCATCTGCCATCCAGGGAGGGATTTTGACACTTCCAGAGGGCAACATGGCCCACCCACATTCTAAGCAGTCTGAGAGCTACATCCCTTTCTACAGGTTGTAGAGCGACAGTCTCTGGTAAGATGGAACATAGCTGCATTTTTCTTCTTTCTAGCCACCCCATACAGGGGAGCTACACTGACACCAAGTGCCTCTGAAAGATCTACCCTGAGTTTCATAGACAGCGTAATTTTGCAGACAGCAAGTACTTTTTCTAACTTATTTTTTGCTACTCTGAGAATCATTCAAAGGCATGGAAGTAATAACTGCCAGAAGGCTAAAATATGTGGATTTTTTTACAGTCTCTGCAAACTAATAGTGACATAAAATTAAACATCTTTTGTTGCTATCCTACAGACTGACAACAACCATGCATTCTATAAGCAGGTCACCCATTAAAATGAAAAGTAAATCCTTCGACTTTTTCATATATGTATAAATTTTCTGCAGACAGATGACCATTTTTATTCTGCTATTACATTAGCAAGTGTTTCGCTTATTTTTGTCTGTGGCCTCTTCTGTTGTTGTTGCAAAAAATACAGTAATTCAAGTCAGAGGGGTAGACAATTTCTTGCACCATGACATCACCTTATAGCTGAGGCTTTTTACGACATGGTAAGACTTGCACTACCTCTTTGAGCTACATTGTTCACCATGCCAGTCCTTCAGAGGGAGGATTACTGACCTGATTCTGTGTAAAATGATGGTCAGAAATAGACTGTGTGACCCAGTAGCAGACGTACTGCTCTCATTCTTCTCTGTAGGACTCCTTGTGCCATGCTGATATGGTTATTCCTCCAGGAAGCCAGGTTAGAACTGCTCCTCTTACAGTTACATGAAATATCCAGTAGTTTTGGTAGAGTATTTTGTACCACATTTTTCATTCTGTTGGGACTGCCTTATGTAGTCCCAGATGTGTAGGTTAGCAGCCAGATATCTAGGTTTAAAGGACCAGTGACTGTAACACCATAATGATGTCCAATACAAGCCGCACTCAGTTAAGTGGCTGTCCTCCTATTGATTTTGGTTGGCTTTGGTTCACTTCCAGATGCCAGAGAACTCTTCCATGATAGAAGAAACTTATTTTTTTGGCTCTTATTTTGTCATACCTGCTACTAAATTTATCACTGGAAATGACCTCAGACTTGTGAATGGCATTGTCTTTGCCTTTCTAAACAATGTCTTGATTCTGCCAAATGAGAAGGGAAAGACTCTTTAAACCAGCAGATTGCCCTTTTGTTATATCTCAGATAAATCTGAACTAATCATAAGTCAGCCCATCCGGTCACACCAATATCATTGTCTCCAATGCTGATTAATGGATCAGAGCTAACTTTAAACTAAAACTTCCTGGTCTGCTTTTTAAATCCCATTTTAAATGGCTGCTATATTGCAGTTTCAAAATGACCCACTTACAAGAAGACTGAACCAAGGACTTTGTTTTGGAAGCAGACATCTGGCTGCAAGCCTGTTATACCCCATTAGCAGCTGAAGAGCTGGCCTGAAACTGCATTTGATCACCTGAAAGAGCTTCCACACCACAACCAATACTGAGGTACAGTGAAGAACTAAAAAGAATGAAGAAAAAGAAATCACGGTGGATGTTATAATGACCTAAGTTTGTTTATGAAATGTAGGGGCCTGAATCATATCTCAGCTTTTCATCACCCAGTCCTGGAACAGTAGTACTTTAATAACTTCTAATGACAAAAATATGAAAAAAATTAGAAGCCACAGCAAATGAGGAGGTTTTTTTTCTGATACAGATTAAGTTTCCGAAATGCCAGGCATTGTTTTTTTTTGTCCGGAGCTCCCCTTTCTTGTTTATTTAACAGCTCAGAGTCTTATTTCTCTTTATGATTTGCAGTTTGGGAGGTTAATCTCTTATATTATTTTAATGTATAAAAGACATTTCATATTTTGTAACTCCTACATTTTTTTGGCACACAACTCTGCAGAAGTTCTTTCCAGTGTACCTGCTGCTTTGTTAAAGCCTTGACTGGAACATGGTCATTAATATGCTCTTTGCTTTCCTGAATATTGTGGCTCTTAGACCTCCCACATAGACACCAGCTCATTAGGAACATATGACATCAAGAGCTTTAGAAAGAAAATTGATTGTTGAATACTTGTGGGATGGGACATTGCAAAGTCCTGGTTTTGCTCTGCAAAGGCAGAGTTTAGTTTTCATGGATAATATTCCTCCAAACTGGCTTCTCAGGCCCACAGAAGATCTGGGTCTATCAAAAGTGGAAAGAATTTCTTGATCATATTCTGATTCATGTTCTGGTGGATGTGGTTCCTAACAAGCCTGAGTGAGCCAGCCTTGCTTATACCTTTGGGGAGATACATTGCTGCAACATGACTCATGAAGGAGCTGTATGTGGATTGTGAGGACTGGATGCTGCAATGCCATTTTCTAAGCACCATTGTGGCACATGGATTCTGCTAACTTGGTATCTGTAAGTCCTAGAGATGCCTGTTGCTTTTTAACTCAGACCATGAAAGTACATCATGTGCAACCAAAGGTCTAGCCCTTCTGAATGAGTGTTCAAATCATGCCTCCTTTCTGAAAGCCAGCTCAAGGAAAGAAGGTGTGAGGAGTCTAGTTGACAATGATAAGCAAAGGTCAGAGCAGGACAGAGGAAGACACATCCTTCATTTTCAATGACTTCTTTGCTGTGAGACAAAGCAATTGAAGTTCCTTTCTATAAGTGCAGAGCTATAAGTAGGAATCTTGCTCTGGCTGCCCTCACCAGACTTGTACGTGTTATGGAAGACTGTGATAATCTATTATGGCCGACTGTGATAATCTATTAGGACAAGTGGTTAGAAAAGGGAAAGTAGGGCTGGAAAGTATCTACAGATGCCAAGAGATGCACTTGTTTATGTGACCTCTTTTTAATGCCCTCTGCTGACAGAAACTCATTGATGATCTGTTCCATTATGTGAGCAGACTTACCATGACAAAGCATCTTCCTTGCTACAGTTTAAACCATAGACAGGTTCTTATACAACCTGCCACACACATGGGGAACATGTTATTAACTACCTCTCTTAATTTATTCAGGAATGCTTGCTATCCTAACCTTTCTAATGTGGGTACCCCATGGCGATGTCCACACTGCAGGAGGAATGCACTCTGTATCTTCTGTTATTCACCCTCTTTTCCTCCTAGCTTTCCCTTGAAAGAATCCTGAGCAAGGGATGTGAACAGAGAGCTTTCCAACAGATCTTTTACCACAGACACTCAAATGGACCAGGCTTAAAAGTGTGGCTACTCCACATAAATCAGCTGGATGCAAGGTGTGCTTAAGTGCCCATGGCTACAGGAACTGGCACATCCTAATCACAGCAATGTGACGATTTTCTAGGCTATATTTGTGAACACAAGGGGAAGAATGACAGGACTCACACCTGGACGTAAGAACTCAGTAATCTATGCTGTGAAGCTGCTGTGACTGTACCTACCCCAAGCTGACAAAATCTGAACCATTCTTCATGTGACACCGGGTTTGGCCCAGGCAAGGTACCTTAACTAGCAAGGGGCTTGGATTTGAAAGAAGTCTGTAGCAAACATGATATTAAACCAGACCAGCTTATTTCTACTGTACACATTTACCCTTAGACTTTCACAACCACTGCCTTTATATCCAGCATTGATAGGACTCCCAGTGCTTGGGACAAACATAGTGTAACCACATTAGCTCTTACTTCTCCTTTGTACCTCAAGACTGCAATGCTGCTTTGGAAACTAGACCTCTTTACAGCAGCTGCTGTGATGCAGCAGCATATGAAGACATGGCCTGATACACTGACAAGAGGTCAAGACAAATTTGCTGGCCAAATTCAGTGTGTGGGGCTGGCATTGTGGAAAGCAGAGCAGGGCTAAGACCCACATCTAGAAATGGACAGATCTGTGTGTGAAATTGAGAGTGAGCTTCCTTTGTGTGGACCACTATCTGCATGGAGCTTTTCTGGGGTCATAAGTGAGCCAGAGATAGTGACCTGCTCAGAGCCACATTCTTCTTCAAACATGCATTTGGATTTAAAAAAAAAAAAAAAGCAAGAATTTTTTCTAATCAGAGTAACTTAATAAGTATCACAGAATCAAAGAACAGTTTGTGGAGGAGGAGGGGTCTTGAAGGTCATCTACATTCAACTCCCATGTCATGGGCGGAGGCACCTTTCATTAGATCAGGTCGCTCAGAGCCACATCTAATCTGGCCTTGAACACCTCTAGGCATGGAGCATCCATGGCTTCTCTGGGCAACTTGTGCCAGTGCCTCACCACTCAGTAAAAAATTTCTTCCTGATGACTAATCTAAATCTCCCCTTTCAAGCATAAAACTTTTACCCCTCGTCTTATCACTATACTCTCTAACAAAGAACTCATCCCCAGATTTCCTGTAGGCCTCTAAGTACTGGAAAGTTGCTATAAGGTCTCCTCAGAGCTCTCTTGTGCCTAGGCTAAACAAGCCTGACTCTATCAGTCTGTCCTTGTATGGGAGGTGGTACAGCCCTCTGTGTTTGGATCATGTAGAAAATGATCCTGAGAAACCTGCAGGGTTATAGACTTATTAGAGAGTAGGTCTTTGTGCCAGTCTTAAAGTGATGGGGAAGCTGTTTTGGAAATAAAAAAATAAATATGAAGTTTTATTTGCTTGTCTGTTTCTGGATCTCTGGGCCATGTTTTCGGGGCTTTCTTTGCAACTTGGAAAAGCAAGATAATTATTTCATATTGAAAAAAACTCACTTTGATATTGTTTTGCAACTTCTAGCTGACAGGAACTGGAGCTTTAAACAGAACATCAGATCTTATGAAGCCTGTGATAAAAAGTTGTAAGAGTCAGCAGCTCCACACTGAAGCGCTGCTTCCAGTACTGACTATTCTCTGCAGCAAAGAACAGATTTCACAATGCAAAAGAAATGGCTGAACAATGGCCAGAGAACAGAGCCTGTAAATGTTGCTAGTGAACAAACTCTAATCCTTCTCTCTCAGAGGTACCTGCTCATGCACTTTGTCCAGCATGGTAGATGTACGACCCAACTCCCTGTTTCTAAGCAGGCATCTGATCACAGCAGAGTGGTTGTAGCCCAGAGCTTGGCACCATGGCAGAGGCAACCAGCACATGGCACTGCAGAGAAGACTTTGGGGAGGGGAAGAGAGGAAGGACCTCTCTGTTTTTCAGGTCTTGCTCTGGCATTCAACTGTTGAATGTACACCTTGATTATAGCAGAGGTGTGTAAGGTGACTGGAGCAGTGCAACTTTCAGGGTAAGGAAGCTAAGCAATTCCCTGCTGTTCTTGGTCCTCCTCCATCCTCATTAGGGAAGGAGATACTAGGGCAGGAAAGCGTGGTCTGTTGCAGACACCAGTGTCCTCTTCTCCCTCCTAACGTTGGGCAGCTGGTCTGGCCTCTTAGGAAGCAGAAGAATAAATCCCCAGCAGACTCTGGTATTTGAAATGGATAACCCAAGTGTAGAGCATGGAAGAAAAAAATAACTGGGGGGTGGAGGGCTGGGGGGGAAGACTCTTCACTTTGGTCAATGGAAATGAAACTTGTGGCTTGGTTTCTAAGAGGCCCATCTGCTGTAACAGCTGTTACTCTTTCACAACCTTCTGCTATTAGCAGATAACTGACTCACCACAACTAGACAGCTAGACAGCACAGCTAGGGCAGACCTAACCCTTTCCTCCAGGAGCTAGGTATGGTCTTCAAGCAATTAAGCCATTTGTATTTTCTCATCTGTTGGTTCTCTTTTAGCAGCCAGATTTGCAAGTGGCTGCAGGTAGTTAGATACAACTGGTAACTGCAGGGCTAGGCAGCAGCTACGTTAGCTTGTAATAATGACCATTAGCAGTTACTAGCCAGTTAGAGCAAAATATAAGCAAACACTTCTGAACTATTATGGTAGGCTACTCGTGATATGATAAGGAAATTGTCCTTGGTTATAGTATTTTAATAAAGATTTTGTTAGAAATTGCTATTAAAAACTTCAGAGGGATTCCTCTGTGAGTAATAAAAGGAAGACTTCTACAATATCAATACATATTATACATGTATGCATAAGTAAATGTACCCATAGTTTCTATTTTTATTTGACTCTCCTTTCTCCCACAGTGTTGAGCTGTACAACATTACTCAATGATCACAGGTCCACCCTGTCCTAATTCTGACGAGGATGTTTATAAAATATAGGAGTAACGTACCCTACTACTTTCCTCTGAACTCTGAGTCTTAAGCCTATGTGCCTGACTCTGAGCACAAGTTGCGCAGAAACATCATCTTTTCCAGCCCTTCACTGCCTGCTTCATCTGAACAGGTTGTGCTCACTCTGTTTATTTTGCAGTTGGATGGATTAACTCAGTCATCTCAAGACTTCCCAGGAACAAGGTGAATTGTACAACAGTCTAATATACACACATTTCTCACTCCTTCTCCATGCTGTGAATTATATTCTCCCAGTCTGGAGAAGCCGCCTTCCATTCCCAGAAATGCAGGACTGGCCCATGCAATATTTACAAAACCAGCATATTTGCATTTTTAGCAGTGAAGTTCTAGGTGAAACCTGGTGTCACAGGAATAACCAGAGGTTTGAAAGAGTTGGATATTCAGCCACAGAGAAAGTTAGGTTTGCATACAGCAGAGACACATCACTATGTGGCTTCTTTTTATAAAGTCTCCATTCCCTCGCACAGGAACAAGCAGCATTTGTTCATTTCTGTCCTCTATCAGACAAGCAACCTTCTCATCTTTGCCTGCAACTTTAGATGTCCTAGTCTGCTGGAAGAAAAAGGTCCTTGGCATTAAAAGGCTAAATGATTCCTGTAGTGTGAATAACAACACTCGTTCTGTCTGGGCACAGGAGGTTCAGGGAATAGATCAGGTCTCTCCCCAGTTCCCAGAGACTAATAGTGGTGGAGCATCAAGACTGCAAACTTGTAAGAACTGTAAGAACTAGAAACCCCATGAGATGGCTGGACAACCCTTGCTATTCAGAGATAAGGATGCAGCCTGTCTTCAGACTTGGACACACACTGTAGTGTTTGATATGACTTCACATTTTTCTTTGCTGCAACAGAAAAAAGAAAATTAAAAAAAGGAAGGACAAAAGAAAATGAAACAAAATCATAGTTCCCATTAAGTTTGCAAGTTTATCTTTGCTATGTATCTTGTTATACATCCTAGTTTAGTCAGCACAAATATGGAATGCTTTTGGCTTTTTCTTCATAGCCGGTAGTACATTCCATTAGCTACCGATTAAGTTCCAACTAGGGTAATTGAATTCTGTCGCTTAAAATTCCTCTTGCAGTTTCAATTAGATGCAATCATTTAATTTTCGCTTCCTTTTCTCAGCTGTTGAGTAATATTAGTGTGTATTTTTCAAACAGTTACCCTCCATCATCCTAGAGATGCTTACCTTTTCCTGGTGGATGATGCAACACGATCCTTTCGTATGGCCACTTTGCTGAATCTCTGAAGTGTTTTGAGATGGTTGAATTGTTCTTTTGGGAATTCTATGTAAATGATTATTATCAAGGTAGTAGTCTATAGCTGTCAAAGTAGATAAGTCTTCAAAAAAATTAAAGAAACTGAGAACTGAGTTTAGATTTCAGTCTGCAAAGATCCCACTGCCCTGTATTACTGAGCAACCTGACATATTTATTTGGTTTGGGAAATAAAACTATATTGCAGGCACTCTCACAAATGAATTATTCTCGGAGCAAGCCCATTCATTGCTTTGTAGGTCATGACTCTTCCTCATTTCATAACTTGAAGTTTTCTCTGTTCAGAAGAGAAGGCCACATTCCTGGATACTGATGAAGAAGATTTAATTCCCCCTGTGGCAGTGTGAAGATTAAGGTTATCCCAAAAATAAAGCAGAACTTTAAATGCAAGTATTAGTATCTGTGGGCCATCATGAAGGTAAACAGCAGTGGAAGACAACTAAGAAGAACTGAAAATTACACTGTAAATTAATCATAAGTCCTTTGCTTTACTGGACCTGTATGACAAGGTTGTTCCTCCCCCCAACCAAGTGTCGTAATTACCACTAAAGCCTTGTAACTAATTGACAGGCACTTGTGTAGTTTTCAAACTGATTTGAGGAAATTTATTTTCTTTCATCCTGCTTACATATCTCCATTTCCAAAGCTGCATCAGAAAATCAGTGGTAAATTTCCTGGACATGCAACTATATCAACTTCTTTATAGACTTCTTTAGTGAAAGGTGGTTGACGAGCTAATTTGTAGACAACTCTCTGTGGGATTCTGTGATTTCACTGATGTGGCACAGTGTGGCAAATTTATTTAGTTTGATGATTTACAATGAGAACAAGAAAAAGTTCTTCGTCAGCATGCTCAAGGCTAGAATGGCATTAAGTTCAGCCACACTTCCTACCATAGTCCCATTTAAAGACGGTTTTTAAGGGCAAATATATGACCAATAGATGTCATTAGCACCTTAAAGACAGTGTTTATAAGCACAGGAAAAACGTAAACTTCTCACAGTCCCTATGAATAACTACTATTCCCTCCTTTCAACATCCTGAAACTACTGATCTGTTCAAACATCCACAAGCTTACAACCTGCAATGGACCAAGTGACCAGTTTAGCTAGAGGTCCGATTTGGTGGGGTTGTTTGGCATTAGGTCCTGAAAATGTCACACTTAAACAAAAATTTTCCTGTACATTCAAATTACTGCTTTTTTTTTTTCCTGTTTGCTCAGCTTTGAGGAGGGGACTGGATCTGTGCTTAGCTTATGTTCTCTAATAGGCTCGAATAGTAGCCTCAGCCTGAACTTCTTTGTAATGCTAAGGTAAGGATACCTGCTTCATGACGTAAGGCCGAGAGGCAGAAAATTATCTCACTCTGTTGGAAAATATTTTATCCTGATGAAAGCAAACCCTGGTACTTCATTGAGGATGCAGCTGTACAAACACATCTCTCCTGCACTGCCTGTTGGGGATAAAGGGGTTTTACCCAAGACACTATAATTGGCAAGTTGAAAGGTAAGGATAGAACCAGAGCGCCTAATGCTTAAAAAGAGAGCTTAGTCTCTTCTTCTACCTGAGCCATTCAAAAGCACATCTGCAGTTCTTAAATGCAGACACTCCTTTGCGTTTATTACTGAGCCAAGGTCTAAATAGTGAAGAACTAAACACACAATACAAGGTAAATAACCTGGAGGTAAATAATGTGTTGCATAAATAATAGACAGCGTGCACTTCCTGATATTTGTACCTTCGACACCTATTACAAAACTTGCAAATGATCTGGCAAGAGGTAGAACTCTTTTATATGACTGAAAAACAAACAATAGGTGAAAGTAGAAGAGAAGCAAATAGGCTGATGAGATGATGGTCTTGTCTGAGAAACTGCTTGTGAGTGATACTGTCTACCAAAGTGCTAGAACTTCCGTGAAGAGTGCAGTGACTCATGGGCTCTAGAAGAGGCAGGGAATGGAATAGAGACAAACAGAAAAGAAATGGAAAGGGATTTTCTTGGGGGTGAGGAACCACTGGAGAAGATCTGTCAACTCTGTTTATCAGGATTCTTTCAAACTTGGTAGAAGAGCCAGTTTTTGCTCTGTCCATGATGCAAGCTTGGCAGAGTTTCCCCTCTTCTCTTTTTCTTCTGTCAAGTGCTGGGATAACAATATAACCAGATTGCCTTTGGGCACTATGAAACATTAACATTTTTACTTCTGCTCTTACTCTGTGAGGTCTCTGCCCCTGCCATTCTCCCAAAGTTTGCTTAGCTGTAAAAGCACAATTAGCTGCTGCAGCAGTGATGGGAGGTCAGGAAGGATCACCAAAGGCATGTGGTCAAGTCCTCTGCTGTTGCTTGCCATTTTTATTTTGGTGTGAACTCTTCAATTTGGTCTATCGGCACAAATACTGCCATCAACGGGAGAGTTATGTTGAGGCAGGATTCTGCCCAAGGCATGTACAGGCACTTTGGGCTTCAAATTTAAAATGTCACAAGGAACAGGCTTTCTCTACAGAAACACCCCTAAATACTTCATATTAAGCTCCAGGACATAGAACTGAGTCTTGTCTTTGTTCTCAGCCCTCCTCTATCCATTCCACTACCATTGGATAGTCAGCAAACAAACATATGTATAATGATTTTTCCCCCATTTTGTAATTTGTCATAGGAACCTGAACATATATAAGTCTACGGGACTTGATGAGACACATTCCAGAGTCCTGAGGGAACTGGCTGATATGGTTGCCAAGCCATTCTCCACTATATTTGAAAAGTCATGGCAGTTAGGAGAAGTCCCTGGTGACTGGAAGAAGGGTAACATTGTGCTCATTTTTAAAAAGGGTAGAAAAGATGACACTAAAAACTACTGACCTGTCAGCCTCACGTCTGTGCCTGGGAAGATCACAGAACTGATCCTCCTAGAATCTATGCTAAAGCACATGGAGGACAGAGATGTGATTAATGGCAGCCAGTACTGCTTCACCAGGGGCAAATGCTTTATGACCAATGTAGTGGCTTCCTAGGATGTGGTAAACACAGCAGTGGACACAGGTAAACTGACGGATGCAATCTATCTGGACTTCTCTAAAGCCTTGGACATGGTACCCCGCAACATCCTTCTCTTTATAATTGAAGACATACAGATTTGATGGGTGGATAAGAAACCAATTCATAGAATCATAGAATCACCAGGTTGGAAGAGACCCATTGGATGATCGAGTCTAACCATTCCTAGCAAACACTAAACCATGTCCCTCGGCGTCTCATTCACTCATCTTTTAAACACTTCCAGGGAAGGTGAATCAACCACCAACCTGGGCAGCCAGTTCCAGTGCTAAATGAACCTTCCTGTGAATTTTTTTTTCCTAATGTCCAGCCTAAATCTCCCCTGGTGGAGCTTGAGGCCGTTCTGTCTTGTCCTGTCCCCTGTCACTTGGGAGAAAAGGCCATCAACCTCCTCTCCACAACCTCCTTTCAGGTAGTTATACAGAGCAATGAGGTCTTCTCTCAGCCTCCTCTTCTCCAGGCTAAACAACCCCAGCTCTCTCAGCTGTTCCTCATAAGGCCTATTCTCCAGCTCCTTCACCAACCTCGTCGCTCTTCTCTGGACTCTCTTCAGAGCCTCAACATCCTTCTTGTGGTGAGGGGCCCAGAACTGCACACAGGATTCAAGGAGTGGCCTCACCAGTGCAGAGTAAAGAGGGAGAACAACCTCCCTGGACCTGCTGGTCACACCGTTTCTGATACAAGTCAGGATGCCATTGGCCTTCTTGGCCACCTGGGCACACTGCTGGCTCATGTTCAGTCGGCTATCAACCAACAACCCCAGGTCCCTCTCCTTCAGGCAGCTTTCCAGCCAGACTTCTCCCAGTCTCTAGCTCTGCATAGGGTTGTTGTGCCCCATGTGCAGGACCCGGTATTTGGCCGTGTTAAACCTCATGCCATTGGGCACTGCCCAGTGGTCCAACCTGTTTAGATCCCTTTGCAGAGCCTCTCTATCCTCCAGCAGATCCACACTTCCACATAGCTTAGTGTCATCTGCAAACTTGCTAAGGGAGCACTCAATGCCTTCATCCAGGTCATTGAGGAAGACACTGAACAGGGCTGGACCCAGCACTAAGCCCCAGGGAACCCCACTTGTCACTGGCCTCCAGTTTCATTTAACACCATTTACCACCACTCTCTGGGCCCGACCGTCCAACCAGTTTTCCACCCAGGAGAGTGTTCACCTGTCCAGGCCAGAGGCTGACAGTTTCCGTAGCAGCATGCTATGAGAAACTGTGTCAAAGGCTTTGCTGAAGTCCAGGAAGACCACATCCACAGATTTTCCCTTGTCCAGCAGCTGAGTCATTTTGGCATAGAAGGCGATCGGGTTAGTTTGGCAGGACCTGCCTTTTGTGAACCCGTGTTGACTGGGCCTGATCACCTGGTTCTCTTGCATGTGCTTCATGATAGCACTCAAGATCACCTCTTCCATGACTTTACCTGGCACTGAGGTCAGACTGACTGGTCTGTAGTTCCCTGGATCCTCCCTGTGACCCTTCCTGTAGATGGATACAACATCAGCCAACCTCCAGTCCAGTGAAACTTCCCCAGCCTTCCAAGACTGCTGGAAGATGACGGAAAGGGGTTTGGCCAATACATCCGCCAGCTCCTTCGATACCCATGAGTGGATCCTGTCCGGCCCCATAGACTTGTGGGTGTCCAGTTGGTCAAGCAAGGCTCTGACCACCTCCTCTTGGATCATGGGAGCCTTGTATTGCTCCTCTAGTTCTGGGGTTTGTACACAGAGGGAACAGCTTTCTTTACAATGAAAGACTGAGGCAAAGAAGGCATTAAGTACCTCAGCCTTCTCCTCATCCCCCATCACTGTTGTTCCCTCTGTGTCCGAAAGGGACTGTGTGGTCTCCCTAGTTCTCCTTTTGTTATTTATATATTTATAGAAAGATTTTTTATTATCCTTTGCGGACTTTGCTAACCTGATCTCTAGTTCAGCCTTAGCCCCTCCAATTTTTTCCCTATACAACCTCACTTCCCTCCTGTAGTCCACCCAAGAGGTCTGTCCCCTTTTCCAGAGCCTATAAACCTTCCTTTTCTTCCTAATGTCACTTGAGATCTCTCTGCTCAACCAAGCTGGTTTTTTGCCCTGCCAGCTTTTTTTTCCAGAACACGGGGATGGCTTTCTCCTGAGCTGCTAGGCTCTCCTTTTTGAAGAGCTCCCAGCCCTCATGGGCTCCCTTGCCCTCAAGTACTGTCTCCCAGGAGACTTGGCCAACCAGCCTTCTACAAAGTTTAAAGTCTGCCCTCTGGAAATTTAATGCAACTGTCCTGCTTAGCATCCTCTTCACTTCACCTAGAACAGAAAACCCTATCATCTCATGATCACTTAGTCCTAGGTGTCCCCCTACTGCCACATCCTCCACAAGGCCTTCTCTGTTCACAAACAGCAAGTCCACGAGGGCACCTTCCCTCGTTGGTTGATTCACCAGCTGTGCAAGGAAGTTGTCTTCCACGCACTCCAGGAACCTCCCAGACTGCTTCCTTTCTGCTCTATTGTACTCCCAGCACATATCAGGGAGATTGATGTCTCCCACAAGAGCAATTGGATGGTCATATTCAAAGATTAGTGGTCAATGTCTCCAAGTCCAGATGAAGATGACAAGTGGTGCCCCTCAGAGGTCCGTGCTGGGACTGATGCTGTTTAATATCTTCATCAATGATATTGACAGCGAGATTGAATGCACCCTCAGCAAGTTTGCAGATGACGTGAAGCTGAGTGGTGTAACTACTGCAATGGAAGGATGGGATGTAATCTAGACAGGCTTCTGAGTATCTCATGAGGTTCAACAAGGTCAAGTGATAAGTCCTACGTACACGGGTCAGGGCAATCCCTGTTTTCATTACAGAATGGAGGATGATGTGATTGAGAGGAGCCCTGCAGAGAAGGACTTGGGGTTGCTGGTTGATGAGAAGTTTGACATGAGCCGTCAGTGTATGCTCGTGGCCCAGAAGACCAACTGTATACTGAGCTGCATCAAAAGAAGTGTGGTCAACAGGTCAAGGGAGGTGATTCTGCCTCTCCATTCCTTTCTTATGAGACCTCATCTGGAGTACTGTGTCCAGTTCTGGAATCCTCAACATAAGAAGGATATGGAGCTGTTGGAATGGGTTCTGAGAAGGGCTACAAAAATGATGAGAGGGCTAGGGCACCTTCTTTATGAGGACAGGCAGAGAGTTGGGGTTGTTCAGCCTCAAAAAAAGAAGACTCAGAAGAGATCTTATTGTGACCTTCCAGTACCTGAAAGGAGCCTACGGCAAAGCTGGGGAGCGACTATTCATAGCAGTTTGTGGTGACAGGATGAGGGGGAATGGTTATGAACTGGAGAGGGGCAGATTTAGACTAGACATTATGAAGAATTTCTTCACCGTGAGAGTGGTGAGACACTGGCTCAGGTTGCCCAGGGAAGCTGTGGCTGCCCCATCCCTGGGAGTGTTCAAAGCCAGGTTGGATGGGGCCTTGGGCAGCCTGATCTAGTGGGAGATATCCCTGTCCATGGCAGGGGAGTTGGAACTGGATTATCTTCAAGTTCCCTTCCAACCCCAATTATTCTATCATGCTATGATTTTTGATGATTCCCCTTCTAGCCTTATTAGGTAGGAAGTATGATGTCATGAGTCATTGAAAGGAACTAAGCATGCACCAATGCTGGCCCACAGTCATATCATGAACCATCTCCAACAGTGATTCTAGTTATGGTCCTGTTACCAGGATATAAGTTAGCTGTAGTGCTTTTCATAAGGCCTTCTGAATTTGCCTCGATATCTTTGAAAGAGTAGATGCTTTTCAAAAGTCTAAAATGCCTTCCTCAGTTTGAAAACTGGGAGTCATAGAATCATAGAATAACAAGGTTGGAAGAGACCCACTGGATCATCGAGTCCAACCATTCCTATCAAACACTAAACCATGTCCCTCGGCGTCTCATCCACTCATCTTTTAAACACTTCCAGGGAAGGTGAATCAACCACCAACCTGGGCAACCAGTTCCAGTGCCAAATGAGCCTTTCTGTGAATTTTTTTTTCCCTAATGTCCAGCCTAAATCTCCCCTGGTGGAGCTTGAGGCCATTCCGTCTTGTCCTGTCCCCTGTCACTTGGGAGAAAAGGCCATCAACCTCCTCTCCACAACCTCCTTTCAGGTAGTTATACAGAGCAATGAAGTCTCCCCTCACCCTTCTCTTCTCCAGGCTAAACAACCCCAGCTCTCTCAGTTGCTCCTTGTACAACTTGTCCTCCAGTCCCTTCACCAGCCTTGTCGCTCTTCTCCGGACTCTCTCCAGCGCCTCAACATCCTTCTTGTGGTGAGGAGCCCAGAACTGCACACAGGATTCAAAGAGTGATCCCACCAGTGCAGAGTAAAGAGGGAGAATAACCTCCCTGGACCTGCTGGTCACACTGTTTCTGATACAAGCCAAGATACTATTGGCCTTCTTGGCAACCTGGGCACACTGCTGGCTCATGTTCAGTCGGCTATCAACCAACAACCCCAGTCCCTCTCCTCCAGGCAACTTTCCAGCCAGACTTCTCCCAGTCTCTAGCTCTGCATAGTGTTGTTGTGCCCCATGTGCAGGACCCGGTATTTGGCTGTATTAAATCTCATGCCGTTGGACTCAGCCCAGTGATCCAGCCTGTTCAGATCCTTTTGCAGAGCCTCCCTACCCTGCAGCAGATCCTCATTTCCACCCAGCTTAGTGTTGTCTGCAGACATACTAAGGGTGTCCTCATAGAACAAATGATGTGACCTCATGGAAGGTGCCAGGTTCCTTGTCCTCAGCCTCTTCTCTCTGCTGCCTACACCTTGCCCTTTCTCTAAATGTGAGCCTTCCTGTGTGCTGCTGGCCTTTGTGTCCGACCTCCTGGTCTGGAGGGCTGCAGCTCTCACCCTTTGGGGCTGAAATGCAGGTCCTGACCACTGTGCTGTGCTGTGAAATTTTCTGCTGGAAATAGTTCTTTATTCAAAGTAATAGAAAGTATATAAAAAAGAATTTGGCCTAGTTAGATACCCATTTCTCTTTGCTTCTGTCACGTGCATCTTAGAAGACAGGTTCAAATTCTGTCTCGTTTAATCCTAAATCATTCTTGTTTCTGTGCAATAGCAAAATCTCAACAGTTTGGACAAAACCAGCATCCAGTTCTGTATGACTCACAGTATTCAGACAGACAAATAAGTTTCTTTTAGCCTCTGACCTGGGCTTAAAATTAAAGCCCAAAAATGGTGGGTTTGCAGTGTCTGGGGGAGGGGAAAGGGAAAGGTGACTTAATGCTGTGGTGAGGGAAAAGACTAACTAGTTGTGGCAAGTGAGGTAGAATTTGCAATAGCTTTGGATAAAACTATCATATAGCATCTGTGGAACAAAGCGAATTGTTTCATCCTGAATAGAAAGCTATTTTATTAAATCCTCTACTATGAATGATTTAGTGGGTAGTTACGACTAACACATATGTCCTGTTTTCTTAGACAGGAGGCTATGACTAATTGTATACAGCTTTCTTCAACTATGCACTTGTGACAGATCCTTTTGGGTATTTCCTTAGTTCATAATCCTGATTGTGCATGAACATCCCATAGAGGTTATACGCATTCATAACACTCCTATTCTCACAGTTACTTTGTCATCAAACTCTTATTGCTACAAAAGAGATCAGTTTAAACATTTCTCAGTGCCCTTGCTGAGGCTATGTGGTTGCCTGTAGAAGAGCAAGAAGTGGAATCCAACTTCCGGAACCATACCCCTGCTTGCCTTGTTACTCCATTTCTCTGACCCACACTAAAAATCCAAAAGGCTATCTGGAATTTCCAACTGTTTTGGCAGGATGGACCACAGCATAACCATGAGGTCCTGCCCTGAACTGTCTTTTTTCCTGTGGACAGAGATTCTCTGCTGTTCCTGAGCTCTGTACATCAGCCAAATTGTGCAATAGGTCCTCAGTCTCCAAAGCTAGTAAGCAAGAAGTGGGCAGTTATTGAAGGGAAATGGGAAAATCTTGACAACTCTCTCAAGGCATTAATGCCACATGTGAGCTGAGGTGGATGAAGACTTTTAAAATCAAATTATTAAGGCTAGTCCCAAACAGCTGGGTCAGAGAACCCTTATTTTTAAACTTTAACTTGTGATGTCTAGCTTACTGCTTTTGGCAAAGCTGCAGGACAACCCAGTAGTGCTTAATTTGTGCTTTAGAATCTAATTATAGGAAAACAATCTGCTTTGCCACATGGTACCTCTGTCTGGTAAAGTACTTACTGCAGGACTTGGTGATCCAGCCTGCTGTTAGGGAGAATAAATTCTCCTGAAAGCCTCAGTGACTTGGAGTTCAATATGCTGTACTTGATACAGTTGTGCTGGCATTGCAGTGGTGTAAGGCAGCAGTTCACTCCTTGCAGGTAAGTATGGTAACAGGAGCTGGGTTGCATCCCCTCCTCTTCCTCCACAAAGACTGTCATTGAGCTCAGAGAGTGATACTGCAAAGTCTGGTGATAAGAGATAGTTGCAGTCATTCAAGGGAAGGCATGAACAAAAGCAGAAGATGCAGCAGTGATTCATAAATGATGGGAAGGATGGCTAGAGGAATTCAGCCACATGTGGAAGTATCATCTTTATTCTTTTTCAGGGGGGAAATATGTTCAGCTGTAACCTCCAAGACCTCTGTGATTGATGTTGACTACACTCTGCTTCTGAAAAAAAGAAACTTGTGGTTTATCTGTGGAACTGGATGTCACACAGAGTTGTCTACCAGGGACTGATTGAAGTTTTGTGTTGGTGCTGGGGATGTGATATGTCTGGTCTGTGAAACACAGAGTAACAAAGTCAGGAAAAAAACCAGGAAAACAGAGGTCTCCTTTCTTCTAGCTTTCTGTGGTCCTGAGAGCCTGAGTTGTATTTCCCTTCTTTTAGGAAACGTGGACTTCTTCAATGTTTTGTTTGGGTTTGAGAAGCATGGGAATTCAATGCTGTTCTAGCTGATTCAAGGTTAACCAACAACGGTTCCTCATCAACCTGATCTAGTTAGACACACTTTGAGAGGAAAGCATGACAGTGTGGCCTCTGGAGGTCCCATGTGTACAAAATTAATCTGTGATTCCATGGCAAGACACCCAGAATTGGTGTCTGGTTTGGCTCTCACTTTTGTGTCGAATGTTACTGGGGAAGTCAAGGGTGAAAAGGTGTTAAGCTTCTAAATACTCAACTTCATGATAGGGTGTACTCTTCAAATTTTTACCTATACCTGGAAAACATAGCTAGGCAACTGAGTAAACAAATATTCAGTTCTACATATCTACATGGAGCTATAAAATTAAAAGGGCAAATTCCTTTGTGCTGACTTAGTTGTAGACATGAGACATGTACAGTGTTATTGTCCCACATTAGAAACACATAAAATCATAGAATGTTTTGGGTTGGAAGGGACCTTAAAGATCATCCAGTTCCAACCCCACTGCAGTGGGCAGGGATACCTCCCACTAGACCAGGCTGTCCAAGGACCCATCCTACACCTCCAGGGATGGGATACCCACAGCTTCCCTGGGCAACCTGTTCCAGTGCCTTAACATCCTCATCATGAGGAATTTCTTCCTAATGTCTAATCTAAATCTGTGTCCCTGCAGTTTATAGCCATTCCCCCTCATCCTATCACTATATCCTTATGGAAAAAGTCTCAACCTGTCCTCATAACAGAGGTGCTTAGCCCTCTGATCATCTTTGTAGCCCTCCTCTGGACTTGTTCCAACAGTTCCATATCCTTCTCATGTTGAGAATTCCAGAACTGGACGCATTATTCCAAGAAACATTTCACGAGAATGGAACAGAATCAGCTCCCTTGGCCTGCTGGCCATGATACTTTTGATGCAGCTGAGGATACGACTGACCTTCTGGGCTGCAAGCACACATACCTGGATCATTCTGAGCTTCTCACCAATCAGGACCCCCGAGTCCTTCTCTAAAGGGCTGCTCTCAATCACACCACCCCCACTCTATATTGAAACGACACATTGCCCCAACCCACTTGTAGGACCTGGCACTTGGCCTTGTTGAACCTCATGAGGTTTGCATAGGCTCACTTCTACAGCTTGTCCAGGTCTGTCTGGATGACATTCTATTCTTCTAGTGTGACAACTAAATCACTAAGCTTGGTGTCATCTGCAAGGTGTATATATCTTCTCTACACCTTCTTTACCTCTGTCTTTAATAGTAAGGAAAGTTTTTTGCTGTGTGTACATATGCAGGAGTTAGAGGAGCAGAACAAAGCTCCCGTGATATAATAGGAGGTCATGAGACTTGTTTGCCCAACTAGACACCCAGAAGTCTATGGGACCAGATGGGATCCACTCAAGGGTATTGAAGGAGCTGGCAGATGTATTGGCCAAACCACTTTCTCCCATCTTTCAGCAGTCCTGGATGACTGGGGAAGTTCCACCTGACTGGAATCTGGCTGCTGTTGTGCCCATTTACAAGAAGGGTTGGAGGGAGGATCTGGGGAACTACAGGCCAGTCATTCTGACCTCAGTGCCAGGGAAAGTCATGGAACAGGTGGTCTTGAGTGCTATCATGAAGCACATGCAAGAGAACCAGATGATCAGGCCCAGTCAACACGGGTTTACAAAAGGCAAGTCTTGCCAAACTAACCTGATCGCCTTCTATGCCAAAGTGACTCGGCTGCTGGACAAGGGAAAATCTGTGGATGTGGTCTTCCTGGACTTCAGCAAAGCCTTTGACACAGTTTCTCACAGCATTCTGCTACGGAAACTGTCAGCCTCTGGCCTGGACAGGTGAACACTCTCCTGGGTGGAAAACTAGTTGGATGGCCGGGCCCGGAGAGTGATGGTAAATAGTGTTAAATGAAACTGGAGGCCAGTGACAAGTGGGGTTCCCTGGGGCTTAGTGCTAGGTCCAGCCCTGTTCAATGTCTTCCTCAATGACCTGGATGACATTGAGTGCTCCCTCAGCAAGTTTGCAGATGACACTAAGCTGTATGGAAGTGTGGATGTGCTGCAGGGTAGGGAGGCTCTGCAAAAGGATCTGAACAGGCTGGATCACTGGGCTGAGACCAACAGCATGAGGTTTAATACAGCCAAATACCGGGTCCTGCACATGGGGCACAACAACACTATGCAGAGCTAGAGACTGGGAGAAGTCTGGCTGGAAAGTTGCCTGGAGGAGAGGGACTGGGGTTGTTGGTTGATAGCCGACTGAACATGAGCCAGCAGTGTGCCCATGTGGCCAAGAAGGCCAATGGTATCTTGGCTTGTATCAGAAACAGTGTGACCAGCAGGTCCAGGGAGGTTATTCTCCCTCTTTACTCTGCACTGGTGAGACTGCTCCTTGAATCCTGTGTGCAGTTCTGGGCCCCTCACCACAAGAAGGATGTTGAGGCGCTGGAGTAAGTCCAGAGAAGAGTGCTGGTGCTGGTGAAGGGGACAAGTTGTACAAGGAGCGACTGAGAGAGCTGGGGTTGTTTAGCCTGGAGAAGAGGAGGGTGAGGGAAGAACTCATTGCTGTGTATAATTACCTGAAAGGAGGTTGTGGAGAGGAGGTTGATGGTCTATTCTCCCAAGTGACAGGGGACAGGACAAGACGGAATGGCCTCAAGCTCCACCAGGGGAGATTTAGGCTGGACATTAGGAAAAAAAAAATTCACAGAAAGGCTCATTTGGCACTGGAACTGGCTGCCCAGGTTGGTGGTTGATTCACCTTCCCTGGAGGTGTTTAAAAGATGAGTGGATGAGGTCTTGAGGGACATGGTTTAGTGTTTGATAGGAATGGTTGGACTCGATGATCTAGTGGGTCTTTTCCAACCTAGTGATTCTGTGATTCTGTGATATCATGCAAGCTGTCTATGTCATTCATAGCACTGGCCCCAGAACACATCCCTAAGGGACATCAATGGTCATGGGTCTCCTTGTGCACATCAAGCAATTATCTGCTACTCTCTGAATGTGACTCTCCAGCCGATATCTTCTCCACTGAACAGTCCACCCATCAAATCCATATCTCTCTGATTTAGAGTGAAACATGATGTAGGCAACCATGTCAAAGGCTTTACAGAAGTCCAGATAGAATACATCAATTTCTTTTCCCATGTCCACTGGTGTGATCACCCCATAGTAGGAAGCCACTAGATTGGTCAGGCAGGACTTTCCCGTGTTGAAGCTGTGCTGGCTGCCTCTAATTACCTCCCATCATTCAAGTGCTTCATCATACCTTCTAGGAGGATCTGTTCCATGGAATTCCCAAACACAGAGGTGAGGCTGACAGGTTAGTAGTTCCCAGCATTGTCTTTTCTAACTTTTTTAGAAATAGGCACAATGTTACCCTTCTTCCAGTCACCAGGGACTTCCTCTGACTACCATGACTTTTCAGATATTATGGAGGGTGGTTTGGCCACTTCATCAGCCAATTCCCTCAGGACTCTCTTTATATACATTCAACTTCCTCAGGTGGTCATGAATGTGATCCTCCCATACAGTGAGAGGTGTTTTAACTCCCAGGTCCCCTTCTTGTTGTCCATTGACCTAGGAGACATGAGGACAGCAGTTCTCAGTGAAGACTGAGGCAAAAATGTCAAATTTCCTGTTAGGGCTTCTGATTCCTGCTGAACCACCAGTCTTTCATCTGTATGAAAGGAAAATGAGGCCTGGTGCCTTAAGATGACTCTCTTGCAGTCAGCCAAGTTGCACCTTCATGATTGCTAGGTATGCTAGTTGTTTTAATTGAGAACTTGCTTAAGTCATTAAACTATGGTCAATCTCCTTAGGAACTGGTAAAGGTATGGGTGTGAAAGTCAGCTTTGAAACCACATTGTAAGCTCTAGCACCAGTTTTACAAATGTAGAAATCTTGGGATGAAGCTAACTCTCAAAGTCAGCTTTCCCAAACTCCAGGCCTTGGCCTCATATTCACTTTTCTTTCTGGTCTGTTTTCCCTTTTCTGTAAAAGTCTTTACCATAAGGCAAAGTGTTTACAGACATTTGAACTGTTTAGTATGTGTAATTTTCAATTTCAGACTTATAAATGTCCTAGCTAGCATAGCATGAGAAAGCCTGCTTTATCGACATAGAAACCAGGTTGTTTTCAGCTTGAGTCAGATACATCAGCAGGAGCACAGCTTGAGTTTATGACCCTATATTTCTTTTTTCACTACAAGAAAGGGAATTAGTGCATTGCATAGTATTGGTTATGCTGAGAAATAATTTCGATGTACCCGGGGTGTGTTGATGTTTCATTCCCTCTTGTTTCTGTGCAGCACTATTAATTCTGTCCAAATTACCATCAAATACATATTTATTCTCAGGAGTATCCAAATATTTCCAAGGTGGAGTGAGAAACAGCGATTTTCATAGCTGATATGCGATTCCCTCTTGGAATGACATCACTGTTTAATTCTTCCAGATATTTTGCTCTTCATTTTGACTAAAAAAGAAAGCAATTGCCTTTAAGTTTCACAAGGAGAGTTTTAAAGTGGCTGAAATCAAAGTGAGTGAAAGTTGAGCTGCAAGAAATTAATCTCTGAACACCCAAATTGTGATTTATACTCTAAAATATCAAGTCACATTTTTATCTACAGTAATTCCAGGAACTTCAGCAGAGTCCCAGAAGAAAGAATTTTGACTCCTTGTTTTTTTGGCATGTGGGGAGACATTTGTGCCTAAGGGACATTTTTAAGAATTTCCTTAGTAATTGAATTTAATCTTAAATATACTAAGTCTTGAAAATTGAAAAAGGTGCAATTTCTACAAAAAAAAAATTACTTTCTTTTCCTCTTCTTCTACAGTTGACATATGGCTGAAGAGACTCAGACTTACACAAAATGAACACAAAATTACGAATACAAAATTACTTATACAAAATTAGTACAATAAAAAGCTACTATACAGAACAGTAACAAGTGGTGTTCTTTCATGTAATGATGTTGTCATAGGTTGTTGTGAAAGGCCATTTGTAGTGAGATAGCAAAGATCTGTCCCTGTTAGTAGAATAACTCCAGAAGTATGCACTGCGATGAAAATAAACAAGGGATTTTGCTTTGGACAATTGAGATGAGTTTCACCATAGGGAGAAAATTTTGGCTATACCCCAGATCCTATCCATGTTTGAAGACACAATCCATTAGGGAGTTTAGGGTTGTTTCAATGGATTAGAAGTGGAGGATTGCAAGCAAACCCTCTCATTCATCTAAGTTTACCTTTTCCCCCCTGAAAGGTCCAACAAGTGTCTATTTGAGGGAGTTGGAAACCAGCTTTCTTCACCTCTGCATAACATGTAGCAGTGATTAATCATCTTTTTAATGTTCAGTAAAATGTTTTTCTGATGTAAAAAACTCACATTTCCCCTAATTTTGGCTTTCATGTGAAATACTAGAACAATCTGAGGGAAACATGCTACACTAAAGTGTTGATTAAATTCAGTATCTAATGTTTCCATCCAAAAACAAAAATAAAAATTTGTTTTAAAACAAATATAACAAGAAACTTGTTATTTTTTTCACTGAGTGGAATCAGGGTATGGGTTAGAGATTAACAGGAGATAGAGGTAGAGATATATGAACCAGGTTCAGTAAGACATACCTATAAGAATTAATTTAAAGGAAGAAGACACAGTAGCTGGAGATCTTGAAGTGAATGGCAAACCAATCCTTTATTTCCAGACAGAATCAGGTTAATAGAGATACACCAATGTCTTATATTAGACATATGTTCCACACAGGTCCAAGAAAGCATGGAGTAAAGAGACAGTCTGCACCTTAGAAAAAACCAAAATCATCCACATAGCTTTTTGTTGAGTGAGTGAATTAACAAGTCAACCAGCATCTGCCCTGCTCATTTTCTTGGCAAGAATTCTTGTGGCAACAATGTCATATAAACTTTTCTTTGGCGAGGCTTTGAATCAGCTAATTAGAAAAAAAGCTTAAGACAATAAGTACATAAGAAAGGGAAAAAAGCTTATAACCCAGGACTTAGATTTTTAATCAGACTGTCTATATAATGGAACAAGCAACAGAACATCCCCATGTGTTTACTACTTAAGTGATCCCCCAAGATGTTTATAAACACATTTACAAAAATCTTCCTTTCCCATTATTTGGGATGGTGTCGGATGCATTCCTGGAGGCACTTGTCATACTCAGTGGTCCTGATGAACATTACGTGGCTTTAAATCATATGTCTGCTCTTAATTATTTCAAATGTCCTTCTTTGGCTTTAATTTTTACATTTTGTTTGGGCTTCTCTTGTCTTGGACAGTATTAGGGCTCTATAACTGTTTAGGGAGACACAAATGTACTTCTCAATTTTCCTCTGTTTTTTTGGTAAAATTTTTAAGGGCAGTGTGCCTCGAGGCTAAGACTTCTGGCAACGGCTGGTGATTTCAGGTGCCTGATCTGAGTCACATAAAAAGGCCAGGTTTTCACACAAAAGCAAACAATTGTTAAAAAAAATCACCAGTTGTTTGTGAAGCTTTAGTAAAAGCCATAAGGAGCATTAAAGTGACTGTCTGCAGCTGTCTTCACAAGGAAACCCATGATCATAAGCAGTGAACACCTCTTAAGGACAAGTGGAGCAAAATTATGATGAAAGTAATATGCCTGACAGCATAACATCTAGGCCATTTCCACATGTTTTAGCCAAGCTTCTGAGAGCAGTATTTATTGTCCAGTAGGGGTCTACTTCTGTTTGGATGAAAGAATGGGCTGATCTGCCTGTAGGTGTGCTGTTTCACTGATTTCTACATCCTTGTGCAGTTTCAGTAGCTCTGGGTTAAGCAAGTGCATGAAGCTTAAAGTATATGAGCCTAGATTTTCAGTGGCATCACTTAAAGCAAAAATTTACTTTGCTATTGGGACTCTTCATCAGGTAATGCTGGAAGCAACAGGACCTCTCCTGTTTTGTTTGCACATCCTTTGCCTTTAGGCTTCCTTAAAGGTGAGTCTGGGAAGGCAGGAGTGTTGGCAAGTTCTGTAAGGACATTACCAGTCTTCTCTGAGCTTTTGCAATCTCCTTTTTTTCTGGATTTTCCAAAGAGTGTCAATTTCCTCTATCAAAACTGTCTTTCAATGCTGAAGAACAATTTTCTATCTGTGTGACATTGTAGGTAATTTACCTCATTTGCAAACCTTCTATAGAATCATAGAATCATAGAGTGGTTTGGGCTGGAAGCGACCTCAAGGATCATCTAGTTCCAATCCCCCTGCCACGGGCAGCAACACTTCCCACGAAACTAGGCAAATTTTTTTTTTTGATCTCTCATTTTGAGAGTGGGCACCATCATCTGCAGCTCCAACAGGAAGCAGCAAGACGTTCTTGTCTGTTGCTTCATGAAAAGTAAGGGAATGCTTCCTCCCTCATCAGGTGTAGTTTAACTCCAAAACCTGTTTTTATGGCCTTTCTACCAGCCAAGTATTGGGAATGGTTGAAGAGTGACATTCAGGATTTTCCATCATGGTCTAAGTACACTCTGAATTTGTTTGGGCTATGCAGCCCTCCAAACTTTTTCCTCATGTAGTGTTCAGCATGCTTTGTAACTTCTTCAGACTTGTGTTTAGCAAAAACCTGATTGGGAACTTGCCAATGACTTTCCTAGGAATCACAGTCTCAGCTCTAGAAGCTGAGAAGGCTCCTTTGATTCAACGGAGAGGCAAGGAAGGGCAGCTAAGGATATCTCTCTTCACATCATGCAACAGTTTTGTTCCTTCTACATCTTTTGCATATTCTTTCTCTTGGAAGCAGATCTGAAATCGCGAACAGGAGAGTTTCCATGAAACTTCAGAAGACGGTCGGTTACAAGGAATATGATCCCTTTTTTTCCCTAAATGTTCTGCTTTTGACCTGGATAAAATTGGTGACTTACACCCTCCTGCCCCCAACCTCTTCCTCCCAAAGACACATTGGTCTTCTATGCTGCTTTTTGCTTTACAACATGAAAACAAAAATAAGACCTGTTATGTCTTATAACCCACTGGCAGTTCATGACACACCTGCACTGGATCAGCAACAGAAGAGGTTAATCAGAAAATAGCATGGTACTGGGAGACAGTATCTTCTTAAACAGAGAAATATTCTTCAGGATTGTGGCAGTTCAATATAGCCTGTATTTCTGCTTTTTGTGGTTCTCAGGGAAGAAGAACAGCAATCCAGAGAATAAAAGCAGTTAATAGGCAGAAGTCTAGAAATAGCATGCGGAATACGAAGGAGAGAGTGTCCCTTGCATTCAGGCACACACAAAACCAAGGCTGAGGTGTTTACAGAGTTGCATACATATTTTCTGGTCCACCAGACACTCCCTGTGTGTGGGCTATTGTTTGACTGCAAGTTCTAATAAATAAGAGCTGACATTCAATAGAAACCTCTTATTCCCCAGCTGCACAGGGTGACAAACCAATGGGGCCAAATTCCTGAAGGTAGTACGTGTGCCATGTTCTGGGGACTTCACCACAGCAAAGGTGACAGCTTATTGTTTGTGGGGAATGCATTGGCCATGCTCTGGTGTGCATCTGAGCAGCCCTTTGTATTGCATAGCTAAATGACAGAGGTAATTAGCAGCACAGAAATGAAGACTTGCAGTCTTCAGAGGAAGGAGCTCTGGAACAGTTTGTGCTGGGGAGGAAATCTGGAGTTGTAGGCAACTCTTTGGTGGTGGAAAACCAAGTTGGAGCTAAGAGCTGGCAGAGGATGGAAGGTGGTTTTCTGGGAGAAAGGAGACAGTGAATTTGAGGCACATTTCGAATTCTGCTCCTTTTTCAGTGGGATGCAGGCAAAGCTAATGATTATGGGTCTCTAATGAAAAACATTGCTTATTCAACTCATTTAAGAAACCAAGTGGAGAAGTATAATATATTCAAAAAGCCTGTCTTTGGAGATTTATTAACAACAAACAAAGGAAAGAGAAAGGTCAACTGCATTTAATATCACTTGGTGTACTTTTAATCTGTGTTAAAACCTAGGTGAAACACCCTTTCAAAGGGATCTTTGACCATTCTGTGGAGTTTTTTTGGCTTTATATTTGCAAAAGATCATCTATTCTAATTTTACAGGACATATTATCCCACCCTATACACGAAGACAGAAATCTCTGCAAATAGAAAGCAAGATAAAATGCATTCTCCCTATATATACACTCCTTGTCCCTAACTGCATCAAAATTGCTTTATTTTAACTGGAAAAATGATGATTTTACAGCATTGTGTTCTATTTTGAAATTGAATAAGGCTTATGTGGAGCCCCAGGGATTAAAGAACTGGACTACTTTTGAGTATTTGACTTCCATGTTTCCTATAATGTGACAGGAACATAACCCCCACCTGCGTCCTTCACCTCAGAGACCTTATGGGGATAAAGTGAAAGAAGTTTGATGGAATGATTAACCTCATGTCATGGATATAAGGAGAAGGGTGCTTTCCTAGGCCCAGTCCTGTGCTCTATGCCCATCACTTTCTCCAAGTAGCCAGCAGAGTATACTAGAAAGTACAGGCACTGCAATGGGTCAAGACTTATGGCTCTTGGGCTTTGCCAGCCTGGAGGAGGTTGTCAACCCAGAACTGCATTTTCACTAGAGGAGGGAAAATAGCATCTGACATGCTGCTGGCGAAGGACTCAAATGGGAGGCATCAAACTTCAGTATTCACATGGTTACTGTCAAGACACCATCAACGAGGTGGGCAGGAAGAGCTAGGATGCCCCCAAACCCCCTTCTGTTAATCCAGTTAGCATTATGTGCTGTGACTCATTTTCCTTATTAGCATGGCTTAAGACCATGTTGGTCATAAAATGGATGAACACGTGCAAATTTCTCTGTGTAGTGTTTAATGGCTACCCCACTCCTATAAAAATGTTTGTATGCCTAGCCCCCCTCCTACCAAGGATACTTAAGATACATAAATCTCCAAATTCTTGAAGTATTATAGTAAAGATACATCTTTCCAGGGATATTATCCAAAGACCCACTGTTCCTGCATTATATCATTTTTGTAATATCGATAGTACAAGTGGAATAATATTGCCTACTAAAGAGATGAACAGGGTAAAACAAAACATGTTTGCCACATCATGCTTTATTGACTTTTTCTACACAATAAGCTGACATCAAAGGAAATCACAACAAATGCACTTACAGCCCTGATCTTCAAGCTCTGCTCTTCACCATTCCGTGGAACTGTTTCTACAAGTACATATACAAAATAAGGGCCAGAGATTTGAAAAAGCTGAAAAGAAACATGCTTTCCTTCCCCACAGAATTACCTACTTTCCATAAAGTTTCTTGATTTTATTATAATAAATCCCTCTCATAATACAAAAAGAAACAGGTGTCCCATAAGTGCCTACACCATCTCTCTGCCACAGGGCAATTACCTTAAAGACTCTTTTTGGAGAGCTTGGCTGGAGATTCTGGTTCTCATATGAGTAATAGCCTTTAGTTTACTTAAAGTTTCTTTTGCCATGCATGATATTTTGCTTCCCTTCCTTCCTTACACCCATGTGTTGAGGGACTATGCATCTCTAAACATTTGTGCTCTGCCTCTGGAGAGACAAGGGATCTTATGAGGAGTGGCTGAGAGAGCTGGGGTTGTTTAGCCTGGGGAAGAGGAGGTTGAGGGGAGACTTCATTGCTCTCTACAACTACCTGAAAGGAGGTTGGGGAGAGGAGGGAGCTGGCCTCTTCTTCCAAGTGGCAGGGGACAGGACAAGAGGGAATGGCCTCAAGCTGCTCCAGGGAGTGTTCAGGCTGGACATCAGAAAGAAATTTTTCAAGGTAAAGGGTCATTTGACACTGGAACAGACTGCCCAGGGAGGTGGTTGAATCACCATCTCTGGAGGTGTTTAAAAGACGGGTGGATGAGGTGCTGAGGGGCATGGATAGTGTTTGATAGGAATGATTGGACTCGATGATCCTGTGAGTCTTTTCCAACCTAGTGATTCTGTGATCTCTTAAGGATCACAAAGCACTCAATTAGCCAACCATTTTCTCACTGGTGCAGCCAGCATAAAGCAAACTGCTCAGCCTAACCATGTCTAACCCTGGACCTACAGTTTCTCAGCGAGAATTTTGGTGTGCATCAAGTTTGTTTCAAATGAAGAGGAGAAGGGCATCTTTCTGCTGAGTTCTACGGCCAGTGCTGCAGTCCATGAAGAGGATTTTGCTATAGTCCTCCTTTCAAGACTTGTTCAAGCCCTAGAAATGCCTAGTGCAGTGTATCACATCATAGGTTCAAGAGGGTAAATTTTAGGCAGAGGTGAAAAAAAACCAGAGCTAACTGCATTCCATACTGTCATGGATGGTTTAATGGAACAGCCTGGAATAGCAGGTTTGCACTATTCTGAAGTTGGATGGATACTATTAAGGCTTTTTATTGCTCCAGTTTAAGAGGCTGTTCATGCTATTTCTAAAGGTTAAACACTATCTAGTGGAAGGTAAGAGGGGACAGAATGATATAAAACTATCAGAACCAAGAAAGAGAAGAACTCCTCCTGTTGTGGAGGAGTTAGAGAAATTCTGCCTACAAATAACCTTCCGAAGCAGGGAGCACTATAGAGATATGTCAGGAAAAAGATCTTTCCCAAAGAGATCTTTTCTTCCTTCAGTTCCTCTGTTGATATGTCAAACAGACAAAATCACAGTCTATGGGAAATCAGAAATGCAAAGAGGCAAAGTGACTTTCCAAAGGCTATCTCTAGGTCAATGGCAGAGCCAATTCTAAATTCAACTCTTGATGGACAGATCTGCTTTGGTGTCTAATTTTGTTTTTCTTTATTTTTTTTCAACCTGTGCAGCTCTGGCTATGCGTCTTGGAAGAATCCCAAGCAAGGCTCTTTTTCTCTCTTATCTTTTTATATGCTGTGACAAGCTCAATATTTCAAGGTCTGTTTTTCTTCATTTCTCTCACTCTGTGGAGTCTGAAATTTCTTAAAACGCCACATTTATGAGTGATTTCTCACTCCTCAGAACTGGAGAGGGAGAAGATAATTGAAACCAAGTGTTTCATTTATGTTAATAACGAGTGTCATTTTATTTTATGTCACGCTGCTTCATGCAAGACCACTTCAAAGACTAGAGAAGAATAGAGGAGAAGAACATCATAAAAGAGCACTGGAGGCCACATAATGAGATTCAATCACAAAAGGAGAAGCACTCTCAATCCAAAATTTGACCACAGTCTCAACAGAGGGAAAGATTTGAGAAGAAGAATACATCCTGCTGTAGGACTTTACCTTTCAACATGGGCTGTTGAGGTGGTCGGAGATGCCCTGAAGCCTGGCACCTTTGGACCTGAGATAAAGAGCGAATGCTCAGGTTTCATCTCCATGGGATGACAATTTCTTCCTCTTTACTATGTAAGACTCTTCCTGGCATATCCTTGTTGCACAGGCCAGAGAAACTGACCAGCATGATGCTGATGAAATTTGGCCTCCCAGAGGTGCTGCCAAAGGTGGGAGAGAGTCTCCCATCTGTGAACGTTGGTTGAAATCACTCAGTTCCTCCCTCATGAGGTTAAGGGTATCTCTTATCTCCCTGTATCTGCCATGACAGTGCATGCACACAGAGAGGAAAGGTGGAGTAGCTGGGGATAGGAAGCCACACAGCAAGAGTGCAGCAGACCCAGCCTCAGAGCTTCCAGATTTGGGTCATAACTCCTGTGCAGATGGTGGAAGGTTATTTTTGTTTCCTATAACTCTGTGGCAGGTTGTTTATTACTTGACTTCCTGCAGCTGGATTAAAAACATTCAGCAGTTATGCACTTCATTTCATGAGTACTAGCTGATCCTATAAAAGTGCATTCAATGCCTAATTCTCCTCCATTTGCATTGATGGAAGGAGTAGCGCAAATACCTGGTATTAACTGACTCATGAACCTGTCTGTAGTTTGAGACAACTTTAACTCAGCATAGTATGTTCATTACAGTGCAATTTTAATTACAAGTTTGTACTCTATTTTCTGCGTGCATCTTAGCTGATTTTCTACAGATTATCTGTGGTGGTTTAATCTGAAGTTTTCTCCTTTTTACGGAGAAGAAACACATCTCATGCCATATTTATAGTGCACAAACCTTGTCCAAGACAACAGTGTGGGTTTCTTCTGTTTCTGGCTGTCCAAGATTAATTGCTGCATCTGAGAATGGCATACCTGAGTGAAGAACAGACAATGATACTACAGACAAAAGGCACACCTAAGCTCTAGATGCCCAATGCGAGCTGGGTAGGACTTGTTTTTTCATGATCCTAAGCATTTGACAGCACAACATGCAGGCAAAACATAGTGCTGTGGGCTCTTCATTTGGACATCCAATATGACAAACAAGATAAGGAATGAATGAAGAAATAGCAGGAGTGAGCTGTGCAGAATCACTCAAGCACTCAGTGGTAGATAGCTCCTACTACTGTCTCCTTCATGGTAACATCATTCAGCAGATTCTTCAGTCTTGACTTCCTCTTAATGCAACCTACTACTTTCTCTACATACCTTCAAAAAAAAGGAAACAGAGCTGTGTGTACTGTTTGGCACCCTTATTCATTGCAATGATCACATTTCTTCCAGTTTTGCTGCACTTGACGGACTGTCTCAGCCTTCTTGCTGTGTGTTGCTGCTCTTTCATTTGGAGACACTTCCGAGATTTGTAGGATAAAATCTTGACTCCACAGAATCCAATTGCAAAAACTGCCAGGTTTTCACAGTGTAGTATAGTGTGGTCACATTCTCTCCTTGGTCCTTGATACCACAATGCTATCAGGCATCCAGATTATCAGGTAAACACCTTTATTGATTGCTGGAAAGCAGAACCTATAGTAAAATAATATAATAGTACTTACATTTACACAGCTCCCCCAGAGTCAAGTCACTATATGACATAATGAAACACTTATACTGAGAAAAAGAAAATCTCAAAGAAATCGACTGTGAAATTAAATCTCCTAGAGAGTTTTTGCTTTTGGGCCAGGTTACACAGCCACAGCTCACATTGACTAAAACTTGCCTGAGGAAGGAGCTGACATCTTGAAGTCTGCAAAATGCCTCTTATATTTAGAGGTGAGCAAATGGCACTGTACAGCAAGGGTCTGCATGCAGACTGCTGAAGGCTGCTGTCACAGTGAGGGCTTGTATCCTGTGTGCAAGATTAGAGCATGGGCTTGCTACGCCAGCAGTGCATCTGGGGTACTCTGTCTGTGGCCATAAAACTGATAACTGGTGGAGGCTGCCTTTAAAATGATGACTCAGCTTTTTAAAGCCTTGAGTGAGAAAGCTTCCAAACAAGCCAGAGTGATTATGAAGTTAGAAGTTGACATGCTAAAGGAAGCTCTGAACCAGGTCTTAGAAATGGTGAATTTTCCACTTGTCAACACTCTGCTGACCAGGGCTTGATGATCCCTGTCTCACAACTGGAGAAAAGCACGTAAAATGTGAGGTGTCTGAGAGGCTCCCGTTCATCCTCACTATCTTGTGGTCCAGCCCCAGATGGCTCATTCTGTCCCAGTTGTGCTCGATCTGCTTTCTTCTCATGGCATCCTTACAGCTGAAGGACTCTCATTTCTCATCCAGCACCATAAAAAACTAGCAAATTCATAGAGAGTGTTGAGAACACCAGTCCCATCCCAAGGAAAAACCCTTCCACTTCTTCCCACCCTGCCTGCCCCTGCTTTCCTGCAACTTTTCCAGCCCTCCAAAGTTTCTCCATCACCTGGCACTGCCAAGGGCAAGATTTTCTGCCAGCAGTGTTGCAGGTCCTCACCAAGCATGGGATCCAGCTCCACATGGAGAGCTGCAAAGGCTCAGGAGCGAGAACTTTGTCACAGATGGACAGCGCAGCATTTTTTAACATCTATTGTCTATTCATCTGTTGTCTTTGAAGAGTCATCCTTCTCTGTTAGGTTTTCACATAATCAAGCCCTTCAGAAAAAGGTCTTTTATTTTTCAGTGTACCTCAGTGAAGACATTTATTAGAAAGCCTTACACACTGGAGCCAAAATTTTATCTGCTAACAGCAGTTATATTGCTGTCCTAAGGGTTAATAATCAAATTGGAGTTTAATAACCTGCTTCCTTCTCAGACCATTTCACATTAATTGTGCTGCCTTGCTATAATAAAATTTAATATCCCTTATTAATGAAATTCTCACATATTACAGCCCTTCCTACCTGATATCTTGGCAATTCCTTTCTTTTTTTTCTTTTTTTCTTTTTTTTTTTTTAGAAACAAAACAAAATAATCCATCTCTCGAATTAGTAGCATCGATCTGGGAGATTTGTTGCCCACACCCTCTTGACTGCCTGTTTTTATTTCAGCATGTTGAATGGACTTGTTGAATGGACTTACACTGCAAGCCTGCATGACCCAGTTCACAGTCTATGTGTGTTGATGAAAAGTTTACCAACAGTTTTGAAGGGGCTTGGAGTGCATCTAATGCAGAAGGGAAACACAGATGGGAAGAATAAATGAGGGTGCAAGACTAAATGAGGGTGCACAGTTGCATGTGTGTGCATGTCCAAGTCACCCCACGATGAATGGTATTCTAGTTTATTGCACTTCTCATCACCCTGAATTTAGAGCAGCAACAAAGGTACATCGTTAGTACCACACAGCACAACCTCCTCTAGCCAAAATATTTCTTTTGGAGTATTATTCCTTGGCTTAAAAAAAAAAAAAATCTTTTTTTGTCTTGTTTTGTTTTGAACAAGTGTTTCCCAAAAGTATTTCCCAACTGGATCATAAAAAAAACCCCAAACCAACTACATCGCACTAAAAAGGATAATTAGTCCCTGCTGTTAAGCTCTTATATTCTGAAAGCAGAGTTAATGAAATGAATATTGTCTAATTAATCAGACTTTTTTAAATAGCAGGATCAAACCTTCAGATGGAAGTCATCTTGTTGGAATAGCATGAAGCTGTCAGCTAAGGCTGGATCTCTGGTTCAACAGTTGTTGAACCTGCATTTCCAAGAAAGACACTTAGATCAGGAGATGGCTTTTTAACAAGAAACCCTAGCCTGACACTTGAGAAACCACTGGGCTGTGGAAACTCTTTGTCCTTAACAGAATTAAGAAAAGGCTGAAGTCTTGCCAAGCTCTTTGCCATCTCCCCCTCCCACTACTTGCAACATCTCTGCCTTTGGAGCACCGCGATTCACAACAGTCTTAACTGCAGTTTAGATCTGACCTAGAAGTGTCAGCTTAGGAGATGCTGGTGCTCTGATAGTCTCCATGATCCTGGTTTCATCAGCATATAGAGGTATGGCCATATGTACCTGTGTTCTTTGACTCCCTCACCTCCTGCCACAAAGCCTCTATAAACCAGCAGCCTCTAAGCTAAATTGCTGTCTGTGCCAATGAAAACAAAATACATCCAAGGAGATTCCATTGGTTAGAGAGTTTGCATTCTGATACTTGCCTTTATGCAAATGTTTAGATTTATTGTTATAATTCAATAATGCATAAGAGTTTATTAACTATCACCCACCAAACATCAGGGAAAGGCATTTTCATCCCTCAGCAGGGAGAAGCAGCATTGCCAAACCTTTGAAGAGAAGCCTGGAAATGTTGTGAGATAAAAAGATTTTCCTACAGGATACTCTGGAGGAAGACACCAATTAAACTAAAAAGTCAGTCCTTTGCAAGAATGTGCCAACTTCCATACAATCTGATAGGAATTTTCTATTTGAAAGGATTAGAACAGGCAAAAACTAGATGAATATCTCTGAAATTCAGTTTCTTAAAAAAATGTGATTGAGAGGGATGTTGCTTTCCTAATTTGGGAAAAGTTTTTTTAAAAAATCACTAGAAATTCAGAATATTTGAATGTCTGCTTTACAACCATCTGTAACTTCTAAGTAGGCACAACTCTGTCTTATGATAAATAATATATCTTACTGACTTGAAAAAAAAATTGACTGAGACAAAATAATTATTCAGATGTCAGTGAAATGAAGTTTGGTTTAAACAGGGTGTATAGCATTTGGTTTCTGCAGTTTGAACAGTATTAGTTCAAAAGCTTAGAATATGTGGTTAACATACATTTGGAGGGCTATTTCTATGCATAAGCTCTCAACTGATCAAGCAAAACAACATATTTTTATATGCAAATGGTTAGTCAAGTGCCTAGGTAATTCCGCAAGAATTAATTGGATGACATAAATAATAATTCCACATTCAAGTTATGGATATTTGTACTTACTATAGCACAAGTAGCTATGGTTGGTGTGAAATTCACAACTCTTTCTTTAAAATAAAGATGAATGATCGGATCTGAGCACTCTCAACAAAAACAGAAGTGAATACCTCTTGGAGAAAATGTCACATGTTCATTGATTTTCCTGTTTTGCTAGCACCCAAGGGATGATTATCACTGAAGTATTTAAGAAGCTGAGATTTATCTTTCATCAAGTAATAATTTTCTTTAAATAATAATGCAGTCAATTGGAATAAAAATGCTTGTTCATAAAAAGAAGAAAGCATTACCAGTGTATGTAATACAGATAACCAATGAAACCTGAACAATACTGAATTAATAATTTAATTTTCCTCTGATAATAAAACCTAGGTAAAAACCCAGAGAAAACCATAAGTATTTTCATCACACCTCCAGTGCATAGTCACAACCCCATTTTCTTCACAGCTGTGCCAGGACCAGGTCTCTTGCCTAAGCCACGTGTGCCTCCAAATACATCATTATGGAGGTAGACATTTTACCAATATGAGCATCACCAGCTGTGGTGTAGTTGGTTAAACCTGGATGGCTGCCAGATGCCTACAAAGCTGCTCCCTTAGTCCGTCACCTCAACAAGACAGCAGGAGAAAATAAGATGAAAAATCTCATAAAACCAGTACACCTGTTCCCCTCAGAGACAAGCTGAATGCCTCCTGCTTTGAAAAGTCAGCAACAAGTACTCTGGAGTGGCAAGCTTGAGAAGTCAGAAAAGAAAGGACAAAAAAAAATCCTAACAGTCAAATGCTGACTTCCATAACACATATATAGAAATTGCCTGATGGTACTGGACACCCTAATATCACTGACTGAGGTGGGGTATTACGTCTCTGACATACTGCTTAAGCAACTGAGTTTAGGAGCCAAAGTTAACCTACTGAAGGAATAATTAATTGCACATGAAAGCTTTGCCATGACATTGTTCTGAAACTTTTCTTTGGTCTGAAATGTTATCTGACACTATTTTCAGCTGTCCCTGAGCAATGAGACAAACTTTCAGCTCAACGGAAGAGCTGTGGAGATCATACTAATGGGCTCTTCACTACACTGGGCAAGTTCTGACCTGGGGCAACTCACACATTGCAGTCAATTAGTTTAGTATAGCAGTTAGGGGCTTTGGGGGTGGAGAAAAACTCTTCAACATGGAAGACCATGGACAGAGCTACTCTTCCTGTCTTCTAGATGTTATGAGAGCTTTATCTGTAGAACAGAGCTGGACTGTTCTATCCATGTCAGTACTTTCCCTTTGACAGCTGAAAGGTTGAGCAACTCATTCAATAACTAGAGAAATCACTTTCTTTTCTTTACAGCCTACTTTTTAATTTAAATGCTGGTTTTGTGGGGGGATTAGAAAGCTTAAACCCAAATTCCATCCTTTATAGTGACACAGCTGTCTCTGAAGCCATGGAAAGTTGTACTCAACATACCTGACTCTAGCTTTTGACCAACAACTCTTATTCAGTCATTTCCAAAGGAGGCCAATCTCTGCCAAACACATGATGTGCAGGAAAGGATGCCAAAGTGCCAGTTATTCTCAATGAACACATTGAAAACCTGCAGGGATTGCAGGACCACAGCCATGCCATGGCAGAAATCAGTCAGTGAAGGCTGCAGTTCAGGCATGGGTCTCAGACTGGAGTTATTTCAGGTCACCACAAATGATGAGATGGTCTGCATTGTAAGCTCCTGGATGAATGGAGTCAGTGGGGGCAGAAGAAATTGACACTGTTGAGTCACCCCAGGACATAAGTATCTGTCCAACCTGGCCTTCTCCCTCAACCCCTGGGAAGACCGTGGTAGTAATGCCCTATCTGGAAGTGACTCCAGCACTTCTGCCCCCTTGACTTTTTCTGGAGGAAAGAGGGCTGCCTTTATTGCAAGGCTGATATTACTCATTTTAGTGACTGCAGAAAGCAAACAGCACTACTTTTATCTTTGTCCACATTTCCCTACGATCCCTATCCAGTATACTTTGTAAGTCTGCACTAGTAAAAAGATCTCAAAGATGGTATCCTCGCTTCCTGGACACTCATGAACAACTATTGCCTTTGCAGCATGAATGGTATATTACTGGAAACAGCAGGTGAGGTAGGGGTCAAATGTTCTTTAAGCCTGTGGGTGCTGGCAGGCAAGCAGACATTCCCTGCAGCAAGGATGGTATGTAATTGGTCTCTTCCTGATAATCCCTTGCAAGATGCTTGTGGGTCCCTGTGAGAGCTGATGCTAACAGGAAGCAAATCAAACCTGACAATCTCCCTATCCCGCTGATCAGTGATTCACCATTGCAATTGCTTCTAATAAGACCTAATTGAATCAAACTTGAGGGTTCCTTCCCCTGATGCACAACATTACTGTCTTAAAAGTTTCTCTCCTTGTTTTTTCTTCGCCCAGCTACTGATACTTATTAAGAAAAGCTGCTTCTACATATGTTATGCAAGGCATTTTGAATCTGTTTACTGTTTAACAAAGCCCAAGGTGCAACAGAATAAGATGCAGGAGATTAGGTCCTAGAGAGTGAAATGTCAGACTCCATGTATTTAAAACCAGCAAATGCAGCCTAATCCATTAAAGAACCCTGAACAAACAAATTATTATCATTTGTGCAGTTTTAGAGAGCATTGGAAAAGTGAAGGATAATTATAGGGGGAAAGGTACACTGTCTTATGGACCCTTATTGCATGGAAGTGCAATGAAGTCAGCAATACCTCGGGTTTGGTGTTAGGCATTGTTTTCCTTTTCTTTCTCCTCTTTATTCTCTGGTAGATGCTTTACATCACTGGACCTCTCCTGAGACTTTTCGAATAAAAAACTGTGACTGCATGGACAGAAATGTAGAATCATAGAGACACCAAGTTGGAAAATAGCTCTTGGATCACCCAAAAGGTGGACTTCGCAAAAGAGACAGATAAAAGAGACAGACTAGAGCGTATTACCAGTAAGAGAAGCATGAGGAAGAGCCTGTTGTTTCTGAGGGACACTAAAGAACACATGTTCAATGGAATTAAAAAACTTATTCAAGACTATGGTTGGAGGTTGAGTGTCTTTAGATCAGAGAGGCGAATGTTGAAAGAATTGCCTAGAAGCCCCATACACAGCAGTATTATGGAGTCAGTTAGGTAACCTTAAATGAAGGAAGATTAGGGAGTCCATTGTGTATGTGACACACTGGAGGTACCATGGATCTAAAACCAGAGAGACAGTGTTGAAGTTTTTTCAGAAGCAGGAAAGTCCCACTGTACTGAAACTTGCTGTTTCTAGATTGTGTCCTCTCTCTGCACATGCATACCTAATTTGAAGATCAGGCAGTATTTCCACTTCCGTAAATACAGCTTGGTGTCCAAATGATTTCCGAGTCTAAATGAGACTGTTAGTATTGCAACAGTGTCTTATGGGAGAGAAGGCTGTGCATTAAATAGATCTATTTAATTTCTCTGCTCAGTGGTTAAATGTGCACTTGTGTTTCTTACCTCTCTGCTGATACTGAGTGTTATGAGCCCTGTGACTCAAGACCAAGACCACTGGAAATTTAAATTCTGAGTAGTACAGATGCCAATAAAACATTATATTTATTGTAGTTCTCTGCCCTGGGGCAAGCTGTCTCCCTTGCAGCCTTTGATGATGAATTCCCTAGGAAGTGATAGTGCTGTTTCTCAAGTCTTTCAAATAGTGAGACAAAATACCTAAGGAAAAAAGTAGGGAGAGGACAAATAGATTGCAACAATACATAGACTTTTCTAATACTGAAAATTTTTGGCTGGCTTTGCACTGAAGAAAAATGTCAAGGTTAGTTGACCATGATAAGATTTAACACTGATGGTGCTTCCAGCATTTGGAGTGGCTGAAGCAGGAGTGTTTAAAAGTTATTTTACCTCATACTATTGATGATGCCTGCAAAGATCATGCATATATGAGTTTTCATTTCTCTGTAGCTGCAGTTGGTTCTGACACTGGGACAGCAATTTGCAGAATGCCATCAGGGATGCTGGATTTGTGGAGCTACACAAACCTGCTGCACTGTTAGAAGTGACAGTGAGCACCTTCCCTCTCATCCTTTCCTCTTCTGCAAGTGCATGCTGTCACTTCTCAGGAGGGCTACTTTTTGAATTGCCATTTGTTGTCACGGGAAAGGTCAGAGGCATGTAGGAAAGGGAAAGAGAAGCACAACTCTGCACAAGAAGTTGTCTCCTGAGCCAACTGAACTGCATGGATGTCAGGCACATCATGTTCTCTCCAAAGAAGGCTTCTACAAAATCCCTGACAAAAATCTTTCCTGACAAAATCCTTGCAGTTTGGTAAATCCCCCTGTGAATTATCTTCTCTGATGCTCCCAATTAAAACAAGAAATACCCCACTCAGCCAGCAGCAGCAATGCCTGAAAGCCAGTCCCAGCCAGCCCAGCCTCCTGCCATTTCCCTCCAGGCTGTGACTAGGTAAGTGCTGGCATAGTGGTATGGGGAGAAGTTACCAGCTGGAGGATGCCTGACTGTTTTTGCCAGCTGCTGGTGAGTTGAAGAGGTTCTTGTTTGGTTAGGAGGATGCTGGGTTGGGAGGTAGTTCCAGTGAAACCAGTGGGGAAATTTCCCCCTGCCTGCCTTCTGACCCCACAAAATGTGTTTCCACTTTTGCTGCTCACATGCACAAAGCTCTTGCTTTGCTTGCCCTGCAGGTAAGCAGGTATCCAAGGCTGCTAAGAGCCTTTATTTCTCTAACAAATCATTTTATTTCTGTAACAACAACCAGCTGGTGAGCACAAGTCTGAGGAGATATCTGAGTGGTTCTGGGAACAGTTTGCCTGATAGTGGACAAGCAAGATCTGGGTGATCCTGCCTTGTCTGGAGGCTTTGCTACAGACCATTGCAACTAGTATATGCCTCACACTAGGATGATTTCATTGTTGTGAGGACAGCCTGAAATACCTGAGGTGGTGGCAAGCAGTCCATGCTCCTTTGCAGTGATCTAGGTCAGGGCAGTGTAGCCTCTGAGGTGCCTTTGCTGTGGCTTTCAGCCTGTTGTAATTCCTGTTCCCCCCTTTCCCTTGTGCAATGCAGGAGCACTAGAACTAACTCTTGCTTAGGAAAGGAAGCTAAAAAAAAAAATCACATTTTGGATGCCTTGAGGAGCTAGAAGTGGAAAGCTTTCCACTTAATTACACACGGTAATGAGAAGTTTCAGAACAAAATCAGGGAAAGTGCCAGGGGCAGGACAATTTCAGTGGAAAGGTTTTGTGTATCAACAGTTTGGATCTGCTTTGATATTAATAATCTGGATTAACTTTTTCTTTCTTACTATCACTAGCATTCTTTATTTCTATCTATCTGATTTAATTAATGAAGAACCTGTTGGCTCCCGCATTGAAGCAGATGTTCCACATCCTTCCCCTTGGCAGGCAGTACCAGCACTCAGTTCCAGACAGAATGGCAGCTTCTTGGCCAATATTTGGTGGGGGTAATTAAGTGCTGCTGGGTCTTAGTCTGCTGGGATGGTGTGCAGGCGAGCATATAATTTCTGACCAGATAGATCCATTATATGTGTATTTAGGGAAGGAACTACTGCAGTGAAACACACTAGCATATCACATACTGTTTTCTAAATCTACGTTGCAAGGGATTATTAGCTACATGGCTGTTACCTGACACCATGGTTTTGTCATTCCCAGTATCCTCCAAGCACCTTTCTCAGGGCAGCTTATTACAGCTCAGTCCTCACACTGGGGACCCCCGAGACAATGTTGCTGCTTTCTTAGAGCTTTCAAGGACAAAGATTTAACTTGTGTAGACATGGCATTTTTTGACATGTTTTAGTAGGCATGGTGTTATTGGGCTGATGGTTGAACTTATTGAACTTTTAGGTCTTTTATGACCTTAATGATTCTATGACAACCATGGACATGGTGCTCAGTTTTGCTTTATTGTCCAAGACACCCTGCATTATACAAGCCATTGCTTACGTATTCCAGGCTTTATGAACTTGCAATTTTGTGGCCTCCCCTGCACACCCTAAAAGCTTGTCCTTTAAGTGTTATCTCTGGATTTGGAAATCCTGTAAAAACAAAACCAACTGGTTTTGGCTACTCTGCCAAACAGTTTCTCTCTGTAAAAAGACTGATTTTTCTCTCTGGGTGAAGTAAAAGGTTACAACAATATTTAGTTTGAAATTTCTTGAGATCAGGCATTTATTTTTATTCACTCTCTCAGTGTACATGTGTGTGCATGGAAAGTACCTAGAAGTGAGTCAGCATTACTCAAAGTGAATAATTGGCCACTATTTCTGGGATGTTCATTCAATATTACATGTGAGTTTCTCTTCCTTCCAATCCAGGGTAGGATTATTTGCACATCTTCCAGACTGCTGTAGACCATAACGCATTGGCTTGGACAACAAAGAAGGGACTATCTCACACTCACTGGTATCTTGACAGAAGGTTTGATAATGGACCAACACTACAACAGCGACAACAATTAGAAGTGTTTTGATCTCCTCTCCAAACCAAGAGGCTTGCCTCTGCCTGATTTAGTTTACAGCATCACAGAAAGGTTTGTTGCCTCATGAAGCAGCAGGATCTCTGCGAGAAGTGTCAGAACTCTTACCACTCTTCCTGTCATTAGATTAGACACCCTCAGGTGTCATTAGGTCAGTCTCAGGGCAATGTAGATTTTGTAGTGAAATTGAAAGGCACAAAAGAAACGAAGAGGAAAGAGAAAGATCTGCACATAGATGGATTTGGAGAGGGAGGTTTAATTTCTTATTTGCTGTTTACTTTGGATTCATTTCTCAGGGCGTATACTGGTCTGCAAGGATAAATTTGTGATACTCTAGAGAAGTTACCTTTCTCAGGAATGATTTCAGAGTATATTTTCAGAGTATATTTTCTCTATGAGCTACTTCACTCAATTCATTGCTCAGTCACAAGAGCTGTTGACCCTTCTTTTTAACAACTGCCTGCGACAATGTAGGGCAACTTTTCTTCCCATTTCAAGGATCCATAGTCTTTCCTTATAATCAGGTACCAGCTCCAACAGTAATCTCTTTGCGAGGACTTGTGTTTCTTTTTTAGCAGTTTCCTCCCTCTCCAGCAAAGAGTGGTGGCATTGACCTGCCCCAGGCTTCTGAACAGCAATGCCCTAGCACTACTCTGTCAGCCACGGTAGCCCACCTGTAACAACGAGACTGTCTCTGCAAGGGATGCTTGCATGGGTAACACCTTGGTGCTTTCCAGGGAAGGCCCAGCACAAAGCTTTGTGTACGGAAGAGGAAAGAGACCACGTCTTATCTCACCCGTGAGGGTCTTGGGTCTCACAGGACCTGGTGACAGTTGCTCCCTGATGTTTCTCTGTCTCTGCATGACATAGTCTAGCCCTTCTTCAGATAATTTATATTTCAAGCACTCATCAAAGAAAATAATCATTGTTGCAATCTGCCTCCTCTGGCTTTAGAGGGTGTTAATGGTAGGAGTACAGGTCTTGGAGTGATGCCACCTTGTTTCCTTGACTCTCCTATTTCCCCTGTTTTCACTAAAAGTTCTTCCACTAAATTATGGAAGAAAATCCAGATTTGGTTTACTTTGTTAGACAGAAGTGACCCTATTTTATACAAAACAGGTAAAAATTAAGAGGATTTGTGCTTTAAATTTCTGCAACCAGTTCCACATTTAATATCGATGCAAGAGAATACATTTGTGTTCAATATATACTGAAGGAAAGGTATGTATGTGGATCTGCTGGTCCAGCAAGACAATGCTGGTGCTGGAACAGAGGCTATGGTGTGTTTCTTCTTGCTCAGATCAGCCTCTGTGCCTCCACAGCACTGCCTGTTACTCCAAGATGCATGAAAAAGAAGGGTAATTTTGGTTGTGGATAAGGCACCTAGCAAGAATCCTCTGTTTGGCCATCTACTTAGGTCATCTTCAGTCACTTCTGCATTTTTGAGTCCTTCAAAAGCTGAGTGCAGCTGAAGGATGGAACCAGAGGGTTGGAGGGAGTGTTGAGAAGTGAGGTCAGCTGAAGCTGGCTGTGGTGAGTGGTGAGGGGGGATTCCCTTCATTAGCTACGCTCTTTTTCTCGTCCCCTTTTTTTGGCCCCATGGGACCTCTCTTGGGAGCTGGAGGGCTGAAGCCACCCTGTGCCTGCTGCCAGTGGGAGATGGGAAAGCATCCAGAGAACCTCTGGAGCTTACTGCTATTGACTGGATAGAGAGCAAGGGGGAGCCCTGCTGGTGAGTGGCTTGGAAAAAAAATAAGAGAGCAAAGGGAAAAAACCAAAACCCTTAATACAGGGAGAAGAATGCCGGCATTTATGAGTGATTTGGCATAGCATCTGCTGTTCAACGTAAGTGAGAAAGAGTTTCCAGTGGTCTCACGTGTCCAAAGGAAAGTGGCTAATATACCCGAGATGCCTGTTGCTTTAGTCATTTCAGTTCCAAAGAAAGGTTGGGAGTGGAGGGAAAAATAAACATCCTTTACAAAGAGTTTTTAATTGTTTTTTCAAGAAACCAATTCTCTGTGGGCTATAAAGGGACTGAGCCTACAGACACAATGTTAGAACAGCCTATTTGTTCTGTATCGAGAAAGGCAAGGGGTGGTTTGGAGCTTGTAGTCTTTAACACCTGGAAATCCAGCATATGGCTGAGTTATTGAGGAACTGGTACTTTCAGTTTTGAATATGGAGTATCATCAGCACTGTTTATTTGCTTATTTTTCTGGGTTTGAAGCCTGCTCAGCTGAAGGCAACACCAATCTTGTCATAATGGGATCATGCTGGATACTGCATTTTCATGTAATGAAATTGTATGAAATTGTTTCTTCAACATACTGCAAACTTTCTTGGATACAAAAGCAGTTACAGATCTGAGGATCAAGAAGCTGAAGTTGTAAGAGCAAGAGAAGAGAGAAGCTCAAGTGATGCTTTAAAGACGGAGACAGTATGGAAAGAGGCACCAAGAATGTCTGTGCTTGATCCCCTGGGGATTGGTTTACTTAAATTAAAGCACAAGCCTGTAAGTAAGCTTGAAAGCCAGGTACCTGAATCTCAATTTTAATTAGGTTTTGTGATGACTGAGAAGAAAACATAAAGTACGTGAAACTAACTATGGAACCACAGCTTTTGATGGCCTTAACTATAAAGAGAGCAAGGACTTGAAAGAGAAAAAAATATTCATACGGTTTTTGTGAGTGCTGTGGTTGATTGGGATTTTTTCAGACAAAGCAAGTCTAGCAGGACCCGACTGGCAGACCTTGGGATGTAGAAGGAAATCATGAAAAGTAGGACTAATTTCAAATGCAGGACTGAAAAACTTGACTCTCTTAGAGGAAAAGGTGAAGGGATATAAATGATGCCTCTGAAGTATTCTGTACAATAAGACAATGAATTCTGATCAATCCAAAATTAAGTTCTTCAGTAAGAACTTTTACTAAGCAGAGATGCTACTGCATTCTTCCCAAAGACAAATTATTATAAAGGGCTTGTTAAAGGATCTTTTGATGATTCAATATCTTTACTGCATGCTACAACAATAGACTGCTGTGCTAGTGACCCTGCATAGTTTTTCTCACCACAGACTGAAGAATGATAATTGTATATCTCTAAATTTCTTGAACTGGTGTCTTTGTTTTCCACACTGAGTATTTGTAGATATAAAGAATAGTGACTTAACTTTTTTTTTTTTTTTTTTCCCCATGAGTAGTACTAGGAGTCCTCTGTCCGAGTTACATATATACTCGTATATACTAAACTGAGTCAAACACCCTAAACCTTTTTGGCACAAAAGCCCATGTGTTCATTGACAATCACACAGGCTTACACCTTGCAAAGAAGTGGGTACAGAATTGAAAGTTAAACAGACTCAACACTGAAGTGTACAGATTTTTATGTCTCAAATCCTGTTAGAAAGTTAACTTACAGCTTTCTTGTCAATCTTTTTAATGATATCCCATTAGAAAAACTAATTTTTAGCTGATTGTAGTGGTTAAACTTTTTTTAATTACTTTTTTGCTACAAAATGTTATAAGATTGCGCTGCCATCTCACAAATCTTTATGTTCCTAAGTTTGTCTGCACAAAGTCACACAATGATGGACCACTCATAATGTTCAGTCTTTCCACAGTCCAATTTTAAATGCAGTGAAAACAGTGAAATTCACACTACCTGTCCTTTGGTGATATTCCACAAAATAACATGTAATCTTAAAAGTAATCTTAAATCTTAATCTTAAAGTGTACTTTGTCACTTGCTGTAAAGATGCATTGAGTACATTGCAATTGTACTTGATAATTCTTATTAGGAATGTATTTGAAAGCTGATGACAAATGTGATTGGCTGTGCTTGACATTCTTTCTGACTCTGTTATTTTCAGCTTCTCTCCAAAACCTGAAGTTTACAGTATATGTGTTTTGCAGTTACAATGAGAATGCACAGCTTTGATGACATTGAGAAAGAGATAGTTGAGAAAAGTTTTTTTTCCATTGGACAAAAATACTTAAAACATTTTAAACTTTTTCAAGAGCAAACTTATTTTACTTTTCTCTTTCTCAATTTCCTCTTTGAAAACAGACAAAAGAAAAGGAAAGATTACATTCACTTTCTTTATGCTTCTGACAACCTAAAACCTTTGGGCATTTAGGTAGAATCATTAAATGTTATCAAAACACTACTAGTTCTTGTATAGATGTCCTGCACTCAACACTGAGAAGGGGTAATTGTTACTTCTTAACCTTTTTAATCAAAAATTTCTTGTAGATCTAAATTTCCAGCAGGCATTTTCAGAAGGCTATAGGGTAAAACTGCAGTTGCCACACGAAGAAAATTCAAGCACAATGATAGAATGTACATGGTATTAAGGTATAGAAAATCCGTAGTTTTACACAACAGCATCACAATATCATCTGTTTCGCTCTGCATTTCTTTCCTAATAGCTCTTAACAGTTTGTTTGCTTTTTTGGCTGCTGCCAACCACTGAGCTGACATTTTCATTAAACTCTTGTCATCACACCCAGTCCTTACTGTAATTTTTCACTATTTTTCTTACTGCCTTGAGAAATTTTTTAATGGCAAGAAAACTTTATCTCCTTGCTCATCTACCACTTTCCAGGTCTGTTGTGAATGTATGGTCACAGACTGTTGGTGGGTGACCTTCCTTTGCAGTAATTGACTATTACCCCAGAACTTCTGTGTCTGTTTTTTAAACTTATATTTGGCAAGACTATTCCTACTCTACCAGTGGTTGCTTGGTGTCCTTAGAGACTTCAGGTGAAGGAATTTATTAAAATCTGTAAGAAATCCAAGAAAACTATATCATGTAAATGTCTCTTATGTAAATGTTTTTTCATCCCTTCGAAGACCTCTAATAAGCTTGTAAGAAAGGACTGCTTTATACAGAAGACATACTAAATCTTCTCAAATAGATTTTACTTATCCAGGTTCCCTCTGGTTCTGCACTTCATTGTATTCTACATTTTTTACTATTGTTAGACTAACAGGCCTGTAGTTTCCTGTAATCTTTGAAAACAACACAAGAAAAAACTCAACCTTCAGTTCTCCAGTACTGAAGTTTTTTGAAGTATGATGTTACATATGCTGTTAATAATTCAGTTATTTCATCCTTTGGGTGGCTTGGAGAGTGCCCTCTGTTTTGTTGACTTGCTACTGCTCATTGTGTCAACCTGCACTGTAATTTCTCCCACACCACAACTTCACTCTTGGAGAGGTACTCTGATGAATTGCCTCTTTCACTCCTTCGTCTTTCCCTGAAAGAAAAAATTCTCTTGTGTGCATCAGCCTACAAGTTCATATAAGTTCACCCCCCCATAGTTCATACTGATGCAATACATTCATTTAACCTTTGGAACACTCTCCCTTGCTCTTAGCCCACACCTTGGCTATGAGTTTTACATATTGAATCTGCTGAGATTTTTTGTTCCTTATGATAAAGAAAGAGGATTTAAGAAGTAGCTTTAGTGCTTTTTCTCATGTGTCCTGTTTTTACCTGCATTTCTGCATTTAGTGCCACTGTTAATTTCCCCTTTACATTCTCTACTTGGAAACAACTTCAGGTATTTTTTAATTTTTAAATTTTCTGTTAAACCACAATGTCTTCCTTAATCTCCTTACTCTTTTAGAATAATTTAGATACAACTGAATGAACTAATATATGTCACATTCATGCTGAAAAGTAGAAGAACAGACTAAGTCAAATAAAAGGAGGCTTCAAGGCAAAACATAAATACCTGCTTATCTTTCAATTCCCTTTGCTTCCCCTCGTCCCCCATTTTTTCTATTTTTTGTCCAAAAAAAAATTTTTTTTCCTAGGCAAAGAAGTTTACAAATATAGTATACTTATTTCAACGAGTTGCATTTCTGTACTTCAATAAACAGGTATGAGCTAAGGAGAAAAGGCCAGTCACAGTAAAGTGATGCTGATGTGACTGTATTGAAACCCTCTCATGAAATTCTTTGCTTTAGGAATCTTATGTGCTTCATGACTCTATTTCAGTGCTTCCCTTTTCTTCCATTTCCTGGCTCCTCTCCTACAGTTTAACACATCACATAAAGGAGCTCAGTGACCTACTCAGCTCCTGCTACTGTCTTGCTGATGGTCATTACACTGGACTGCATAGCCCATGATGATTTCTAGTCAGAATAACAACTTGCATATATTTGAGCTGTGTCTGCTACTGTAAGAAGTAGTGAGATTTGTTTATTCCTTCCTCCTCCTCTGATCTAATAAAAAGGTTATTGCTACATCAGAGCAATTTGCTGAATTAAAAAACATTAAGTGAAAATATAATTTTCTTAATTTTCTTCTTTTTTTTAATAGGGAAGGTCTATCTATATCTTCTATATCTCTCCTCTAAAATATGAAAAAAAAAGTATTGAGGTAAACATAACACTTTATGTAAAACCTAATATAAGTAATTATTTCTTTCCTCTGCCCCTTTAATTCCTTTTTATCTTTCCCACAATTTTTCTTCGTTTTCCAGTAATAACCAGAGGGAGACAGGAGAGTTACAGGGAAATACAAAATTAATTTTTCTTCCTGTAACTGTGAAGGGAAGGCCACTAAGGTCCTAAAATCCTCATTTGAAGGGAATTTGTGGAGTCTGTAGGGAAAATACTTTTGAGTTCTTGGTCAGTACTTTAAACAAATGTTCTTGCTGACTCTTTGCTGCCTAAGGCAGGACGCAACTCAAAATACACCTAGCTTTGCATCAGGCAGGTCTCATTTTAACCTTTCAGCTTAGATTAATATACATCGAAGTATCTGCCTATTGTTCATGTATAAGCCCACCTTCCATATGTGCTGCTGTCATTTTTTCTGTTCCTGTTGTCTCTTTGAGTCCTTCCACAAGAATGGTTGAATCCATTGGCACCTGTAAAGGTTTTTACTGGATTATATTCATGACATCATGTGCATTGAGGATTCTCATGGAAAAGATAGTGAATGCACAGTGGAAATAAAGATATTGCTGTTCTTTAAAGGTGTATTAATGATAAGCGACACATCTGACACCATGATATTAATATGTCTCCAGGCTACCTGTGGCCATTTCATAGAATCATAGAATCATCAGGTTGGAAAAGACCTCCTAGATCATCGAGTTCAACCATCCCTATCAGCCATGAAACCATGTCCCTGAGAACCCTGTCTACCCATCTTTTAAATACTTTCAGGTAAGGTGACTCAACCACCTCCCTGGACAGCCTGTGCCAGTGCCCAATGGCCCTTTCCGTGAAAAAAAATTTTCTGATATCTAGGTTGAACCTATACTGGTGCAGCTTGAGGCCATTCCCCTTTGTCCTGCCCCATGACACTTGGGAGAAGAGGTCAACTTCCTCCTCTCTACAACCTCTTTTCAGGTAGTTGTAGATTGCAATAAAGGCTCCCCTCAGCATCCTCTTCTCTAGGATAAACAACCCCAGCTCCTTGTAAGACTTCTTCTCCAACCCCTTCAGCAGCTTTGTTGATCTTCTCTGAACTCACTCCAGAGCCTCAACATCCTTCTTGAGGTGAGGGGCCCAGAACTGAACACATGATTTAAAGTGTGGTTTCACCAGTGCCAGGTACAGGGGCAGAATCACTTCCCTGGACCTGTTGGTCATGCCATTTCTGATACAAGCCAGGATGCCATTGGCCTTCTTGGTCACCTGGGCAAACTGCTGGCTCATGTTCAGTCAGCTGTCAATCACCGCCCCCAGGTCCATCCTTCTCATTCAGGCTTTTTTTTCACAGTGCAGGTAGAGGAATTATGATGGAGTGATCTGTCACCATCTGAAAGGCATGAATGGGGCAAAGCAACTCTACCTTCACTATACAGTGGAGCAGGATGTGGACCCTCTGTCACAGACAGGTAAGACTTGAGGTGCTTGGAGTAGCGTGGTACCTTAACACCTGGTGACTGCTGACAAAGGAAGATGTCTGATGAGGAACCTTGCAGCTGACAAGGGAAAATGTCTGATGCTCTAGGACTGACTGGTCACGTTGGAAAGATGACGATATTTGGGTGAAGGCAGGCCATGCTGGAGGGTCATGAAAGGCATATGTGGGTCTTTGTGGAGAATGACGAAGCTGGTGGGCTCCAGAAAAAGCCCTGTGCTGGCCAAGGTATTGACCCATGCCATCCTGGAGTTCCTGAGATCAACATCTTTTCTGTGGGTTTACCCCCAGAGACAAGCCACATCATTCTGGGCACAAGATACCTATATTTGACAGGCCCATTTCTGCCATGTTGGAGGGACAAACGTCTCAGAAGGCTGAGAGATGTTCTGCTGCGTGGCCTGTTCTCAGCAGGCTTGTCTCCCTGGAATGCAGAGCAGAGCTTGGCAACACCAAGGACAAGCACTGACATGTCCCATCGGCTTCACTCTGGCATTGCTTTTTAAACAACAGAGTGGGCTGGACCTGTCTTGATGAAGTGCAAGACAGAGAGAGAAGAACTGGCCTCCCGCCCAGACCAAGAAAATCTAGATTGAATCACACTCACATTCTTCCCTGACTTGACTTTGCACATGCAAACCCATCCACAACAGGGGCTTAGTTATGTGTTCATGCCAAAATAGAGTGTCTGTGGATGAGTAGATCTCCTGGCACCTCCAGTCATGTCTTGTGGTCAGGTCAGCTGTGGAAATCTTTGTTGACTACCAAACACATGTCTAGGAAAGTTTTCTTGTCTCTTTGTCTTTGACTGGTGTGTATGAGCTTTATACAGCACTGCAAGAAAAGCCCCTCTTGGTGATACAGGTGTGTGCTTTCAAAGTCTTGCAAGAATCCTTTGTTCCATCAAATATTTCTTGATATACAAACTATTTGGGAAGTATGGACACTTTTGTACTACTTTCATGCAATCTGCTTCAGGATTCTGGTCATCTATTAGAACTGTCAGGTGCAACTGTGGTATAAAGAGCCAGGTTGGTACCTGTCTTGTGTTTTCTGGCCATATGGAAGTGCGTAGCCAATGTTTTATTCAGTTTATTTTTTTGTGCTTGATAAGGGAAAAGAAATGTTGTGTTCAGAGAATTTTTCTTATTTTGCCTATACATTGTGGGAAGACCTTTTTTTTAAGATCTAGCTTCTGTATCAAGAGATAAGAGATTTCAGCAATCTCTGGTGATGTTTTCCTTTATGAAATATCCCTCTATTGACTCCCTGTCCTATTATTTGAGGCTTTAAAAAGAAATGAGACCTTTTCAATTTTCTTCTTCAGTTATAAAAAGCCAAAGTTCAAGTCTCTTAACAAATTTCTACACAACATGAGAAAATTAAATGTAACAAAAGATTATATAAAATGTTTTGTTGAAAGATCATGGTAAGGGAAATCTATATACAAGACCAGGAAGTAATGACCTTTTTAATGAGGTTGTAAATCAGCACTTAACGGCAGGTAGATATTCTATAATAACTGGAAGTGTCCCTCTGCCCTCTGATAAATATGTAATAAGTGACCACGTCTCAGAGCCCTGCTTTTGCAAGAACTATGTGCCATGAGATCCATGCAGATTAGTACTTCTGTGGTTTGTGGCTGGCTCAGAACAAGGAAGCCAGTGCTGCAGCTGCTTTTGTGTATCTGCAACTTGCAGGTTATTCTTGACAACCAGTAATTCACATACTCTCACAAAAGGAGAGTTGTCTTGGCCTCTCATTGGTGGTGAAGACCTCATATCACTGTATTATTTGAATCTGAAAATCCTACATTTTTGAGGAGGAGAAGGAGGACATGGAGCAGTTCTTTAGGTTTACTGCACTGTTGTAGGGCGTAGTTTTTGGCAGGTAGCTACTGATGATGCTCTTATACAGAATTGACTGCTTTTTTTTTTTGTTTTTTTTTTTTTTTTATCTTCCTTGTTTTTCTTCTCTCTCTTTTTCTTTTTTTTTTTTTTTTTTTTTTTTTTAAATGTTTCCTGTAAACTATTCAAGGTTTAAATCAGAGCCTATATCATCTTTACTTGACTTGGCTAAGTCTAAAGCCCGTGTCATCTTTTAATTAAATTATTTTACAAGGAGGAAGGGGTGGTGTTAGAAGAACACATGACACCATAAAACAAGAGAAAGTGTTTTGTGATTAATTGTCTTGTGGATTCCAAGGGGGTTTTGTGTCAGATTTTTCTCCCTTTTTGCCATAGCGCCTGCCAAAATCTATGCAGGGCAGCAGGTGCTGAGACCCAAGCTGTGCTTTGAGAAATGGCTCTACAGTTCTTCTCATTCTGGGAGAAGGCTCAGTTTCATTTACAGCTTTTCCAGTTCATATCAGCACTGTGCAGCCTTGGAAGCAGCAGGGAGGAGGGGGAGCTTCTCTGATTCATTGTGGCAGTCGGTTGCTCCACTGATTTCACGTACGATATACACCATAGTGAACACCCTTTAGTCTTTCTGACATGTCCAGGGCCTTCTTCATTGTGACAGCTGAAAACTACATGATTTTCTGTGTTGTAACCCTCCCAGCATTCCTGTAAAGCCAGTACAAGCACAATTGTGAGCAATTATTTTTATTAGTACTTAAAGGAAGTTGAGTATTTCTCATAACACGAAGACCGTCTTTCAACACTTGCACCTTCCCACTATCCATAGCCTTTATCATTTTCTCCATACTACTATTTACATTTTAAGGATGTTGGCTCTTCTCTATGATCAAAATATTGGAAACTTTTTATTATGTAATCACAAAGTTAGCTGACAATTAAAATCCGCATTATCCTGGGGCCTATAGAAGTGCAGGTTAAAAAATAGTCCCTGCTTAGAGTTGTTACACTTCCCACTGGGTCCACTTAGAGGGAAAATGAATTTAGGGGAGCCAGGCCAGTGGAGACTATAAGAACGGGTGGACATGGACGTGCTTGGGTGCACTGCTCCTGAGGAACTGAATACTGGAAAGCTGTAAAAAACGTCGTGCTCATGAGAGTTTATTACAACAGCACTGAAATAGTACATATCACTGCTGAATAAAAATTTGCCCTAGCTGGTTTTTTTTAGGGCAAAATACTTTCAAAGCAGTGTAAATCTTTCTCTTAAAGATGGGTTTATAAATCCTTGTCATGGTTTAGCCCTATATGGCTAAAAAACCTTGCAGCTGATTTTCCAAAATCCCTCACCCCCATTCCCTCACAAGGAAAAGGTGGGGGGAATTAAAGGAAAAAGACTTGTGAATTGGGGGCTAAAAATGCAGCTTTAATGAAATGATAACAATAAAAATGAAAATAGTTAGAAAGTGATAAATATATACAAATAAATAAGAGTGTGCCCCCCACCCCTTGATGAATATACATCACCACAAATGCTGCAGAGCAGACACGAGTGAACGGATTCACAGCTAGGATGGAGCTGGACTCAGGAACTGGATTCAGGAACATACAGATCTAAGATCAGGATCAACTGGACAGGCAAGGTCCTCACTGGATGCTGGCCATCGCAGATAAAGGTGAGACATTCTTCTGGAAAAAATAAGACAGGAGAGAAAATAAGACAAAGCTCTGATTGATCTTCTCTCTATGGACTGGAGAGGTGGTGAGAGGAAAGAAGTCATCAAAAAAACATTGCTGCTCATGTAGAATTTAAAGACAGTAAGCTCCTCTGAATGTAGTGTCTGCAGTTCCCATGGACAGGAACATCCATTGCATGTTATACCCATATTGCTGATCTGAAGCTCTTTGTGTCAGAAGGAACATTGTACCCAGAGGAGCCAACTTGATTCTTCTCACTGCTACACATCCAAGGACACCCCTCTGCAGCTGCTCATCCACTTAATGTAGGCAATTACATTTTTTTTACAGGACTTCACCCCCATTTAGTTTTCAAATGAGGAAGCTGGACAATAATTTCTCTTATATATCCAGTGGTCACAGATTTTTAATGGGATCAGAGCTTATGGCAGAACCAGCTGCTAATAAAGGATTACTTCTCTCTTTGCTCATATTTGCATGAGCAGCGGACTCTAGAACACTATTCTTTGTGATACTCTTCTCCCTGCATGAGCTAAGCAGTTAACTTTTTAGTACAGGTAAGCTGGGAATTAATGTATTAAACTCTCATTTGAAAGGAATCTTCCACAGTTCTTGAACATAACAGATCTATTTTACAATACATGTATTGCAAACTTTAATTTTGCATAACTAAAATTTCACAATATGCAAATGGGATTTCCAGGAATGGGGTAGGCTCTAGAGCCTTTTAACTGCATGTTTAGGGTAGTCCTTTCAGAACTCCACATTTAGTATCCAGCTGCAAGAGGAAGAGGCTTTAGTTATCTTTGCTTCTGAGGAAAATACTCTGTTGAGGGCTGGTTGCTAACTTACTCATTAAAATGACCTGACTCCATTTACTTTGAGCTTGAGGCAATGTTTGGGTAAATTTGGGTTGGACTAATTTCTACTTGGTCGTGTTCTCAATTGTCTTTTACCAACCCAACAATTTTAATGTGAGACAGTGAGAATATTGTCTTCCAAATGAAGTGACCATAGGAAATTCTGGGGGATTATGTTGGCAGTTATGATTTACATGTGTGTGTGTGCCTGTCTTGTTCAGAAAGAGAACTGAGGAGGAAGTTTCCACTTAGACAAAGGTTGTGGCATCATCTTTCACTATGAGTTCTTTCCCCTTGCGTCCGACATCCAAACATTGGAGAGGAAGTCCGTCATGTCCTTTCTCCTGAGGCTGGACATCAAAAGGAGGACAGATATATTTTCATGAGAAAAATAGTTTTCAGTAATCTCTTCTACCCTTCTTCCAGAGACTGGCCTGATAAAATCCAGGAACAGTTGGTTAAAAATGAATTCTAAATGAAATGGAAACGTGCAATGTGAATTGGGATGCTTATTTTGTGACCACCTAGTAGGTATAAAAATAATTATAAAATGAGTGATATTTATCTTCTGCTGACCTTGTTAGGGATAATTCTTGCTGCATTTCTAGGTCATGCTTGAAAACCAAAACTTGTTACTTAGCAAACCTATCTGCTTGTGATACCCAGTCTGTTGTGGAAACAATGAAGGTGTTGTGGCAGTTCCTTACTCCATCCACAGTGCTATGTGGCAACAAAGCTTGGATTGCATTGAAATTTGTGTGTGAAATGTGCTAAAGGGGCTAAAACGGGACACTCAGAGGAATGCATTTAAAATGCCTTTAAAGAACCTGCAGAAAGGGAAATTTATCAATAAGCTATAAACAGGCTCTGCTCTCCCTGCAAATATCATCTGTCAGTAATATAAGCCAGAATACCTGCATATTACTTAGAGCAAGGACTAGGCCTCATTCTATGCATTGTTAATATTGTTAGAGCTGTAAACCCCCTCTAGGCGTAGATGAAATAATACTGGGGTAAAAGAAAATCTGGATTGCTATACTTAATCCTAATTTAGGAGGCAAAATGATTCTTTATCTGTGAAGGGCTCATTTCTATTGATATCTGTCCAAGAAATACTTTTTTTTTTTTTTTGGTTACATGACCATTCAAGAAAAACATCCCTTATTTTCCCAGCTTCATTGATGAATTTATGCTGGTGCAACTTTAAATTTAGATCCTTTCTGTGGGCCACATGTAACTATTCCCCTCTTAGTTTCCTATGTGATCAGACTGACATTAAGAAGGTTTCATATTAAAGCAAATCAATGCCAATATTTTCAAGATCCAATTACATTCACTGTATTTGTTTCCCTACAGGGAGGTTTTCCTACCAATGTACCTGACCAATGAGCAGTGAGATGTCAGCAAAGGACATCCCATGAGTCCATGTGCCATGGTAGGAGTGGGATGCTCCCTTCTGAAGCATGCTGCTGAGAAAGATGCAGAAGCTTTGAGAGGAACTCTAGAGCAAGAAGGCACATTCTTTACAGAAAATAGGAAAAACAAGTAAGAATCAAATTACCTAAGCAAACAGAACAGCAGCTGCACACAGCAGAATGCCAAGGGCTTTTACTGTGAGGTCAAACCGAGTGCCCAGATGCTTAGATTAATCTCAGTTCCTAGCATATATATTTTCACAGGAATTAACAAAAAAGTCACTTGCAGAAAACCAGGGTATCCTTGGATTTATTTTCCTATGGAGGTGAAGGAAGTACAACTAAAGACTACTCATCTGGTTTTGTTGTGTTGGGTTTTTTTCCCCTTTAACTCATTTTGCTACAAAAAATAATGTTTTAGCTTTTTTATTTAATCCTGGTAGTGACCCCATATCTAGAAAAATTATGAAACCGCAGCACATATTCCAAGTAATAAAAATTGTGAATTACAGGCTCCTGCTCAGTGCACTGTCAATATTTTTTATTTTGAATACAGATCCTCCACCTTTCACTGGAAACAGTAAAAGAAATGTCTGTGAAGTTAGATCAAACCTTGAAGTAAAGTTTAGTCTGCTGAATTTTAGATAGATATCATCATTTGGAGTTTTGGTTGTTTACATCTCTGAAATAGTTTACAGCAACAGGTGATCTTTAACATAATCCCACCTAATTACATTTTGGTTCATGGCTAAGAATTTCAGGGCTCTGTAGAAAAGTTTTGAGATATAGTGTTTGAAGCTTTAAAAAAAAAACCTGACAAAATTAATTAGGATCCAGACACACAGACCATTTTGACAGACTTGTTAGAAGGCAGACCATTCAAAAACATGGAAGTGATGTAGAAAGCTAAGTGTAGTCACATTGATAACACACCTGCCTGCATAAAGCTTCTGTTGAGATCTGAAAGCTTTTCTGACTTCATAAAACGGTTGTAATTTTGAAGTATGTTGAAATAAAAGATCCCTGAAGTAAATTTGAATCTAAAAATTTTACAAGTAGCTTTATTATTACCTGGACACATACGACACCTAAAAAAGAGGGCCTAGGTCTCCATGCAAAGGTGAACATATTTGATTAATAGAGACACATGCTTCCTTCCGATTGCAACAACAGTGTCCAGACTACACGCCTAGGGCATTGCTTTCTTTTTTCTCCTAGAAGTCTGAAAACACATGTGGGATTCTTGTTAAGATCCTCTGAGTGGTTTTTAAACATTTTTGTGTTCTGTAAGTATAGTGACTTTTTTTTTCTTTTGTAAAATTACCAGCCATATTATGCTCTTGGTCTTGTTCTTTTTCCCTCTTTCTGCTTCCGGCTTGGGGTTCTAAGACTTTTTCTTCTGTTTTATCAAATTACATGCTGTAGAAAGGCATACATTTCAGAAACAAATGGATTCAATATGCATGAAAATACATACCTTTTAAGGAACCTAAATTAGTAGTTCCACTTCTACCACTTGTTATTGAAGACAGAACTCTGAGAGATCTTTAGTCTAAAGCACAACTTTACAGACATTAGCACAGCAGGATTTATTTGCATGGAAGTCTGACAGAAAATCAGGGAAACCATCAGCAACAACAAATCTGACAGAAAGAGAACTATTACAGCACTAATAAAAGTATAAAGAAAAAGGGCTTTAAGAATCCATAACTTGTGGACATTTCAAAACTGTTATTTGCTATAGTTACTTAGTGCATCTGCAAGTTCACAACCATCCACATCTCCAAACATTTATCTTACAAAAACTAGGAATTAGAATTGTTCTTTTAGTGGAAAAGTAGTGTTTATTCCTTGTCAAGGTATTGAACTGAGAAGAAAAGGATGACCAGATTTTTCTTGAAATCACTTAGTGTTACAAAATCACACTACACAGAAAAGGTGAAGCAGAATAGTTGCTCTGTTGCCTAAACACAGACTCATAGAATCATAGAATAGTTTGGGTTTGAAGGGACTTTGAAGATAATCCATCTCCAACCACACTGCGATGGGCAGGGACATGTCCTGCTAGATCAGGCTGCTCAAGACCCCATCCAGCCTGGCCTTGAACACCTCTAGGGATGGAGCATCCATAGCTTCCCTGGGCAACCTGTGCCAGTGCCTCACTGCCCTTATCGTGAAGAAATTCTTCCTTACATCTAGTCTAAATCTGCCCCTCCCCAGTTTATATCCATTTCCCCTAGTCCTATCACTGCAAGCCTTTGTAAACAGTCCCTCCCCAGATTTCTTGTGGCTCCCTTCAGGTATTGGAAGGTTTCTAAAAGGTCTTCTCTGAGCCTTCTCTTCTCCAGGCTAAACAGCCCCAAGTCTCTCAACCTGTTCTCATAGCATAGATGCTCCAGCCCTCTGATCATCTTTGTGACCCTCCTCTGGACCTGCTCCAACAGCTCCCTATCCTTCTTACGTTGAGGATTCCAGAACTGGACACAATACTCCAGATGAGGTCTCACAAAATGCTTCACAGCATGTTGCTTTTGTGTCAGTGTAGATGGACTCGCTATGTACTTTGTACCATGTCTGTGCTTGCAACCCTGAATTTCAAAAGAGACATGTAAAATTTCTGTGGGAAGATGGGACAGAGGGAGCTGTGAACATTTCCCTATGGGCCAGTGCACATATAACAGCACCTAGTAACATGTGTACATTTCTCCTTAGCTATGTGGATGTATCTTAATCTGGAGTCAAACTACTCTGTTGAAATAAACCTGAGCAATCTGACTATAGGATTCTTCTTGTTGTTTCTGGACCAGACTAAAAAAGGAAAAGGTAAAATTCCAGTGATGCTTTTCCCATCAAAACTGACCAGGGACTATCTAGATGACTGATTATAGCTATAGTTCAGGAAGGCATTTAATTTAATTCCTGAGCACTTACATATACTCAAGTCCACACTTTCTCTGCCTGTTTAAATCTTTCAATGAATAGGATTTTACTGTTTAATGGACTTAGGACTGGACAGGTTATTTGAGATTTTGTTGAACCCATGCCTAGCCAGTGCGATTTGCAGAGGTACTCAGCACCTCCCTGCTCCTTCATTTCTGGAGACTGTAATTTAGAAGGAAATTATTTACAATAAGCCCTTCAGTACATATTTATGAGTTTTCCTGACCAATCACACATGAAGACTGACCCAGAATTATACTTTACCAAAATAAGCTGCAACCTCAAGGGGAGTTGTTGAATCAGACCATTGAAGAAGAAAACAATTGTTGACATAAACTTTCATTGTTCTTTATGAAATTAAATATTTTCTTTTTGAAGTATGTGGAGCTATCTTAGTAATTGTTGAACACCAAGGAAGCAACAAGTCAGTTCTAACCAGCAGCAAATATCATGCATTTAGCTATGTTGTCCTGTTTCCCTAATACAGTAAAACTAGATGTGTCACAAGAGTTAGTTTTCTTTTACCAATATGTCTACAAGTAAATGGTGATATTTCAACAATGCATAGACGCAACCCCCCAGCTGAAATTAAATGCTAATTCACAGTTTCTTTTAGAGTCTTAATAAAGGGGTTTTTTTTATCAGCAGCTACTCTTTAAAAGATTTTTTTAAGTTTTCCTGAATTGGATCATCCATCTCTAGTACGTATTCCAATGAACTCAAGGACTATCTGAATTCTAAGCCTTTTTTTAATGCTTCCTCTCTCAACTTGTGATTAGATGATTCAGTATTTTAAATGAATGCAACTAAACCAGCCACATTTTACTACATGAATGTGCAGAACCAGAAGTAATTCGCATTCTCTAATTTTTCACAATGTTCTAAATGCTATGTAGCTGAGAATTAGTTACTTTGGGTTTTGTCTGCATCTGTTGCCACTCCATACTTCTTACCATTCACTTCCATCACATACAGTTCTGCAGTTTACCCTCAGCTATGTCAGAACCAGAGTATTGACAGGCTCCAGCTGACAGGGTAATTTTATGATTGAACACCATAATCCCAAAAACTTGAAAAAATTTGTCACAATGAATCATGAACCAGTTAGGTCCTCCTTATAGCTATATTTTGTTTAACAACTTTCCAGCAGATAATCTGGTTATTCATTACTTTACTGTGTCCCAGTCCCTTGGTAACTGATATGAATGCAATGCAAACATACTTTTAGGCTTTTATTTTTTTCTCCTGACTGAGCTAGCTAGTTCCTTTTGAGAGGAAAACTGGGTGTGAGGCATGATAGGAAGCATTCCTTATAGACAGTAGAGTTGAGATATCACAGGTTTATCTCTCTCCATTCCCAAGTTACTTCACTGTCAAACCAGAAGGTTTTGTTCCATCTAACATATGCGTGTCTTTCTATTAGAAGATTGTTGCGGAGCAAGATCTCCACAATAAAACATGCTTGAGACTTGAAAATCATGGGGTATTATCTTTGGCCTGTAGGGGGAGGATGAGAGGCCCACGGTGAACTTTGTTGAGCTCCTTTGGGGCAGTTTGCAGTCCTCTTGTACTCTGCATGCTTGCTTCTGAAGCACAGTGTACTTTCACGGGGGAAGGGCTAAGCGCCGTGGGAGTACTGTACAAATTTACCTGGAGGAAGGCAAACAAAGAAGTCAAGAGATGTACATAGGTGATAACAGGGTAAATATTGAAAAGTTGGCCAGTAATATACTAATATAATAGGCTATCAGTAAGGAACAAATAATCAGACATCATGCTGATTAGGCTGAGAACAGTACCAGCCTGGGCTGATAACATTCCTGCTTCCTGTTGGTACAACTTAGGCTGAATGTGGGGCATTTAAGACCATATAGGAAAAGTAAGATGTCAAGATCTCTCTGGTTTTTACTTCCTGAGTTTCCATTGACCAGATCTGATACTCCTGGAGGAAGAAAGAGCAGCAGTAGCAGCATGATGTGTCAGTCCAAAGGCAAAGACGTCTCCATCTGCCCCTTTTCCATTAATTCAGAGAGCCCTCAACTTAAGGACATTATATTTTATTAAGTCAGAAATCTAACACAATTGTATCACACATTTGACTTATTCAGTCAAAACTCTAACTTTCCTTATACCTGGTCTATAGATGTTACTGGAGGTATCCATCAGGTTTGGTAATATGAGTTCTGCTGTGGAAAGGGCATAATTTTTGTCATTTTACTCATAAATCAAACTGTCTCATGCTCTTGTACTCTGAAAGCAGTACTGCTTTGATCTCTATTCCCCTAAAATCTTGTCACCTCTGGGCCACAACCTCCCATGTTGTGAACATTGTCTTGCAGCATTCCTTTCTGAACATTGTATGATGACAAATTGCAGGAGACAGAGTTTGTTTCCCTGTGTTTTTCCTAGGATAATTACACACTTGTAGGCTATGTCATCCTCCTGGGGCACTTCAACCACTCTGACACATAATGGAAAAGTATCATGGCAAGCTGTACACAATTGAGGAGACTCCTGGAGTGCAGTGAAGATAATTTCTTAACCCAGTTAATAGAGACCTGCATCCAAGGGGATGCAATATTAGGCCTGAAGAACATGAATACAAGTGAACTCATCAGTGGCATCAAGATCAGAGGCAGCCTGGGCTGCAGTGACCACACATTGGCGGAGTTCAAGGTAGACTGTAAGAAGAGTAACGCTGTGCCCATTTTTGAAAAGGGTAGAAAAAGGTGACCCTGGGAACTACTGACTTGTCAGCTTCACTTCTGTGCCTGGGAAGATAATGGAACAGGTTGTCTTAGAAGCTATGCTATAGCACATGGAGGACAGAGCGGGGATTAGAGACAGCCAGTATGGCTTCACGAAGGGCAAATCCTATATGACCATCCTAGTGGCTTTCTCAAATGGGGTAACCACAGAAGTAGACACAGGAAAACCCATAACTGTCATCTATCTAAACTCCTGTAGAGCTTTTGACACTGTCCACCACAACATCCTTCTCTCTGTATTGAAGAGATATGGATTTGATTGATGAACTGTTTGGTAAGAAATTAGTTGGACTGTCATGTTCAGAGATTAGTGGTCAATAGCTTGCTATCCAGATAGAGATCTGTGACAAATGGTGTCCCTCAGGGGTCTGTACTGGGACCAGTGCTGTTTAATCTTCATCAATGATATTGACACTGAAGTTCAGTGCATCCTCAGCAAGTCCGCAGATGATGGTAAGCTGAGTGGTGTACTTGCCACACCAGAGGAATGGGATGTCATCCAGAAGAACCTGGGCAGGCTAGAGAAGTGGGCCTGTGAGAACATCATGAGGTTCAATAAGGTCAAGTGCAAGGTCCTACACCTGGCTTGGGGTAATCTGCAGTTTCAATACAGACTGGGAGTCAATGTGAAAGAGAGCAGCCCTGGAGAAAAAGATTAGTGGGTGCTGATTGATGAGAAGCTCAGAATGAGCCAGGTATGTGTGCTCACAGCCCAAAAGGCCAACCATATCCGGGGCTGCATCAAAAGAAGCATGACCAACAGGTCAAGGGAGGTGATTCTGCCCCTCAGTTCCTTCTTTTGTGAGACCTTATGTGGAGAATTGTGTCCATATCTGGAATCCTCAGCATAAGAAGGATATAGAGCTGTCAGAGCAGGTACTGAGGAGGGCTACAAAGATGATCAGAGGGCTGGAACACCTTCCATATGAGGACAAGCTGAGAGAGTTTGGTTTGTTTAGCCTGGAGAAGAGAAGGCTCAGGGAAGACCTTATAGTGACTTTCCAATACCTGAAGGGGGTTACAAGAAAGCTGGAGAGGGACTGTTTACAAAGGCTTGGAGTGACAGGAGTAGATGAAGTTGGTTCTGTAGGTTATGTCTCGGTAAGTTGGTTAAGTCACTTAAGTCTTGCTAAGGAGGTTAAGTTGGATGAATCGGTTAAGTCTGCTTAAGTCAGTTAAGTTGATTAAGTCTGGTTAGTTGGTTAAGTCAGTTAAGTCTAGTTAGTCGTTTAAGTTGGTTAAGTCTGGTTAAGTTGGTTAAATCAGTTAGGTTGGTTAAGTCTGGTTAAGTCTAGTTAGTCGTTTAAGTTGGTTAAGTCTGGTTAAGTTGGTTAAATCAGTTAGGTTGGTTAAGTCTGGTTAAGTCAGTTAGGTCTAGTTAGTTGGTTAAGTCGCTTAAGTCTTGTTAATGAGGTTAGGTTGGTTGAGTCAGTTAAGTCTGGTTAAGTCAGTTAAGTCTGTAAAGTCTAGTTACTCGGTTAAATTGGTTAAGTTGCTTAAGTCTTTTTAAGGATCTTAAGTTGGTTGAGTTGATTAAGTCAGTTAAGTAGGTTAAATCAGTGAAGTCAGTTTAGTTGGTTTAGTCTGGTTAAGTTGGTTAAGTAGGTTAAATTGGTTAAGTCAGTTTAGTCGGTTAAGTCTGGTTAAGTTGGTTAAGTCTTGTATAAGGCAGTTTAGACTGGTTTAGACTATTAAGTCTTGTACAAAGCAGTTAGGTCTGGTATAAGGCCTTTAAGTCTGGTTAAGTCAGTTTAGTCTGTCCAAGTCAGTTAAGTTGGTTAAGTTTAGGTCAGTTAAGTTTAGTTAAGTCAGTAAAGTTGGTTCAGTCTGGTAAAGTCAGTTAAGTCAGTTAAGTCTGGTTAAGTCATTTAAGTCAGTTAAGTCTGGTTAAGTCAGTTAAGTAGTTTTAGTTGTTTAAATTCATTAAGTTGGTTTAGTCTGATGAAGTCGGTTAAGATGGTGCCTAAGTCACTTAAGTCTAGTTAAGAGGGTTAAGTTGGTTAAGTCAGTTAAGACTTGGATAAATATGGTAAAGTCAGTTAAGTCTGATGAAGTCTGTTAAATTGGTTAATTAACTTTGGTTAATTCTGGTTAATTCTGGTTAAGTCTAGTTAAGTCTGGTTAAGTCAGTTAAGTCTCTTAAGTCTAGTTAGTCGGTTAAGTCAGTTAAGTTGCTTAAGTCTTGTTAAGGATGTTAAGTCAGTTGAGTTGGTTACGTCTGGTTAAGTCGGTCAAGTCTGGTTAGGTCAGTTAAGTGGGTTAAGGTGGTTAAGTCTGGGTAAGTTAGTGAAGTTGATTAAGTCAGTTAAGTCTGGTTAAGTCTGATTAAGACAGTTAAGTTGTTTAAGTCGGTTAGGTCTGTTATGTCTGGATGATTCGATAAAGTCTGTATAAGTTAGTTAAGGTGGTTAAGTCAGTTAAGTCTGGTTGCATCATTTTAGTCTGTTAAGTAAGTTAAGTTGGTTTATGTCTGATTAAGTTTGTTAAGTTGGTTAAGTTGGTTTAATTGCTTAAGGCAGTTAAGTCAGTTAAGCCTTGTTAAGTTGGTTAAGTCTGTTAAATTAGTTAAGTCTGGTTAAGTCAGTCAAGTGTTAAGTTTAGTTGGTTGGTAAGGTTGGTTAAGTCTGTGTAAGTCATTTAAGTCATTTAAGTCATATAAGTCTGGTTAAGTTGGTTAAATCAGTTAAGCCAGTTAAGTCTGGTTAAGTCAATCAAGTCTGTTCAGTCTACTTAGTCAGTTAAGTCACATAAGTCTTGTTAAGAAGGTTAAGTTGTTTGAATTGGTTAAGTCTGCTAAGTCAGTTAAGTCAGTCAAGTCAGGTTAGGTCAGTTAAGTCTAGGTAAGTTGATTATGTCTGGCTAGGTCAGTTAAGTCAGTTAAGTTTGTTAAGTCAGTTAATTCTGGTAAAGTTGGTAAATAGGCTAAGTCAGTTAAGTTGATTAAGTCTGGCTAAGGAGCTGTCAGCTTCTGGACTGGACGGGTGCACTGTCTCCTGGGTGGAAAACTGGTTGGATGACCAGGCCCAGAGAGTGGTGGTAAATGGAGCTAACTCCAGCTGGAGGCCAGTTACAAGTGGTTTCCCCAAGGCTCAGTGCTGGGTCCAGCCCTGTTCAATGTCTTCCTCAATGACCTGGATGAAGGCATTGAGTGCTCTCTTAGCACTTATTCCCTTGAATCCTGTGTTCAGTTCTTGTCCTTTCACCACAAGAAGGATGTTGAGACTCTGGAACAAGTCCAGAGAAGAGCAAGGAAGCTGGTGAAGGGGCTGGAGAACAGGTCTTTTAAGGAGCAGCTGAGAGAGCTGGGGTTATTTAGCCTGGAAAAGAGGAGGCTGAGAGGAGACCTCATTGCTCTCTACAACTACCTGAAAGGAGGTTGTAGAGAGGAGGTTGATGGCCTTTTCTCCCAAGTGTCAGGGGACAGGACAAGAGGGAATGGCCTCAAGCTCCATGAGGGAACTTCCAGGCTGGACATTAGGAAAAAAATCTTTCACAGAAGGGATCATTTGGCACCGGAACAGTCTGCCCAGGAAGGTGATTAAGTCACCATCCCTGAGATATTTAAAAGACAGGTGGACAAGTTGCTCAGGAACATGGTTTAGTGGCAGATAGGAATGGTTGGACTCAAAGTTTCAAGAGGTCTTTTCCAACCTGATGATTGTATGATTCTTATTATGATTTATCTTGTTTTAGTAATCTCAAAATCTTACTTATTTTTTTTTCTGACATGTTACATGTTCCTGTGCTAAAATTTTACAATATAAAGGACTTTGGATCTAGGAACACAGAAGTTTTTAATGGGGATGCAGAGATGTATAATGATTTACTGCCTTGCACTCCAGAGGCCTGTCTATTAGACCTCTGATGGCAGTATCTCTTATAAAAGTCTGTATACATTGATGTGCAATTAAATGTATAAAGAAACCAGATAAGTCTTTGCCTGTGGTAAGAGACATTAGACAAAGGTATCTATATTATTTCTTCTACCACAGGTCATCTCATATTCATAAAATGATTGCGTTTCTTCAGAGAGCAGATTTTGTGGAAGGCTGACATATGTGACCTCTTAGTCTAGATATTGCCTTGTGTCATCTGGAATTTACTTCTTGTTTTTCATATAAATTGAAAAAAACCCAAAACTGGTTACTGTGTTCTCTCTCACAGTAGTTCATGAACACCTGAGTCCCAGTGTACATATAACAAGAACAGAGATTGAGAAGAAACCCATGTCTCCCCTTCAGAGCTGGTATTTTTATTTGTTAACTATGTCCCTATTTTAGTAAAATTAGAATATGGTTGTTGCTCAAGAATGCTACAAATGGCTATAGTAGGTCTGCTACTCTTTTTAAAAAAATGTAATTCTTTTTCAGATGTAATTTTGGGCCATAAAGGCCTTTGTTTGCCACAACAACAACTTTGAGCAGGACATGCCTCACAGCAAAGTCTAGCAAAAGCAACATCATCCTGCACTTCTGTATCTGAAGTTCTGTCCAGATTGAACTTTAGATATGTGGATGAACCACAGCACAAACCTTTTCCTCATCCTACCTTTATCTGCTTTTAATTGGTAATCACCTTTGGAAAAAAAATGCAACACTTCCACTCTCTGTCCTTTAGCTTGTTTACCTAAGAAGTTGCCCATGAATGTAGCGAAAACTAAACCTCAGAGAAGCTGTGAGAAAGTAAGTTTGCAAAGTGCTATGAGCTGCTGGAATGAAGCAAGTGTGTTGAGGGAACACTGGTGCTCTTGGACAACTCTTTGCAGACAACCAAACATGATGTTATCAAAAGAGAACTACCTGATTCTCTCATTATTTGGACAGCAACTACTGATATTAGGTAACAGTTTTCTATTAGCAGCCAATTGTTTGCTGTCTGAAATCCTTGCTATGGCTAAGAAACATAAGTCTGCTTTGGGATAGTTCTATGCTATCGTCCTTACACTTGTTTGACCAAACCCTACCACAGATATCCTTTCATCATTGCCTCACATTCCTGTGGCATGTAACAATAATTTCTGGGGATAAGGAAACCAGGATTCTACAGCCCTAAAGTGGAAAGCTGGAGAAAGACTGAAGAGGGCACATTACACAGAAAATATGTACTCTTTAAAACTGCTGTATGCTGAGATTTTTATTAGGAAGTTACTATAGAGAGCTGTTCTGAAGCTGCAGTGTTAATCTGAATTATGTGATTCAGATCGTTGGGAAGGTGAACAAATAAATTGACGTGAAGTCTCAATTTCCATTTAACTCCTGGAATGGGAATGTTTTTCATTCTTATTTAAAAAGAAGGCAGTATAAAGACAATGGAAACTTTTACTTTCCCCCATCCTTCTCTGTTCTTTCTGTCTCCCTTAGCAGAACCACAAGGGAAATAAAAAATATTTCAAACCAGTTGGAAAACTTTGGGTTGGAAAAATATATAAATGTGCTAAAAAAATACAAAATAGTAGTCTCAAAGCTAAAGAATGACAGTTTCATCAATTTAATATGTTTTAAAAAAGCACTATGGTGAGGATTTGTTGTTCCTCTAGCACTCCTTTCCCTTTTCAAAGGAAGAATATATGGCAATGAAATTGCTTGAAGTTCAGCCATACCGTTCTTGCTTATGTTAAATATTTTCTTTTTCTAGCAAGATGATCACACAGCTAGATTTCTAGCTGATATACACCATTACTAAAGTTTCCTTAACCCTTTCTTGGGAACGATTTTCTAGTGAAATGTATTAGACAACCCCTCCTAAAGACCGGAGGTCCAGTGGTCACATGCACAATGTCAGGTATGGTAGGATGAGACTTTTGAATTTGCAGTACCTACAAGGTACATGTAAAGCTGGATTCTTGCCCAAATGGCTTTTCCTAAATTAATCCCTACAATATGAAGGTTGTGGCATTGCCTCCCTCATCAGTAGCCAGGGAAATTAAATCCAAACTTTTCTCAGTGGGATCGTGTAACATAAGGCCACCAAAGCCTTGGTTATGCATCAGAGGACTGGAGTTCAGTTGCTTTGTGTTTTGTCCCACCTCATGGTCCAGCCTCCCAGCCAAGCTACCTTTGCTCCATTCAGCAGCTTGGAATACAGTGGGGTCCTGAAGGATGGGAAGCATGGTCTGGCAGAGGACTAGCACATAGTGAAAAGATGCTGGTGGCAGAAGCACATAGAGAAATGAATGTTCCTCCTGACCAAATACAAAATACTTTTGCATTTTGGAATCTGAGTCTCTTCTGTCCAAGCGGAATATGAGGGAGCTGAAGAAGGTTGGCTTACTGAAATACTTACTGAAATATGAAGACTGTATGTGCATTTCCTCTGTGAAGAGCAGATTTTTCTTCAAAAAGTGTATGTGAGATTGCTTTTAATTGGAAAATAGAAATCTACTGGCTGGAAAGCAGTTGTTATAGATATTTTGTACACAGGAAAACTCTAAGAAACAGAATTATTTCACTCTCAAACATTGTAAAATCAAAACACTCTGTAACAACTCTACCTACTGAATTTCAACCCTAATATTAAACCTAAAATTAAATGTGAAATAAAAGCCTAAATTAAATATAAAATTAAAAGTATCAGGGAACGTGTTTTGTGAGAAAGATGCCCATATCTTTCTTCTTTTCAATGCAGCTAAGTGCTTACAGACTCTGCTTTTCAATGCACATCTGTCTCCCTGGTTTCCTTTGCTTATTTGCTTGCCCATTAGAATTTGACATAAAGAATTTTTGGTTGAGCAACTATTCTGCCACATGCACATAAAGTAAAATATCCATGACACAAAATTTTGGAAGTGATGGTTTTGTGAGCATTGCTGAAATGCTTTTATGCAATCCATGCATGAAACGTCATTGATTACAATTTTATCTAGCTATTCAATATGCAAAATTTCTTGTGGATGTCATGAACTGAAATATTACATTTTTGATTTCTGTGATACTCTGATGATGACCATGTACAAGATATTTTGGAAATTACTTTACTGGCAAATAAGACAATATTTTGTATGAAACAATACTGTCTCTTCACTGACCTGCTGAAATCTGCCAGATATTACTATATTCTTTTTATAGTGGTGTTATTCAGCCCAGGAAGGTGGTCTGACTGTTTTGTCATTTCCTTTTTTTTTTTTTTTTTTTTTTTTTTTTAATGCACGGCCTGCCTGACCTGCCTTCTATTGAAATCCACCTTCAAAATTAATTGCAGTATTGTGCTGAGGGTTCTGTTCTGGAATGTCAAATGTCAGTCTGGGAAGAAAGGGAGGGTCATAAGTGTGGAAAATTTCAAACACACCTGGAAGTCAATGGATATTGAGTTTCAGAGTACCTTATGTGCTTTTAAAAATCCCACCCAGTTTGCAACTGAAATCTCTGGAGGATCATTGCTTTTCTCTTACAAGGAACAATACATTTTATGTATGTAAAACTGACCAGTCAAAAAATGTCTTTTCACCAATTACAGCAACTTCTTTTACATCTCATTTTCCTAACAAACTTAGTTCCTCTCACTTGTAATGATTTAGATTTCCTCCTGCAAGGCAGGATGCAAAATTCCTTTCTGATTTCATTACCTTTCTGAATGTTTCAAACATTCATGGAGCTATAAGACCAGGAGGCACCTTTGCAACTGCATAACAGAGGCTGCAAAAGGTCCTCTAGTTCAACTCTGAAATTTGTAATCAAACAAGGCTGAGCAAATAGAACTGTGCCTGTCATTTTGACAGAAAGCCCATTCTGATTTGAAGGCAGAGGTGGCTAGAAAATTATTTGCCATTTGCCATTTGTAGTGGCAGATTGCAGGCTAAGGGTAATGACTCTTCCAACCACACTACCATGATTTACAATCTGTGCGAGCATGCGCGCACGCACGTGTGTTTGTGTGTGGTACCTTTTACAGGAACAGTTTCACATCTTAGCTTAAACCTGAGAAATGGTTGATGGCATTTCCAAACATCCATATGGCTGGTTAGAGCTCTGGAGGGCAGGTTCTGTGGGTCTTGTTGCATTTGTTAATGTGTCTTTGACAGATGGAGGCATAAAGTATACATAATTTATAATAACATAATCCATGTATGAGAAAGATCTGTTCACAGATAGACTATGGTACAGCTGTACCCTAAACTTGGCTTTATGGCTTCAAGGAGATTGTTAGAAATACTGTGATCCCAAGAGATACTTTCGCATAAGCTCACTCTTCTGGATTGAGGTGGAATAAACTGCTTTTACTGGCTGACTTTCTACCAGCAAGCTTTAGGCCAGATGAGATGCCATTTGTTATTCTGCAAGCTTTATGCTGAATCACTTTCTATGACTCCTTTCACAGCCAGTATGAGGACAGAAAAGCCTCTATCTTACAGACTGAGTGTATACACCTAAAATGTGGTGATTTTTCTGCTTGCTGCTGAGTGAGATGACAATAGGCAGAGTTATTAAACCTACCTGTGGGATCACTGCTTGCAGTGTTGTGTTGGTAAGGTGGTAGGTAGAGTCACACATTGCTTCATCTCTGTGACAAAGAGTATGTATTGATCAGGATGCTGGAATGGACAACAGTTAAGAGAAGCAATGTCTAAAACTACCTTAGCTTGTTTCCAGAATGTAGCAAAGGATCTAGTGGATGACATGTACTGTGTACACCTATATTAAGCTTTGATTCAGTCTTCTGGGATGTTTGACAGTGACAAGTCAAGACAATAGGATGAGCATGACTGCTGGACCAGGTCTGTGGTGTTGCTCTGTTTCTGCAGAGTGGAAGTCTACAGAGAAATACTGTTATTTGCTATGGGAAATTAATCAAGAATTTGCTTTTGTCAGAAATTCAGTTTTGAAGGCTTTGCAGGTCTTTTGCTGATGAAGACATGAAAAGCTTAGTAGAGAATTATAATTATTTTAGAAACAGAAGCAAAGGACTGATTCAATATAAGGGAGGTTTCACAGAGTAGCTGAGATGCAAATGAGATGCATGACTGTAGAGGGAGGCAACTCATGACCAGCAAAACAAAGAGGAATAAGGGAATGGAGAATGAGTAGCACCAACAACCTTATGACTGTGTCCTCCAGTAACTAGCCAGTTAATTTATTAATTCACTATATGCCATGGTGCTCAGCATTCATATTTAGTCTGTGGGAAAATGAGGACCTCCCCAGTCAACATAACACACTACAGTAGGAATGGTTTTAAGAATGCTTAAAGGTCTGTGAGAGAGACATTAGCAGAACAAATAAAGGAATGAGAGAGCAGACAGCAGTCAAAAAAGCCTGTGTATCTGTAAGGTATACAAGAGGCTGGTGGCCTGGTGGTTTTTCAGATCATTTTGTATAGCCTTGAGACACTTGTAGCTGTTGTTGTCTTTCAGCTGAGAGAAAGAACCCTCTGATCTTCTTCATGCTGATTTATCACTTGTGCTGTGAATGCAGAGGATAGTTTATCATGTGTGGAGGTGGGCTGCCTCCTCAGGCAAGGACTTGATTAATTACACTGTGCCCATGAGAATCAAGAAAGTGTTGCATTTTGGGCCAAGAGTGGAAATATGCTAGGTATTCAGGTGAGTGCTTTTACATACAGAATCATGTGTTAAAGGGCATGAGGAGTATATAGTAAGTGCTGCCTGAACTGTATGCAAAGCTGTATTAAGGAAGCTATATTTCAGTTCAGTTGTTTTCTTTACAGGGAACTTCTAAACATGTTAATAAAGGCAATATGAATGCAAAGATTCCTCAATGCTAGCATACTAATGTATACTTGAAGTTGTGCTTTTAATTCATAGGGTAAATTAAAATCTTCTTTAAACCATTTCCACTGAAAAAGCTCAGAAAACACAAACTGTCTTTAATTTGCTGTGGATTGCAAATTCATAAGTGCCTAATATTTTAATTTTCTTTTTAATGTTTACCTGTTGACCCAACTCAAACCCACCAAAATGAATTTTCCTTGAAGCACAGTAGTTTTCAGCAGGATACCAAAGAAAATGAAATTAAATCAAGTTGAGAAGGATTTAGTGGTGAAAGGAAAAAGTAATGGAAAATATTTGCAAAAATTGGCCTTCCCAGTTTATCTTTCTTGCCCACAAAGAACTGTGAATCCCAGCTAACCCTTTCAAAAAGGAACTGGTTGGGTATTACACTCCAAACTAAATACCAAATACTGACACTTACTTGCTCTCTGTCCTTAATATAGCCCCAGTAAAGGAACCTCTGAGTTTCCATACTATTTCCTCTTTCAAAATAAAAATAAACATGCTCCACGGTTTCAAGGCCTCCCAATGCCTAAAACTGATCACTCTATCTGATTCCTTCTATTCCTCAAGCTTCTGCTTTTATTTATAGGATCAGGTTATTTAATGGCCTTCAAACCCACCTTTCCCTTCCTGCCCTCAAGTTTACTCTCAGAAAGTAGAGTCTGGCACTAACTCCAGCTGCTGTAAATTGCTTGCAAACTGCAATTTGCTGCCAGTCAAATTGTGCACTGGTACCATGGTGTGCCCTGGGTATGTTAACAGGGGTCATACTGCTTGACAGCTCAGCATTGCCTTTTTATAACAGAGCACAATATGCTTCCAAAGGGAGCAGTGAAAACAGATTGTTACAGAAACAGAGTAATGTAGTGCTCTTTTCTAGCCCACTGAAACAGGATTTCCTATCACCTGTGTGTAGCTTGAGATGAGCTGAGGGTAACAGAGCATGTAGAAGGTTGTTGTTCTCCTTGGTTACTGGTGCCGGCAGCACCTGATGATGGCTCTCTAGGCATCCTGAAGAGAAGCAAGAATGCTTTCCAGCTTTTGTAGTTTTATTAAGGACTTTTTAGTAGAAAGGCAGCGTGCAAACCCAGGACATTGTGTGGCCACTGAAACAGGAAGTGTCTGAATCCAGGTAATGAAAATATGCCAGAGGGAGGCTGAAGACAGTTTCTAAGTTTCAATAAAGTATATGCAAAATAATTCCTGGGACTATTAAAGAAAATACGAAGTGGGGGAGAGTTCATGCCAATCCAACACCACTGTAGTGCTGAATGCTAATTTACAGCATGCCTTAGGATATGATGTGAGGTCCTTCTGTTGCCAGCTAAGGTGAAGGTTTGTTGCAGGGAGCAAAGGATATTCTGGTAGTTAAAATAAATCAGGGATTGAACTGTTGAGATCTGGCTTTGATTCCCAGTACATCCACAGGTTTTCTGTGTGGCCTCAAATAATGTAATTGTTTTGCACTTCAGCTCTCTCTAAAGAATGACATTTTTACTGCCACTTACTGACTCTGCAATCTGCTTGATGTATAAACGCTTTGTGATTCAGACCTTTTTCCAAGGGTACAGTGATATATAAGCATCTCATACCAGAAATCCCGTCAGGAGCTAGGGCAAGAGATGCTGAAAAGAGAGAAAGGTAGCTAAAGGAATTTTTACTTCTGTTTTGATCTGTTGCAGAGCAGTTAACATCATTATTGAAACTGTTACCTAATAAAAAAGCTTTCTTGTCTACTGAGAGCAAATCTTACTGTTGGTCAAAACATAATGATCTGAACCATGCCTTACAGATCAGACCTTGAGGCTGCCAGCTTTCAGGAGGTTTTTACTCTGTCCCTTGTTCTTTCTTTCTGCTTAAGCATCTTTTTGCCTGTTTTTAAGCACTGGCAAAATTCTGACTATGTGGAAAATGTCAGAATTAATGACATAGTTTGAGGAGCTGCCCAGGTGGTAAATATAAGTGTATAAGTGTATAATAAGTGTATTTATTTTCTCTCTCTTTTTTTTTTGTTTGTTGCTTTAAACACATTTATTGTAATTTCCAGCACATAGAATCATAGGATCATAGAATCACCAGGTTGGAAGAAACCCACCTGATTATTGAATCCAACCATTCCTATCAAACACTAAACCATACCCATCAGCACCTGGCCTACGTGTGCCTTAAACACCTCCAGGGAAGGTGAATAAACCACATCCCTGGGCAGCCTCTGCCACTGACCAATGACCCTTTCTGTGAAAAACTTCCTCCTAATGCTTAGCCTAAATCTCCCCTGGTGGAGCTTGAGGCCATTCCCTCTTGTCCTGTCCCCTGTCACCTGGGAGAAGAGGCCAACACCCTCCTCTCTATAGCCACCTCTCAGGTAGCTGTAGAGAACAATGAGGTCTCCTCTCAGCCTCCTCTTCTCCAGGCTAAACACCCCAGCTCAAAGACTGGTAAACTACCAGGCCACAATGCAGCAGATGCCTCTTTACTTAGATTTTCTATGATGTAACAAGGCACCCTAGCACTAAATTGCCTTGGTTTTATCTTGTGATTGAGACAGATTTAGAAATGGATTAGGTGGCCTATCAGGTAATAAATTACTTGCTTTTTAAATTATCTTTCACATAATATTTACACTGGTGTAACTCTGAACTTAAATGTTTTCATTCTTGATGAAGCACATGAGAGAAAGCTCAGGGTCAAAAAGTTTCAGAGGAAATTTCATCTTACCAAATCAGCATGATTTATGATTCTTGATTTCAAATGTAGTGTAAAATTTTCCTGACTGTATTTCACACATCCTTAAAAGTACTGTTCTTGTCCTCAGATGAACCTTTACAAGGAAGGAAAAAGAGAGGGAAGGACAGAGCAGCAGGAGAAATTTATCACTTTGCTCTGGTGAGTTTTCCTTGGCATTTACTATTTACTAGAACATAATTTTAACTACATGGAGCAGATTTGCTTCTTGCAGCCCCTCATTAATCTACAAATTAATGTTATACAGTTTGGGACTGGAAAGAAGTAAACTTCACACAGTCTTCCTTGGGGAATTCTTCACCAGTGTCATTCTCATTAGCTAAAGGAACCAAATGCTATTCTACAGCCCTTGGGTCCAAGAAGCAGTCTGAGAAACAACCAACTTGGGCACATCTGGGTGACAAATTGAATCTGTTGAATTCCGTCCTTGCATGGGACACCTTAAGAAAAAAACACGATGACTTGCCTGTATTGTTAATGAAAATCAAAGCTATAGCTGTTTTTACATATTAAGAAATGAAAGACTGTGTTCTAGAGTAGGGATTTAATGATAAGTCTTGAAACATGACCTGGTGATGCTTGTGATAAAAGGAGCTCTGGGAGTTCTATCCCATTGCTTTGAGCAGTTTAACACCATGCTCAAATAAAATAGTAAGTATGGTTTAACCTATATGCTCTTTACTCAGGGATTCACTTATTTGTATATTTCCTTATAAGCATTTATGAAATAGACATTATTCTATATACCATTATAATTAGATTGTTTTACTATATTGCCTATTAATTTTCTCATCTCATCCCGTCCTTAGGACAGGACTCACTCTTTTGTCTGTCTGCCCAGGTCCAGGGTAAGACAAGATTACTGTGAAATAAAGAATGACATTTCAGGGCTGCAAAAGTGAGTGGATTACAGGCATCCAGCATACATGTTAGTAATGGCTTGATTACTACTAATAATTTAAGTCAGGCAGTGATGTTAACCAGCACAGCAAGTATACTCTTAATATTTACTTTCGTAAATCTGCTCCTCCGAAGAAAACTATGAGAATTTCTAATCTAAAATCTCTTCCTTGCCTGGCTGTGACTCTAATGCTATATTGTGGTAAAAACAGGTCCATATAATTTCTGAATACCTTTGAGTTTTCTCAAATACTTTTAATCCAGGGGACTTTGGTACAAACTGTGTTTAGGAGGTAGTGAAATTCTATGTTACTCTTATGTAAATATCATTGAGAAAGCTTGTTTTTACCTGTTTGGATGGAAAGAACCATTATGTCTTGATACTTTGGTAAAGCCTGATGACCTAGTCTGGCAAGAGAACAGAGAGGTCCGACTTCAGTCTGACACACTGCAGAAGAACACACTCCAGGAGAAAAAACAACAACAACAAAAAAAAAACAAACCCAAGGGTTCACACTGCTAGAAATGATAAATTATTTGATTTGCAGATGCTTAATTCTCAGGAACAGTAGGGTGGGTAACCTGCATGACAAATCCCCAAACTTGTTTGGGAAACTAAAAGATTTATGTCCTTGGCCTATTAGTTGGTTCTGGTGGCACCTGACAGTAGTCTCTCTCTCTGAAGTTCTACATATGCAATGATGCTTCACCACAAGGAGCCTTCAACAAATCATAACCAGTGAATGTTTGACAGTCCTGAAATGTTTCAAATGCAGCATGAGTAGGGAATCCAGAGCATGGCTTTTTACCACTTTAGGATCAAATTTCTATCTCCAAACTAACTTCTCTGTTGTAAAATGTACAGCACATGTATGCAGTCTTGAAAAGAAAACTCACTGAAGACCTAGTTTTACTATGGAGCTGGTTTGTTGAGGTCAAGTTTTACACAGATTTTGCATTCTTCTTTCCTCTTTCTTAATAAAATAGCTTTTTTTTAGCAGGCAGGCAAACCTTTACATGCCAAATCTTCTCCTGCATGGAAGGAGGATAATTATACTACCATTAACTATATGTTGGAGGATAGGCTAGGGTGAGCTGAGGACAGCATGGCAGGAGCTTGAGTCTGAAACGGCTTCTTTCTGCCAGCTTATGGTAAGAAATTATAGTAGGCTTCTGAGCAGAAATCTGTTGCTGCAGCTAATACGGTATAGTAGGATGACAAGAATAGGGAGGTGGTTTGTGGGAACTATAGAAGTTCATCAGTTTTCTGACTCTCTGAAAGCAACTTGATCATATTCCTTGAGCAATTAATACATTTATTCTCATGATTTTTGCTTTTCTCCATAATGAGAATGGGCTTGAACTTTTAAATTCTGCTGTTAGATTGAAGTGGCAAGTTTTAATCACTGACATCTGGAATCATGCCGTATATATACTGGTCAGAGCAATACAAACATTTCCTCTGCAATTACTGGTTAAAATAATGCAAAATATATAAAGACATCAATTTTTGGAGTCCTATGTTAATATGTAGTTTGAGGGTTTCATTTTGACAGGAAATAAGAATAAGAAAATAAGAAAAATACAGTGCTTCTTATTTCAACATTCTTATTAAAAACAACCTTAAGGATGATTTGTTCACTCAGTCTCTTCCTGAACCAGCATGTGCTGCCAAAACATCCTAAGGCCTATAACTAGCCAAAACTCATCAGCTACTTACATTGGTTAAACAGCACTTATACACAACAATCCAAGAAGAACAAATGGATGTGACAGAATTAAGTATGCTGTATCCACAAACAGACTGTGAAGCAGATAATGGAGTCAGACACAGCTGCATACACCTAGCCTGTTTAGGAGAACTGGACAATGCAGTATAAGGAATGGAAAATGTTGTAAAATTAGTATGAATACTACAAAAAACCACAAAAGTGCAGTTCAAATCTGGATTTGCACCTATATTACTCTACTCCAATAGGAAAATAAGACATCCACCCACCTCTACAAACATCACCCTTGGATCTACAGACGTAGAAGTATATTATTTGCACACAACTTGCAGGCATTATTATTCCATTCTGGAGAGGCACTGAGATTTCATATTAGGAGAAAAGATAACTTATACCTACACAAGACCTTTTTTATTCTTCTAGAATGAATCAAGAAAGATCTTTAATTATAAGGTAGAAATAACCTAGTAATGTACACTAGTGTAGGGTGAGTTTTGTCACCAGTAGAAATTCTTGATAGTAGTGTAGGAGTAGGACTCTCAGCAGTCATTCCTTTCTCATTACTTTTTACAGTGTCTTCCAAGTGTATTGGTTGCATATGGTTTATTTTTTTTTTTGGGAATTAAATAATGTCAGAAAAAACCTGCAAGAACTTTTGCAAACAAAAGTAAAGCTGTTTAGTCTGCTAGTATATCTAAGAAGTAACTATGGCAAAGGAATGTTGAGAACTGGTGATCTCAATTGCGCTCCTAAGGAGTAAATTTCAGGTGAAAAACATTTACAAGACTTATTGGGAGATCCCTTAAATTCTAATAACACCAGTTTTAGGCAACCTCATGGCCCTGAATGTCAGTTTCTCTTGATCAGAATGGGTGTGATTTGGATGATCCATCCATAACCTCAAATACATGCTGTGCTACTCCTCCCCAAAGTGTAAATGGCTATGCAGTGTTCAACATCTGCGTCAATCATGACAGATGTTTTTTCCATGTAATCAGTAAGGATTTTATTACATGGCTTCATGTGAGAAGTGGTAACTTAGAACAAAAAGAGCTGTACTGGAAGACAAAGATAAAGAGTGCTCTATAGAAGGGTCTATCTGGAGAAGAAACTGTGATTCCCACGGGCACTACCAAGATGTGGAGCTGGAAGATGGGCCAAAATAATCCACATGCAGTCCCAGATGAAAAAAATAAGGGAAGAGGTGCAAGAAATTAAATGAGGATAGAAATAAAAGTCTCTCCAAATTGGTTCAAAAAGCTTCAAAAAATAAAGTAGAATTTTTTCAAATCAAATTTGTTTGCATGCTGGCTCAAAAGATTTGGTTCTGTTTTCACCCTCCCTTGAAAATCGTCTCCTGCTGTTATCAAAGTGACATTTTTTTGGCATCTAGAAGGCCTTCAGTTTGTTATGAATGTTTCTTCAGTCAGTCAGATGAGCCATGTTCCACCCAAGTGAGGCTGAGAAACTTTCAGGTTGACATCAGAGTTTTTGAAGTCCTTCAGCTTTTGTTATCTTGTAGCAATTAAAGGAATGAAGGAAAGAGGGAAGGAAAGAGGGAAGGAAGGAAAGAGGGAAGGAAGAAGGGAAGGAAGAAGGGAAGGAAGGAAGGAGGGAAGGAGGGAAGGAGGGAAGGAGGGAAGGAGGGAAGGAGGGAAGGAGGGAAGGAGGGAAGGAGGGAAGGAGGGAAGGAGGGAAGGAGGGAAGGAGGGAAGGAAGGAAGGAAGGAAGGAAGGAAGGAAGGAAGGAAGGAAGGAAGGAAGGAAGGAAGGAAGGAAGGAAGGAAGGAAGGAAGGAAGGAAGGAAGGAAGGAAGGAAGGAAGGAAGGAAGGAAGGAAGGAAGGAAGGAAGGAAGGAAGGAAGGAAGGAAGGAAGGAAGGAAGGAAGGAAGGAAGGAAGGAAGGAAGGAAGGAAGGAAGGAAGGAAGGAAGGAAGGAAGGAAGGAAGGAAGGAAGGAAGGAAGGAAGGAAGGAAGGAAGGAAGGAAGGAAGGAAGGAAGGAAGGAAGGAAGGAAGGAAGGAAGGAAGGAAGGATTTTCTTAACACCTGAAGAATCATCCAGAGAGGACAGACAGAAATACATTCAAAGAGGCTAATAGAGCTACAATACCTGGGTGTCATTAAGGAATCTGAGTATTTTTAGGAACTAGAAGGGAAGGATGAGATTTAAAAAAACCTAAAAAATTAATATCTAGGCCTGCATTATTGATTCTCATTTCTTTTAGAGACAAGGCTTAAATATTTGCAAACACAGGGAAATCAGAGGTTTTTATATAGAATTAGATAGTCTAGTTTATTTCTGGAATAGAATTCTCATTTACAGAGCAAGTTTTTAACTGGACACATCAGTATTTTGCAGAAATTAATTGACTGTCGAGAGTACAAGTAGATCTGCTTCTGACAAGGAATACTTCATCAGATATTTATTGGGATTTGCATACAATGACTACAGGAGCTGGAGAAGGGATTTCTAGGTAACTAGATGTAACTGTATCCATCACAACTTCCTTTCAGCTGGCTTTCTGACCCAACTTCAAACCAGCTGGAAACTTGTAATCAAAGTTTAGGCATTCTGTCTCCTTGTCTTTATTAAGAGTGGGGTTAAAACATCTGTTGGTAAGGTTTCAAGTACCTTTGTTAAGACATTGAAGAATAGTGACATTGTGATTCAGTACTGCATCAAGTATTTACAGACAGGCCTAGATCCATCCATCCATCCATCCAGATCATTCGGTTTGCTCCATAGAGCATTTGCTGCTATTGCTATGTAGTCAAAATAATGAAACAGCTAGCAGTATAAGAGTAACAGCTTTTTCTCTTTCATACAGAACAACGTTCATGAATGTAGTCCTCAGATGCAATGGGGCACTCATGTTTATCAAGGAAATGGATAAAAGAAAGATTACATTTTCCTTCAATATTCTTACCAAAGTTATTTAAGCTCTAGAGGCATCTTGAAAGTATGGGTTTGAAAAGAGGGAAATTTTTATCACAGTGTCAGATCATGAGCAACTGTAAATCAGAAAACCAGTATGTCTTTCAGCACTGTGAGAACGGTGGTCCTTCACACACTTTTTGCATAAGTAAACAAAAATTTCCAGAAGAAAAGCTCCCATCTCAGAAGCATGTGCTTTGCTGCTTAACCTTATTTATTGCATATTCTTAACCTTAAACACTTCTCAAGTGTTGTCTTCTTTAGGAATGACTTTTTTCATCTTAAAGTAAAGCTGTGTTTCGGAAGGAGAATTTCAGTGGTGGTACATGTCTCTCAAGTCAAATAAAAAAATAAAAAGGTTAAAAAAACTGGAGATGCAAAATAGATGTTTAGAGCAAAGATTTGTGACATAATTCAATTGAATTCTAAGTTAATCACAGAATCATTAGGTTGGAAAAGACCTCCAGGAATCCAACCATTCCTATCAAACACTAAACTATACCCCTTAGCATTTCATCCACCCGTCTTTTAAATACCTCCAGGGAAGGTGACTCAACCATCACCCTGGGCAGACTGCTCAGTGCCCAGTGACCCTTCACCTTGAAAAATTTCTTTCCAATGTCCAGCTTGAACCTCCCCTGGTGGAGCTTGAGGCCATTCCTGTCCCTTGTCATGTGGGAGAAGAGGCCAGCACCCTCCTCTCTATAACTTCCTTTCAGGTGGTTGTAGAGAGCAGTGACGTCTCCCGTCAGACTCTTCTTTTCAAGGCTAAACAACCCCAATTCTCTCAGCCACTCCTTGTAAGACTTGTTCTTCAGCCCCATCACCAGCTTTGTTGCTCTTCTCACTCCAGAGCCTCAACATCTTTCATATGGCAAAGTGTCCAGAACTGAACACAGTATTCATAGAATCATAGAATCATAGAACAACTAGATTGGAAGGGACCCATCGGATCTTCTAGTCCAACCATTCCTATCAAACACTAAACCAAGTCCCTCAGGACCTCATCCACCCGTACCTTAAACACCTCCAGGGAAGGTGACTCAACCACCTCCCTGGGCAGCCTATTCCAATGCCCAATGAGCTTGGAGGAGCTTGAGGCCATTCCCTCTTGTCCTGTCCCCTGTCACTTGGGAGAAAAGCCCAGCTCCCTCCTCTCTACAACCTCCTTTCAGGTACTTGTAGAGAGTAATGAGGTCTCCCCTCACCCTTCTCTTCTCCAGGCTAAACAACCCCAGCTCTCTCAGCCACTCCTCATAGGTTCTGTTCTCCAGTCCCTTCACCAGCCTCGTCGCTCTTCTCTGGACTTGCTCCAGAGCCTCAACATCCTTCTTGTGGTGAGGGGCCCAGAACTGAACACAGTATTCAAGGAGTGGTCTCACCAGTGCTGAGTACAGAGGGAGAATAACCTCCCTGGACCTGCTGGTCATGCCTACCGTCTTGCTGGAGATTTCTTAGCAGGACATTTGATGCATCCATCACAGGCAATAAGGGGTGATCTTCTGCATATCAACACACCTGTGTGCTCTTAGATCTGCTGCTTAGCAAGGTTGTAAAGCATTTTGTACATTAATAAAGAAATGCAAAGACAAAAACATTCTCAGTATGCTGTGCATACCTGAAACTCCACATTATATTCAAAAGACAAAAATCCCACTAAGCAACAGGGGTAAAAGACAAAGTTTCACCCAGTCAAGTTGAAAGATAAAAAAGACATCTGAAAACAGATAATGTCACCAAAAAATTCTTGAAAAAAAGGAGACATTAGGGACAGAGTTTCCAGCAATAAAATAATTGGGTTTTCTCCTTCCTTTTTCTTTTTCTTTCCTTTCTGATTATTCAGATCTTTGGGGAAGTTCCAAGCTACATGCAGTTAATTAATTTCAGCAGAGTAACAATAATATTGGAGCAGATGGAAGAGCTATCAACAAGGAACTGGACGAGTGACCGTGCCCCTCCCTGTCTCTGGATCTGGCAGAGACTTTTCCATGGATTGCTTTTTCCAATAATAAGAATGCTTTGCACTTCTGTGGGATGTCTATTGGCTAACTACAAAGGTTCCTGTATTTCCTTTTGTGCATTAGTTTGGGGATTTCTAAATGGGGCATAAATAAGGGAAACACAATTTTGGGTTAAGGGAGACTTATTGCTCCAAAATATATTTATTGAACACTCCCTCCTCCCTTCAGAATCTTGGCTTCCCAAAAAACTAAATTATCAAAGTCATTTATCACAATACACTGAAGAAATACAAGCTTGTGCTGTTGGTCTTGTCCGTCACCCTTACCTGCAAACAGGTGAAGAGAAGGGAGCTGTGAGCTGAGACCTGAGTAAGGGTCTTCCTGGACAGTCACCACCGCTTTTTGGTGCCCAGAAGAGTGTTGGGGAAAAGTTGTAACAAATCCTGCATGACACCTTCTCTTCTCCCACTCCTTTAGGCTAGGTTGTTACAAGACATTAGTCTTGCAGACTTCTGTTTCCTTTGCCAGATTATTGCCAGAGAACAAGTACTATGCTCCAGCTGTGAGTTTGGCACCTCTTCTCTGTTCAGTCATGTTCATGGGAGGATGAGAGGGTAAGTTGCTGCAGAGATGGTTTGTAACCAAGGGCCCCACCCCCTGTCGAAGCCTCCATGGCTCTCAAGGCAGGTTCCTGTGAGCTGTGCTGTAGCAAATCTGCTCCAAGTGTCTGAAGGGAGGAGGGTGTGGATTCCTGCCTCTGACACTCATTCAGTGATATTTGCAAAGTATAAGACCACAAAGACAGAGATTTTTGTCCACCCTAATAAAAACCAGAGTCTGCTTCTGAGACTTGGTGTTATTAAATTCATCCCACCCTCTCTCTGTGAATAACTTTCCCTTTAAAGACCTCTCAAGGTCTTATGGACACTTGCCCTTTGGAGCCAAATGTTGCTCATTTGTATTATGTGCCATCTGCACTGCTTTCACCATTGCTAAACTGGGGCTGAGGCAGGACAGGACTTCACCCCAGTCTGATATGCCTTCAGCAGAAACATGCTCCTCCTTGTGTTTTCACTTATGGCTTATAATCTTGACAGTGTCAACTCATTCAGCAGGTAGGATCACCTGCTTTCTTTCCAGCCTGCCAGACATGGTTTGTAGAGCATGGCTGGAAAACTCTGCTGCTTGGAAGCTACATTCGTATATGCAGATTTTTTTTCCTTGCTATGTATTTTTAGTGGATCATTTTCAGTGGCCTGTTCATGCAGCACTGCATCTTAGGCATGGGTTGTTTTCTTTAGCACAGAATGATCAAGAATGAGAAGCTTCCAGTGTTTCTTAAACTGTTGTGAAATAGAAGTTCTTCATGAACAATACAAAGTTTTTATTGACTCCCTCTCCATTCCCCATTCTTTACTCTGGTTAGCACTTGCTTGGTTGTTTCTACCCTTCATTGTTCCTATCACTGCAACCTTCAGCAGTTCCTCTTTTTTTATCTTTCTTCCACCCAAAAGGAAATGGAGTTGGGAAAAGAGTTGTAAAAGATGAGGAAAGGCAAATAATTTGAATATCTCTTTTTTGTTTTAATAATTTTTCTGTTTCTTTGAACACTTGCAGGAATTTCCCTCCTCACCCTTTAATTATATCAATGAAACTTCTGATAAAAAAATAATTCTAAAGGCACCTAATATGACCTCAGGCCTTTCTGAGGCTTGGCTGTGAGGGCTGACTGAGTTAGGTGCAGTATACCCACAAATCTGACTGAGCTTTGCTCCAATTGACTTTGATATCATATAAAGAAACCTTTGCATGAGTCAGTGAGTGGAATGCCTTCGTCTCACTGAGGAACAATCCTGTAAAAGAGACCTTCCTTCTTTGAGTTGAACGTAAGGTGGCACCAAGGAATGCTTACTAAACAAATGACTACCTTTGAAAATAAATCTTTCCTGGGGTGAATGGGTGTTGACAAGATTTTTCTTACTTTCAGAGAGAAATTGCTTGTCAGAAGCCAAGCACAGCTTAAATAAGACAGGCATTCCTAATAGTCAGCAAAAGGAATTTGATACTTTAGGAGCAGGCAGCTGTCCTGCAAAAGATTGTCCTGCAAAAGTTGTCTCCCAGCAGTCTGTGCTTGGGTGCATGTCGATCCCAGCAGTCCAAGTAAGCATTTCTCTCTCCTGTTGTCTCATGGAATTGTTTGAAGAGTCTTAGGTCTGTCCTAACAAGGAATGGATTATTTCTACTCGCTGGAAGATAGGAAGTGATCTAACTCTACTATGCCAAGACAAAAATAACGGTGCGACACAACAGGGCAGGTAGTGGGGTGTAAAAACAGTGTTTTCCTTGATTTGCAGCTGGAAAGGTGGGATTTAGCGAGAGTTAGCAGGTACTGAAATCAAGAGGAAACAGAACAGTGGTCTGACTTAAGGCAAAGGCTGAGTAGCTCTACACCTACTGAAATTCTGCCTACAACATTCCTACAGAAATTTTGCCACAGCTGGGAGATGAAACTGCCTGACAGCACACATAATCCCCAATTCCTACCTGCAAAAAACACCTCCCTGGAAGTGGTCAAGAACAGGTCAGACAGACCCTTGAACAGCCTGGTCCATTGGAAGGTTTTCCCTCCTGAGGCAGGGAGGTTGGAACTGGGTGATCTTTAAGGTCCCTTCCAACTCAAACCATTCTACAAGTCTAAGAAAAGCCACAGATTGAGGATTTTTTTGTTGATGTTAGTTATAAATAAAATCTACTCCCCTCTCCAACTGGTTCTTCTACAACAGAAATTTTGATACCATGCACCTATAAAAGTAATTGTTCCTACAGATAGTTTTATCAGTTCTCAACTGCTTCTGTGGCTAATCTACAATATTTCTGTTCATTATGCTTTACAGGAAATACTTATTAAACAGGCTGTGTATCTGATAAGAGTGTGCCTTTTCTCTGGGAAGTGGCATAAAAATTTCAATGAGGAACAGGGAAGAGAGAACAACTCCAGAATACATGGTCACTGACAGGATGACTAAGTTTTGCCATGTGCTTTTTGTAAAACCATAAAAAATAGCTTTGTGGTAAGACAGGCTTGAAATCTAGTAAAAAAATAAAAGTAGTCACTCTTTCAAGGCTCTGTGTAACTCCAGCAGCTGCAGACAAACTTAAAACCAGACAGCAGAAGAAAGGGAAAAAAAGTTCCATTCTTATCCAGACTTTCTATATTTGGTTGAAGTTTTCCAGCAAGGGACTTGGCAGATGATGCACCTTCCATAAGCTTCCTGAGAGAGGTTGGGGAAAAGGAAGAGGATCATTATACTCATACTGTCTGCCACAAATATGAAAAAAGATGACTAAGGTTTTCAAGTGTTAAGACAACCTTCAAAGCCAAGCACAAAAAGAGAAAGGACCATCAGGGAATGCTAGCCCAGGCAAAGCTGGAGGAGGCAAACGCAGTGTGTTAATATTTAGAAAGAACTTCAGGTGCTACTGTAGATTGTTTGCAGGTGAAGTTTTGGGTCTTGAATGCTCTGTGGCAGTGGATTCCCACCTCAATCCTCCTCAAGCCTTTTTATGTTTGTTTTCTATAGTGTGTAAGAAATAAGATTAATTCAAAGAAAATGCAGGTTGGGTGTCAGCTGAGATCGACCTACGTCCTGGCCACTGTCAAGCATGTCCAGTGGCCTGGACCTGATTGAAATTGACCTGTCATTTACCAAATGAAGGGTCAGCACTTGATGAAGTATGTAGACCTTCCTTTAGACTCCTATAGTGCTCCTGTCGTCCTGAAATGGTTTATACTATGTCTATGAGTGTGGTACCCATGCACTTGGCTGCCACAGAATTCTAGTTCATATCTATAGCCCAGTGGTATGGGGCAGTCTCACAGGAGGCCTGAGATGCACTTACTCAACTGAGCTGGCTGGAGGAAAAGCTCTGCCTGCTAGACTGCTGGAGACTATTTGTTTTCTCTTCAAACCCTCTCACTAAGCTCAATGCCCACTGCACCACGGGGAACACTCATATCTTCTCATGTGACCTCAGTTACACCCACTGGGTTTAACAGCAAGTGCTGCCTTGTATTGTTTTCCTATGCCAGTAACATTTTTGTCATGCACACATACATATATAAAAAGAGTGCACCTGTTGTGAAAAAGATGATTGTGTAGCATAACATTATTAGAGTGGATGTCATGATGTGGTGGTGGATATGTAGGCCTGAATTTTGTGTTTTTCTAAGTAGCATTCAACTGTAAAACCCTTGGACTATAAAAATGCTACCATGTATTTAGCTAAGTAAACAACACAATTGTCATAGTCTTCAACAAGAGTGCAGTCTGCTCAAGAGCACGATGATCTGCAAGATTATTTTCACACCTGGATTTGCAAGACTAAGATGTCCTGGAGAGACTTTCTGTTATGAGCACTACTACTATTAAGGTGAAATCATCCTAGAAGAGTTAACAATTTCATGGCGCCCAATGAAAACTTAACAAGGAATGCATCTCTGCAAAATATTTTGGGATTTCCCTGAGCGATAAGTCTTGTTTGGAATCGCTGGAGTGCAATGACAGAGCTGTGACCACCTACTATGAAAAGCAGAGAGACAGTGACTTTTCATGTCAAATGGTAGCACTTATTTAGGAATGCATCGTTTGTTTGGGATTGTCTTTGCACTGTATTATCTCATATATTCATTGGCTCGTGTTTGCAAAAATAATTCGAGATATATATGATTATGCAATTTATTTCCAACATCAGTGGAAGAAGGTTGTTTGTATTTTCAGTATGGCTGAAAAGTGCATATCACATTGTACATCTGTATTATTCATGTTCACTGAGAGCCTAAAGATGAGTGGGGATAAAACTTTCTAACATGTTTAACTCTTTGAACTGCTCTCTCTGTGTCTCAGCTCTCTGTAGGAATCATGGGATCGTATGGACAGGTACACTGTCTCCTGGGTGGAAAACTGGTTAGATGGCCGGGCCCAGAGAGTGGTAGTAAATGGAGTTAACTCCAGCTGGAGGCCAGTTACAAGTGGTTTCCCCAGGGCTCAGTGCTGGGTCCAGCCCTGTTCAATGTCTTCATCAATGACCTGGATGAAGGCACTGAGGGCACCCTTAGCAAGTTTGCAGATGACACTAAGCTGAGTGGAAGTGTGGATCTGCTGGAGGGTAGGGAGGCTCTGCAAAAGGATCTGAACAGGCTGGATCACTGGGCTGAGACCAATGGCATGAGGTTTAATACGGCCAAATGCCGGGTCCTGCACTTGGGGCCCAACAACCCTATGCAGAGCTACAGACTGGGAGAAGTCTGTCTAGAAAGCTGCCTGGAGGAGAGGGACCTGGTTGACAGGTCAACCTGTTGGTTGACAGTCTACTGAACATGAGGCAGCAGTGTGCCCAGGTGGCCAAGAAGGCCAATGGCATCCTGGCTTGTATAAGAAATGGTGTGACCAGCAGGTCCAGAGAGGTTATTTTCCCTCTTTACTCAGCACTGGTGGGATCACTCCTTGAATCCTGTGTGCAGTTCTGGGCCCCTCACCACAAGAAGGATGTTGAGGCTTTGGAGCAAGTCCAGAGAAGAATGATGAAACTGGTGAAGCAGCTGGAGAACAGGCCTTTTGAGTAACAACTGAGAGAGATGGGGTTGTTTAGCCTGGGGAAGAGGAGGCTGAGGGGAGACCTCATTGCTCTCTATAATTACCTGAAAGGAGGTTGTAGAGAGGAGGGAGCTGGTCTCTTCTCCCAAGTGACAAGGGTCAAGACAAGGGGGAATGGCTTCAAACTCTACCAGGGGATGTTTAGGCTGAATGTTAGGAAGAAATTTTCACAGAAAGGGTCACTGGGGCACTGAACAGTCTGCCCAAGGATATGGTTGAGTCATCTTCCCTGGAGGTGTTTAAGGCATGGGGGGATGAGGTATTGAGGTGCATGGTTTAGTGTTTGATAGGAATGGTTAGACTCGATGATCCTGTGGGTCTCTTCCAACCTGGTGATTCTATGATTCATACAACAGGTTGGGTTGTAGGGACCTTAAAGACAACCTGATTCACACCCTCCTGCCTGGGCAGGTACACCTCCCACTAGATCAGGCTGCCCAAGGCCCCATCCAGCCTGGCCTTGTACACCTCCAGGGATGGGGCATCCATAGCTTCCCTCAGCAACCTGTTCCAGTGCATCACCACTCTCATGGTAGAAGAATTTTTACCTATATCATGCTTAAACCTGCCCTTCTCCAGTTTACACCCATTCCCTCTCATCTTATCACTACAAACCTCTATACATAGTCCCTCCCTAACTTTCTTGTCAGCCCCTTTCAGGTACTGGAAGGTTGCTATAAGGTTTCCTCGGAACCTCCTCTTCTCCAAGCTGAACAAGCCCAACTCTCTCAGCCTGTCATCATATATAAGGTTCCCCAGCCCTCTAATCATCTTTGTAGCTCTCCTCTAGACTTGTTCCAACAATTCCATATCCTTGTTATGTTGATGATCCCAGAATGGGACACAGTATTTGAAATGAGTTCTCACAAGAGAGGAATAGAGGGGCTGAATCACTTCCCTCATCCTGCTGGACACGCTCCTTTTGATGCAGCCCAGGATACTGTTGGCTGTGCACATTGGTGGCTCATGTAAATCTTCTCATCAATCAGTACCCCCAAGTCCTTCTCTGCAGGACTGCTCTCAATCATATCATCCCTCATCCTATACTCAAATCAGAGATTGCCCTGACCCAGATGTTGAACCTTGCACTCGGCGTTGTTGATCCTCACGATGTTCTCAGAAGCCCACATCTCCAGCCTGTCCAGGTTTGTCTGGATGACATCCCACCCTTCTAGTGTGGTAACTGCACCATTCAGTTTCATGTCATCTGCAAACTTGCTGAGGGTGCACTCAATCTTGCTGTCAATATCATTGATGAAGTTATTAAACAGCACCAGTCCCAGCACAGACCCCTGAGGGACACCACTTGTCATGGATGTCCATCTGGACTTGGAGCCATTGACCACTAATCTTTGAATACATCCATCCCATCAGTTTCTTATGCACCATACCGTCCACTCGTCAAATCCATATGTCTCCAATTATAAAGAGAAGGATATTGTGGGGGACTGTCTCTAAGGCTTTACAGAAGTCTAGATAGTTTGCATCCGTCAGTTTACCCATGTCCACTGCTATAGTTACCCCACCATAGAAAGCCACCAACTTGGTCATACAGGATTTGCCCCTGGTGAAGCCATGCTAGCTGCCATTAATCACCTCCATGTCCTCCATGTGCTTTAGCACAGCGTCTAGGAGGATCAGCTCCATGACCTTCCCAGGCACAGATGTGAGGCTGACAAGTCGGTAGTTTCCAGGGTCATCTTTTCTACCCTTTTTAAAAATGGGCACAAGTTTACCCTTCTTCCAGTCACTAGGGACTTCTCCTGATTGCTGTGACTTTGTACAAATAATGGGGAGTGGCTTGGCAACCACATCTACCAGTTTCCTCAGGACTCTGGGATGCATCTCATCAGGTCCCATAGACTTATAAATGTTCAGGTTCCTCAGGTGAGGAACCCTCTACAGTGGGTGGGGGTTTATCCCCCTGGTCACCATCTCGTTGTCCTTTGACCCAGGAGGGTGAGGAGAGTGGTTATAATTTAAAACTGAGGCAAAAAATTTTTGAGCACCTCAGCCTTCTCCTTGTCTTTTGGTATGAAACCACCATTCCCAGCTATCAATTGGGGTATGTTCTCTTTAACCTTTCTCTTTTAATTGACATACTTATAGAAGCCAAGTACTAGAAAGCACGTAAAGTAAATTACATTAACCTCTGTGCCAAATATTCGACAATATGACCAAAGCCTTGACTGTTAAAAGCTCATATACATCCTGGATAAACCAAGTCTAAACTAGATGTGAAAGGGCAAATATATTTATGTACATATATATTTATGTATTATTTTAAAGCCCAGATGCTTTTATTGACATGAAAAACATTTATTTCTGTGTTCAAATAAAGGGTGTCTGTGTCGATAGCTATTGAATCTGGAGCCGAAACTGAGAACCTTTTAAGCCTTTGTTCAGCATCACTTACAGGCAACAGCAGGACAAGCTGTTCTGCAGGCTAATATTACCCTTATCCTAGACAACCAATAAAAAATGAAATGGAAAACTACATCTAGAAGAGGCAGAGGAATGCCTTGTTGGCCAACATGAATTTTTATGTGGCAAAAAAGGCAACTCCAGGCCAGTTAGTTTAGGACTTGTCTGGTATAATCTTTAGGGGAAAAAAAAAAAGATGATGTTCATCTTAGTATATTGTCCAAGTCTTGCTTCTCCAGAAGTTAGAAGAACAGGAATATGCTCATAAGTTATCTGCAATACACTGCTGTCTAAACACTTCTTAGGCATTATCATATGGTGGCTCTTGCATGTGGCAATTTGAATATGAAGTAATATTTTTTACTTATAATTTTATATCCATTATTTCAATACAGTACTTTCTATGCTGGCTTTTTAGCATAGATTTTCTGCCTGCATCTGTAAGACAGTGGTAAGAAACTTGATCACATATGGATCTTACATTGTTGCCTATGATGTAGAAAAGCATTGAGACGAAACATGTGTTAATGATTGCTAACAAGTATTGAGGAGGTTGTTAAACCATTTAGAATGAAATACATGTCTAATTTTTTTGCAGTGCTTAATAAAATCAAATTATCTTCTTAATCAGAATTTCTTTCTTAGGCTTTCTTCCCAAACCCATGGATAATATTGATGTAATATGGTACTGTGACTCAAAAGGCTGCTCTGGAGGACAGGGTTACTGGGGAAGATTTATCCTTTTTTTAAAAAGAAATGATTTGCATAAAGTAATTCTCATATGGTATTTTTGAGCAGTTCATTAAAACAGCAGATGTTGTGAATGTCTTATGTTTTCTTTGTACCGAAGAAAACTGTGAAATTTGACTGATGAGTCAGTTTCTGTTTTCATTTTCTATAAATCTACTCTTATTTTAATTTATCCTCTGAGACTTTGTATGATTTGTATATACACACACATTTGCATGGTGTTCATGTTGAAATAACCTCCTCAGGTTGTCAGTCTGTATTTACAACCTTTACAAGAAAACTGTGATACCTTTTATTCATGGTGGTAAGGTATTTAACCCTCATTCAGTACTGTTTAGGGTAAGGATGTGGAGCACTCTCAGTGGCAGACTTGTATTTGGAGATGGTTATTCAAGAGCAAATAAGTGACCTTAAGACAGAAAGTCACCCTGGAGAGTGACAACCAGAAAAACCTCATGTAACCACTGGGAGCAGTCTCCATACACCACAGATCACTTTGATGCACATCCTAGTATCTGTATGTAAGCAAAATTCTCCAAAAGGCACAGAACATGCAGCAGATCTGTCAGACTTTGCAAGATTACCAGCCTCAATTTTTCAGACATAAAGCAATGTCATAGCAGCCTGTTTTTTCATGCAATCATTACTTTGTAAGTGTGAATTTTTAAGGTGTTTTACCTTACAGTGTATAGAAACAGTAAACTCCAGGAATCAGAATCTGTGAAACTTCACATATTAACACCAGGTTTTTAATGGTGCTACTTGCTTTCTGTCTGGGAAGGAAAAGCTTCCCTGTACACATTTTCAAATATTTACCTTCACATGAGGCATTTAATCATTGTTCAAGAAGAGGAAAAAAATAGTACGTGCTGTAGATAAATAAGTACAAGTATTTGAATTAAAACCTGAGAAGGGGAAGCCAAGAATAGTTCTGTAGATAAGCTGCAAATAGGTCTTTGTCCTGCTGCCTCCATATCAGGATTGTCCAAACAGTCCACTTCAAATCCACAGATTCAGATTGAACTTTCTTTGCTTTTTGCTTTTGTTTTTACTTATCACTCGTTGGAAACATGCCAGTTAGTCATATCAGTGTATCAGTTTTGTTATTTAAATCATTGTGTGGTGTGTGCAGTGCTGTAGATTTCCAGCTTTGTCAGTGTGTAGAAAAGAAGAGGAAAGTAATTTAAGTCAGAAAGGAAGGATGTGTTGTGATTGAAGTGGCACCAGGCAATCTGGGTACGATCTGGGTATGATCTTTGGCTGTCCATCTGGCTTTAGCCGAATTTTTCAGTATTTCCTCTTATCTCCTCTAAAAATCCTCTATCTGAGCTGGATGGTTCATTAATTTTCTTTACTTTATTGCTTGGATAATCTGTATCCATGCTGTTCAAGAAGAATGGCTGGAGCTGAAGTCTCACTCTCTGCCTAAAGAAAGCAAAAGTGGATCTTTTGATCTTTTGCGCCCTCTCACTATCCTATTTCTTCTCATTTCAGTAGAGTTACTCTGGGGCATGGTGTTTCTACTCTGTCACCACTGCCTAATCTCTTCATTCATTAGATGAACTGTCAATTCCCTGTAGTTGCTGGAAGTCAAATGTTTGGGCAAGGTCTTGTGTTTGTCACTTTCTTCTGTAGTTGTGCAGTTGACATCTTGGGACAAAGACACTTAGCTAGCATTACTCTTCAGCTAAGTATCTCCTCAAATAGCGAGAACAGTGGGTATTCCCTGACTTTTTTGAGATGTAGTTCCTCTGTCCTTACACTCACCCACATTGCCTCTGCTGCTCCTTACTCCACAGTCTGAGAAAAGACGGCAGTCATCTTATACAAAATGCCAGTGCAAACTCATTTGCAGGGTAAAAGATGCATCCAGAAAACAGAAACAGCATCCAGAAAACAAGGTTTTCAACAGTGTCATCATAATGTTGAAAAAATAAGAAACCTTCCCTATGAAAACTGAAAGAGTCAAAAACTGTGGTGGAAGTCATGCAAAAAAAGTTCTTGGAGAATCAAGAAAACCAAAATTTCCTAAGCTAGACAGCTTCTTGGAACAGAGAAGCAGAGACTGGGGCACAGCTGCCCACTTCAGCAAAAGAAGATGGGTATAAATGGAGTGAAAGGATGTCAAAATAGGTCCCTTTAGTTCAACACCACAGGATTCTGACCACTTCAGCTGCTACAACTATAGGTTCCTAGGCAGGGACCATCATCTTGGTCTCAAACTGTGACAAGCTCATCCGCTTCTCCATCCAGAGAAGAGCAACGAAACTGGTGAAGGGGCTGTAGTCTTATGAATAGCTGCTGAGAGAGCTGGGGTTGTTTAGCCTGGAGAAGAGGAGGCTGAAGGGACACTTTACTGCTCTCTACAACTACCTGAGTGGAGATTGTAAAGAGGAGGGAGCTGGCCTCTTCTCCCTGGTGACAGGGGACAGGACAAGAGGGAATGGCCTCAAGCTCCTCCAGGGGAGGTTCAGGCTCAACATAAGGAAAAAATTCTTCACAGAAAGGGTCATTGGGCCCTGGAACAGGCTACCAAGGGAGGTGATTGACTCGCCTTTCCTGGAGGTGTTTAAGGTACGTGTGGATGAGGTACTGAGAGGCATGGTTTAGAGATCGGTGGGAATGGTTAGACTCGATGACCCGGTGGGTCTCTTCCAACCTGTTGATTCTATGATTCTATGATTTGAGAATGGGAACTTCTGAGTCACAAATCCCACATGCTTGAGAGAGCTCTTGCCTCCACTGCTGCCAGGCACAACTTAACTGTGGTGACCCTTTTTCAGAGTAATCAACTTTCAGTATACAGCAGCTTTTACAAACTCCATTCCCAAACACATTCCTTCAAGAAATCATTAGACTTTGGGACTACAGCCACCTTTGATAGAAGTGACAGAGCTAACACGTGAGGTTGAGCAGCATCAGAGGGGGTTGTGGCTGCACAAGACTGGTGATACCAGGCAAGATACAGATCAGGAAATGCACCCTGGAGTGAACTTTGCAAAAGGTCAGCTCAGGGCACAGACAAATATATACTGAGTCTACTAGAGAAAGACATGATATTGCCAATGCTTGCAGCACATTGACTAGCATCCTGGCTCAAGAGACGGTTAGGCAGTCGGCTAAAATACCTAGTGGAAAATATCCTGCTGTTTTGACTCAGACCATGAAGCTACCTGAAGACAAGCCTTCTCAGTGTAAAGGGCAAGAATTTTTTTTTTTTTTTTTCAGATACCAGATCAGGTCAGGTCAGGGCCAAATATTAGAACTGTGGTGGGAAGTGCTACACAGGTTCTTGCAGGGCATGGGCTCTGTGCACCATGCTGCTTCTTTCACAGAAAAGAAAACCTATGCTGTATCAGTGGGTCCATCTTGAGCATGCCATCTATTGTCCTGGTAGGCTGGAAACATGATGTCTAGGGGAAACTATGTGATTGCCCAATTGATGGCTAGTGATCCATAAGAGGGTTTTTTTTTTTTTTTTGTGGAAAGGAAGCATGTATCACGAGACAGCATGGGGGATTTGCTCTCACTGTACCCCTCCTCTCAGCCAGGTAGTAAGAGAAGGTGGCACTGTAATGTCAAAGTTAGCATCAACTACATCACCTAGAAATATCTAAAGGTGTTTTAGTCTCACTACCTGAGGGTATATAAGCAAAGTCTTGCAGGCAGATAGTTTTGCCCTGCTTGTTCTCAAGACAGGGACACAAGCCAACCTGTCCCTAAAGAGTGCTTATTGCCACAGACACAGCATCACACTAACCACAGTCATTCGACTCCCTGCTCTGATTTGCTTCTGGCTAGCTCAATGTGTTGACAGAATGTGCTTGTGCCTATAGGTAATATGCTTTTAAGGCTTAAACTGCCAGCCTAGTGAAGCAGTGACAAGATAGAAGCCATCTCTCTTCTGTGAGCTGTGATGTTGTGGCTCAGGGACATGTACAAGTTCTCTCTTCTGCTTTGTGGGTCAGATCTGTCTTCTAAATCATACATTTTTAATGAAAAAGCTGATTGTTGTCATGTGGCATGTTGATAAGACCCCAGAAACCAGGTCAAGAAAGGTACAAATGCTCATTCCCTTGCTATGTGCACTGATAGTCACTAGCTCAGACCTGCACCCAGCATCAAAGTTGCAGAAGTAGGAAATCCCTAGCATGAGTCATTCTCACGGGATAAATAATGTAGTGCATGTGTTGATGCAAAATGAGGAGTGAATGACAGAAGAAACTTGTCCCCAGTTCTTTGGACTTGTGGATGGACAGCATGGCAAGTATTTGGTATCAGGCAGAACAAGGAGCTGCCAGCTTGTCTTCCTGTCCGGGGACTCCCCACACAACAAACCTTGGTGTCTGGTGGTAGAGGGAAAGAAACAAAATACTTGCTCACTTCATGCTTCTTAGTTGCTTATTTCCAAGTAAGATCAGGAGAACACTGGATTCATTTTTTGCTTATCACTCCCTCAAGTGTTACCTGTGTTGCTGTTGTATGCAGTCCCCTGTGTGCAGAGAAGTGAAGTAAACTTTGAATGCTCACTATTAAAAGCCTGCTCAGTGCAATGGAAGAACAGCACAAAGGTGCCCAAGAAAACTTGTTCAGCCACTCTACAGACTGTGGCAGTATGCCAACTTGTGAGCAGCCAGAGCTGCCTTCAGGGATACTCATGGGGAGTGGCTGATGTTGACAACCACTGTTTCAGCTCCCTGTGGTACTCTCAGTGGTTGCCTGAGGTAGAATGGAGGGATTCTTAAGTCAAATAGAGCCGTTCTTTCTTTATAGCTCTGTTTGGTATTGTTACTGTCACTGGCATTTCCAGACCTTAGAACAACGCCTTGTGTGGTATTAAAAATGTTCTCTCTTGTTCAACCTGAGTCCAATTTCAGTGTTCAAGTCTCACGTGAAGGGATCTGAAAAGCAAATATTGGAGGTATTTGAGGTCACCAGCACAGTAGTGGAGAATTACTCCCTGCAGAAAAGTGGATTCTAGCACTTCCTGCCTGTGCTGCCTCTTTTCTTCACCTGTTATCTCATGTAAGTTTTGTGTTCTGGAAATTGTGTGACGCCCATGCTCCTGAGTAGTCTTGCACCATCACACCATGTTTCCTGATGGTGAGCTCATGGGCATTCTTTAAGTAGTGAAGCATGGTTCAAGTAGCCTTTTCTTGGAACTTTGCTTATGGCTCTTGACTTGCCTCCTTTTCTTTCTGCAAGGAAAGCAGAAACTGATGTAAACAAGTAAATAACAGGTTAAGGAGATGACCATAGTGATCTCACTGGACAGTTATCCAGAGAAGATTCTTCAGAAAGTCTCACTGCTTGAGCTAGTACTCTGGTAGTTGAATCCAGAAGAACTGACTGCTGTGGATACTGAACGGACAGAAAACGCCCCGAAAAAGTGAAATAAGGTAAAAAGAAGATAAAAAGTGAATGTGATAGTGGTGTGTAGAGGAAAATTCTGCTCCAGGTTACATCTGAAATGGGTGGGAAAGATAGGCATGAAAGGCAGTATCTGACAGCATGGCAGGAAATTAAATTTCTGTTACTTGGGGAATTCTAATATTTTTTTCCTTCTTCTTCTTGTATGAAACCAATTACTTTCAAGTTCAATGGTGCTTTGGGTTTTATTATCAAAATAGTTTCATCAAAACTGAAACAGTGTTATGTTAACTCATGTTATAGCATTTGAAGAACGAAACAGGAGAGACAAAGCAGCAGAGTGAGAGGTGGGAAGATAAAGACTGAAAAAGAAAAGTACTTATGTTGTTATTTGAATAATTTCAAAATGTTCTGACAGAGATTGGCTTACATCAATGTTCTGCTCTACTTGTGTTGAAGCAGCAGGCAGGTGTTCAGTTGAAAATGTCTCTTCAGACAGGCTCTAAGTACCTTTGCTTTGACAATTGAGACGAGAGGCCCAAAGAGGTTAAGATTTTTATTGGGCTAGCCTTACTATGTTTATGATCTCTATTCAAGGCTTTCACAATGACTTCCAAAGTCACTTAAAGACACTGTGGTAGACTCAGCAGATGAATCCAGATTCACTTTGTCTCAGTGTTCATATCCACAAGACCAGGTCTATGTCCTGTTGACTAAGCCTTTTCTCTTCTTTTACCCCAGCCTTTTACCTCTGCTGGGCCTGTTACTCATTTTTTCCCCCCCCAGTGTGATATATGGCTACAACTGAGTATAAAACATAAGAATGGTAACAAGAAAGGAGAAGATGAAAAACTCAAAAAATGTATGATAAAAAAGTAAGGAGGTTCTGAAATAAATCTAAGAAGGGGCAGCCACGGTTTCTTAAATGAACTATTTCTGTGACTGAAAATTCTTGAATACTGTGCACTTCTCTTTAACCAGATTGCTACCACTTCTAAGTGCAAGTGGGTGGCCTAGTATAGTGCTTGTGGGAGCTTTGCAGGCAAAGGAACCTGAAATCTGGCCATCTGTCACATTTCCTGTCATAGGTGTGTCATTTTTAGAGGTGATGGAACAACTGTCTTCAAGGGCCAGTGCCAGCAAAAAAAATATCTGGCGGTCCCTGAGATTTCAGAATTCCTGTTTACACAAAGTTTCTTTAGAGCTTAGAAGGAGAGAAAGGTGGAGTGAGAAGAGATCTCATTTCTTAGATGACAGGGTAATGTTGAGTGAAAAAAAAACATTTGGGTAGTAATGATTGTTTTCTGTATGATTTGTTCCCTATCCAGATGCCTTATTTTACTTTCTTATTTTTACCAGTGTCTCTAAGTAGACCATGATATTAAAAAGGTCAGGATCGTTTTTTGCTTGCATGTTTAAGTATATTGTTTAACAATAATTTGAAAGTACTGGACTAACTCATGTTCACTCTTGGATGCTCTCTGGAGAAATGCTGCTGTAGGAGTTCGCACAAGTATATATGCTCTTGCATGTGTTTGCATATGTGCACAGGTTCAAGAACAAGTGTATTTGTTTGTCAGAAAGTTTTACTACTTGCTTGACTTGCCTATTATGTGGAAATCACCCCAGGTTTAGTTAATGGTATTTCCATTCAGTTTTAGGTAAGAAAAACTCATAGAACATATAATAATAAGCAGAAATGAAAGAAACACTCTGAGGCACTATGAACTCATGGAATGTAATGATTAGTTAACTTTCTTTCAATGACTGCTGAAAATTACTTCTGTCATAAGAAGATATTTGCAGAAGGTGACTGGATGTCTGTGTTTGAGTAAGCGGACATGATTTTCTGGAGACGTGCATAGCTATGTGGTTTATGTACAGTTTTGTATACATTAATCTACAATATCTAGAAACGTGATTGTTTTACCAAAAAAGTGACATTTACACAAGCCCATTAGAAAGACACATTGCATTAAGCACAGCTTCCTGTGTACTGATGTACAGCACCCGTATATTAATATAGTTGATCTCCACCTCAGGCCTTATTACTTGAATTACAGACAGGAAAATGTTCTGAATACAAACACAAATTTATGAGGATCCCTGCAGAATACCTGACATCTCCCTAACAGATATACTGCAAGCACACATTACTTTCTGTTTGCAGTTCCCAAAAGTTCTGCTTGTCTTTATAAGTGATCCCACCTTGGGTGGAGCTGGACCTCTGCCTGTGGCTGGTACTTTGCTTTCTGTCAGTCTTGATTCTCTGTTGTCACACTGTATTCCCTCTTTTCACCTCCAAGGGCTGTGGGCCTTAGCCAGGATAAGGTATGTGGCTACTCTGGAAGCTGGAATTGAAGAAATAATCAGAAAGAATTAAAATTACAGAGAGGGAGATGCATATACAAACATTGACATAACTTGGTTAGGGTGATAACTCTGGTATGTGTTGACTATGCTCTTTTTGATTGCTTTCTATATTTCCCCTGTAATATCTGCTTTCCCTCTAGCCTGCAGGCATCAACTATCTTGACTAGGAATGATGAGGATGAAGGTAGAGGACACAATCCTGCACAACAATCTGTTATAAAAAGGCGACTTATTTTAGGGATTTTATTCTGTTTGATGAGTAAAGAGAGATATAAAGGGGAAAATCAAGTGGAAGCTGAATTAGAAGAGAAATTCTTCAGAGTCTGGACAAGCAATAGGAGGGAAAACAAGTGGATTAATTAAGCTTAATTTGAGACTGTGTGATGTTGGACAAAAGAGTTTAGTTTTGTTATTAGTAGTGTTTTAAATCAGCATTTTTCATTTAAAAGTTGTCCAAGTTGAAATAAAACCACTTGCATTGAAGTTCCCAAATTTTGTTTAAAAATGCCTAAGTGTCACAGTTTGTTTTTCTCAGAGTAACTTGTTTTATTCTGGAAACATCTAGGGTCCTAGTGGGGGAGGAGAAGATTTAATCTCAGAAAGGAAAAAATGTTTTAGGCTAAGAAAACACTTACTAAATGCAAACTGAATTTATGAATGGTTTCAGTGCCACTAAAATCATAGTACCTGGCAACTTTGCTGCATCAAGGATTTACTGTGAAGTATATAAGTGGTTCAGCCTGGCAAACAGTTATAAATCCTTTACCTAATTCCTAACTTGTCTCTGTCCCCAATGCTGCTATATGAATGTAGGCTCGACTCACAATGCACAGATTCAGAACATACAGCTGTGTAACTATTTAATGATGCCTTAATTTCTTCAATCCATTTACAGAGTCTGTCTCATAAAAAAAAAAAATAGAGGACTTGCTCGATTTTAAGATTATCATCTGACTTTTGGGGGGAAGTGGCAGAGAGGTATCTAATCTGATTTTTGAGCATGTGGACTTCACATTGGAGCAAAATTTCATGAGAGGGCTGATTTGCTCCTTAACCAAAATCAGTATTCCCATAGATCTACCTAACCATCCTCTGAAAAAAATCAGGCAGGCTTCAAAATACAACTGAGGAGTCTACAATTCACTGTCTTTCTTTCTGTCTCAGATCATGATTGCTAGGTTCATCTGGAGGCAGACTAAGCCACTTCCAGACTGGTCTTGCAGATCGTGCAAGAGAAGGAGATGGAAACTGTGCTCTGATGTAGAGGTAAGACTTGACCTCTTTGCTGCTCAGCAGCTTACAGGTCCTGTTGATTTTTTTTCCCATATGCTCTCTTCCTAATCTGGGAGATACAAACACAGCTAGATGTGCTACCTGTGAAAGGTCAGTGTCGTCTGTGGCTACATAGTTGCTTACTATCAAGACTACTCCCCAGAGAGCCACTAGAAAGGGTGCTGTTTCTCTGAGTGACAGACTATCTCCCTAGCAGTTTTTTCAGCACTAAGTCCCATTGATCTCAGTGGGAACAATTTTATGGGTTATGAACTCCCCATGCTCCCCACTCTGCCTTTAAATGAATTGATTTTTGCAGTTTATGTGTTAATTTCTAACTTACACCCATAGAAACCTAAAATAAACAATGCTTTTCATCAGCTTGCATTGTCAGGGACTCTCATAGCAAATCCTGTTGGTGGTAAGACAGAGGGAGTCTTACACTGCGGTTTCCTTGGCTCTGGATAAACTTGAGATGAAACTCAGATGAAGCCACACCTTTCTTCTGCACATTTGCTGCTCATGCTGTGTCAAACCGAATTATTATGATTATCTCAGTTCTGTCACACTCTATAAATACATATCTACACAAAACAAACATCATGGCAATTTTTGTGAGGGCAGAAGTGTTAGCAAGAATTTCTTCAGGGCTCTACAGAGAAAGCTTTGTAGAAACAAGGAGAAAGATAAGAGTCTCAGGTCCTATTATAGATTAAGAGATTTTCCTGGGAATAAAACATTTTAGTCACAGTGGTTTTCACTTTGGCTTGGGGCAAGAGGACAGAGGTTTCACTTCCCTAAAATAAACAGGATGCTTAAATTTGGCAGGGTGGGATGGGATTGAATGAAAGTTCAAAATAAAAATCGGGTAAATGGTCTCTAGCATTGACTCTTAAATCCCAGAAATGCAGACTTTCAAAGCCTTGCTCTAGCCTCAGGGGAATAACCCTATAGAAGGTGCATACACAAGATCTTGGAGGTAAAAAGCACAGTATTTCTGAAAATATCTATAAGTGAGGGAATTACTGGGTATATGTAAAAACAAACATGAAAGGGATATTTCAACCCACACCTTCCAGATCCTTACTGTGGACTGAATCCTATGCCAGAAGTGTCAATGGAAAGACTTATACTGACATCATGAGAACTGGATCAGGTCCCATGTGGATTATACCTACTTTGGCTGCCTGCTACAGGTGGAGGTTGTCCTAAAATAGAGCATGAGTGAGGGGAGTTTAATTTACATGGCCTTCCAGTTCACTCTATATTTATAGCTGCTCTTTTAGTCAAGAGAGAACACATCCAGCTTTGCAGAAAAGGAAGGTATATTGTAGTCCAGACAGATATTTTTTCATGTCATTTGCAAGTCAGATGCAAACTTAAAAATTTTCTTTGATGCTTTGAATATTATACCTAAAACATTTTCAGACAATTTTTTGAGAGGTATCTGTAATTCCAATGACTTCTATCCTCTTGCTTACACAGACAGTGCACCAGCTGCTACATCTGGCTTTGAGGGGAAACAGGGATCCAGATTTTTTGCAAGTCAGGAGGAAAGGATTTCTACTCTGGCACCTAAAACAACACAGGCAGCCAAAATAAGAGATTGCGTGAAAGACATGATCTAAACATGCCAGCTGCAAAGTGCAGAGACTAACATGTAGTACCTGTTTTAAATTAGATAACAAATTACCTAATAAGGAGAGAAATGAGAAAATGAAAAAAAATAAAAACAAAACCAAAAAAACCCCACAGTTAAAAACCCATTGGTTGTCCCTGTCATGATTTTATTTTGCTTCTGCTCCCCTGATTGTTCACTGAGGGGCTTACTAGAGCTAGTTCTTCATTGAGAGCTTATTCCATGAAACTTAGAAGCAAATATCCTGCCACTACTCCCATATACATTGTAACATGCTGTTACCTCCAAGAAACCTGCATCTCTGTAATCACCTGGTCCGTTGCATCTACACTGAAAGACGTATTAGGTGTGTTTCATAATACAACTCTAGGCAACAAGCCTGAGACTTGACTGTCTGTCCTTCCACTGATAGTTTAATTCCTTGCTCTGTTTTGGGGTGCCCCAGCTGACTATAGTGGAGGCACAAAGTTAAGATCCTTTTGCTTTATGAGGCCTCACAGTACCATTCCAGCACCTCTTGTAACACTCCAAAGAACATCCACTTGCCTTTATATCAAAATCTATGTTACACACACTCCTATACTTTGCTAGAGAAAGTCCGCCCCAATGGACTGTAACCAATCTCACATTATCTCAGGCTATTTGAACAGGCAGAAGAGAAATCATACAAGTTATATGAAGTGGCAGCAGAAGCTGTTGGGATCCAGAGAAGACTGTCTTGTGTAGTTTGAAAACACTCAGGTTTGCTATAGAAGGAGCTGTCCTTAAAGCCTGTGGATGTGACTTTACTCAAGGGACTTGTACAGCCTTCTGTTTAGTGGAATTGCTGTGCCCCTTTTATCTATGGATTTAGCCAGAATTTCTTGTCCTAAAGAAGGATAATAGACTAAGTGCAGTGCTTGCTTGGTGGGTTTGTGTCCATTTAGGTTTGGACTAATGAATTTAGATAGGTTAACTGTGCTGAAATGTTATGAACATCTGATTACACAGGAATATTATAGAGTAAAAAATAATGAACCAGTGTTTCTGCCATTTCCCATCTCAAATCCCAGTGTGACCACAAGATTCCCTTTTAGGGAAAATCTATCTAGTGTGCGTTGTGATAATGTAGTGCTAGATACCCAGTATTCATTGTTAAGAGCTGTTGGTTTTGCTTGTAATCGAATCTGGTATTCAGCCTTCCTGTGAGTGTTCTATTTTTCTCTGTGGTGATAAATATGTTTGCACACATAGTGTTAGCTCTGTGGAAGTAATTTGCTGGGGAAAGGATGGTCTTGAGGGAAAGTCATTGGAGTATTAACTTGGAAAACTCTGTTCTGGCTTTACTGCATCTTTTCTATATAACCATAGACAAATAATTTCATTTTCCTCTTTTGTTCAGATTCTGTAGTTGCTAATACAAAGGAAGTCTGACAGTCCTTACTCAGTCACACATAAGTGGAGCAGGTACAGGATCCTACTGCCAGGTATGCAGGACTTGTTCTCATCTATACACAATTCTCTTCAGCTCTGCTGTCGGGCGGTTACATAAGAAGCTGGTACATATATCTCCTTAGAATTAGTATGATACACATTAAAAATAAAAAGGGTAGAAATTCTTAGTAATAGATGGCCACCACACAGCTCTGTCATGAGGTGGTCCTGCTGGCAAAGAAACATGATCTTTATACAAATGGAGACCAAAAAACTGTTTTCTGTTCTTATAACCAAGTCACAAAGAAGAGGAGTGGTTTGCTCATGGCTTGTGTTTCTGCTCACAGTCTCGCAGTACCCATCTTAACAGGTCTTGGTGAACAGCTGGGGCAGTGCACATCCTGATCTGGTGCCTCCAGCACCCTGAGAAGCACTAGTAGAAGTGCTAGTTCCCAATAAGCTTTCAGCATGCCAGCACCTGCCAGGTTGGCATGGCCTTCCCCAATGCAAGAGGTGCTTGTTAAGTACTACACATAAGAAGGGTTTGTTGTTCCTAAAAGGCAAGTCATTGACCATTTTACTTCATTCGTGGGCAGAGGAATATCTTGAAAGGTTTGATAGTTGAAAATACATCAAGTGTGTCTCTGAACTAGAAATACAAACTGAGCCCTTGCTCAGTGGCATAGATCTTCTCAGTGTATTTTTGGAGTAAAAACCACAGCTCAGCCACTGAAATGTTTCCCATTGCTGCCTATTTGGCTTTTTAAGAATTATGCAACACAAGGTGCATAAATGAAGAGAAGGCTGAGAAATGTAAGACTGAATTATGTCTTGAGTCCTCAGGCCTGTCAGGAAAGCTTTTGTGTCTGTCCTGAAAAAGGTGTGATGGGAGTTTTTCTTGTGTAAGAAGCAAAATTTAGTTTCAGAGAGTATTGCTTTAGCAGTGAAATCACCAGAATAAATATCTGAAGAGCTGTAAACTTGAGGACAGGGACACTTAGGCCATTGCAGACTTCCCAGTCTATCGCCTGGAAGCATCAGGGCCCATAAGGGCACATGGTTTAGAGGCTCATAAGTAACACCGAACAAAATGGGTCATTACTTCAGTACCCAACCTTTTTAGTCTGTGTGGCATTGAGATTTGTGGTCTTTTCAGCTCAATTAGACTGATTCTAAGACAAACTCAGATCTCTGCCCATTCTCCACTGGGCTGCGTGGAGGTGTCCTTCAAAAATAACATGATCACTTATGAGTAAAATTTTAATGAAGTCTGTGGGACTTCACAAAAAACCCTCAAGTATTTAGAGTCTGTTCCGCATAGTGTTGCTTGGACTACTTCCACTGTCAAGAATGTGGAAGACTTTCTAGTCTTTTTTCAATGATAGTTAGCGTCTTATACAATTTGATATACAGTACAGAAAAATCATAAAATATTATGCAAATACATAGCTCATTTTCCCTGTTCATCTCATCTCAAGGTTTCAGTAGGGTATTTTATGCATAATTTTGAATTAATGAACAAGGTAAGTAGTCGTTTATTGGGCAGGATGTTGATAAATGCTTTGTTGTGAAGATAAAATTGTAATGGTAACATAAACTCTGTACCCTGTTTCCTTTTGCCTTTTTTGAGCCCAGCCACTTCTGAATCAAAGACCCTGAAAGAAAAACACAGCTCAAAAACTGATCTGAATCAAATGCAAGCAGATGCAAGAGTGAACCCCATTAACTGTCTTCTCTCAAATCCAGGAAATACTTGGTAAGTTATCTGCGACTTAGTGAAGCTTCTAATTTGTGTATTCCTCTAGTCAGCTCAGTGGATTTTAGGGACAAACAGCTGCTTTATGCTACATATAGCTAGGAATTGTGTAGATTTTACAGACCTTGCCATTCAGTGATAGGAAGGGAACAGTAAAGGAGAGGGAAGGACAATGACTCTGAACATGGCCATGGGCAAATTTCTCTGCAGGACAAACCTGTTTCTGATCTGCTGTCTTTATAAGCTAGATTTGTAAGAAGGAGTTATGTGGCTCCTTTTTAGAGCAGAAGTAAGAATTTGTAGGACTTCTCAGACCTAGTGATGAGTCTCCAGCTTCCTCTTTTTCTCAGTGTCTTTCTCCAGCTAGAGTTGAATAAAATGAGAGATATGAGACAAAGAGGAACTTCACAACTAGAATAATAAAAACTCAAGAAAAGGGCAAATGATTCTCCTCCTCCCCTTATTCTACAGCAGTTTACAATCGGTTTGAGAACTGATGAAGATATTTTTAAAGACCAGTTTTGAAAATAAGAATGAGAACTTGGTAATGGTATACTATGACCATTCAGCCTAGAGTAGGGAGGATTGTTGGAGAAGGAGATAAACAGATAGTAAAATCTATGAGCAATATTTCTCCACTGATATATTCTGGCTTTTTGATGTTTCCAACTCCAAAGCTTCAGCTTCCAAAGCTGTGCATTTCTACAAGGGAAAATATTCTAACCATCTCTTGTGCTAAATAATATGCTTGATATTCTTGATATGCTTGATATTCTACCCCTACAAGTGCTGGGGTGGGGTCGGGGGTGGGGGGAATTTGTCAGCTTTAAATTCTGAATTGCTCTTTTCCTCTGTTTTAGTAATATGCTTCCAGAAAAAAGTCCATTGAGAAAAGAGGTTTTCTCTGCATGGAGGAAAATGATAAAATTCATTCTTCTGTAACATCCCTGAGTACTAGACAAAATCATATTTACATCACTCTCTAGAAATACTACATACATTTTTGCCAGTTAGGGATACTACAGATAGCTCTCTACAGTAATTTGACCCGATTACAGTCCTACCTTTTCAAGAATAACTGGCCAATCTGGAGTTTAAAGTGAAAAAAAATTGCAGGAAGAGAACATAAATACTTGACTTCTTACAGTTTCATACTATTTGATTATAACCCAAAGCCAAGAGCAGTAACTGGAATAAAGATAAGTCATACATTCCAGAAAAAACATTCAGTCTTTATTTGTGTGTGGAAATGACATCAGGAGATGGCTGAGCCATTGCTGCTCTGATGTAACTGCACCTACAGAGATAATGGTGCTACTTCATCCTTCCCTGGTCTTACACTTTGGAGCCTTGTAATTTTGTTCAAAGGTCACATCTCATCCCTCTGAAATACAGATTCTAGGAGGAAAAATGGAAGCATATTTCAATAATTCTGTATTGAGTCCTTGTTACAAAAGGATGAAAAAGCTGCTGAAGCAGGTATGATGCTACTCTGAAGAGGGTTTATCCTTCTCTTTGTATATAAATCGATGCCTGAATATCTGAATCTTCTATTTTTGTCTTGCTATTAGGGAAAATGTAGATTGAGGATATAGATGACAATTTCAATATGGCCCATGATTATCAGGCAGTGGGACTCATCTTTTCAAATCTCTCTGTGTGTGTTTGTTACAGGGAAGAGACATACTCCAGTGCACAGATGTGGCTCAGACATCATTCACGTTTGCATTCATATTGTTAATTTGCAAATAAGAGCAATTCTGTTAAATAACGAAGAACATGGGGGAATAAATAAATGAACCACTAAGAAAGTAGAGGGCTTCAAAAGGCTCAGGCAGGAAGTGAGGTCTTACGTCTTTGTACGAATCATCAGGATTTGGATGCCCCATGTTGTAGGGTGAGATGGTCCCAACAAAAAGACTTAGTTGATCAAGGGAGCTTGACAGGGAGCTTGACTGTATCTGGTATTGACTCTACCATGCTAATGACTCTGCTGTATACAGAGTGCTACTTTCATAATCCATTAAGGAACAGATATGGAATAACGCTTGAAAGCTGGAACCAGCTGTCATGTCAAACCTCTAAATAATTCCCAGATACTTGGGTTCAGGTTTAAATGGGAAGTCTCTGTAGGAAATGATGCTGTTACACTCAAACTATCTCTGCCCATGGTAAAGTGCATATATAATATTTTCAAACATGCTAATCCTGCTTAAGAGACATGAACATAAAGTCTAAAATGTGTTCCATATGTTCCACTGTCCTGTTGCTCCTCTAATTCCAGCTGAAATATAAAATTTTTCAACATTTATATCAATGCTAAACACATTGCATCACCCTTAACATTGATTTGTCTTAGACTACGAAAATTGAACTCGCTTCAACAAAATCCTGGTAAGATAAACATCACTGCTGTCATGACAAACATTGCAGCTGTCTGCCTCTCAACATTAAAATTGAAGAAATATTTGTTATCTAAATCAATGAAGAATCTCTCCTTCTGGCCTGTGCTCTGAGAATGAGTTTTTACCAATGAGTGTGCTGCAGAGATAAATGTTGTTGCTCTGCATCTGAAAGCTGTCACAGCTAATGCCGTGTGCCCTGTACACTAACAAACAATAAGAAACTAAAAATCTGACTCAGACTCCTTGGATAAACAAAGCATTCTGTGGAGGAAGCATTCCTTCAGATTACACTTACACTTTGTAAGCTACCTCAACAAACATAGACTGATGTCATATGTGAATAAGTTCTGTTCTTCTTAAGGCTGCTAGTATTCATGCTTTTTGTGAAGGACTAAAACTGCGATATCTGAGGGATGAAGTGAAGTTTGCTGTGACAACTGGATATAACAGTTTTGTTCCAAACACTTCCCCACTGTTTTTCTAGTTTTTTAACGCCCTTAGCGTTAAAATGTTGGACGTAAGACTTTCTGATTCACAGGCTGAGGTAGCACCGTGAGTGGAGGAGGAAAGTGATCTTTGCACATTTTTGGCAAACCAGACCAGCATCACAGAAGAACAAGGGAAAGCATGTAGTCAGGGAAAGTCTGGATGAGAGGTATTATTATCATAATAAGTAATGAGTGAACTGATAGGCCAACTCTGGCTCTAAATGTTTCAAACCAACTGCCGTAGTCCCTATTGCCGGGACAGGAAAGCGGGACTGCAGCAACTGGAAGCAAGCTAGAAAGAATACCCAAATGTTGGGCAATATAAGTTTTTTTCACTAAATTCCATTGACTAGTTCATGACTTAGAGGTCATGCATGAAGAAACAAGATGATGGCTCTGCAGCAGACTAGAAAAGTGGTAAGAAATGTAGCATTTCTCACTGGAATTTGTAAAATTTCCTGTGTGATGTAGTTAGAGTTAGAATATTCTTACAGCTGGGATGTGGACCAGAATTCACTCGGATGCCTCTGATCTAACACCTTGGAACACACAAAACTGCAGTATCCTTCACAAACATGGTTTGTAACTCTGGGCAAAATGCTGCTAACCACTTCAGTTACCGATTTGTGATACGGAGTACCACTACCATTTAGAACAGGAATGCTTGTCACTGAGCATAAGCTAAGAAAGAGCAAGTGGGCAAGATTTTATCTGACATCCAAATCTATCCATCTGGAATAGAGAAGGAGATATATAAACTAAACACTGTTGGTGTATCATACCTACAGGATATAAAGATCCCCACACTTAGGGACCTATCAATGCCCAAAGAGACGCTGGCATTCTCTCCCTCTATGTTCAACCATAATTACTAAGAGTGATACCCTTGGAAGATTTACATGTCCAGACCTTAGGAAAAAACATTACAACCTCCTTTCAGGTAGTTGTAGAGAGTAATGAGGTCTCCTCTCAGCCTCCTCTTCTCCAGGCCAAACAACCCCAGCTCTCTCAGCCGCTCCTCATAGGTTCTGTTCTTCAGCCCCTTCACCAGCCTCGTTGCTCTTCTCTGGACTTGCTCCAGAGCCTCAACATCCTTCTTGTGGTGAGGGGCCCAGAAATGCACACAGGATTCAAGGAGCGGCCTCACCAGTGCTGAATACAGAGGGAGAATCACCTCCCTGGACCTGCTGGTCACACCATTTCTGATACAAGCCAGGATGCCATTTGCCTTCTTGGCCACCTGGGCACACTGCTGGCTCATGTTCAGTCTGCTGTCGACCAACACCCCCAGGTCCCTCTCCTCTTGGCAGCTTTCCAGTCAGGCTTCTCCCAGTCTGTAGCTCTGCATAGGGTTGTTGTGCCCCAAGTGCAGGACCTGGCATTTGGCTGTGTTAAACCTCATGCCATTGGACACTGCCCAGTGGCCCAACCTGTTTAGGTCACTTTGCAGAGCCTCCCTACACTCCAGCAGATCGACACTTGCACACAGCTTTGTGTCATCTGCAAACTTGCTACGGGTACCCTCAATGCCCTCATCTAGGTCATTGATGAAGACATTGAACAGGACTGGACCTAGCACTGAGCCCTGGGGAACCCCACTTGTCGCTGTCCTCCATCTGGACTTAACACCATTTACCACCACTCTCTGGGCCCGACCATCCAGCCAGTTTTCTACCCAGGAGAGTGTGCGCCTGTCCAGGTCAGAGGCTGACAGTTTCCGTAGCAGAATGCTGTGAGAAACTGTGTCAAAGGCTTTACTGAAGTCCAGAAAGACCACATCCACAGTCTTTCCCTCATCCAGCAACCAAGTGACTTTGTCATAAAAGGGGATCAGGTTGGTTTGGCAGGACCTGCCATTTGTAAACCCATGCTGACTGGGCCTGATCACCCGATTCTCTTGCATATGCCTCATGATAGTACTCAAGATCACCTGTTCCATGACTTTCCCTGGCACTGAGGTCAGACTGACTGGCCTGTAGTTCCCTGGATCCTCCCTGCAACCCTTCTTGTAAATGGTAACTACATCAGCCAGTCTCCAGTCCAGAGGTACCTCCCCAGTCTTCCAGGACTGCTGGAAGATGATGGAAAGGGGTTTGGCCAATATATCCGCCAGCTCCTTCAATACCCTAGGATGAATCCCATCTGGCCCCATAGACTTGTGGGTGTCCAGTTGGCCAAGCAGGACTCTGATCACCTCCTCTTGGATCATGGGAGCGTCATATTGTTCCTCTAGTTCCGGGGTTTCTACAAAGAGGGAACAGCTTTCTTTACAATGAAAGACTGAGGCAAAGAAGGCATTAAGTACCTCAGCCTTCTCCTTATCCCCTGTCACTGTTGCTCCCTCTGTGTCTAAAAGGGACTGTATGGTCTCCCTTGTCCTCCTTTTATTGTTTATATATTTATAGAAAGATTTTTTGTTGTCTTTTACAGACTTAGCCAATCTGATTTCTAGTTCAGCCTTATCCCCTTTGATTTTTTTCCTACACAGCCTCACTTCCCCCCTGTAGTCGCCCCAAGAGGCCTGCCCCCTCTTCTAGAGCCTATAAATATTCCTTTTTTTCCTAATGTAATGTAAATGTCATTTTCCTAATGTAACATAAATCCAGTGTTTCTTTAGATTTTTTTTCAACTTCTTCCAAGCATATGTTTTGGTAAATGTACCTGTGTTGTCTTGCAGAAAGCAAGTGCGGTTGCTGTGTGTATCAACCTATGTGTACCCACTTGTCTGCCCTTTTTGGCAAATCAAGGATTTAATATCCTTTAAGCAGTGTAATCACAAAAGTAAGACTGATGACAAAAAAATTAATGTTTTTGCCACAATACACAGTTAAGGTGTGGAACCTCTGCCACAGGTCACTGTAAATTCAGTATTAAAAAAGGATTTCAAAAGAAAAGTAGAAAAAAAATCATGGAGGACAGTGGCCATGTACACAGAATGAATCTGCAAACTACAATGGAAGCTGAGGATTTGAATCATAATATATTTGCCCTGTTTCCTGTACAGATTTCTTGAACATGACTGTCTGAGCACTGTTGGAGGCAAAACATGTCCACAGATGAACCTTTGGTTTCATCAAATATGAGAATGTCTTGCAAGCTTAACTAAATTTATGCTCGCCCAGCACACCAGCTGCATTCTCTGCTTTCTCTGATCAGTATTAACCAGAACTCACTTTGAACTCCTGCTGTCTTTGTATCCAGCTGAAAAGAAATTCAAGGTGTTAGAGCAAAGTGAAAATCTATGTGCATCTTGTATGGAGTTCTTAACCAAACAATCAGCTCTTTGGACAATACCTTTGCATTTTTTTAACAGAAATATTATTTCTTGCCTTAGGCCAACTAAAGATGGCCCCAGAAGTACCTTGAACACACATTTACAGAAATTGCTTGTGTGTAAGGAAAAGTTCAGAAAAGTGTAATAGGATTTGCAAAACAGATTGTGTATTGCATGTCAGGCTATCTAGTCTCTTACCTCATCTCTGTAGCTTGGACCAGCAATCTACAAACTCTTGCCTTTTCACTGTTTCAACTGCAATGTCTATGTAAATGGTCTTTAAAAATATTGCTATTAGTTTGTATAGACAGTAGATCTTCAGTGATTTTTGTTACTTGAAAAATGCTACTGGTACTTTGTGATTAAGTGTGGGCACCAAAGGCCAGCTTTTGCTGGAAAGGGTGAATTTTCTTTCAGGCACTGCTCTTTTTTCTTAATGATTTGTAACTGATTACTGTGGCAGCTTTCTTTGCTGAATTTGAGTGTCTCTTAATAATCATACCCCTGTTGATGTTAAATTGACTCTTTAGTGCTAGGTATTTGGTATTTTCAGATTACATTGCAGGTGAGATCATGTAATGCATTTAAATTAACTTCAGTGATTCAAAAGATGTAAGTACTTAAGGAATAAGCCATGCTTAAAATAAAATTGGAGAAATTTATGCAAGTAGAGGAAAAAATTGCCTTTTCTTAATAGTTTAAATATCCTAGAGTACCTCTCTTTTTAGTTTCCTCCAATGTATTCTCCTTCATTAAATGTTCCTTCTTAATTTTGTTTAATATGATAACATTTTACACCTGCTTTGCAGTCCATCTTTCCCAGTGAGACCTGCTATAGTCAAGGAGAAAAACATCCCTGTAACATTGGCCTATATTGTTGATGAATCCTAATGAGGCCAACAGCTGCAAACTTTTCCTCTTGTGTGTTTTAAATGAGGATGGACATTTACTTTTCAGCATCTGTGTCTCAGAGGACTTTGGCATCAAGAAACATTTCTGAGTGAACACTGACTGACAGGTTTACCCTTCTCTGGGAAAAGGTAAGGGCTTACAAACACAAACCAAAGAGAAGGATTAACCTAGCAGGAAAGAGTTATAGCAATAGCAAGGAAAATGAAGTAAGTAATAGAAAGCAATAAATTTAGGGCTTTCCAGCTGAGATATCGCAACAGCTGTCTAGGAGAACATTTGTGTGTCAAAGGTCATGTCAAGGTTTGTAGTGCCAGTTCAAAGCCTGCTATAGAAAACTGATGCTAGGAATAAGGAGGAGAGAAATTTTTCCTGTGGCTAGCAGTGTTTTTAACATACACATGCTATGTCAGTAAGATCATAGAATCATTTTGTTGGAAAAGACCTTTGAGGATACTGAGTTCACCATACCTGTCCACTACTAAACCATATCCCTGAGCATCCCACATCTCATCTATTCATCTTTTAAATACCTCCAGGGATGGTGACTCAACCATCTCTCTGGACATGGTGTTGCAGTGCCTGATAACCCTTTCAGCTAAGAATATTTTTCCTGATATCTAACCTGAACCTCCCCTGACATAACTTGAGACAATTTTCTTTTGTCTTATTACTTATTACTTGGGAGAACAAGCACTCATCTTGATACAACTTCTTTTCAGGTTGTTGTAAACAGTGTATAAGGCCTCCCTGCAATCTCCTTTTCTCCAGGCTAAAGAACCCCAGCTCCCTCAGATACTCCTCATAACACTTGTGCTTCAGAAATTTCACCAGCTTTATTTCCCTTTGGACACACTCCAATGTCTCAATGTCTTTTTAGTAGGAAGGGTTCCAAAGCTGAACACAGCGTTTGAGGTGAGACCTCACCAATGCTGAGTATAGAGGAAGGATGACTTCCTTGGTCCCGCTGGCCACTGTTTCTCAGACATATCAGGATGCCACTGGCCTTCTTGGCTACCTGTGCACACGACTGTCTCATATTCAGCTGGTGAATATGTAATCAGAAGTGAAAGACACTATTGTGCAAGGGGGGTTTAGGGTTCAGTTACTCTATTTAATCTCTCACTTCAAGACTGTGCAGTATTCTCAGTATATAAACATCATCAGCACATTTGGTCTCCAGTACTGACATGAACAGAGGCTGTTACCCTCCGTTCTCATGTAAAGATTTCACAGAACCATAGTGATATTCATCCAGAGGTCTTGAGCCCAAGCCACCTCTAGAAAAAGTACTGTCACCAATTCTGGCTTAGGGCATCCCAGATTTGTCTTGCTGAGTATGGAAAGCCTTCTAGGATGGGGGTTTTACAGCCTCTCTGGATAATTTATTCCTGTGCTGCACCATCTTCCTGGTGAAGAAGCTCAGCATTTGTTTGCAGATGTTATGGCACCAGCTAGAGACTAGAGTGTTGGGGTTTGGGTTTTATTTTTTTTTTTCTGATCTATAAACTATTTTTGACATTCTTAGAGAAAATAATAATAAAAAAATAACTGTGATTTTATACTATGAATTTAAATTTGTAGGGGGAAAAAAGCATCATTGCCAAACATTTATTGTAGTTTCCCACCACTGTAAGAAGCATTTCTAGTCCACTTGGAGATTTACAATACTTCTCGCCTGAACTGATCAGGGAATCTGTCTGCTCTGCACATTTAAATTTAAAATAACTTCAAAATAGCTGTGGAATACGAATATACATCCAGAAATTCATCTGGAGATGCAGTAATATAGTAATAATATCATAATAATGAGTCATACTGCATCATGTACAAGACCAGATCAGGCTTTGTCATCAACACAGATGATCTCTATGTGCTACATTACAATATACATAAGGGCAATTCTTCCATAGCTTTCCAAAACCCTCCTGCATGTCTATAGAAATGTTATGACCACAAGAACAAAGAGAAGAGGACAAAGCCTTGGAGCAAGTCAGAAGTACACACAGGAATAGAAAAAAAATTATGTGGCTTTGTGTGACTGTAAAAATGTGCCAACAATTATCATCAGTGCAGTTTTTATATGCTGAATTATATTCAGCAGCTTCAGCTGAACAAATTTGGCAGCAGTATAAAGACACAATGATTTTTAGCATCAGATTAATTATTTATTCTGATTTCACAGTCTGAGAAGAAGTCTGTCTTTTTTTTTTTGTTTGTTTTTTGTTTTTTGTTTGTCCCTTTAACCAGACTGAATCTCAGCACCTTTTCCTGTTTTTTAATAATGTCCAGGCACTATAACACTATAACATTTGTAGCTTGTCACACACAATGAAGATGTAAGCTAATTAAAGAGTGCAGCATATAAGCAAAAATGAGAACATAAGACCTTTGGATTACTACACCCAGTGAGCTATGGAGTAGTCTAATTGCGTTGCGTCATTTTGGAGGGATGACTTTCCAATTTTCTGCAAAAAGCAGAAGTATCCTTTCTTTTTTTTAACAAAATGTCAGTTTCCATTAAAAATGTATCATTACAAACACATGAACTTGTTATTTTGTTTGTTTCCTTGTTTGTAAAAAGTCATTTTTTCTGTTAAATATGTTGCAACATAGTATTCCAGCCTGTACTCTTGCGTAAAGGACTTCCAGTACAACTCACCACATTACCTGGCCACACTTCTGGAGAGTACGGAAGTCTTCCTCCTGATAACGCTTCCAAAGCAATTGATTCTTCAAAACTTCTGAAATGAAACCAATTTTACTTAAACAACTATAATGAAGTGGGTGTAAGACATCACTTCTTGGTACCCTAATATGTGCGTATTGTTTAATGGTTTTTAAATAAAAATTTCCATGAAACTTGCAAAACCATACAGCTTAAGTCCAGAAAGGAGGGAAAAGAGAGGGGGAGAAAGTATAGTGTTTCTACAGTGTTTTCTATAGTGTTTCTATAGTGTTTATATAGTGTTTTCACTGAAAAAGTATAGTGTTTCTTTCTTTTTTTTTTAAAAAAACCCCTCTCTAAAAGCAAAACACAAGCTAAAAAAATACCCCAGATCCTCAGAAAACAAAAAAATCCCTGCACAATAACCTTTTATCTATCAACTTAAATGCAAATATGTCAAAAGTACAAAGCAAAATTCTTGAGTTGCAAAAGGTATTTCAAAGCAGTGATGCATCACAATTCTTTCTGGAAGTAGCCCTAGAGCCAAGAATTCCTTCCTTTAGGAAACACCCTCATTCCAAAATCTCAGACAACTATTTTGAATACGTATAATTTATTACATCATCATTGCAATAATATTATTATTTATTTGCCTAAAACAATAACAATGACTAAGGTCCTGGTTAGTATCAGAGCTTGATTACATTTCACAAACATAAAATGAAAGAAAATGCTTGTTTTTAAAGAGTGTTTGGTGTAAACTAACTTAATCTTAGTGCTACATACAACAATGAAAACAGACCAATAGCAAAGATCTGAGTAGAAGACATCATGTTTCCCCTGGTAGATTAAGAAAAAGTAATCATTTTCTTTAGTTAACTCATGTGCCAGATGAGTATGTGCCTTGTTGACTTGAAAATACCAGCATTTTAGTAGAAGTGCTGTTTTTCCAAATAGATAAAGTATCAGCTTCCTTAATACCTAGCTGAGATGTGGACATACTGTGAGATCTTTAGTTTAGGAAGATTTTTTTTGTGAATAAATGAAACATCATTATGTATAACGCAAAACTAGTGCTCTAATGATGTTAAAGAAGTTCGTTTTTTGAATGTGAACAAAATTATACCCCAGATCAGCAGTTTTGATCTGGAAATGTGTTAAGTATAACTATTCATATTCACATCATCAAGGATGCTAGAGCATAATGGCTAATTTTTTGAGGGGCAGAAAATGATCCTTTTTTTGGTTGGCTGGATTTTTTTCTTTTTAGTAATGTGTAGTTATCTGCTGCATAGAAACATAGATTCCTATAATAACCAGGCTGGAAGAGACCCACAGGATCACTGAGTTCAACCATTCCTATCAAACACTAAACCAAGTCCCTCAAGACCTCATCCACCCGTGCTTTAAACACCTTCAGGGAAGGTGAATCAACCACATCCCAGGGTAACCTGTTCCAGTTCCCAATGACCCTTTCTGTGAAATTTTTTCCTAATGTTCAGTCTAAATCTCCCCTGATGGAGCTTGAGGCCATTCCCTCTCGTCCTGTCCCCTGTCACTTGGGAGAAGAGGCCAGCTCCCTCCTCTCTACAACCTCCTTTCAGGTAGTTATACAGAACAATGAGGTCTCCTCTCAGCCTCCTCTTCTCCAGGTTAAACAACCCCAGTTCTCTCAGCCGCATCTCACAAGGTCTGTTCTTCAACCCCTTCACCAGCTTCGTTGCTCTTCTCTCACTCCAGAGTCTCAACATCCTGCTTGTGGTGAGGGGCCCACAACTGAACACAGGATTCAAGGTGTGGTCTCACCAGTGCTGAGTACAGAGGGAGAATCACGTCCCTGGACCTGCTGGTCACACCGTTTCTGACACAAACCAGGATGCTATTGGCCTTCTTGGTCACCTGGGCACACTGCTGGCTCATGTTCAGTTGGCTGTCAACCAACACCCCCAGGTCCTTCTCCAGGCAGCTTTCCAGCCAGACCTCTCCTAGTGTGTAGCACTGCATGCGGAAAGTCTGGGTCCAGTCCTCAACTCTATCATTGATTTTCATTGTGGACTTACATACAAAAATAGATGAAGACCAGATGGATTACATCAAAGGTCTGTGAAAGAAGTAAGTGGCAATTTTCCAGACAATTCTACTAGTGATATCTTTTTCCAGAACAAGAAACCATATATTTATATTGAAGAAATGGTTGTGCCTGTGGTGATATTTTGGGTCTTGGTGGTTTCTTTTTTTTTTCACTGATTTATCTAGACTTTCCCACCCCTTCAGATAATTTCAGCCTTCAGCATCTACACTACTTAGTGGCCAAGATCTCAGCAGTTTCCTTTGAGGTTCTGTCTTTGAAATGATACCTACAAATGTCAAATTTCCATGATGTATACAAGCATCATTTGACATCTCCAGCTATTTAGGGAGAAAGCATGAACAATCAGCTTCTTGACACCCTTTCCACAAGACTTTTTTCCACAAGACTACAAGACTTTTTTCCACAGGACTACCCGCTGCTTGCTTTTACATGGGCTGAAGATTATGCTTGCTTATGCCTCTAATAGGTGTGATGCCAAACCTTTCAGCAGGCACTTAGAACACAGCAATTGCCTGTCATTTCATCGTGCTCTTTTCAGCAAAGGCAGGGTGGCAGGAGATGTGACCACAGTCACTCCTGCTTTTAGGTTTATTGATGCTTGGTCCTCAGGCGACCTAATATGCAGTTCAAGGAGGATTGTGCTTTGCCAGTGGCAAGACTAGGTTTATTGTGGACTACCAGGTGATTAGATTTCTGCTGTGCCAGGACTGGTTACCAAGGGCAAATAAGTGTGCTCTACAGCTGTATCTGTAGCTCCAACAGTCCAGCACTGCTGGGGCCATGCCAGTATGGAGCTTAGTGTAAGCAGGAAAACCTCCCTGCTAGTCTGTCTGTGTATACACTGGAGGCTCATGTGTGTGTTGATGTCTGTGCTATTGTAGCAGTAACTGCTAGTAACATCCAATTGCCTTCAATATCTTTGGTGTATCACTGCATGGTGGAGGTATGACTGTTAGAAAAACAGAGAAGCACACACTACTCAGTCCTGCAAAACTCTCTACACTGAGTGCCTCTGGTTGCAAAAGACTTTCCACTTTGCAACCACCTTTTTCTGTTTATGGATATACCATCTATATACACCATCAGGTTGCTGAGTAACTATCTTTTCAACTGTCTTGACTCCCTCTGAGGGAACTTCTGCCAGGACAGCAAGCTAGGCATTTTACTTCTGACCAAATTCTTCCTCTGCTTCCATTTCCAGAGATGAAAATAAGAATAACTAATTATGATGATAGTAATTTCAATAGATATAGCAGGCTCAAAATGAGTTAGTCATCAGACTCAAAAAGTTTGAGACTTAACAAGACGAAAACCTCCATTTCCCTACACTTTGAAATCTAATTTCTCATAAGCCAAACTGCAGTGGCTGGATGGCACATCTGTACTTGTTTACGTTGCAATTTTTCTCCTCAAGGCCTGGTTTTAGTTCCTTAGGATAAACATACTTTGAGTATGTTCCTCTCAAGGCTGCTTTTCATTATATGATGATAACAACTGTTCTTTTTAATATAGAGAAGAATCAATTCTGGACAGTAGCTCTGCAGTTTGACATGTGAAAACCTCTCTGATCTGATAACAGATGTGTCTTCTTTGCAGAGTGAAGGGTGGTGTACAGTGTCCATATGCAGGAGGAGTCCTTGAGAGCAGATCCCTTCAGGAGCCTGTCGTACACTAGATGCTAGCAAGCTATTTCTTCATTGATGATCTGGCTGTAGACTCATGTTGAGGGAGTTCAGTCCAGAGAGGGCAGGTGAGCAGCGACCAAAAAATTTCCAGAACCAATGTTTCTGCTGCTGGTGTTATAAAGAATTCTACAGAAACAGAATCCAGAAAAAAAAAAGCAGTTTTCCACTGCTTGTACAAAGCATAGAGAAAATGATATATTTCACTGCAGCCTAAAAAACTATGCTAAGTAGCAATAACCAATTTGCATTTTACTCTGTGTGCCAAATTTGCAAAATAAAGTCCCAGTGTACCTAAAGAATGATCTGGAGGGTTGAAGATCATCCATATTTTTCTGTTTCAGGGGTTTAATCTTTAAAAAGAGCATAACGACAGTGTGTGAGTGGTAAACATGAGTCAGGGATCTGCATTAAAAGGTTCACATCTGTTCTGTCTCACCAGTCTTTCAATCCTGAGCTCTGAGACTACTTTGTGTATCAGCTGGCAATCCTAAACAAACAGACAATCCCAAAAGTAAAGATAGACACTTCTACAATGATAAGAAATGGAAATGATGACTAAAACCAAGTGCTATAAGCTGAGACTTGGATTTGTACAAGTATACAAAACTATATGCACTTTACCAAGTTTCTTTTTTCACTACTAAGGTTTTGCTCAGCTCTGGCCTTCAACCCTGCATTATGTCATCATGCTGGTACAGTAGCTTCTATGATTATATAGCAACATAAGTAGTTTTATCTCCATTTCCTTCCATTTTTGGTAAGACAGACAAGATCAGGAAAATAATGCTATGTTTAATTTGATCTTTTTGAATTATGTATTGTTTGGAGCTCTGGTGGCGCTAACATGGTGTTTCAGACTGGTACAGCTTTCACCTCTGGGCAGTATTATTCACGTTTCTGCTTTTTTTGGATATGGATGCCACCATCCACTACAGGGGTGTGTTCTACTCCTTAATGAGCTGCTAATAAGAAGCTTCAGATCTGCTTTCTCAGTAACTAGTCATCAGGGCATCCTGATCTACCATAGTTTCAACTTTGGAATTTACTTTAAGTAGTAGCTGCTATAAAGATTCATAAGCCAAATAAGTACCTTGCTTGACTTGCTTCCTTCAAAATTTGTGAGCAATTGATAGAAAATACAGAAGCAGAATAGCATTTATAGTTGCTGTAGGGGTAGAAAGTTTTTCATAATGGGATTCCATAAGTGTTAAGGATATTTGTTTAAGACTGAATAGAAATGTTTTCCTACAGATCAAATTTGGATGCAGGAAGCTCATTCTGGTTAAGTTTTTCAAATTGAGTTCTGCTTCTAGGAATTGGGTGGTAAAGAAAATAGAAGGGAGGAGAGAAAGAGAAAGTGAAAAGGAGGCTAATTACATAATTATTTCAGTGAGGCCAGCATGGTAATAAGCTCCAGATGTCTGGGGTTCCATGGACAATCTGAACTGAGAAGCAATGGTGGGTGTACATATGTTTGTTTACTTCTCCCTCCCTAAGCCTGGCTACTGCTTTCTCTAAAAGCCAACAGAGAGTAGGTGTCTCCTTAAATACCCTTTGGATATCGCCTCTTCAGTCCAGCTTTTCATCTGAGTTACTCTAGGCCAATTTAACCCACAAAAGTAGAAGAAATAATCCAAGTATAGTATGGTAGAGCTGAAAACACAGTTTGGACTTTACTCTACAGCCTGTTCACAATGAAACAACAAATAAGCCTATAATCACAGCTCATTGGGGCCAGATCCTGATCTTTGAATCTCTGGAAATCTGAAGCAGGACAAGAATATGCAGAAAATTATAGCAGACTTTACACTATCTGACTAATGGATTTACTCAAGGTAGGCAACCACATGAATAACAATGAAGTCTGGCTATATACCTGACTAGTTTCAAATTGCCCAATTTAGAAATAAACAGCTTCTGCACCAATTCTGTCTGGTATGATGACAGTTGTTTTCAAGTATAGACTCCAAAGATACCTATGTTCAGTACTGCTACTTCAGGGTCAAAAAAAAAGCCTGGGAGTTTTTGTGGCTTATATGAAGTAACTGAAGTAATTCTCAATGGTATATTTCTTTCTTGGAAGACATCAGATTGTTGACAGCAAAATACTTGGCAAAAACATGCCTGAGCATTTCTGAAAAATACTTTTATTCAAGTTCTTTGCAAAGAATCAGTGTGAATAACATTAGTATGTCCAGTAGTTTTTAAAAATTATAAATACTTAAATTCTGCTATTTTAACTTAAACATTTGAATAAGTCACTTTGAATGAGGTGAAAAGTGTCATTTTTGTGAAATGTACTCTTCTAGGGGCATGTTTTGTTTTCATTTTGGCCTACAACAAGCATCTACACACACCCCTCCAGCAGTGGATTTTCCTGTAAAGCACCTTCTTTGTTGCCTTCTTTGGATATTTTCTGTCAGTGGGTTTGTGGAAATTGGTAGTAATACCATTCCTGTCTGGCTCCAAAACCCATTAAATATTCCAAGTTGTACTCAGTCCTACACAGGGATGTCTCTAAATCACTACCACCTTGTTTCCAAGATGATGAATGTCATACATATTATGTAGCACTGATCATCTATGTTAACAGGTAAATTTTTCATACTGCCCCAGTTCCTTTCAGGTACTTACAGATGCTACCAAAAGTCCACATATTTCCCAGTAAGAGGAGAAAACAAAACTGGGGAGATGACCATGTGATTTGTCAAGAAACAAGGGTGACAAGCAAACTATTAAGTGAGACTGAGATTCGGGACAGTAATTTCACACTGTAACCACAGCATCCTCCATGGGCATCTCCGGTCCTAGGCTTAATTTTGTCCTATGGTCTTAGCCTCACCTTCTTTCCCCTTTTCCCACAACCTGCAGGAATGAAAGTTATTCCCCTCTGACTAGCAGAAGACTTCAGGTCCTAAAGTGTGTCAGGCTGGAAAAGGAGAGGTATAATGATGGTATTTGTTCCTTATAATAGGCAGCCTGAAAATCTTCCAAAACACCTAGTTGTGCTTTGATGGGCTGAATGTTGAGGAAAGGCAGTATGAACACAAGTTTTGCCAGCTGAATAGTTCTGTACCATGATTCAACCTGCTATCACTTGGTGCATGTTGTTATTAGTATTTTCTGTGATTCAGCCAGTGAATCCAGCCAAGAGGATGCACTAAAGGAAGCAGTGCTGCCCTGTTGGGTAGAATGACTAGCTTACTTTTTCCTCATCTTGAAATCATATGATTCTTTATCACCTTCCTCTTGGCCTCATTCAGGGTTTATGAGAGGGAATTTTAATTTGTCCAGAGGTCTGTGTGTCATTGCTGCTTCTAGTATTGCTATCTTCTGTTTTCTAATCCTTTTCTTGTTAGTGTGTATATTATGCACAAATTTGTCCCATGTTAGAGGAAGCTGTAATGAAAATTCTTTTTCCATTTTCCTCTTTGCCTTGGCCACAATACAACCTAAAATACTTAAGTTCTTAAACTCTTCTTTCACTGGCTTACCATGAAAATAGCTAAAATGTAATTTATTTAGAAGATACATCCATAATACTAAAAGGACACAGGACAGTCAAATCCTCATATGTTATTGTCAGGATTTCCACTATCATGGAAGTATCATCACTTTACATGTCAAAATATTTTTGCTTCTCATTGAGCCACTACAAGTCACTGCACTTCTCCCTATTTCTCTTGCTTCTGTTGTCACACATAAGAGAGGATTTTTGTGGAAAAGTGTGGTTTCTTTCTTTTGCATTTGTGTGTAGGTTCAGAGGACTTTGAATTCAACTAGGGTCATAGACTCATAGAATCATAGAACAGTTTGGACTGGAAGAGACCATAAAGATCACCTAGTTCCAACCCCCCTGCCATGGGCCTTCCACTGGATCAAGTTCCTCAAAGCCTCATCAAACCTGGCCTTGAGCACCTCCAGGTATGGGGCTTCCACAGCTTCTCTGGCAACCTGTTCCTGTGCCTCATCATTCTCATAGTGTAGAATTCCTTCCCTATATCTATCTAAACTTATACTCTTTCAGTTCAAAGCCATTCCCCCTTGTCCTGTAACTACATACCCTTGTAAAAAATCCCTCTTTCTTATACTCCCCATTTAAGTGCTGGAAGGCTGATATAAATTGTCCCTGGAGCCTTCTCTTCTCTAAACTGAACAACCGCAACTCTCTCATCCTGTTCTCATAGAAGTGCTCTAGCCCTCTGATCATTTTTGTGTCTCTCTTCTGGCCCCACTCTGACAGGTCCATATCATTCTTGTGTTAAGCACAGCAGAGGCGTATGCAATATTCTAGGTGGGGTCTCTTGACAGTGGAGAAGAGCGGGAGAATAACCTCTCTTGACCTATTGGTCACATATCTTTGGATACAGCCCAGGATATGGTTACCTTTCTGAGTTGCAAGCATATGTTGCTGGGTGATGTTGAGCTTCTCATCAGCCAACACCAGCAAGTTCTTCTCTCAGGGCTGCTCCCAATTAATTTTCCTCCCAGTTCACACTTGTATTTGGGATTGCCCCAACACAAGTACAGGACCTTGCACCTGGTTTTGTTGAACTTCATGAGTTTCACATAAGTCCACCCCTAAGCTTCTCAAGGTCCTACTGGATTGCACTCCCTCTTTCCTGCCTGTCAATGGCACTGCACAACTTGGTGTCATTGGCAAACTTGCTGTGAGTGAACTCAATCCCACTATCCAGGTGTCCAACAAAGATGTTAAACAACGTTGGTCTCAACAGTGACCACTGAAAAACACCACTGACCTTCACCTGGGCATTAAGCTGTTGACCACAATTATTTGAATGTGACGATTGAGTTGATTCCTTATCCACCAAGTGGCCCATCTATCAAAGCTCTCCAATTTAGAGATAAGGATGTCATGCAGATCGTGCAGGATATCTTTATCTCTAAATTGGAGACATCATGACAAATGTTTTTCATAAGTCTTCCAAAATCCAAGAGGTTCCTCTCCTTCCTCTTATGTCTTCTAGACTGTTTCCTCTCCCTTACCTCTTTTACTCTTCCCTCATATTCTCAAACCTACAACTCTACTGAATTGTCACCACTACTTGTCAACCTTCTCACTTACGCCATTTCCTCCTGAGCCAGTCCTTGCCTTTATTGCCTTACTATGTCAGCGCTGGGACTGGATGAGTTGTTTGCTCACACAGCACCACACAGTGATACAAGTTGGCTCCTTGTAGCTGAATAGCCATGTAAGCATGGCACCATGCCCAGGGTAATTAGTTCTATGTCTCAGAGCTAATTGGGTTGGGTTGATAGTTGGTGAGAGGGAGGTGAGTGACTTCTCTTACCCAGCACATTTGATTTCCTTCTCTTGCCCTGTTGCAGATCCCCAGTCCCTTCTGAGGTTGTTAGGATATCTTACCTAATGTCAACAGAGATGAAACCAGATACAGCACCAACTCCAGTTAGCTGTATTTATTTCATACAGAGTGAAGACTTGTGAAAATTATAAACTTAGGAAGTGTGACAGTAAGCAGTTTGTATTGATTCCTTTTTTTAGCTTTACCTCAGAAGCTTTTCAGGGGAAAGGCCTGGAAAGCAGCAGGTGAGTGGATGTCATAGAAGGACAGACAGCCTCCTGCCTGATTATAGCACTGGCACAAGAGTTTTTTGGATGGGCTTTGAGGACAAGTATAAGGATGGTGTTGCAGTTGATATTTACTCATGGAAGTTCTAAGGAATTTGATGGGAAATAGATGGGGAATAGATATACGCTAAATTTACATGAAAGATGCAAAGAGAAGGAATAGCTAAAAGTGGTCCCTAAGTGCTGATAAGTTAACAGTGGTTTTCTCTGGGTGGGAAAGTAGAAGGCTTTGTACTGCATTGGCTGTGTTCCATTAGACAAAGCCTGGTTCAGCTACCCTTGAAGCCAATGGAGAGAATCCCATTGACATCAATAGGATTTGGATTTGGGCCATAATTACTGGAAAGACCCACAGGCTAAATGGAGAAATGTTTGCAGCTATACATAGCTCCATTCCAGGTTAAAAATAAAAAGCATATTTCCAAGTTTAACATCCCTAGTACTGTAAATAGATGCTTCTTTCCCCCATCACAGATGCAGTACTGTTCTGATTGACTGTGGGTATCTCATGTAGCCAAATGGTTTGAGTTTTCCCCCAAGGCATAGAAATAAACATGAATATTTCATAAAAGAGAAATAGAAGAGGAAAAAATAAAAAAAAAAAAAGGAGAAGAATAAAAAGAAACCCTGGTAACAAATCCACTTGCTGCCCTGACAGTAAATTTACTGCCCTGGTTACAGACAAACACAAAACCAAATACCTCCTTTGTCTGGGACAGATGAAAGTTTATTTCACAATGGGATTTTTTGAGAGTGAACAGTTGAGGGAGTAGCTACTTGAAGTCTGTACTCCTCCAAATGTAATAGCTAAGAAGCAAGGTGCTGCAGTTCTGACTCCCAAACCTTGCTCTGGCTCTTTCATGATGCTAAGAACATCTATAACTGTGAAGTGAGAATTGGCAGTTCTGTGTGTTTGCTGCTGTCTTGACAATCAAGTGCTATGTTACTGGCACCTTTGTGCTCCTCCACCATGTCTCTCACTCCTACAGACTTACATAGGTTCTTTCACCTGCTACCCGTGGAAAGTAAAAATACTTGCCCCAGATATCTCTTGATATTTCATGTCTGTGGGTCCACAAACAAGGGACAACCACCTTGTATCATTGTGCATCTTACACTGAGGCAGACCACAGTGTGACCAGAATAAACAGACCTAAGTGGAAAGTGGCTCTTTTATACACATTGCACTACACAGTCTTACAGGGAAATCCCTACTCTGCAATCATATCCTGGAGGATATTTGCTAATGAAGCTAGCAAGTGGCTTCACACAGATTCGCTGGGGTTGCCTGGTGTTATTTTATTATGAAAAAGCAGGAATTAATGGCAAGGCTGTTGTTGCTGTTTGAAGCCAGAAACTGTTTGTTTTGGTTTGTAGCTCCACTCACTTGGCCACTCAGTTTGATCTGCTGATGCCTGTGGAGCTGTTTTGAATATGCAACCACTAGTGTAACTTCCTCAGGTTATTGTGAAACTTGATTCATGAAACCGTTTTTATTAAACCATTGCTTAACAGGGAAACTGAAACACTCTTACTAACCATCTCATGCTTTCCTTTCCCGTCTCTGAAAGATATCTACTGGGATTTCTTTATCTACGAACTCATCATGAGTACCCTTGAAAGCAAAGGAGTTCTTGCTGTTGACTTTAGTAGGCTTTGGATCAGCCCCCTGAGAATGATTCCAACATTTAAACTCGGCAGGAAGACAGTAGGGTTTTTCTCTGTTGTTTATTCTTCTGTATAGGCTCATGTTCATCCTAGACCTCAGAGAAAATGGTATGTTCATGGGTCCAAATTCTTCATTGCTCCATAACCTGGTATAGATCTTTTCTGTATAGTTCAAAGTGGGTGTAAACGTAGTACTGAATGAGAATAACTAACATACTAGTAGTAGTGGTACTGACAGAATTGCTACCCATGTATGTCTGGAAAGAGTCATTCTGAGGAAATGTGAATTATAAAAGACACATTCTGGCTGCCAGTGTTTCTTACTGCTTGGTGCCTGGTCCCTTCCCAGACTTGCTTGACTGGATCAGACAGAAGTCCATCTCCCATAGGAAAGCTCTTATTTTTTTTTAATGAACATACCACATGATCTGCTGTATCCAGTAATCTTCCAGTTGGTGGTCTGGGGATTTAACAAACCTGGAAATCTGTGGACCACCCCTGGAACTAACTTATATGCACTTGTAAAAATCATTTTTGAAGCCATTAGTCATTTTAATCTCCACTGCATTGCATGGAAATGAATTCCACCCTTCCTGGCTTGCAGGAGATAGATGAAAGGACACATCTTTATCTATTTTGGTCTTTATTTTAAAATTGCTGTCTTTTACATTCTGTGGGCTGGCTGAAATCACTCTATGCCTCACAGCTTTTCGACTGTGTTGAAGAGAAAATCCTTGCACTTTCAGCTTCATTGCGCTATTAACTAAGAGTCTATCACTTCTCTACATTCGACCTTTCCCAAGCTATTCTTTTCTACTTACACTCTAGTTTATTTCGGGGTCTTAACAATCCTTGAGGTCAGTTTCCTCTTTCACAAAGTAAAAATTGCATGTTTTTTTCCACTGAAGACTGTCATAGTGCTTAATGTAGTTGGAAAAATCTGGATAGATCTGATAAAGTAATCTTTTATGTGTTTTTACTGGTGTCATTACTGAGAAACTGTTATTAAAACTCGATATACACTGTTACTGACTCAGTGGATGCTGGAATAGTGATTTGGAAATTTGTCTGAGAAAAACGGAGGAATTTCTCTTATTCTAGTTCTCAGTCTTTATTTTAGGAAGCAATCAAACTGCTCCCAGCTGGGTGGATCTTTGTTTCTGTCTTCTCTCTAGTTCTAGGCTATTTCAGTTATAGTTGTACCCTGATAAAAGTTTAAAGCTCATAAACTCTAATTAGCTTACAAAAAATCATATTCACAACAACATTTGGACGTGTATACTTTGACCTAGTGGGATCAGGTTAATTTGAGAGAAACGTCCAAAGTGCAACTAGATAGGAATGTTTTTAATACAGAGCTGTGTGGGAGAGACCTGATAGATGTCAGTGGCTACAAATTAAAATTTGGGGAATATATGAGTTATGGAAATCTATGAGTCAGCTGAAGCTTTATCTACATCTTTGCCACAACAAGAAACAAACTTTTGTATTCCACCTCAGAAAAGTAGAGAGCCAAACTCTCCAAACTGAAGGGCATAATTTAAAGCATTTCCACTTTCCTCTGAGGAAATCAAAGGGGTTAATAACACAGCTGATTTCATGAGGTATTTTGTAAGTGTGTACTGGATTTCTGTCAAATGAGCTCAACTCCTGTTGAAGCCCCCAATGCAGGGCCCACATTTCCTCATTTTGAATACTTCTTCTTTTTGTACTCTATTCAATTTTGAGAACTTGGCTGTAGCCCAGCTGGAACATGTGGCTATGGGCTTATTTAAAATTTCAACTCCCTCCTCCCTGAGTCCCCCTTGGAAATTGCAGCATCAAATATGATGGCAGTAGATTCATCAAGATCTGGGAATATATTCTGTCAGGAAAAGTGATTACGAAAGGAAAATTCCTGATCATTAGATAATCACAACTTCACTTTAGAGTCCTGCAGGACTCTTTTTTCCTTTTTTTAAAATTCCTTTGGTATCTACATACCTCGTTTATCTAGACACCTTTTTTTACACAATAACAAGACTTTCTCAATACCTTTTGGCCTACTATTCTTTCCTCATCTGACACCATGGCTTCAAGGAAGTTACTTGGAAAGGATATATTTGAGGCTGACAGAGAGTCATAGTGACTCAATATATTGAAAGGTCAGTGTCATTAAAGCATTGTTAAAGCAGTTCTGTTTTCACTTAGAAGAGTATTACCACACCTTCTGCAAACATATCCCAGCTTAAAAATGACATGAATCTAATACGTATACGCTGATATCCCAGTACATGAATCTAATATCCTCATAAGACACACCCAGAGGTGCTAAGGAAGCTAGCAGATATAACTGTAACACCAGTTGCAATTATCTTCAAAACCACTTCGTGAATGGGGGAGGCTCCTAGAGGACTCTAAGAAAGTATATTTCACCCCTGTCTTCAAGAGGGACAAGAAGGAAGTATCTGGGGACCTACAGACTGGTCAGTTGTATGTGAGTGAGACAATAATCTTGGAAGACTTTCACAAACATGTTAAGGACAAGGAGATGATTGAGAGTAGTCACTATCAATTCATGGATTTATGAAAAAGAAATAATACCTGAAGATTACCTTCTAGGATGAGATGGCTCACTTGATGAATGAATTGAGAGCACTGATTACGGTTTATCTCTACTTTGGGAAGACTTTCAACAGTTTCCCATAGCATCCTCATTGACACATGTATAAAATGTGGATAAGTGGACAGTGAGATGGACTGAAAACATGAGCCACAGCAATGTTATCTCAGCAGACTGGTAGGTTGATCTTCCATGTCTTACTGTTTCTCCTTAGTACCTGAGATTTTGTCTCAAGGAGTACTATCAAGGAAAATAATTTATTAAGAGAGCACTTGAGAGTAGCACGTGAGATATCACAGCCAACACTTTAGACTGCAGTTGCTGCCTAAACCTCTCACTGAAGAGTACCTTCCTTAGGTTCCATGTCTCTCCCTCCTTCTCCCTGTTCATCCACTCAGACTTTGATGAAAAGCCTCAGACTCCATATCGCCTCTATGTTCCTCCCCTAGTGTTTGTCCCCAGTGACTGGTGATAACATTTCATCTGCAGACAGAGAAACGCTGGAGTTGCATGATGATAAATGTATGGTCTCTGTTTTCAGAGAGATAACAATTTCACCAATGGGAGAAATATGACAGTGACAACTTTAAGTTCTCCCTGAGACTACCCATCAGCCTCTGTCAGCAAAGACAACTGAGGTTTGAACTCCTTTTAAGAGAGAAAGTCAGGGATGGAGGTAAACACACAGGTAACAGTACAAATCTATATCAGAGCCTGAAGACGTTCAGGTGGAACAAAGAAGTGTTGTGATAATGGTTTGAGAAAAGCTGAGATCTGTTGTCTTCATGAAGGAACCATATATCACTGTTGTTATACAGCTTTCTGCTTTCCCATAATTCATTTTAAGCACCAGATCATCATTTGCTGTAAGTAGCAGAAGAAAAGACATATTAACTTTTTTCTGAGTTTTTTTTCCCCTCTACTTCTGAGCTGCATCTTCATACTTTCTCTGTCAGCATTATTTAGATATCAAAAATATAGTATGAAAAAAAGACATGGAGTTCACAGTGACACTCTGTTCCAAGAAATCATCTTTTATTACTAATAGATATACATTTTCCTCTTGTTCTTTCAATGAAAGCCACTACTTGCACTGGAAAAAAATCCTTCTAGATTTTGTTTACTGAAGTCTAGAAATAAGGTAAAATCCAGGTTACACTGGAAGTGAAAGGCAATATATTCTTGAAAGGTAGCAAAGAAAACAGAACTTCTCTTAAAATCTGTCTTACTTGCCTGTTCTCTTAGCTGTTGCGTAAAATACTCAAAATATGTGCATAACAGAGCAATGAAAACCATCACATCAACACAAGTTTTACTCTGCATACACTAAATGGTAAATGAGTACGATAGTGATATATTACTGACTGCACTGGATCTGCATTACTCACATAGGAGGTGCAAGGAGTGTTACTTTGGTTTTAGTCTTCCAAGGATACTCTATTTCCATTTATTCGTTCACTCATTGTCTTCATTTTCCTCACTCCTTTGTGAGAAACCAGATAGCAGAAGCACATATCCCATAGCATGACAAAGGGTATAATGTCAGCCTGTCTGTTCAAGCTGACATACAGGCAGGAAGTTCTAGGGTGATTAAATGGTGCTTGATTTTCATAAAATCCCAAGCCCTAAATGGATTAGTGAGGTACAATTTCAGATCATCTGTCATCCTTCTACCAGCAAAGGTAGTCAGTATCTCCAAGACTGAGATGGGACAGTCTGACGTTGGGTGGCATGGAGCCAAGTTCTGACAGTGTCCATCAAGTGGGGTGCTTGACTGCATCTTCATAGCTGGCTGTGGAGGAGCTGAACTAACCTCACTGATCCAGGGCAATGTCCTAGTAAAAGAAAAGCAGTTATTACCTTTGGGTGCTCATGTCTCCACTTTGGTACAGGGCTGTAGCTGAGTAGGGTTTGTGAGAGCTAAACCCGCAGAAGGAATGGAGTCTGGCTTGTCCTGAGCTAGAAGAGTTAAATAGACAAAAAAGAGCAAGCTTGTTGTACATTCTGATGCCTGCAAGTGCACACCCAGTGTGCTGTACTCGAAGGAATGATGTTTTGATACCTACATTGAGGGAACTGAACTGGACGCCCTGCTCCCTGACTCACTTTCCATTAGCTCATCTTACAATCAGATGCCTTTCACACTGAAGGTGGAGAATGACAGAAAACACCCTTGTACCTCTGCAGGAGTGTTAGGAAGGTTATCCCCATTCCTGTACTGGAGACACAGAGTGGAAATGGTACATGCATAAATCTACAGGGATTCCTTTCCTCAGTATGGAAACATGGAAGCAGCATCTGCTTTGGCAGCCTGGACAGCAGTGACCAAAACAACCTCCTTACAGTGCAAGGCACTGCAGGGCTTCTGTTAATCCTTCCCAGAACTTTTCTCTGAGAGCCTGTGTAAAATTCCATGAGTGGATTAAATTGAAACTGCTGCCAAAGGATGCAATTCCAGCTGTTTGTGTGCTTACGCAGTAAGCCAAAACAGGGAGTTAATTTTGCTGAAAATGAAATGTTTATCTCATTGTTTTTGTTGGGTTGACCAATGGCCAGCGTAGGACAACTGGATGTGGCGGCAGTTGGGTGAGGGCATGAAGAGGGCCTGCCACATACAGGAACAATACTGGCTGCATTTTCAGTGAACCATGGCCTGATGTTTTATTCAAATTACTGTAACTTCAGGGGTTTTCCCCTTTTTTAGTATATCATGTTACTCTCACAACACTTTCTTTTTGGTTTATATTTAATTTGTAAAAAAGAATTTTTAGATGGAAAAATTGTAATGTGTGTATCTTTCTAGAGGTGTCTTTATCTTGAAACGGCACAAATGAAGTTATTTTTTAGGACAGACCTCTTTTCCTCAAGTGTATTGTAAATCTCTCTAAGAAATGCCAACTCCTATCTCTTTGGCACAGATTTCTGCTTGTTACTTTCATAGTAATGCAGTCCTGTTTTTCCCCAAAGCACTGAGCAAGAATTGCCATCAAAGATCTGCAGACATCAAGGCCCAGGGCCTGCCTATATACAATATATTTAACATACAGCTATTTATCCTGGAAAGTAGCAATATATCATTGTGGCTGCTCTGTCTCTGAGGAAAGAGAAAAAAACAGTAGTAATGAATTCACACAATCATCTTTTGTTTGGCAAGTGTCAGTGTTTGAGATTCGATCAACTGAAATGTTTATCCAGTGCTCTCCTTTCAAATCAGTGAAGGAAAGAAAGGAAGAAACACAGTGTTCATTTAGAGTCCAGGTTGGTTTTAAAGTGCGACCTACTTGGGGCCTAATCTCCATGTAAAAACTACTGAATGTACCAAAACTTGCATACACAAAGGGTGTATTTTGGTTTCGTAATTGTTTTAATTTCATAAGTATGTGTGACCTAGTATAATGATGGTGGTTCTGGTGTGGGTTTTGGATGGTACCAGCTTACTGAGTCTCTTAAGAAATATAGAATCATAGAATAACCAGCTTGGAAGAGGCCTGCAGGATCATCAAGTCAAACCATGCCTGTCAAACACTAAACCATGCCCCTTAGCACCTCGTCCACCTGTGCCTTAAACACCTCCAGGGTGTTCAGGTGAATCAACCACCTCCTTGGACAGTCTTAGCCAGTGCCCAGTGACCCTGTCAGTGAAAATTTTTTCCCTAACCTCTGACTTGTCTATGAGAGAGAAAACAGAATAGCCCCACTTACTTCTTCTTTCTTAAGTTGGTGTTAGAAGTGTAACATCACACTTGCATCATGGCAGTTGCGCAAAGATTCCCATGAGAAGTGGAAGATGGCTTTGCTTTCTCTCAGGAGGCAGATTTGGACAAGAGTGTTGAGACCATCAAAGCAGACACTTTGGGAAAAAACCCAAAAATGTAGGGCATCCTTTTCTTACTTTCTCTGATGATGTGACAGTATCCTCTCTCATCATACATTCATACATTCAGCACAAATAGAGCTTGGCCATAGCACAGACCTATGGACATGGAGAAAGGGAATGAGGGGCTGGGCTCAGTTGTCAAAATGTATGAGTCTAGCACTATTTCAGTCCTAAAGGTTCAAAGATGACCTCACATGTCTGGCAGGTATGACACCCAAGGCTTTCCTGGATGGACATCTGGAAGACAGAGTACATTAGTGCAATCAAATGTGATGTTTCAGACTCTAGTCTTCAAATCATTGAATTTCACCCTCACAGTCACGTTCATCTCCAGTCTGTCACTGTAGGCAGATTATTATTTTCCACCTTTTCTTCTTGTTTGAACATAGGATGAACACATTAAATTGGAAAGTACAAATTTATCATAGCAGAAATTCTCCCCATAACTAGATTGTCATCTGAGCTAGCGTCCTCTCAACTATGCCAGTTAGACAGAATGGCAGCTGCTTCAACTAACTTCTTTTCCACACTGTAGAAATGAAATGTTTCAGTTTTAGGTGGGTGCAGTAGTGTTCAGAACAACAACAAAATGTAGTTGGGAGGTAGGGGAGGATGATGTAAACTCTGTTGTTGTGTCAAGATTTATAAAATTAAGTTACTGATTTAGGTAACTCAATGCTCTTTATGTCCTGCTTACAAGAGATTGTACCCAACTCCTCCAGACAAAAAGTCAACTTTGTTTCAAAACCAGAAAAAATAAAGAGGGAAAACAAACAATAACCTAGCTATTGGGAAACAAAGAAATACGAGGTAGATTCCCTTGCCTTTGTCCTGTCACACTCCAGCACTAGCCAAAGCTGCCCTCCTTTTTGTTCTCCACACTCTCCTTCAGAAAAGGACAGTAGCAGGGGGAAGAATTCTCCTTTATTAACTTGCACCCACAGTTTCCTGAGGAACTTAGAGGACATCAGCTCTGGCAGCACCCTGCTATAAACAGTCTCTTTCCAACTGCTCTCTTTAGAAGTCATAACACCAATTTCTCTCATTCAGACTCACCAGCAACTGTCACGTTAGGCCATACAAGTTAGTTGTAGTCTCAGGGATATTGCATTTGGCATTTCTTCTGCTACACAACTGCCCTATATCCCTTGCAGTAACTCACATAATATACGCTAGAGGTTTTTAGGCAACAAATATACATCATCTTATCTCTGTTCCCTTATGGAATCATGACCCCCAAACTAATGAGTAGGGAAGGTACTTAGTTTCTGATGTTTGCTCCCCAAGTTTTACTTCTTTGTTTTCCAAAGCACAAGTACATTAAAGCAGTCTCTGTGTCTCGATCCAGAGACAGCAGACAATACAGACCACTTACTTGTTGTTTATAAATGACCCACTGTCACTGGGCAAAAAAACCCCAGTGGTTTGGGGCCATTAATGTGAGCATGATGGGATATAAACCCCTGTACATCAGCAACGTTAAGCAGTCATTAGCTAATTCCTCACATTATCTGTGCACAAAATATCTTTTCTGTGTAGAAGAGCAGAGCAATCATCCTTAAACCTGTTTGGTTTTGGTTTCTATGTTCCAAACAAATCCCAAGGTGTGACAGATGCCCAACAATGCTTGTTTGCAGGACTGCAGGGCTGCTTCCTCTGCAGTATGGTGAGGGTAAGCTGAGGCTAGGAGTGAGGAAAGCAAGAACCTATAGTTTGACCACCAATGGAAAGCTAAGGGAGCCACAATATCCTGTTCAGTAAGGAAATATGGTGAGAATATACAAGGACAATCTGCCCCTGTAGTATGAACACTTCCATGCTTGCTTCATAAACCTTTAGCACAGTGCTAAGGTCTCTCTGGGCTGAAACCCTCATCTTGTGTCCAGCTGGTTTGACAATGAGCAAGCATAGGACATGATAGTTCTGTTCATGCAAGCAGGATTTCTCAGATTAATTCTACTCTTACTCCTTCCATTGGTTTGACTCTCACTACTCCATTCTTCATTTCAGGAGACTTACACCTGAAATTAAATTGCACCCTTGCAGGAGGCAGGCCAGTTTGGGGGAATGAGGACATGCAGGATCTTGTTTAGCAATTACATCCAGTAGATCAAAAAAGCTGTTCTAAAGTAAACCTCTTTTGCAAGAGATACATGTCATTATTTTTAATAATAATTTAGACAGCATAGTTAGTTACTAACATAATTGTGCCCTTTGATGGAAGCTTTTATTCAGACGTCTCAAAGGGCTAGTAGTAATGCAGTCAGTGTTGCTGAACTCAAGGGACAGATGTAGAAACCAAGACACAGAAAGTTTCTTAGTTCACCCTGAATGATAAAGTGGGAGAAACTGTAGCAGGCAAATAACCCATTGCTCTTCTGCCTCTGCCTTCCACCACAGGTTAATGATCATCAAATCTTTGGACTGTAAGTCAGACAAAAGACTTCACTCTGTTTATCACACTACCATTGCTGCTCTTTAAAGTCAGTTCCTGAAGCATCTGTGAAGGAAAGAAGGCAATCTTCCCAAGGATAACCCTGGCCCTACAATTTACCCCCAGGGAGTACTGAATGTCTGCTTCATCATAAATTGTTTTCACCCTAGTAGATAACTAACATATGTAATGAACAGCCATATGTCAATGTGATCATTGTCTACATTGGAGAGATTGGGAAGGGAATTAGCAAATAGTCTAGGTACAATTGAATCTGATTTTGTTCCTGAACCATTGAAGAGTTAGGTTCCAGGTCAAAGCGGGGGCTACTGATGGGTCAGTCAAAATACATTTCCTTGCTCAAAATCCCTTTATTCAGGTCATTTCTATCTAAGTTCTCCCTTCCTTTATGCTACATGGTGGTACAGCCACCTTCCAGACGGAGAGCAAAAATCAACAGAAACCAAAGGAGAGGTCTGCTTTCTGAAGGTACTCCGTTCTTGTGTTTTTTTCCTAGTTTCTTCCCTAGTCTTCACAAGTTGCCTCTGCACAAGGACAATCAAGTGGAATTCCATTCTCCTGCAGCGGCTATTTTTCAAGCAACCTCAGGAAAGCAATCTCAGTGCCAAAATAAACAATGTATTGTGATGATTATTATCACTACAGAGATCTAGATCAAACTGGCCCTTCTTTATTATTTTTTTGCTCTCTCTTTGCTTTTCTGACCCCCCCAATCCAAAGCCAGCAAAGCTGTTTCTTCTTGAAAGCGTTTAGGTCACTGTGACTCATAGGAGAACTCTATGCCAGAGTTGCACTTTCTACGGCTAATGACAAGGCTGTCTGAGGAGGCAGAGGGCGCTCTTCTTGTTCAAGACACTGATGGTCAAGTGGTTCCTTGTTACCTTACTCCAAAAAATTAAGCGGATGATGGCTTTCAGACAAAAAAAAAAAAAAAAAGACCTACCAAGTCTCATCATTCAGTGTTTGGGTGGTGGGCAAAGAGATAAATACATAAACTTCAACACGGTATCAAGATGTTCTTAAAAATGCCTCGCCTTTGTTCCATCAGTCCCCTTCATAAAAAAAACTCTGAGACTTAGCTTTGTGGATGCTTACCAGAAATTAGAGGACAGTTTGTTCATGTCAGGCAGACTATGAAGATGTTTCTTATCAGGCGTATCTGAACTTCACGGCAACCAACTGGAGCAGTCTGCATAAGGTACTTTAGCAAACCCAGTGCTTTGTATTCTGGAATTGCTTGCAGTATCCTAAGTATTTATTTACTGTATTTATAATATCTGCATTATTTGTATATATTCATTGTTTTGTTACCCCTCCAAAATATAAAATCTTCTCTTTGAATGTTGATGAGAAGTAATAAACAGCTAGTTTTTCATGCACTAGCCTGGAGGTTTATCTCTGCAAGATGTGAATTTTTGGCCTCTGCTGAAGGGTTTCTGATAAATTCAAAAGAAATGGAGTATTGCATATTATAGCCCTAGCACTGCTTTTCCATCTATCACTGACAAACTTCATCCAGGTTTGAAACAGACAGTGAATTTTAACTTACACTGTATTTTCCCACAACCCTGAAGAGATATTCGTAGCCTACACTCAACATGTCAGCTTTGTTCTTAGAGAATGATTTTCAGAAAGCAACTAACAAGAAAACAAAAAAACAGGCAGTAATTTGGTGTGCTCCTAAATTTGCTGCAATGAACTTCTGCTCTGAAACTGCCTTGGGGGCCCATGCTGTTCCAGTTGCTCATATCTCACAACACTTGCACAGGTTCAGTTTCACAACAGTCAGCAGGTGCAGTGACGCAGGGTGCATTATGCTGTCAGCAAATCACATTTAAATGAAGAATTAGTCCTGAAGTTAAAAATTATAATAATAAAACCAAACCACCAACAGTGGGAATGAATTTCTATGGCTTGGTTTGCTTTCTGTGAGCCAACTTGTGCTCACCACACTAAAGGCACAGCCCCATCATATTCATGCTTACCATGCTCCTTGGGTAATCTCTTCATGTAGCAGCTTTCTTCATTTCCCTGACTTTTGCACTGCAGTGAAGGGGTCTCCAGGTGCTTATAGGGCTGGTTTGCTCTAATAAGTCCAGAATAAAAAGGTTGTACATTTCTATTGGTGGAACCACCTTTTAGAGGTGAAAAGGATAATGGAGAAAACTGGGGCTGGTAGGCATCACCCATGAAAAGAAGATGCTGGTGACAGGACATAGGGGATTGAGCCCTACGAGATGGCAAGGCGAGCAAGACTAATCCCTTCCTATCCAAGGTGAAGTCTAAGGAGAAGTTTGCATGTATTAATGTTTCTGGGAAAAAAACAAACAAAAACCGCCAGAAATAAAGAAGCAGTTCATGCCTGCAGCCACATATGTTACACATAGAGTCCTTCAGAGTCCCGTATTGACCTGAACTGAGCCCTGGGATGGCAAGGGTTTTTTTTTCCCAGTTTTACAATACTGTTAATCTACTGCACTTTGTGGACACTGATCCCTTAAAAGTCCCCAATGCTACTAAGGCACTTTTTTTCTGCCTAGAAATAGTGATGAGTGTTTGCTTCCAGCTTGCAGAAAGTAATAGCAATGTCACAATTCTTTTCAGAAAGTAAAAAACAGTGACTCCTAGGGACATTTCCTAGTGGTTTGACAAAGGACAGATACTATATTTTTTCTTCAAGGGAAGCACAAGGATTGCCAAAGCACTGGGAAAGCAGAACAGAAACCCAGGTGCTGCCTGTCTGAGCCAGGGCCACAGGGACTGGAGGGGGAGGCCCAGAGAAAGAGAATCACAGCTGTCTGCAGGGTAGCCCTGTGGTCTCAGTTCTGTACGGCTGGATCCAGGAGAGATTTTCTGCAGCAGAGACCTTTTATTATTTTCTTGCTTTGTCTGAGTGTAACCGAATGATCTTCATCTGCTTGGCTCCCTCAGCTGGTAGGGGTTCTCAAATTCAGATTCCTGGAGAATGAAGAAAGTATAACAGCAGTGAGGTTTCCCAGGAGAAATAAGGCTGGGACAAATGAAAAAATAAAGAGAGCTTTGTGTATGTGTAAGGGAAATAGAGTTTGTTTCCAAAACAAGGCCTTTAAAACCTTGACAATTTAATGCAGTTAACTGTGTAACAAAGTCAAACAAGGTAAGAGAGTTTTCCCTGACTTCCATAAGCCTCAAAGTGAATTTTTAGTGGCCAATCTCTTCTAGGACAGCTTGAACTTTCTCATAGACAGGTGTGAGGGATACAGACACAAGGCTAAGGAACCTGTCAGTGCTCAGCAGTGACTGCGGGTCACTGACACACATTTTACTCCTTACAGTTTCATGTTTAGCAGAAGGCTGGGATTTACTGTGCACATTGGGTAAACAGCTATACCTCAAACTGTATGTTACCTGTCTTACTGGGGAAGTACCCACCTTCCAATCATCAGTGCTTAATGAGATGCAAATCTTTTTGGTTTCCTTCTGTTCCTACATGACACCACTATAAACATTAAATTGGAAAGCTAGGAAGCAGAAATGTATGGACTACTTTCTTCCTGTCCATTTCTCCCTTTGTAATATTTTTTTCTTTTTTCCTCTACTTGACTGCTTTGAATTCCTTTCAATTTGACCCTTGCTCTTAGAGGCAGATGATATAGTGGGTACCATTTTACATAGTGAGTCAAATCATCTGGCACAAGAGTCCTCAAGACCAAGTGCTAGTACCCTTGTGGAACTATACACACTGCTGTGCTATGTGCTGCCCTCACTGCCAAGTAACACTATCTTGCTGAAGCAAGAATTAGTGAGCACTTCATGTTAGAATTTGGAAATCCATAGGACAGCCACCCCAGCACAACAACTATGTGTTTTTTTCCCTTCATTGATGAAGGGCCACGCAGTATGAAAGGCACAGCTTGCTTTTCAACGTGGACTACAGACGCTGACCTTTACATCTAGACAAGTAACAATGTTCAGAACACCAAGACAAGGTCTACTGTCCTCCTGTGGTATTTTGTAGTGCTGGGGCTCTTCAGAAATTCTAGTACAAATGCTATCACTAAACTGTTATTCCTTATTCTTCCTGCAGTTGTTTCCTTTTATCTTTTCCCCTTTTGCTTTGACACTTTTTTCTGTGTAAGTAATTTTGTGACATTGAAGACAATGAGACCCACAATTTCATGCCAGTAGTCTGTGTGAAGGGAATGACTGTGAAATGAGGCTCTCAGAAACTCTAGGACAGAAGCAATGATCCTGTAGATTCTTGTATCCCAGTATTCTTCTCTGAGGCGCTTTCTAATCAGTTATTTCCTTTTTTCCGTCACTGGTAGATGCATCGGGGGAATGAAAGCAGCCAAATATATTGTAAGAAATTGAAGCAGAGTTTTCTTGGTGTTGGCAAGAGGAACTGGATAGAAAAATTCCTGTGTATGTCAATTTGCTCCTGGCTCAAGCTCTGTTCAGCAAAGAACTTACGCATGTGTGTGTTCCTCTTCCTACTTTGCAACGTTAGCTGAAGGTAAGCTATTGTGTAATGGAGTGTTAGGTGCTGCACAAAAAGAAATCATACCTGAAATGGATAAACTTATCTTATCTGATTTTTCATCTGTGTAAATTATGAATTGATAACTTTCTGCTTCATGGTAATGTCAGGAAGGTGGGGGACCACTAGCTTCAAATGGGTGTGACTGCGTGTCACTGCATAAGGAAAGATTTGATGGTACCTAAGTGCCAGGGTGGAGATATCACTTCTCACTGCAGTATGTTAGCAGTATGCTTTATTAACAGACAAATGTCTGGAAGGTTTTTATTAAGTAAGATGAGACTTCTGGGGTCAGATGTACCAAGTATGAAACTTTCAACTCCCACACATGAGTTCAGGTACGACTTTTTGTCCTGGTCCTAAGTAATTGAAGGCTCTGGTTAGACAGACTCCATTTACTACAATGAGGGAAACTAAAATGTTGCAGTGTTCCCAGTTGTTTACTCATGATCCAGATTTTATGAAACCAGGATAATGAGCTTGGCAGTGTATTTTCAGTACCTTTAAAAGGTTGTGAAGGAATTGTGGAAATGTAGGTGATAAAATGACACACTCTTTAACACAGTCAGAGGCTTACTCTTATCCCTTTGAACTAATTATGACTCAGGCTTTTAAAGGACCACATACACTTGGGCAGCAAACATATTATTAGTGCAACATGACTGCATATAAATTTGTGGAATGCCATATACTTCAGCAAGCAGCACCAGAGGAGAAGCTTTAGTGTCAATCTAGCTGAAACTGAAGAGATTCAACCTGATTCTGAGAACGCTTTGGTTGTTCAAGTTGATAGTTAATGCATATTATCTAACGTAAAGTTAGGAGCCCTATCATACCTCCCTTCAGATGATATGCCAATTCTTCAACTGTTACAATTCAGCATAATGTCACTCATGCTGATTATATTATTTGAAATCTTTGCCTTAGATTTCATTTGTCAAAAAAAATGTGAGGGACTCTTTTATCTATTTTCAAATATTTCATTTCAGTAAGTAATATTTAAGTTTCAATTATTTATTTATAAATAAAATCCATAGCTATTTATTTCAAGCTGCCATTTACGTTTCATAATCAATTTCTTTAATAGAAGTCCCAACTCCAGGTTTGTTCTACTTTGCTGAAATGCAAGTGGCTCTACACTCTACCACAGTCACATGCAATTGTAATATGTAATGATATACATATTCCATGGTCTTTGTGTTGTCCTGAAAATATTGAAGTCAGTATAGAGATCTACTATTGACCTCCTTGATGCCAGGAACCGCTGTAAAGCTTCAGTAAAATCATTTCTTTAATTCTGTAATGAATGTTGTTATATGACTCCTTTATATTTTTGCCCCTACCTTCTTTGTTTCTTAGTACCACATCCTGCAAGAAATGCATTTTGTGGCTGTTACTCACAAGGACTAAAAGATCTGGGGTTTCAGTGGTAATTACAATGACCGCTCATCCCAGCTCAATCCACAAATGTGCTAAGTGGGATCTCAGAACAATTCCTTTAGCTTGTGAATCTTTCATGCTCATTTGTCTAAGAAAGAAAGTTGCAAGTCAAAAGCAATTATTAAAATGCTAAGGACCAGCAAGTGTCTGTAAACACCTCAGCCTTCATAAGCTGGGATTTTATTTAGCCCAAACAATTACATACAGTATCAAGTGTCATACAATGTTTTAGTTGGTAGGAGACTATTTCATGTAATTCTCCACTTACAGTGGAGAAACAAAAGATGGAAGCCAAGCTCAGAGAACTCTAAAGAGCCAGGTGTCTTGTTAAGCTCTGTTCTTCAGAAGCAGTTTTGTAAGTCCACATCTTACTCCCTACAAAAATCAATGGCTTTTGTGTCTCGCTTCTTACTGCAATGTCTTGTCAAGTGCTTAAGTACAGGAATCATTTCATGCATTGCTATGATGTAGCTGGAATGAAAGATTTTGGAGTCTTCCCAAATAGATACCAACCATTTGGATCTTTTTCTGCTTGACACTTTCAACCTCTTTTGCAGAATAGACTGCATAATGCTTGTGTATGTTTCTCTCAGTAGAAGTGTTGGTAGTAAACTATTTGGTTGAAGTCACTGGTAGATTTTCAGTGGTTATAAACTGCACTTCATTCAGATCAGTGGTACAATTACCATATGGAAATTTATGTCAGCTGAAGATCTGTGCTTCAGTCTACGAGACCACATCAGCATTCAATTTAGCTAGTCATCTGACCAAGGAAATGCAACTAGAAACCTCTCTTCACAATAAAAGGTTATTTGAAAGTATTCTACTCCCATCAGCAAGATACTTAGCCTGAGCTTAACTTAATGTTTGTGATCAGTGTAATAGCAGCTGCTTGAACGCTATGCTGAATCAGTTCCTTCCTTCTTCTTTCAGCCCATCTTTCTTTTTGAAATGCAAACAATATCAGAGATTAAACTGTACTAATGCAGATAAGCTTGTAAGATTTATTTAGAACAAATTGTGCAAACTTTTTTGCAGCATTTGGCCTGATTTGGAGTTAATTTGGCTCCTCCAGTTGTGAAGCAATGTTAATTTCCAGCAAGCCCCTGCTTTGTCCAGTTCTACTGGCAGGAGCTGCTTTGCACCTCTGCATTCTCATGCCAGGCATGATGCAGTTTATACAAGATGAGGATGCTGTTTATCACAGCAGGAAGACAATTATTCACAAAACTACTTTGCAGTACCCTAACACAGAGACAGTTTAATGAGTTTTGATCATACTTCTATCAATCAAATCCCCACATGAGACTGTGATAAATGAAGATTCAATGTAAAGTCTACAGCCAGTGCATATTACTTCCAGCAAACTCATTCTTCAAGGAGAAATGATTCAGGCAAAGGTCTGCATGACCTAGAAAGGAATGTGATTAACATCTTCCAAAATTTCCCAATCTTTCTTGTCTCTCATGCTTTCCTGAAGTTCTGACCTCTTACTGATAATCAGTTCTTTACAGTCTTTATTTTGTTCTTACTTCTGTGGCTCAGCAAAGTCTATGTGAAAACCATTTATTAAATTTTGCCATGATCGTTGCAAAGATGGATTATGCTAAACTAGCAAGGTGCAATACTATGTCTTTTTGTAGTCATCACTTAATTTGATTGTCGGCTCTCCAATATTCACAGTGAGTTACACATCACTTTGTACAAGAAAACACACAACCCCCCTCCCTACCATTTCTCTCCCATATGTACAAAGTTCAGTTAACTCAAATAAGTATCTTAATATTACCAGCCCTGGAGGGCGGTGGTTGTGTGTACAGGTAATGATGCATCTTGCAAAACACTGTTATGGAAAACAAGGACACAATAGTTCTATTTAATTTAGTAAGGCCTAGTTTAATTTAATAAACAATTGTTTTGTTAAGCTTAATTCCGATACTTTTTATCTGTTTGAATGTATATCTTGTTGTACACACTATACTGAAACAATTAGCAGAAATGAACTTACACACAAGAAGAATAAGCTCTGGTATGCTAGATATTTCTAGCATATTGGCCAAGAAAAATACAGTTTATTTTTGTTAAGACTGTAGACAGACACAAGCCAGGAACTGTTTCAAATAAAATGTTCACTGCTCCATGGCTTCATCAGGAATATATGCAAGCAACAAGTATCTGTCACACCAATGTGTAGTTATTTAGACTTGTGATGTTGCAAATACAGTGCTTAGGACTTCAAATTTCTCAGGCAAAAACCCCTATAATACTGCTGCAAATGGAGGAGTGGGGTTTTGCATTGACTTTAGCAAAGGTAAACCTCATGCAGTACATTTTTTAGCAGAACATAAAGTTGAATAGGCTTCTGCCTATTTTACCCCACAGCTTTGAAAGAGAGATAAGACCAGCCATTGCCAGAATGGCAGCCAGGACTTTTCATTTTGTAGCTGGATGAAGAAATATGGGGATATGTTATGCAAATGCCTCAAAATCAATTGAATTTGCCCTGACTTCAATGTTTGTATGCCTACTGATTCCTTCAAATTAACACTTCAAGGAACCTGGCATAGTAAACATTTAATTTAAAAAATTAAGAAGAAATAGGATCTGGAGACAATGTGATATTCTAGGAAAAATTTTGTGCAAGTCCTCTTTTTAGGTCAGTGGTATGAACACTGTAACAAACAACTTCAGACTTCTCCAAACCTTCACTCAATCCCTTTCAGAAGATTCATGAATGAACTAAATTTTATTTTGTTTACAAAATCATGCTAACAGAGAAAGATCATTTTTACTTATGGCAGAAATGTTAACATAAAAGTTTGAAGGGGTTTTACCTACTTTAGTATCCTAATTGGAGAAACTAAATACATTTTTACTCAGTGTTGGCAAACAAGATGTTCAATTCCACAGCATTTCAAAATGTCACACTTTGAATATTCTTGTTTCTTTTTCTTTTTAATTCCTCTGGGATATTTAAGGGGTCTCCCTTTTCTCATTTTTTTTCCCTTCTGATTCTTCTCCTAGAATTTTGTTTCATTTCAGAACAGTTTAACCTGTCAGTGATGCTGTTGCAAGAAGTATGGGTGGCTACATTTCATTTTAGGGTGAGTTTCCACACTTGCACCTAAGTGAAGCTGTGATCTCAGCACACATTAAGCTCTCTGGCTGTGTTTTATTGTTTTGCAATAAAGGAAGGGCCATGGCTATTTCTAGAAGGGAAGGAAATCCTTTTCAGGCTAAGTAAAACATTGCTGTTGGTACACACCCAATATCACTAGCACTTTTACCCATCAAACCACAATCCTGTGGTTTCTACTGTGCAGCTTAAGAAACTGGAGCAAGTTCCTCTGTACTGGTGTACCTTCTTCCTTTGTGCAGTGATGTGGCAGCCCTGACCTAGACTCCTTCTGTACCTGCACCTAGGTTTCTGCCAGCACATGTGGGTCTGGATGTTTCTGTCCCCAGTGGAAAATCCCTGACATGACTTTTCTAGGCTTTGGAGGATATGTGGCCATAATGCCACACTCATATCTTGGTCCCCAGTCAAGGATATGTTTGAATCTCTCTGATGAATGAGGAATCATAGAATCACCAGTTTGGATCATTAAGTCCAACCATTCCTATCAGACACTAAACCATGACCCTCAGGACCTCATCTACCCGTGCCTTAAACACCTCCAGGAAAGGTGAATCAACCACCTCCCTGGGTAGCTTATTCCAATACCCAATGACGCTTTCCATGAAAAACTTCCTCCTAATCTCTAACCTAAATCTCCCCTGGTGGAGATTGAGACCATTCCCTCTTCTCCTGTCCCCTGTCACTTGGGAGAAAAGACCATCACCCTCCTCCTTACAACCTCCTTTCAGGTAGTTATACAGAGCAATGAGGTCTCCTCTCAGCCTCCTCTTCTCCAGGCTAAACATCCCAAGCTCTCTCAGCCGTTCCTCATAAGGTCTGTTCTCCAGACCCCTCACCAGCCTCGTTGCTCTTCTCTGGACTCTCTCCAGAGCCTCAACATCCTTCTTGTGCTGAGGGGTCCACAACTGAACACAGTATTCAAGGAGTGGTCTCACCAGTGCAAAGTACAGAGGGAGAATAACCTCCCTGGACCTGCTGGTCACACCGTTTCTGATCCAAGTCAAGATGCCATTGGCCTTCTTGGCCACCTGGGCACACTGCTGGCTCATGTTCAGTCGGCTGTCGACCAACACCCCCAGGTCCCTCTCCTCCTGGCAGTTTTCCAGCCAGACTTCTCCCAGTCTGTAGCTCTGCATAGGGTTGTTGTGCCCCAAGTGGAGGACCCGGCATTTGGCCGTGTTAAACCTCATGCCATTAGACTCAGCCCAGTGGTCCAGCCTGTTTAGGTCCCCCTGCAAAGCCTCCCTACCCTCCAGCAGATCAACACTTCCACACAGCTTTGTGTCATCTGCAAACTTGCTAAGGGAGCACTCAGTGTCTTCATCCAGGTCGTTGATGAAGACACTGAACAGGGCTGGACCCAGCACTGAGCCCTGGGGAACCCCACTTGTCACTGGCCTTCAACTGGATTTAACACCATTTACTACCATTCTCTGGGCCCAGTCATCTAACCAGTTTTCTACCCAGGAGAGTGTGCGTCTGTCCAGGCCAGAGGCTGATATTCCTAAAGAGTAACAGAACATTCTCCAACTACTGCAGAATTATGGAATTTTCTGAAAAAGATTTCAGAGTTTTCTATCAGTACATTATTATGTCTATATATGTACAAATAAAGATATCTGTGCATGAATATGTCCAGGACTGAGTAGGGGAGAATGTGGGGTATGTGACAATCTTGAAGGCAGGGCTGGTCTGAACTCTCTCTTGTAGTTCCACTTGGAGCTACAAATCACAGAACACAGGTGGATTTATTCCCCAGTTCACATAAGCAGAAGAGAAGACCATAGTAAAGTGTTTCACAGTTGAATTTATACTTACACAGCACCTTCAAATCTAAAGCTTATTCTTGATTAAGCTTCCCTGACCCCGGCAGGCCAATCATGCCAAGTTATGCAGGAGTTGTCCCTTTTATGGTTTCTGCTTGTAGCAGGAGTGGCTCATGTCAAGCATTTCCCAGATGGATTCAGTGACAGACAGATGTAACTTGAGTTTTCTTCCAACACTTTTCATCCTCCTCTGCTCCCTGACTTTTAAGTGGTGTGAGGAGCTGCTCCTCTATCACATCCAGTGTCCTTGTACCACAGCTGCATGATGCCTACTGGAGTGCAACACCCTGCCTGTTCCGGCTGACTTGGTGGAAGACCTCACTTAGTTGGGGGGGATGCATTCCTGTTCACAACCACAGGGTATCAATCTGTCTTTCTGGCCATTCTCCAAAGTGTGGGAAATTGCTGCTTTATCCCAGGGCAAAAGCTCAGCAAGATCATCTAGTGGCTCCAATGATCACTTTAAACATAAACAAGAGCCTGGTCTCTAATCATCTCAATCTTCCCATAGAGTGGACCAATCTATCCTTCTTTCTTTCGCTAATGACTTGATTCCCAAGGTGAAATTTGCAGGCCCTCAATTCCAGCAATACCTTGGACTTAGGCCGACACCGGAACGCATATCATATACACCTCTCCTGCATCCGTCCATCCAGATTCACACTCCATTGACAGTGGAAAACTCGACTTCCATTCAAATCTTCATCTCCTTGTTGTGATTGACTAAGGAGAAGGGAGTTTTCCAAGCAACTGGAAGCTTTAATTAGGGTCAGCAGGCAATAATTTTCATAGTTTTCTTGTTTTAAAAAAAAATCAGTCACTCTGTCCAATAGTAACCAAGGCAAGGGAGAGGGAATGTATATCAAACAAATCGTGATATAGTGCAAGGAGGGTTTTTACAATATGTTTGGAAAGAGTGCTAATAGCCACACATTCAAAAATATGTTGATATCACTCAGTGATGGGCAGCGGCCCAAGGACTACCCCAGGGACAGCTGCTTGTTCCAATCAAGAGCAGAAGACCAGCACAGAAAACAATGAAAAGCATACTCTCCTGTGAGATATAGATCCAAGACAGCTTATCAGCCATAAGCACTGAGCAGGAATATTCACTGTGAGATGAGCTGTCATGTAGTGATATGCAGGGAAGGTATTTTGTACAAAGAACAGAACAGAACAAAATGCTACAGTGAATAGGTCTAATGGATTTATCTCACTCCCAGGTGTGTTTTTTTTTTTGTTTACAACAATGCTGACTTCAGGCCTGATATACACACTGTATGAGTAGCCTGTAAAACATTTTTGCACATGGATGGACTTTTATTTTCCCTGTATTTTACAATAAGTGTATTTCACAATGGAGATATTATGACTTGGAGACAATGCTATGTAAAATACTGCACTGTAAGCACCACTTAAGTCCTGGAGACTTGGAAAGGCACTTGTAGTTATACTTCAGCTGCCTCTGCTTGGTGAATTTTCTCTGAATTTCAGTGTATCATGAAAGCAAATAATCAAATTTTATCAGGAAAATCAATTATATTTAAAATTTCAGGCACTGGAAATGTGTCAGTATAAATGTGGGTTGAAAGTTTACAAAAATGCAACCTAACCTTAAAAAAACCAAGATTTTAAACATTTTGGAGGCAAGTTCTGTAAATAAGGAAAACAAGACTTCAGCTAAGGTGAGGTTTGAACTCTGAGTAGCTTACCTCTCTGCACTTACCACCAGGCTACCATAAGTGTCATTGTATCTGTCTGTACCTAGCTAGCAATGGCACATCTCCCACAGGGGAAGTTACTCTGATGTAGTTGCAAGAGAAGTGGATACAGTTAGGAAAAAAAGGTAAGGAAAATTAAAGAACCCATAAATTAAGTAACTATTGCCTTTAGGAATGGTTGGCAAGTTAAGGAATAATAAATTACGAACAATCCTGTATAGATGAATTTATACTTGATAGCTTTCTCAGATGTGTAGCTGACAGAGAACAACTGTCCAGCCACTCCACTCCTATGAAGACTTCAGTTAATTCCAGACTTTGAGTACAAAATGAGGAATTGTATATCCTCTGCTAATAAAAGCTCTGCCGCTTTGAGTACTCTTATCATGTCTCAAATGGTAGTGTTCCCTGAAATGTTTTTGCACAACTAAATAGATATGTGAACAAATGCGAGTGACCACACCTGTGCCAGCTTTAATTATGCTCACTCTAGGTAAAAAGAAAACAACTGCCAGTGTAAGTTTTGATTTTAACCAACAAGACCTAAACAAGATCCCACAGTGAGATTAACAGTCATGTTATCAGCATATTGTCACCATCAATCTTCATAGTGGTGGCTAAAACAAAGCTCAGCTATGTGTGCTCACCAGTGACATGCTCATACTGTTATGTTGGTGTGTTGTCATATTGTCATATTCTTGGTGTGGTAGCATTATTGCAAACATAAATGGAGCAACATCTACCTGGTAAACCAGTATGTAAGCACTCGTATTCTTACACAAGGAAATAATGTCCTGAGAAAAAGAGTCTCAGGGGAGACATTATCACTCTCTACAAATACCTGAAAGGAGGTTGTACTGGGATGAGTGTTGGTCTCATCATTCAAGTGATAGAATCACACAGAATCACTAGGCTGGAAAAGACCCACAGGATCATCATTTCCAACCATTTCTATCAATCATTAAACCATGCCCCTCAGCACCTCATCCACCCACCCTTTAAACCTCCAGGGAAGGTGACTCAACTACCTCCCTGGGCAGCCTCAGTAGGGCCCAATGACCCTTTCCATGAAAAGTTTTTTGGCTGATGTCCAGCCTGTACCTCCCCTGGTGGACCTTGAATCCATTCCCCCTTGTCCTGTGCCCTGTCACTCAGGAGAAGAGGCCAGCTCCCTCCTCTCCACAATTTCCTTTCAGGTAGTTGTAGAGAGCAATAAGGTCTACTTGTACATTGAAATCTTAACGTTCTCACTCTTATCTTTTTCCTTCACATTTTTTCCAACCTTTTTATAGCATGTTCAGTCCCTTTCAACATTCCTTGCCTTAATAACCCATCCTTACAAACTACCGTAATTTGTTTGTCATTCTGTGATGTTCTGTCTGGACTGACATTATGCTGTTTGACCAATTCAATAACACAATGCCTCCACAAAACTAAAATAGCAAATGCAAACCATCAAGAAAAAAAAAACCAAAACCACGCTCTGAAAGAAAAATATGTAAAGTAAAAATATGCTTTCTTTCCTGAAAACTCAAAATGATCAACCATAATGACTTTTGTTCATCAATTTTTTTATTCAATACTCATTTATTTTACTCCAAGAAATATAATTAAAATTGAATAGAGATAGTTAATATCGCAAAGTAAAACATATAAGTGACTTGTGCATGTGTATTTGTGTTAATTGTCTCCAATACTGCGAAAATCAAATGAAAGTATCACTGGAGCAGTCATTTTCTCCTGACTAGAGATGTGGTAACAGATTTTTTGGTAAACCTGAAAAGAAAGAATGAAGATATGGAGTTTATGTAGTGACTAAGCAGAGCAAGATGAAGTTCACTCACTTTGCTATAGCCACTAGTATAACAAATGGTTATACCAGTGCTAGTAAAGGACCTTTTACTAGTAAAGGACATAGTAAACACTTTTGCATTAGCAAGATCTTTCTGCACTTAGCAGTTCATTCTTGTGTTTGAGAAATGACATTTCTGAGGTGGATTACCTCAGAACTACCTTTTGCCCTAGTAAAGAGAATTCTTGTGTTTGAGAAATGACATTTCTGAGGTGGATTACCTCAGAACTACCTTTTGCCCTAGTAAAGAGAAATCTTTCTCAGCTTGAGCAAAACATGGTATCTAAAAGCAAATTTCTATATACATTGCAATGAGGAATGATCACACATGTACTGTGGATATGACTTTCATGAAATCATTGGTAAAATTTATACTCACCAAATAAAGTGTCCCAATCCAGTTTCTTAATGCTGTGCAGGTTATCAACAGGTATCTGAAACCAAGTAAAAGATGATATGAAACACAAGTATATATCCACTTATTAAAATCCACACAGAAAAGGACAGTTTGATACTTAGAAGTTTGTAGTTTGTCATCCTAAGCCAACCAAGCAGTTCTGCCTCTATTTAGAATCAGGACCAAGTAAGTCCCACATATATGCAAGGTATAGCTTCATATACTTAGAGTTAAGCTGAGCTTTCACTGCTTGGATGGTGTATTCAGCACTGGTGAGGCCGCACCTTGAATATTGTGTCCAGTTCTGGGCCCCTTACCACAAGAAGGATGTTGAGGTTCTGGAGCAAGTCCAGAGAAGAGCAACGAGGCTGGTGAAGGGGCTGGAGAACAGACCCTATGAAGAGCAGCTGAGAGAGCTGGGGTTGTTTAGCCTGGAGAAGAGGAGGCTGAGAGGAGACCTCATTACTCTCTACAACTACCTGAAAGGAGGTTGTAGAGAGGAGGGAGCTGGCCTCTTCTCCCAAGTGACAGGGGACAGGATGAGAGGGAATGGCCTCAAGCTCCGCCAGGGTAGGTTTAGGCTGGAGATTAGGAGGAGGCTTTTCACGCAGAGGGTCATTGGGCATTGGAAGAGGCTGCCCAGGGAGGTGGTTGATTCACCTTCCCTGGAGGTGTTTAAGGCATGGGTGGATGAGGTCTTGAGGGACATGGTTTAGTGTTAGATAGGAATGGTTGGACTAGAAGATCCGATGGGTCCCTTCCAACCTGGTTGTTCTGTGATTCTGTGATTCTGTTTGTGTCTGCACAGTCCCTCTCAATGTTAGGTTGGGTCCTCTGATTTCCAATACTTGGATTTCCGTCTGTGGAGACCACATCAAAAATGTTTTGTGTTCTTAACACACTCCAATTTTTTCCAGTTCAACTTTGAAATGCAATCTCATTCCATCAGGGATCAGAAACTTTTCCCTGTCTTTTTTAACAAAACCTTGAATTTGTCCTAAAGAAGAAGAATGACCCATGGTTCAGACCTGGAAAAAATCCTAGTCCATTTCTGGTTGTATTATAACTAACAGTTAATGAGGCAGTTGGACTGGGGATGGGGTGTAGAAAAGGAAAATGAAACGACTGAAATATATGAACAGTTTCAGACACAAAAAACTGGGTAAGTATTGTTCACTCTGTTCAGTGTAGATGTGATGCTTTACCCTGGTTAGTGAAGTTCTAGCAGAAGTGTGGAACAATCAGAAACAACCCAGGAAGAGATATAAGGAAGCTGGAAGTCACTGTAAGAAAGACAGTCATTGAGGAAAACTTAGAAGGATTGAAGGCATTTGACCTAAGGAAAAAAAGCTCCATAGCAGAGGAGAAAGACATTGCTACTGGATGCCTTAAAATATGCAAAAGGTAAAGGAATAAATGTAATATACTAATTAGGTAGTAATGCCTTTAGAGAGTAATGATAAATGAGTAAAATATGTTTCCTATGAAATCACTCAATGACTCAATGGAGGTATGCATTTGTGATGTGCATGTATACACATGGAAGTATATATACATTTATCCATATGTGGAAGTGTATATATACACACATAGGAACATGTATACATATTTATATACTATTTTATGCATACATGCGTATTTAGTCTGCTTGTGTAAACTAATGAAAAATAAAATTAAACCTGGAAAAGTTTCAAAATTCTGATGCCATATTCTTATTGTTTACAAAATGAGTTTTGTTTCTCTGTATTTTCATGGCTGTTTTCCCTTTGAAATCATTGACATTCAGCAGGAGTGTTCACATATTCAAGATATTTTTGAGGCAAAAGATATTTTTGGCTCGGTAAAAACTTTCTCTAGCTATGTCTATGGATTCAAATATAACATTGAGAAAACTGCTTTGTTGCACATCTCGCATAAATACTTGGCACATTACCACAGCTATTGATGAAGCTGGATGATTGGTTTATGGGAGTTATGGATGAATTTTGGATTAAAACCAATATTTTGCAAGTTTTTCAACTGGACAGCTGCAACGGAGTATGCTGTTCTTGAATCAGTCACATTATTCGCTGTTCTTAAAACAGCCACATTTTTTGCTTATTTGTAGCATCAGTTCACCTTAGAATGAAATTACGGTGATGTCTGTTTCCTAGGAAACACTGGGCTACATTCATCTTCAGACTGTATTGGCTGTGGTCTGGCATATGTCACAGTACAGTTGTCAAATCCTCTGACAGAAAGAGTAGATGATTCTTGAAACTATTTTATCTCAGGGATCATGTGCTCAACCAGCTTTTCCTCAAACATATGTGATGCCATCTTTATTCAGGTATTCATTACATGCCTACTCTTCACACTCGTACAAGACCCATCCTCTTGCTTTACGTCAGTTTGCTCCTCACATAAATACACTGAAATAGCATCTTTTAATAGAATGAAATTGAATTCAGTGGTCAATGTTTTATCCAAGATTTGGTTCATTCTTATTCCATGAAAAAATGCACTAGGACTAGGATTACTGGATCAGGAGCAGACCAAAGGGTTACTTTCACTTCTACCTAAAACAAAGGCAATCCTTAATTGACAAGAATGATAAGAGGAAAGCAGGGTATTTCGGTATTAACTGTGTGGTGACTGTCTTTCTCTTTTCTGGTCCATATTCCATCAGTGTAAAAGGTTGTCAATGATCTTTCCTAGCTTCAGAATTATTGTTTCAGAAATTAAAAAGGGTAAAAACATTACCAAGACCCAGTAAGAATACACCACCTGTAAAATCCCTCACTTGGGGCACAACATTCTCATTCAGTGCTACAGATTAGGAGAAGTCTGGCTGGAAAGCTACCCGGAGAAGGGCCTGGCGGTGTTGATTGACAGACGACTGAACATGGGCCAACAGTGTGCCCAGGTGACCAAGAACGTCAATGGCATCCTGGTTTGTGTCAGAAAAGGTGTGACCAGCAGGTGCAGGGAGGTGATTCTCCCACTGTACTCGGCACTGGTGAGACCGCACCTCGAATACTGAGTTCAGCTCTGGGCCCCTCACCACAAGAAGGATGTTGAGGCTCTGGAGTGAATCCAGAGAAGAGCAACAAAGCTGGTGAAGGGGCTCAAGAACAAATCTTAAGAGGAGAGGATGAAAGAGCTGGGGTTGTTTAGCCTGGAGAAGAGGAGGCTGAAGGGAGACCTTATTGCTCTCTACACCTACCTGAAAGGAGGTTGTGTAGAGGAGGGAGCTGGCCTCTTCTCCCAAGTGACAGGGAACAGGACAAGAGGGAATGACCTTGAGCTCCACCAGTGGAGGTTTAGGCTGGACATCAGAAAAAAATTTCACAGAAAGGGTCACTGGACACTGGCAGAGGCTGCCCAGGGAAGTAGTTGAGTTACCATGCCTGCAGGTACTTCAGTAACAGGTTGATGAGGTGCTGAGTGACACTGTTTAGCGGCTGATAGGAGATATTGGAGATGATGATCTCGTGGGTCTTTTCCAACCTAGCGATTCTGTGATTCTGTGACATCTTGGCTAAGGTGAAGGACTGTGTTGCGATGATCTGCCTTTCTTCTTGCCACACTTATTTTCACTAGTAACTGTACTGCTTCTCTTGATTTCTGTAGTTATTTCTGTTCAACTAGTCACCGGGAAGCTCAGGTAGCTCTTAGGGTCAAGTCTTCTGAAATCTTTGGAGATGATGTCTCTGAGAATGCCAGTGCCAACTGAGGGTTTCAAACTGCACTGATTTTCATTAATTAAATGCTCTCCTGCTACTTATTAGGGAGGATAAAGTAAGGTGGCAGATGAGTTAGTTTCTGATTTAAGCTCTGGTGTTTGGTTGAGCTCAGTCTTAACCCCAAAGTCAGCAATGTGAGAAAAAGCAATGATAAAATCAGTGTGTGTTTGAACTTCTCACTGTTACTGGCAGCAAAACTAGATATTAAGCAAAGAGGTAATCTAGAAAGAGGTTTAGGCATTTTGAATATATGTCATTAAAATTGTGAACTAGATTTAGAGCAGTTCTTCAAGCATATGTTCTCATGTTCAAAATTTACTCAGATTAGCCAGAGTCCTGTTTTGATTAGAAAACAGGAAGAAGCAAGGTCAAAACTTCTTTCTCAGATCTTGTCTAAGTTAGCTCATTTGTTATTAGTGTGGCAAAAATTTTGAACTCTTCTAGGACAAAGGATGACAATATTTGGCAAAATATTGGTATATCTTTGAACAATATCTAAAGAGCTTATGGTCAAAAATAGGACAAAATGAAAAATAGCTAGAAGCTTTGTATTAAATGTGTCATTTTTCCTTAAGTTTGCTTTCTGCTCTCTTCCCTGTTTACAAGTGGTAGTAATAAGCATGGCAAGAAAATACATATTTAAAAAAAGCAGATGTTGCTAATTAATGTTGTTAGATAATAGCAACAAAAACAACAACAAATTAAAAGCAAAACAACTTTTTAAAGAACTATCAGATTACAAGAAATTCTGGTGAGGAGAATTAAGTTATGAAGATCCAATTAATTTCTTCGGGCTGACAGACCCTCATGGTCAGTATAGACTTCCACACAGTTGAATGCATAGCCAAATAATCAAAGAAAGAGTGGCATGTGGGATTTTAACATGGACTACCAAAACTTGGAACCAAGTGATGTCAAGAAGGGCTGAGGTATGGTGGGTAATCCACACAAATTAGTGTTCCCACTGATGCTGTAGTCAAGACAGCAAGCACAGTTTTTATTGAATATCCAATAGTCATGAGGAGGTTGAATTAGGACAAGAAAACAAAGTTAGCACTGTTTTTAATCCTGTGGTCCATATCACAATGGATTTTGGAAGACTTGAGTGGATGCAGGACAGAGTTTCAAGAATTATTTAAGGTTTGGAAAAATCTGTCTTACAGTGAGAAATTTTAAGAAAGTAAAGCCATTCACTTCATGCACAAAGAAAATTAAATCAAGATTAGCACCTTTAGAAATAAGGTGCAGTATGGCTCACACAGATCTTCTAACCTCATGCTGAAATGGCAGGGTGAGGCTCTTGGCAAGACAAGATAATCTATGAGATCTGTTATGTTCTTGCTAAAAATATTAATCACTGCATGCAGTGAGCATATAATCTGCAGTATAGTGCTAATTTCTAAGAAGCTGATGATTTTTTTTCTTTTTATACAGTACTAATATAAACCTCAGAGCATTTTGAAAGCATCAGACCTTAATAAATGCTGTGCTAAGTTTGAACATCTTGAGCTATTTCATTTTGAAAAGAATTGCCAAAGGTAAGTTAGTTTGATAGGAATGGTTGGACTAGATGATCCGATGGGTCCCTTCCAACCTAGTTGTTCTATGATTCTATGATTCTAATCTAGTTAACCTATACTTACTTAGCCTAGTGCGAGCCTTGAGAGTCCTAGCTCTAAGTTACCTATGAACATTACACAAGCAGTAAAAAGAACATATTTCTGATTCATATTGCTGTGGATACAGGGCAACATTAAGGAAAAGTGACTCTTTTGTGTGTTTCAAAGTATTACCTCCCAAACCTCCTTTTCCTTATGGCATAACTCTTTAGAGAACTATCCACATACAGATTAGTACTTGGGAGTTGTCTTGAGGTCCACAGCTGTAAAAAGTGCTGGCAGCAGAGAAACTACTGTGGGGCGGCACCTCAGCATGACTACCTGTTTATGAGAAGCAGGGTAGGGAAAATTTTGTCACATCAGGTAAAGAAGTAATAAAACAGCAAACTCTTCCATGGAATTAATTTATTTGTAAAGATGACGGGTCTTGGCATTCACTGGAGATGTGGCAGTGCTAGTATTTTAAAGAAGGATGTTGACACAGGCATTCTCTGGCAGTGGAAGCCCATTTGGTCCTTTAGACAGGTCTGAGAGAAGCAGAAGGATGGTATGAGGGTTTTCTCCCATTTTCTCTAAGAGAGGACATGTTTCCATGATGTTCTTTGACCTCCATATTTAATAGTCATCCTGTCAGTGTCTGCTGCGAAGTTCACAAGAAACACAGATTTTTTTGTGACCCAGCAAGAAAGAGATAGGTTTATGCCTCATCCTTTGTAGCTCACTTTACTGTTCCAGCTAGGAAAACAAATTCTGTGTTTATTTGAAAATCAGACTCTAGGCAACAATGTTAACCACTGCTAATAGAACACAGTGATTTTTTTTTTTTTTTTTGTGGATTTGTATATGTGTATGTTTTGTACACCTATGAGCCTCAAAACCTGTTTAGGTGCTTTTTCATGTTACCACTTGGGTCCCAGCAGCAGCAGTCTGACAGCCTTGGGAGTTGCTCAAGAGAAGCAGGCTCGTTATTAAATCCTCATCTCTGACTCAGAAATAACCCCAATTTGGGACGGGAACCTGATCCTGATTGTAATGGTACAGACACTGATAGATGGCATTTATTTCAGGACAAGAACAACTAGATTATGAGGAATTAGGGTCAAATTAAAAAAAAAGAACTAGCTTAATTCTTGATTATTAAATTGAACTGGATTATGGGTGGACTATTTTGAGGCCTGCCATCACAGTCTGTCAGAGGTTTGGGAAGAAGAGAAGCGGCAAGTTATGAATACAGGTAACTCTCCTGTGGGTGCTACACTGTGCATTTGTTGTGCAGACAGGGTGGTAGAAATTATTTGCCACTTCTCCTCTACAGCATAGAGCAAGAGAATAGCAGCAGGTCAGCTTATAACTATATTCCACCCATTGAGCTTTTATTACTCACCCTGCTGTGTCTGATGAAGAGCGTGCTGTCTCACGCTATTTCACAGCAGCTACTGCCTCCTCAGTAATTACATTCATGCTACATGATAAATAAGTATAAAGTCTTGGTAATTCACAGCTGTTAGATTCTTCTTGACCTCCTCTCCCCTCTTCTTGGCCTTCCCTCTCCACCATCCTACCGAACTGAAAAAAGGAGCTAACAAGTGCTGTGTAAGCTTGGCACAAGTGAACAGAGCTCCTTCCTCTGCGGTAGTTCTGCAGCTTTGTCCTCTCTGAATGGGAATTCTTATGGTAGCAGAATACATCAGCCAGCAGGGTCTGCTGTGCTATTTTTCGGTAAATACTGCTTCAGGAGCCAGTGGAGAAACAAACATGCATCAGCAAAACTTCATGTATGACACGATGCTGATCTGCAGGAGGAAGGGAAACAGGATCTGTTGACTAGTCACTTTATTTTTAGTGGTAGTGGAAAACTGCTAAATTCCTGCTCCACTGCATTGAACAGAACTGGTGTATACATTATAAGCAAAATGTACCTAATGTTGAACATGCTCCAGTATGGAAATTTTATAGTGATTCATCAGTACTGCTGATAAACTTCTCCCTGGTCCCGTCCAAGTCCATTTTTCTCCCAGTACCTGCTGGTATTATGACATGGTATCAACCCCTCTTTCTGTTGATTAAGAGTACTTTCCTGCCCTAGCAGGTTCTGCCATAGATGTAGGGGTTCCCATCTGGGAAATTCTGGGGAAACATGCAATAGTAAGGGGTAATGGATGTGCCTGTGGCAAAGATGTGAGACCACCTCTTACAGTATGAAGTGAGAGGACTACATCTCCCCTTTGAAGCCAGTGTTCAAAATGTGTGTACTGTAGGTATGAGCCTCTGTTCTCCTGATTAAGTTATGCAAAGCTGGAAGCTAGAGAGGCAACTGCTTTCCCACCTTCTCTCCTACTGGGGGACAGACTCCATTTAGTTCTAATTTCCCCTTTTTGGGGGCTAGTACTGCTCTGCTTTCTGCTAGGAATCCAAATAGACACTGCTTATTGGGTCCACCCCATCTGTCACAGGTGGGAGGAAGGTGGTAGTGAGAAAGAAAAGTTATACTGGCCCCCATTAGCAGTCATGCTGGGAGTGCTTTGCTGGTGCATTATAGCACACTACACAGTTTCATGACTAATGCTATGGATTCAGGGTTTATGATCATGCAGGATTTACAGTCCTGACAAGGCTGGGACCTTTGACAAACACTGAAGTTGATATAAATTCCTCAATAAAGTCTTACAGGTGGTTCAGATAATTCTAGCCTGTGAAACCTTGTATTTTGTTCAGTGATTTGTTTTTTTTTCATTTCTGGGTCTTCACTTAGGACTTCCACATCTCATGCTTGGCAGTTTAAAGCAGCACTGTAAGATGCTAGGACAAAAACTCAAAGTGTTGAAACATTGCAGTGACAAAATGTTTCTGGCTTTGATTGGCAGCATGTGCATCAGGAGTGGTCTGGTTTAATATGCCTATGGACTTGAGTTTTGGTTTCCTGTTCAATCCTAAGCTCATTAACTTTTTGAGGTCTTTTTCACTGCAAAAACTGTTGTAATCAAGATGAAAGTGGATGCCTGTTACGTAATATTCACAGAATCAAATTTGTTTCTTACATGTGAAAACAGTGACTTTCATTCTTTGTATATTAAAAAAGACTATTAATGCTACTTTGGAGACTGAGTAATGCTGAACAGTTTTCTCTGCCATGGTTCAGTGCCATGATCTTGTTCTGTGCTTTAACAGAGATCATGGAAGGATCATGTTTGTCATCACAACAGTGTTACAGGAAATTAAGACAGAAACAGTATAGAAAGACTGGGTAGCTGATGATGTCTTTGAATTTGCACATTTCCAATTATATAAAAAAAACCAAATATGTTTCTAATTCTTTCAGAACATTCAATACATTATTTGAATAAATACAGATGCCAAACTGGCAAAATCAAAATTCTGCATGATATAAATCTGTAGAGATGACCTAAGCAATATAATTTAAGTGAAAACATATTATTTTTTCCCTGATCAGGTATTTGCTGTCCGTTTACATGCACAACATTTGATTGAAATACCTTTTGTCAGAACTGGCAAAAAGAGCAGCAAGTCTTTCCAGATCCAGATGCCAGTGATATCATTTGGAGCCTTTAAGTTGACCTCAAGAGACTTTGGAGAAACATCTTAATGTTCATTTTCTGTTAAGTAGCACTCTTATAAGCACTGCAGAATATGACTGGGTGGGTTCAAAACATACTGTAGAGTTATATAAACCTTTCAGTTACTAATTGCCTTGTTCCTCTTTTCTTCCCATATCTTCATTCTTCTTCTCTAAAACTATGGTTTCCTAGCAAGAACATTTATGATATTTGATGAAAATAAGACAAATGTTGGATAATGGAGTATTGGTGTGGAAGTAAAATTAATTAGGAGGATGAAAATGTTTTCTTTGACACTTCCATAGTAAAAATGTTTAGGTTTGTTGGAAGGTTTTGTTGTGTGGTTTTTAGCTTCAAAGAGAGTGAAGTTAGATTTGCCAAACATTATTTTTTTATTTCCTGGAATTTAACAAAATGTTCATTAGGTAAAGAATGTTTTTGGCAGATTTTCACTTTAAGGAAAGATTTTTTTTTTTTTCAATTTGGATCAAGATGATCCTTGTTTTAAGGCTTTTTTTTTCTTTGGACAGTGAACTGGAAAAAATAACTCTTCATAGAGCACTAAATTTTAATATTCTTTGAACAAAGGAGAACATGATTTTTTAATAAAGAAAACTGATAAAAAGTTATTCTTAATAAACACTTCAGTTTTTAAAATAAAAGATAATTTTCAAAAATATTTTAATCTGGCAACAAATTATTTTGACAAACAATTAAACTGGTTCTGGGTAGTTTATGAGAATGCCTCTTGGGATTTACATCTGGATTGCTCTATCCTCCCAGTTTCACTTTTTGGCTGAACTGTATATCTCATTGTGCACTGTATATCCCATCACGTGCCATGATCTTCCCTCTTAAAAACAAAAGCTATGCTGTCTTAAAGGGGGTGAAATCTGCTTGCAGAGTATAGCTTATGGAATGTAACTTAGATCTGTAGCAGATTCACAAGAGCATGGCGTTGAACTGTCATTTTTCAACAAAGAAAAATAACTCGTCCTTCTATCAAAACCTGTTTTAATGGAAATTTTCTGTTGTTTTAGGAAGGATTGTTTATGTTCATCTCTGCTTAAACAGTAATGCTTGGGTAATCTGCTTCACACCACATATGGACATCTATTCTTCTAGGAATTTTTTTGAACTCCCTGTTCTTTTTTATGAAAGCCTTTCTTGCTCTGTTGATTATGGAAACAGAACAAATTTACACCAGGATTTAATGAATAAGAGTGGAAAACATGGGGTAAATGAATAGCTTGCAGACAAGGCATGAGAGGAATCTCACTTACGAAAACGTTCATAATAGCTAATATATTTATTAAAATTGAAGTTGATTTGATTGGCCTTTTTGCAAAAGAAAATAAAAGGCTTCATTGCCAAATAAATTACTGGCTGCAAGGAACAACCTAAGTTCTACACTGACTTGTGTTCAGACAAGGTGTTAGGCTAGTTTGGAAGTTAGATTCGGTATTTTATTTTCCAAGTGTTGAGACACAAAGGTTAAGGAAACCTGACTCTCTATATATATTTCGTGAGGTTTGACATAAATGGGTTTTGCAGACATGCTTTAAGGACATTTAGTTTGCCAGTTCTGAAAGAGGACCTGTACATCACAGTGTCCAAATAGGAGTCAAACATAGAAAGCACATTTTACTCCTTTCTAACAAACAGTACTGGAGGTATTGATGCTTTTAACATCTATTTTTCCAGAACAAAGTTGAGGCCAACTAATGAAGAATGATGATCTATAACCTGGTGAAAAAGTTCAGATTTTTGTCATCTAAAATTTATTATTTATTTACTTCTGTTAAACTTCAGGAGAATTTTAGAACAGTGTTATTTTTTTTTTTGCTGAGACGTCTATTTTTAAAATCCAGTTAGCCAGAAGTCAGTTTCTTTGCTCTTTACATTCACAGATTGCTTTCTTTTCCCTTGGAATAGGTCTGAAGTTTGGGGATTTTTTTTTTGTTTTACTGTAATTTTCTGGGTAACTCAAAATGTCGTTGCCCTCATGAGGTTGCTGTGTCAATCTCAGTGTTAGAGGGAACACAAATTTCTAAACAGCAAAAAATTATTTCATTTTAAAGATCAATGCTGACTATGCCATCTTTACTTACAGGGAAATAAAAGAAAAATCCTGTAATACTGAAATATCTCTTTGTGGCTTCATGGGAGAAACTGAAAAATATGTTACTGAAGGATAGATATTGTATATCTGAGGAGCACAGACAGGGCTTACTATGAGTTCCCTGAGAAATCATATATTAGTGATGCTGAAGAACTGGGTTTCGATGTATCCCAGGAAGGTTTCTTTTCTCTCAAATGACAATTTTCCCAACATAAGAATCCTCTGTGTTCAATATATTTGTTGACTTTTAGGTAGAAACAGAAATGACAATACTTTTTTTGTTCCAACTTGTGCAGGTAAAGAGAGGATGCCATGAAAATGTTATCTTGGAGTATCTAATTTCTGTAGGATTTACTCTGTCTTACAGGTTGAACTAAAGCCTCAGGCCTCTAGCTGTGTTTCACATTATGATTAGAATTAAGTGGGGGAGGATAATCTCTTCAGTGCAAAAAATCAAGATAAATGGAAGTATATGTTCATTTTTCTTCCAGCATGTTTTGCCCTAACCAAATCACACCCTATCTTAATTTTTAAAAAATAAATATATTTATGAAAAACTTTTTTGTACTAAAAGCTGTCTCTCTTCAAGGAAACTATCTAGAAGAATTTTGATTATTTCTATTTATAGCACACTTAAGTTCTTCAAGGTGTATTTCAAACGGGCTAAATCAGAAGGTCAAAGGATCCGAGCTCATTCCTAAGCAGAATTTTGCCATACGTCAATAAAATTAATAAAATTCTTTGTTTAGCTAGTAAATGATGTTGTGTACCATGATGTGGCGTACCACATCATTTACTAACTAAACAATGAATATACCTCTTTCGAGAAGAGGAGGCTGACGGGAGACCTCATTGTTCTCTACAACTACCCGAAAGGAGGTTGTAGAGAGGAGGGTACTGGCCTCTTCTGCCAAGTGACAGGGAACAGGACAAGAGGAAATGGCCTCAAGCTACACCAGGGGAGGTTTAGGCTGGACATTAGTAAAAAAATTTTCTCAGAAAGGGTCATTGGGCACTGGAACAGGCTTCCCAGGGAGGTGGTTGAGTTGCCTTCCATGGAGGTGTTTAATGGATGGGTGGACAAGGTGCTGAGGGGCATGGTTTAGTGTTTGATAGGAATGGTTTGACTCGATGATCCTGTAGGTCTCTTCCAACCTGGTTGTTCTATGATTCTATTCTATGAAAACAAATGTACATACTTAATTCTGGTAACAGATTCACAGAGTAATAGAACCATGGAATTGTTTGGGTTGGAAGGGACCTTTAAGGGTCATCTAGCTCCAAACCTCCTCCATGGTCGAGACACCTTCCACTAGATGAGGTTGGTCAAAACCTCATCCACTCTGGCCTTGAACACCTCAAGGGATGATCCATCCACAATTTCTCAGGGCAACCTGTCCCAGTGCCTCATCACCCCCACAGTAAAAAAAAAATGCCTTCCTAGCATCTAATCTAAATTTCCTCTCTTTCAGCTTAAATCCATTTTCCCTCATCTTGTAACTATACCTCGGATAAAGAACACTTCCTCAGCTTTCCTGCAGGCCCCCTTGAAGTTCTGAAAGGTTGCTAGAAAGTCTCCCACAGCCTTCTCTTCTCTAGGCTAAACAACCCCAACTCTCTAAGGCTTTCCTTGTATGGGAGGTTCTCCAGCCCTCTGACCAGATTTATGCCCTCCCCTGGACTCACTCTAGCAGATCCATGCCCTTCCTGAGGGCTGAGAACTCCAGAACAGACCACAATACTCCAGGAAAAATATCACAAGAGTGGAGTAAAGGGGAAAAATGACTTCCCTCAACCTGCTGGTCACAATTCCTTTGATGCAACTCACAATCCAGTTGGCTTTCTGGGCTGCAAATGTACATTGCTGGTTCATGGTTTCTATTACCAAGAATCTTTTGTGATTGATTTCTTGTATTAACCTTCATAAAGGTAAATGCATTATGTATTTTCCTGTTATTCCAGACTCATATTTGATTTCAGGTATCTTAGTATATATAAGAGTATTTATACATAAAATCGTGTGTGCGTGTGTATGTATGTATGCATGCATGCATTTGTTTTGCATAAAATATTAAGTTGATATAAAATATTGGCAAGATCTTACCCTGAATGGGAGACCCCTGAATAGGAAAACAGGTGTTTCTATGTATTTCTGGCAGTAACTGTGTGTAAGAGAGATTGATTGCAGTGAGGAAACATATTCTACATTCAGTTTTACAGGGTTTATACAAAATATGAGTGTAAAGGGATTTTTAAAGGTATAAAAGCTATTTTTCCTGCATCTTATCAAAGTAAAGGGAAAGGCAACACCCTAAGAAACCTGTGTAAATGCTTCCACAGCATTTATTTCAATCGTCACGCAATGAAATAACTCTTCCACAATAAGATCTGCTCTCATGTCAACATGCTGCACTCCAAGGTGAAAGATCTGTAATCCCACAAGTGTTCTGTTTTAACTCAGTGTTAAATAGGGCTCATTTTATGGCCTAATATTCTGAGTTAAACTTGGACAATCACCTCCTCTTTACTTTGAATTTTCTTTGCCTGAATAATACTCTTTAGCATTACAGGCTCAGTACTCACTTTCTTGAGTTCAGGCCTTTTCAGATCCAGAATTTGGTGCAGAGGCACCCCTCAATACAAGTTAGAATAGCTACAGGGCTACGTTATCTTGTGCCAGCTGGAAGGGCTCCTGCATGACAGTTCATACAGAACTGGCTTCTCAATGTGCAGCACATATTGCCATGGCTCTGCTTGCTTTGGAGTCTCCTCTTCTGCTGAGATAAGGACAGTGCTGTACTCACCAACACGGTGACAGATGCAATTTAGGTAATTCTAAATCCACGTGGCACCAATGAGATGCCCCAAAAGGATGCTATTGTCAACTATTGATATGGCACTGGGTTTTTCATGGTGTGCACTGCAATAACACGTTCACTCTTGAGGAAAGATGCTGTTGAGCATAACTGCTTCTAGCACTCAAGAAAATTGTGTTCTTATCTCAGCGTCATGGAATCTCAGTTTTCATTTACTTTCTAGTGCAAGACATTGGTAATGCTGTTAATCTTTTAATGAAACATCAAGGTTTGTAGTTCTCACTGCATCCTCAGGCAACATGGAAACTTAATAAGGTATAGATCAGATCTCATAGACATGGGGTTTTTTGAATGCTGTGGGCCTCTGAATAAGCAAAAAAGAATACGTTAGTGCTATACTTTTTTTTTTTTCTGAACTAATTTAAATTTTTTTCATCTTTCTGAAAATTCAACTCTGTAAAATTTTGGCTGAAGAGCTTGGAGTTGGAAATAATCATGGGGTACCTCACAGAAACTGCAGTAGGATGAGGTTTAGTTGCATCTCTGAAAACAGGCACACTTTGTCTTGGTTTTCTTACCTTTAACACAAAACTTATATCTTTAGCAGGTGTAAACAGGCACCTTTCAGGCAGTGTCAGCTTGCTACTCCATGCCTATCCAACAACTTCCTCCCTACTGTAACTTTTTCACTTCTGTGGAGCAGTTAATTACTATCAACAGAAACCAAAGATTAACAGCAAAGAAAAAATAATTTTGTTAATTATTTGCTGAACTCAAGGCTTTAGGCAGTAATTTGGCAATGAAGTTGCATTGCAGCAACAGTTTTGTCTCTTGTGTGGAGATGATATCCATGCATTTTTTCCTGATCTGAACGTTAATGAAAATGTCTCACTTACATAATGAATCAGTTCTTACTATTTGGTCTAAAAATTACTATTATAATGCTGCAAATTATGGGTTGCTCAAAGCTGTTGTGACTTGTATCTGTCCCAGTAGTCTGTGTTCTGCAACATAATTTTGAAGGCACCAGAAAAAATATGCGACTAGGAATTTCATGGGGCCTTACCAAACTGCGTGTCTACTACTGTTTAAGTCCTACCTATATCCTCATCCTGGCAAAGGCCAAACAACAAAGCCAGTACATTTCTCATCCTTGTCCTTGCTATAATTTCCTTGTTTTCATGCACATACATTCTGTTTCCTTCTCACTTGCTTTTTCGTTGACCACAGACACCTTCCCTGTCATTTTTTACCAGATGCACAGAGAAACTCACACGGTTCTCATTTTTACAAAATATTGATTTACTTCAAAGCATTTTTCAAATGAGTAGATGGAGGGATGATTTGTAAAAGCTAAATGGCAATTTGAAAAACTTAAATAATTTATGTCACTGGTACAGTTGGACAGAGTAATGGGTTTAAAATAAGATTGTGCTGTTGGAAGGACCAGTGTGTCATATTTTTATTAGTTTCTATAATGCTGATAGGGAAGATGAGTTAGTAGGCTATACACATTCAAGACACCTGGTTTTAACAAATCGTTTCATTTTCTTATGATTCTGCTGTGAAGCTGGATCAATATTTCAGTGTGAGAAGAAAGTGTTTACAACAGAATAAACAACACAGGATGACTATATGTTAAAAAACAGACTGTCGTATCCACATCTAAATAGAGCCATAGCTACCTTTGTATGATTATAGACTTTATTAGAGAAATAAAATTTCTCATTCCTTTAATGTTCAGGAAAGGAGCTAGTTCATTTATTAAAATCACTTAATTAGCCATGCAACAGGTATACTATGTCATAATAAAGTAAACATGCTTTAGTTGCCTTGAAAACACACTCTACCATGACCTCCCAGGGAGTGTTTGGAAGAGACATGAAGACAAATTTAAACTGATTTTGGTTTTCAACCACAAGTTTTCTTAGGGAGGGTCCTCTCCTGACAGGCAGATTTATCTCTGGCTTTACAAAACAGTAAGAAAAAAACAAATAACATCAGTGCTGCAATGTTTGTTTGGAGCCTATTGCAATATGTGAAAACTTGCAATCAGACTTATAAACATTTCGCCTTGGATACCTATCCTAAGTACAAGACACCAAGTAACAGAAAGTAAGGTCAAAGACATTTAGAAAACTCTAGAAATATAGCTTTAAATGATCTTGCCTTATTCTTCTATGCTCTGGAGAAATTACTCAATGGTCTCAAAGTTATGTCAGCGTCCTGCATGACAACCATACCTGTGGACATGATAATTATATTAGATGGTAGTTAAAACAATGAGTATTCTCTAAAGAATGCAAAAGAGTAGTGGCAGCATCGAGCGCTTCCAGAAAGACAAGCATACATCAGAAGAGCTTTCATCACTGCACGGATTAAAGTAATGAAATTTCCTTTCTTCTTGTAAATTGTTTTTCCATAACAAACAATGTCAAATTCAAGAGTGGGGTCAGGAGGGCTGTTGCAGTCTTGGTTCTTGGTTTGCATGCATGACATGATCCTGAGAAATTCAAAGAATTCTTAAAAAATTGATTACCATTTATGGATATTTCATAAAATCAAACAAAAGCAGATTAACTATTGGAAAGAAACCTACTTAAAGATTTACTGTAGCTACTAAGACTGTGGAGATTAAACTGTGAGCACTAAATCCTACATCTGGATCATGACATGAGCCACCAGTGGCCTAGGTAGCCAAGAAGGCCAATGGCATCTTGGCTTGGATCAGAAACGGTGTGACCAGCAGGGTCAGGGAGGTTATTCTCACTCTGTACTCCACACTGGTGAGACCTCTCCTCAAATCCTGTGTTCAGTTCTCGGCCCCTCACCACAAGAAGGATGTTGAGGCTCTGGAGCGAGTCAAGAGAAGAGCAACGAAGCTGCTAAAGGGGCTGGAGAACAAGAGGAGCAGCTGAGAGAGCTGGGGGTGTTTAACCTGGAGAAGAGGAGGCTGAGGGGAGACCTCATTGCTCTCTACAACTACCTGAAAGGAGGTTGTAGAGAGGAGGGTACTGGTCTCTTCTCCCAAGTGACAGGGGACAGGACAAGAGGAAATGGCCTCAAGCTCTACCAGGGGAGGATTAGGTTGGACATTAGTAAAAAAAATTTCCTCAGAAAGGGTCATTGGGCACTGGAACAGGCTTCCCAGGGAGGTGGTTGAGTCGCCTTCCGTGGAGGTGTTTAATGGACGGGTGGACAAGGTGCTGAGGGGCATGGTTTAGTGTTTGATAGGAATGGTTTGACTCGATGATCCTGTGGGTCTCTTCCAGCCTAGTTGTTCTACGATTCTATGATCTCCTTTCTTCATGTCTTATGTTAGTCAGGAAATAGCTGTAGCTAGAGTAAATCAAAATCAGATATTTTATCTTCACTGAAGCCTCTACTGCCATTTCACATCATGTACTGGTGCATCCTACATCACTGTCCCACATAAACCATCACTATCTTCACAACCCTTTGCTGAATGTCTGGTACCTAACCACAATACCAGCTGGTACATGCTCAACACACCACCACGGTGACAACATGTTCTTTGCTTGAATGCCCCAAATCTGAAGAGGTAAGTCTGGTACACCTCCTCCTAGGGTGCACTCACAGTTCATGAGCTCCCAGAGTTGTGTGGTCTTTCTTTATGAGTCAGTTAGATCAGGCAGCTGATATACCCAAATTCATATAGGGAGCTGCTATCTGGAGTTAATTACATGCAGTGGAGCACTTGTAGACATTTTTGTTACCTGTGCTAAGAGGTGCAGCCTGTAGATTTAAAAGAATATCTTTCCCTGGGTTTGCTGGCTGTCTTGTAGTTCCAGTCAGTGCTGTGGTGGTACAGTGCTTTCTGGGTATAGGTTTGCTTTTAGATTTATTTTGAATGTGTTTTTACTCACGCCAGTGTATTTGTTTTAGTCCAGCTCAGGAACAGGAACATTCTGAACATAGTCTTATTTGTTCTTTTGGTCCCTGGGGACTCTGGAGAGGCTGACTCAAAACCAAGAGATAATGTTTCTTTTTTACTTTCTTTTTTTTTTTTTTTTTTTTTTTTTGGGCTCTCTTTTTGGTTTGGTTTTGTTTTGCTCTGAATTTTTTTTTGCTCTGGAAAAGAGACAGATTAAAAACAGCATCTATTCAAACTTCTGTTTATGGAATTGGTAGAGGATGATAATAAAACCTAGTGTTCCTGAGCTCCTTTTGGTATCTCTATAGAGATTGGTGATGATTGTTGGACCTTATACCTCCATATCCATCTGATGCTTGTGCACAGTGGCATGTGTTTAGATGGGGGAACTACATTTGAACAATTTAGTTGGAGGTACAAAATGGCAAAAATGTACATCAAGAAGACTGATATTTACTTCCTTTCATGAGCTGAGTCAGACTTGTGGCTGGTGCGTTTAGTCTGCCTCTGCTGGACAAAGGGTAAAGAAACAGCAGGAACAGCTGCTTCTCAAGAACTCCATGTGAAGATTTTATCTTGAGTTGGAAACCATATAATATTGACTTACAAAGCTAAAGTCTCAAGGATTCTAGCCTGCCCAGGGAAAAATACATTGCAATTACTTATCTAACTTTTTTTTTTAATGTTTTGATGCACCAGATGGAGTTTGAAGGCTTAACATCTCTCCACATTTCTCATTGTTAGCCTAGTCCTAACCCCATGAAGAGGGACTATTTTCCCTGCTGCAACAATTGTCCTTAGAAGATCTCAGATATAGAGATATCCTATTGCTCACAAAACTTATGGAAAAGGGAAAAGAGGTTAGAGAGATCGATGGTTTGAGAGGAGGATGATAAAACTGCAGACAGGGATAGAGATACAGGGTATTAGGTACAAACAACTACAGCAAGCTGTGTATATGAGACTGAGGAGGCAAGAAAGTGCTGCAATACAAGCAATAAGGTCATGTAGGGATGGTAGCTTGTCTAAGTTTCCCATGAAAGAAAAAAATGCATGCGTAGCACTTGAGGGGTGACAACAGCTCTTGCAATATCTATGTGTGAAACCCAATATTTTGTATTTGTTGTTAGAGTGAGCAAAACACACTGCAATACATGCACATGCCAGACACTCATCAATGCATTGGAGTCTAGTGGTGTTAGAAGGCAGGAATGTAAAAAGCTAAAAAGAGACAGAAAATAAGATCCATCATCTAAAAGGCTCAAGCTTTGATGTTAGGATATTTTTGTGTTCATAAGGGAGCAGAACTGGTGTTTCCAGGGCCCCAAAGTGACAGGCATTGCAGATCCATCTGACTGAAAACATCCCAACTGCTGCCCTAGCCATTTTTTCCTTCACTGACAGTGCCACCACCAGGCTCCATCACTCTTTCACTAGACTGCAAAGCAAATGAGTTGCAGAAATCTGAAACCTGGGAAATAGGAACCAATAAGTGTAGATATAAGAATTAGAACAAATCTGGGGAAATCATTGTCTAGAAAAGTGAATGAATTCAGAGCAAAGACGGGGGTTGAAAATAAAAATCCTCTAAAAGCTGACTTTACAAACATCTGAAGAAATGATGGAGATGTGCTGGGTTGGGTGTTTTCACCTAATCTAAATGTCTGTCTTTTAAATGTCTGTCTTTGGATTTCACTTCTTAATTTTAAAATTGTTGGAAGACTATTGTTTAACTTCTAAATTGATTAAAAAAGAAAACTAGTAATGAAAATCAAAAAATCATTAGAGTTTTTCTCTCAGCTGATCACTGGTGAGATAAAGGCATAACAACTCTTAGTGACAGCTAACAAATGGAAAACGATACTTCTTCCTTAGGTTTCTTTTGGGTTATTGTTTTTCATCTGGGATTTCTTATTTCTGCATCACATTCCAGAAAATGAAATTAGATCAGAAAAGGCATGGAAAAATTTGTGAGAGAACAAGCGTGGTCTTAGTGAATGTAAAGCTTAAATTTATTTCATAGTATAATAAAATTACATCATTATGCATTAAACACATTGTTTTCTATTTCTGATAGTGGTGGCATATAAAATTTTTTCCACTGTAGCTTGATGTTGAGGGGAAATGGTGAGCTAGGTCAGAATCTCCCACTGGATGCTAAATTCATGATGAAGAATTGTTGAATTTCATCTGCTACATGTGCTGTGTTACAGTTTTTAAGACTGCATAATTTCTTTTACTTCACACCGTCATCCCAAAGATCAGAATGTGACTCAGAAGTTTCATGTTTGTTAATTCAAAAGACAAGATATATTACTTAGTACTACTTAGCAAGTTTGCAGATGACACAAAGCTGTGTGCAAGTGTCGATCTGCTGGAGGGTAGGGAGGCTCTGCAAAGGGACCTAAACAGGCTGGACCTCTGGGTAGTGTCCAACGGCATGAGGTTTAACACGGCCAAATGCCAGGTCCTGCACTTGGGGCACAACAGCCCTATGCAGAACTACAGACTGGGAGAAGCCTGGCTGGAAAACTGCCAGGAGGAGAGGGACCTGGGGGTGGTGGTCGACAGCAGACTGAACATGAGCCTGCAGTGTGCCCAGGTGGCCAAGAAGGTCAATGGCATCCTGGCTTGTATCAGAAATGGTGTGACCAACAGGTCCAGGGAGGTGATTCTCCCTCTGGACTCAGCACTGATGAGACTGCTCTTTGAATCCTGTGTTCATTTCTGGGTCCCTCACCCCAAGAAGGATGTTGAGGCTCTGGAGCAAGTCCAGAGAAGAGCGACAAAGCTGATGAAGGTGCTGGAGAACAGGCCCTATGAGGAACATCTGAGAGAGCTGGGGTTGTTTAGCCTGGAGAAGAGGAGGCTGAGAGGAGACCTCATTGTTCTGTATAACTACCTGAAAGGAGGTTGTAGAGAGGAGGGAGCTGGCCTCTTCTCCCACCTGTCAGGGGACAGGACAAGGGGAAATGGCCTCAAGATCCACCAGGGGAGATTTAGACTGAACATTAGGAAAAAATTTCACAGAAAGGGTCATTGGGTACTGGAACAGGCTACCCTGGGATGTGGTTGATTCACTTTCCCTGAAGGTGTTTAAAGCACGGGTGGATGAGGTCTTGAGGGACTTGGTTTAGTGTTTGATAGGAATGGTTGAACTCAGTGATCCTGTGGGTCTCTTCCAGCCTGGTTATTATAGGAATCTATGTTTCTATGCAGGGGACAGGACAAGAGGGAATGGCCTCAACCTCTGCCAGGGGAGATTTGGGCTGGAGATTAGGAGGAAGTTTTTCACAGAAAGGGTCATTGGGCATTGGAATAGGCTGCCCAGGGAGGTGGTTAATTCACCTTCCCTGGAGGTGTTTAAGGCACAGGTGGATGAGGTCCTGAGGGACATGGTTTAATGTTTGATAGGAATGTTTGGACTCGATGATCAGATGGATCTCTTCCAACCTGGTTGTTCTATGATTCTATGATTCATAGGTTGAGTAATACTACTACACAGTGTACATTAGATGCCCAGCATAACCTTGGCATTGGTGAGCTCATGTTTTTCTCAAAGATGTAAACAAATAGAGCAATATTGCTAAGGCATGGAGCTCATTTTGGCAGGTATGAATAGGAATGTGCTCACAAAAAAAAAAAAAAAAAAAAAAAAGCATACCAGAAAAAAGACAACCAACCAAAAAAACCCCAGGAAATATTATGGAGGAGAAACACAATGTCTTTCTGCATCCAAACAAGAGAAAAAACAAATGACCACTTATCCTGTGGTGTGATTAATGATTTTTTTTTCAGTGTGACAGCCAGAATAAAATAGTTGAGAGGTTGTGGTTCGCCTTGACTCACAGCTGAAGATGATTTTACTTTTTTGGCAAAACAACAAAAAATTATTTGTGTTGACTCAAGATATTACATCAAATTGCAATGAAAGTCCTTCCACCTCCTTTTCTCCTGCTCTCTAAAAAAATTCGAAGTGCATCATGTTTATGAAGATACTAAACCCAAAGTATGCTTGGCTGTGAAAAACCCTCAGTGGCCAACACAGAACTAAAAAATGAATGTTATGCCTCTGAGGTCCAAGTTGAAGGACTGGTAAAGTTTCGATAGTTCCTCATCAACTAAATTTTAAAATTGTGTAACAAATAAAAAACATTAAAAAGAAGTTTCAGTAATTACCCCCCCCCCTTCTCTATGCAAACAATAAATTAATCTAATAACAAAGTCTGAAATATCTTGATTTTGAAAAGGAAAAGCAGAGTGAATGTTCTTACATTCAGTTTTTCTACCCTCAGCCATCAAACTATCTGGACCAAAATCTCTTTACTCTGTCAAATGTATGAAAAAAAATCTGGTAACATATACATTAACCACTTTGTGAGGGAAAAAAAAACCAAAAGAGCTCTTCTGCTCTTCTGTGCAAGGTTGTTACATGATGTGTTATGTAATCATTCCACAACACTCCATGGACTTCAGTTGCTAATGGTGTCAGATCCTTCCCAGTTGAGAGAAACAAATTTGATTTTTTTTCCTCAGAACCAAAGTGTTTTTTCTTAGGCAAAGTAAAGGAGAGGTAAGAAAGAAACGTAGTCAAAAAGTAATTTCATTTATTTTGAAAAACACTAAAAATGCTAGCACTTAATGAATGGTAAAGAATATGGGTATTTCATGTGGTTTTATCAGTTTATAGCTGCACTCATTTCAGTGCCAATTTCAATTCTTGCAATTGAATTAACCCTGTGTAGTGTTACAGACTAGGGGAAGAATGGCTAGAAAGCTGCTCAACAGAGAAGGACCTGGAGTTGTTGATTGACAACTATTTGAACATGATCCAGCAGTGTGCCCAGGTGGCCAAGAAGGCCAACAGCATCTTGGCTTGTATCAGAAATGCGTGACCAGCAGGTCCAGGAAGGTGAGACCACTCTTCAAACACTGTTCAGCTCTGGTCCTCTTGCTACAAGAAGGATGTTGAGGCTCTGGAGCATGTTCAGAGAAGGGCAATGAAGCTGGTGAAGGGGCTGGAGAAAAAGTTTTACAAGGAGTGGCTCAGGGAGCTAGAGTTGTTTAGCCTGGAGAAGAGGAGGCTGAGGGGAGACCTTATTGCTCTCTACAACTACCTGAAAGGAGGTTATGGAGAGGAGAGAATTGGTGTCTTCTCCAAAACGACAAGGAAGAGGACAAAGGGGAACGGCCTCAAGCAGCAACAGGGGAGGTTCAGATTAGATATCATAAAGAAACATTTCACAGAAAGGGTCAGTGGGCACTGACAGAGGCTGTCCAGGGAAGTGATTGAGTCACCATCCCTGGTGGTTCTTAAGGGATGGGTGGATGAGGTGCTCAAGTGCACGGTTTAGTGGCAGATAGGAATGATTGGACTCAATGATCCAAGAGATCATTTTTTTAAAAAAAATCATCTAGAATTTTTAATTTCTCAAATAATTGGATACATACTGCTCTAAATTTTTTCAGTCTCAAAACTGACCGCAATTTATTACAAAAAGAGCAAAACAAAAAAAAGCTTTGATCCACTCCTAGATTTTATTAACCTAAACATCTAAAAGGTTTTTTTTTTCTAGTAGTATTTCATTTATTTAAGTGTTAACTACAAAGGAAAAGGTTTGTGTTTAAAAACAGGAAGAGGCTAAATACCTAATTTGAGACACTGTTTTAGGCACAGAATCCAAACATCATTATATGACTCTTTTTATGACATTCAGTCTGCTATTTCTGGTAATAAAAGTTTTAGCTTGAAGACTTAAGTCCTGCTCAAATGTCAGTGTTTTCTAGAATGCTTTATTCTGTACATGTAAGCCCTTCAAAAATCGTGTTGTATTTCTGTCAAGATATTGATCGTGCTTAGATATTCTTTTGGAAGTTTGAAGCATAAGGAATATGGTTCCTACTGTGCAAAGTGAGAAGCCAAGTTGGATCTTGAAAACAAAATGGCAGGCGAGGAGCCAGAGCCTTGTTGACTGCAAGCCCTGGAGAATACCAGCCTTTCAGCCTCACCTCTGCGTTGGGGAGATCATAGAACAGTTGGAGTGGCTATATCAATGGACAAGGGAAGAGCTATGGGTGTCATCTACCTGGACTTCCGTAAAGGTTTTGACATGGTCCCTTATACAGTCCTCCTCTCTACATCAGAGAAAGGTGGATTTGATGTGTGAACTGTCCAGTTGGATAAGAATTGGTTGGGTAGTTGTCAATAGCTTGATGTTCTGATGGAGGCTGGCGAAAAGTAACGTCCCTCAGTGGTCTGTATTGAGACCAGTAATGTTTAGTATCTTCATCAGTGACACAGGGGTATTGAGTGCACCCTCATCAGATTTGCAGATGACACCAAATTGAGTGGTTCAGTTGTCACACCAGAAGGATAGGTTGACATCCAGAGGGACATGAGCAAGCTGGAATAATGGAGAACCTTGAGGTCCAACAAGCCCAAATGCATGGTCCTCTACCTGGGTTAGGGCAAGTCCCAGTATCAGTATAGACTGTGGGGTGAAGAGTTTGAGAACAGTACTATGTGGAATGACTTCAGGGTACTGGTGGATGAAAAACTGGACACGAGTTGGACATGAGCTAACAATGTGCACTAGCAGCTCAGAAGGCCTACTGCATCAAAAGAAGCATGCATCAGGAGGAGGGGTTTGATCCTGTCCCTCTACTCTGCTTTGATGAGACTCTACCTGGAGTACTGTGCCCTGGTCTGGAGACCTCAGCATAAGAGAGACATAGATGTGCTGGAATAAGCTCTGAGAAAGGTCACAAACACCGTGACCAGAAGGATGGAACACCTCTCCTGTGAAGGCAGGCTGAGAGACCTGGGCTGGTTCAGTCTGGAGAAGAGAAGGCTGAAGGGAGATTGTATTTTTGCCTTTTAGTATTTAAAGGGAGCTTGTAAGAAAGGGTTTATTGCAAGGGGACAAAAAGTAATGCTTATAAACAAAAAGGAGAATTGATTTGAACTAGAAATAAGGAAGAAATTTCTTACAGTGAGAGTGGTGAAACACTGAAAAAGGTTGCCCATAGAAGTGGTAGGTACCCTGTCCCTGGATACATTCAAAATAAGGTTTGACAGGGCTCTGGGCAACCTCATCTTAGGTTAACTTATCCCTACTCATTGCAGGATGGTGAGACTAGATGACCTTTAAGGGTCCCTTTCTACATAAACTATTATCATTCCATGACTTTGAATGCATGCATGTGAGTGTATCCATAATGGTCAGTTCTAGCTCTGCACACTTGGTAGCTAAGTGTTTGCCATGCCTCAAAGGAAGCTGGTTTTCCTAGAAGCAGTAAGCTCTTGCCCACTTTAAAACACATCCCTTTTTGATGTTTAGATTTATGCACCCAAACTGAGCTTTTTTCCATTCTGCTAGTAGACTTTAGATAATAACCTTGCATGTGAAAATGTCCCACATAACAAGATAGTCACAGAGGCACCAGAGGAGGCAATGTCCCATGCAGAAATTCATTTGGGGCAGTCAGATGAGTGGTCCCTGAGAAACTTCAATGTGTCTCACTAACAGACCATTCCCCAAGTATGGAAAATATAGGGAGTTATCAGTCCTATGATGTGTCAGGGGAGTTGAAGAAATAGCATTTCCTTCTGAGGTCAATTTTCAAAAGCAATAGGAAATCACTTAATTCTACTCCAGCTGATACTTTCTCAGAATGTATTAAATACTCAGAGAATAAACGAGATTTAGAAGATTATACTTCTGAAAAATTTCATACATTGTTTTCTTTAAGGAGGTATAAATTCTACATCATTGGAAAAGGAGGAAACAAAATAGGAAATGTTGAAGCAACAGATACATTTATCCCTCTTGGAACACATATGTTCTCAAGCCTGAACTAGGAACAATATAAACCACTATCTAGAGCGTAAAAATGACTATTGTTTTTTATAATTAACCCATCAGCATAAAATAAACATATTTGCCCACTTAGTTGATTTTACAAAGAGGTCTGATATCTTTAGCAAAAGTTATTCTTCTAATGCATGTTAATTAGATCTTATAACTGCAGGTGCCTTAATGGAAAGAATACCTATCATGTGAGTGTGTTTTTCTCAAATTTATTTGTGAAATACATGATTTTCACCACGATATTTTCTGCAAAAACTGGTATAGGAAAATTGCTTCTTGTGATTACCTTTTAGAAAATTTTTAAGCTACCAAAATACATTCTCAGTGAAGTCCTTTGACTAAAAATAAAATAAAAAGCAATGTATTGTGCAAATATGTTTAAAGCGGGTTAGTTCTGAGCAAACACGTGCTTATTTTAAACAGAGCCCAATTTGGTTAGGAGTTGCAAATACTCTATGTTGGATATGTTTTGCATAATATGAAAACAAAATCAGATGAAACACCAAAGTTGCAATTAAGATTGAGATTCTTCTCAGTTTTCGTTTATGCACTTGTTACCTGCAAACTACCTTTGGCATCCATGGACAGAGCCAACGTGACCATATTGGCTTTTTATTGCTTTTAATTAAAATTTGACTGCAAGTATGAGAATTGTGCAGTGAGCATCCTGCTAGATGACAGTGGTTCGTGGTGCCAAAATCTGAGGAATGTTGTTTTAAATCTGCATCATTTGACAATTTATTTATAACAGAGTCAACACATGTTTGTGATGCCAAAAAATAAATAGAATTTAGGCAACCAGACTGGAGATGAAAACACTTGTTAGCTTTGCTAAGTTTGGTTTCCAACAGGTGAAAGAAATATGAAGATGGTGAAGGAAATACGGTTAATAACAATACCATTTAGAGTGGAGAAATTTGGTCTTGGAGGTAGTCCGTATTCACTTTTTCATACAAATCATTAACCTTTGCCTCAGGCCAGAAATTGCGTTATGTCACCTGTTAAATTAGAGCTGAACTCTTCGCAGTTTTTCTCCACATACCCTGGTTTTGTTAGGTCTGAATCAGGTTTTCTCTGTGGTATATCCCTCAGGGAATATATAGGGAAAAAAAAAACTGAAGAAAGATATAAAGTAAGATGGGGGAAGGAAAACTTTTCCTTCACTCCTTATTCAATTTTGTGGGGAGTAAAAATCACAAGGCAATTAAAAAACAAAAAAACAGATGATTGGACAAACCCAAATCTCTTATTAAAAATAAATCCTCTACCAGAATTGTCCTTTAAAAGACCTAGACCATCTCTATTTCCTGATATAATTACATGACTTTTTAATTTCCAGTTGACTCTGAGAGTAGAAACATCTTGGAGGAGAGAAACTGGACAGACTGCCACAAGGCATTCCTCATCATTCCTATGAAAATGTCCTCTCTGTTTCTATCACACGCTGTTTGAACGGGTAGCTAACTATACCCACAGAAATCTGCAGGGGTATTCTAACATGTGCATGACACTGCTCATGGTGCATGAGATAAAATCCCCAGAGTGAAAGACTTTTCCAGAAATAAGATGATAAAAAACGTCTGGTTTTGCAAGTGTTACTTCAATGAGTGTGCTTACAAAGGCTTTGAATATTCCTTCTTTTATAGAGGTTTACTGAAGGAGAAACAAAGAGGGATTTTGTGTCTTGATGGGACATATATATAAACTAATAAATAGTGTGTATAAGTACCTGGTGGAATGATGTGGAGAAGACAGAACCAGATCCTCCTCAGTGATGCAACAGGGACAAACCAAAACACAGAAAATTCCACTTAACTATGAAAAGTCTGACCACCCAGCCAGACACTGGAACAGGTTGCCCAGAGAGGCTATGGAGTATTGATCCACAAAGATACTCAAAACGCAACCAAACATTGCCCTCAGCAGCCTGCTGTACTGACCCTATTTGGACAGGGGATTTGGACCAAACGACATCCAGAGGTTTCTTCTAGTCCTATTTATGTACTGGTTGTTTGAAATATGTAGGGTCCCAGGATAACAGGAAGTTGTCAGTGCTCTACATACCTCTCTGAAAATAACGGAAATTTTGCTATTCCAAATTTAATTTAAAATCTAGTTCTGATTCTAGTTCTCTTGGATGCAAAGTCAATATCTCTGAAACTGAGCTGTAATTTTCAGGGTTTTTTTCTGTTTTCAAACTACTTATTTCTATATTTCAGGTTATTCCAGGTGCTTTCGGTGCCAGAATCATGCATTGCCCCACTGTGGAATGGATTACTGTTATTATTTTAGCAGCACACTGCTTAGCAGCAGTATTCTTCTGTAGTTTCCCTCTCTTCTTTGTATAAAGGCATGTTACACAGAAATACCAGAAAAACACATAATGCTTATTTAGTCAAGGGGAAAAAATCAAAAGCCAGTATACCACTACAATTCCTTTGGACAGCTTTCCTTTTTCATGTACATATTTGTTTTAAGGAAAAAAATAAATATCAGTTTGTGATTAATATTAATACTGTGGACATAGGTCTAGGTTCTTCTGTGAATTTCACCTGCTTCAAACAGTAAAAGCTTACCAAGGGTTGAGAAATACCTTCATGGAGGTATGGTTAGCACGAGGTCAGTATGAAATTAAATCTGAGTAAATAAAATCCTGCTTCTGTTATCACATTTCTCCTTTTTTCCATTTCTACCAAGTTTTATAATTTTGGAGAGGTACAGCTGCAGAAGTACTGGCAGACACTCTAGCTTTGAAATGATTGAAAATTGTGAATAAGCTTCTGAAAAGATGGGTTATGATCTCAGATGAACGTACACACATTTTTGTGGCTGAAACACCTATCCTCTGTAAGTTTTGTCAGACACTGAAACCTGTTTCAGCAGCAACAAAATAATTTCAACACAAACAACATCTACTATGTTTCCTGTGCTAAGGAAGTCCTCGTGATTCAGTGTGGTAGATTTTCTTCGCATAATATATTGATGCTAGTTTTCTCAATCTGGCCTCATATTTTCAAACCATCAGCCTCTGCAAGCTATTGCACATAAAGTCAGAATTTCTAGGCAGATTTGCATCCCTCTTGTTTAGAAATGTTTCAGAATGAGTTGACCCACTCACAGATATACTGTTACCAAGGGAACCATTGATCTCTGAATGACCTGGACCACACCTTCATGCAACAGAGTGAGACAATAGATGGATTTCCTGCACAAGTGCTACAAAGGGGAAAAAAGATACAATTAATCCCATCCTTGCATTGGCACTGGTGGCCTTTGGTATGGGCAACCATTTGTTTACAGATGAATATCCCATTCTTGAAAAACTTATTCCTTTTATGTCTACTGGAAATTAATACAAGTATTTGGGTTTATTTATATTATTTCCTATAAGGTCCATTGTAAGAACAGAGCTAAGAAAACTTCCTTTGCTAGAAGACTCAAGACAGCTTTATCACTGACTGTAAAACAGAAATACTAACAATTATGGCTAGACTGAAAGTTTTTCTGATACTAACCTTCTGAAATGTATAAATTTAACCTGAGTTATTGCTGGGTAGAAGTTTAGGCTTTCTTCATTGGAGAATTTCCATGAGAAACAATGGAGCTGAAATCTTGATGCTGAACCAGGAATATGCAACTCCTAGACTGTAATTCTGAGCACATTGGGAAGTCACAGTTTTTTGACTTGGTATCTTTGTCTGACTTTCTCAGTGGTGTGCAGTGTGGGAAGACCAGAGTCTTGATCCCTGTGAGCAGGAATGTTTCTATTAACTTTGTGAGGAGCAGAACTTCTCCAAAACTCAAGATTAAGGACTCAGCATTGCTCAGTGGCTAGTCTGCTCCATAGCAATGGAAAGCAGACCAGTTAGAGATATAAGACATGAAACACATCACTAGAGCTATCATTCTGCCCAGTGCTATGGTGATATAAATCACTCTATTGATGCAAATTATTATTATTTCTTATTCTTCAAGTAATTTGGTACTTATAACTAATAATATGTTCATCAATTCGACTATCAAAATTTCTCCTACTATTCCCTTTACCTCACTCACAAATCCCAGCTGAAATGTTCACACTACATTCTTATTAACACCCTGCTCCTCATCATCCCTGATTTTTTACATTCCATGTGTGAATCACATATAGATTCTGTTTCCAGTTAGGTTCTGATACACATTGCATAAGCATATTTGTCAAAGTAATAGGCACAGTAACTGAGTTATGAGTTGAGTGGTAGATGGCAGCCTGAGATTACCACAGCTAGTGACGTCACCTGTCTGAATTAGGTGGGGTCTTAGACTTGTTACTTACCATTACGAAATATTGTGATTATCTGATTTGTAACATGGTTAAATAGCTAGAGTGCAAACAGTAGTAACTAGCAGACCTACAAAAGATATCATGCTGAAACAGTTTTCTGAGGAATGGATTAATTTTAGTTTTTAGACTGAACATGCTATTTTCATAAGGCTATTTTTCTTCTTGTCGTCTATCATCCCTTTTAAGAAAAAAACTTTAAAATCATGCCCCAGACAAGGAAATATTATTTCCAGGGGGAGTCTGGAAGTTTGTGTCAGTTTTGCACATTTTTGGTCAAAATGAAGAACTTGCTGATATAAAGAAAAAAAGTTATTAAAAAATAACTGGCTTTGTCCTTTGTCCTGTTGCCTCACTGGCTGCGTACTTTGCAGCAGGTCTTCCATATCCTATGGTGCTGGGCTCACTACTGAGCTTTGCTTTCCAGATGTGCTGTGGCAAGAGCACAGAGTGACACTACCGCTACTGACCCTCCACTCATCACCAGCAGTTAGTACTGTGGAAATCCTCACCTCGGCCTGCAGCAGAGACAGGCGAAGGGAGAAGGAGGAGGCTGTGGACAGCTCTCACGAGACATCACAGTCACATTCCCAGCAAAAATATTTGTGTGTTGGTCAAAACAGTCACACCCTGGGCTCCTCTTTACTGAGATATAGATTTTCTAGGCAAAGAATCAGTGGCCCATATCCAGCTCCACAGTTAAATTGTGCTTCACTTTACACACTACAGCATGTCTGTAAATTTAAGGAATTGAAATTTATTAAGCTTAAAACTGTTGTGTTTGGGAAGACTTAGGTTGTCATGATGGGAAAAATTAATTGTAGATAGCAGAAGACTTAGAAATTTTCAGCTCCACTCATATGATAACAAAACACAGGCATTATGATTTTTCAATGAGAAGATATTGTTTGGATAGTGGTCACTTGATAAGTCATGCCAGAGCTTTCAATAATGTTAAGTGTCTGTCCAGAGACTATCATTGTGGTAAACAGTACAAAACTGGACAGTTAAAATGCTTCATTCCTTTCCTATGTCACAGCTACTTTACCCTTGCCAATTAATGTGTTTTCTTCTTTCATAACCTTATACTGCTTAGCCTCAAAGTGGAAACCTCTTCACATATTTTAGCACATAGAGTGTACATCAGATAATTCCACAAGTTGGCCAAGTTTGCTGCACTTCAGGTATTGCACAGCCTAATGGGCCCTTGGGGAAACAGAATAGCTTGCCAGATGGCATAAAGAGTCAAGAGATGCATGGGGAGAAAAGTTTCTAAAAGGAGGGAGCAGTTTTTGCAGACCTATTACAACATTCATTATCATTACACCTATCTTCATACTTCCGAGTGCTGGTGAGGATAGGACGCAAGAAATAAAAGGGCAAAATGCTTCTTCCCACCTTTGTTTCCTGCATTTTGGAATGAAAACAACACTCGGAATCAATTGTGTCTCTTAAGTGAGGAAGTCTCCTCATCTACTTGCTTTAAAGGAGAGGGCGTGAGTTTAGCTCCCAGTCAAAAGCAGTTTAGTGACTCCAAAATGATCTGAGATTTATATAAGTGAGACAACACTGACTAATGATGAGAAGAAACAAAACCTTAAAGGACTTGCACATTTTCATAAAAATAGGTAGCTCACAGTTTGCTGTCACGTATTGCCTTCTCCTACACTTTTCCCACTTCTAGAGCAAAGCTGCAGATGTTCTTCTCAACCTTAAAATAATCCCCAGTGCTTTTTCTATGTTAAATTCTTTCATGACTTTAACTTAATTTTTTAAAGAGAAGGAAGATGGCTAGTCATGCAGCCTACTGAGAGGAGAGGATAAATCTAGTCCTTCTACAGCTGGCCATGCAATGTCCCAAGCCTGCCCTACAATTTGTCTCAACCTGTCCAGCACTGTCACACTGCAGTCTGTGACCTCAACTCTAGAAGTAGGACAGGAAAGGGCTGTGCAAGGGATTGAGGAATGACTGTTCATATGTCAAAGGTATTTCCATGTCATAATCCTTGAAGCATGCAGAGAGGAGGACTTCTCTGAAAAGCCTGTCACTGCCAGCATAACTGCAATGATTGATATATTCAAAGGAAAATGAAAGAAAACTGAACCGACAACTAAAGCATGTGCTTGGCTACTCCATAATGCAACATCCAGTCAGAGATGATTGATATTACTCTGAATGGCATTTTTTTCACACATGAATGAAAATTGAGCAAACCCCTTAAACTTTACAGCTAAGAAATCAGTGACATTTTCAAGCAAATTGTTTCCACATTGCTTTTTACTTCTTTCAAAGTCCATATAGATAGATAAACTGGGACTAGAACTATATCTGACTTAGAGTCTAAAATACAAATTATTACCACTGTGACCATCTCATTTTTCCAGAAGCCAGATGCTGTGAAAACTCCATTTTAGTCAAAGACTGAAGCTGGTCAGAGAAAACCCCAGCCTAAAGACCTATGTGTCTGCAACAGAAAAGACAGGGGAATATGTCAATTTTCACCCCTTAAGGTCTTGGCCATAGTTAGCATTTAGATTTTTCTGTGGAATGAGGTCTGGAATAAAATCAAGTACTAGTACTGTTTCACAAACAGCATGAAGAGATTGATAGCTGTTTCTTGCCCAAAGAACAGGTGAATTCAATAAAGAATTAGCAGGCAGAAACATTTACTTTCCTCTAGGACCCGTTGACACCGTTGGGAGAGCAAGTCATGCAGCATGTATCCTGGCACTGCAGGCAGGTTCTGAGCAGCAAAAGTCTTCTGGATGACAGTCTAAAAGACTTTTTTCTTTCCATGGCCTTCTTTTTCATGCAGACAAGAAGAAATTCATAAAGGCCTAGCGCAAGCAGCTAGCTTAAAGATTTCTAGGCACTACCTGTAGGTTTTGAAGAGTGCACAGAGCAAGCCCATTAAGAAGGTAGGGTTAAACGATCCCAGGAGAAGGAATGGAAGAGTACTTAGATCAGAAACTTCAGACATAGCAGGATTCTCAACCCTAGAGGAACAGTTTTCTCCAGATCTCTAATAAAGGTTCCTCTCCAATGTGAACACATCTCTACAGGAGACATGAGGACAAATACTAAACATATTTGAGAATAGGGTATAAGATTCTAGGAGGAAGGTGAGATGTTCTGAGAAGTAAGACAAATGCATTTATTTCACCTGATAAGTCTACTTTTCTCCATACCTCTCTTCTTCATGATGAATTTCTCTTCACCTGTTTATAGGTTTAAATCCACAAAGATTACAATACCAGACTTTCAGCATTTCCATAGCACAGGACCACACGCAACCACAGGACTTCATTAGCTGATGTACTATTTTATCTTCTTGAAACAATTTTGTTTCATTTTGTGGTAGTAACTATGTGACTTTTGCCATCAACCATGAAAGAGAACGAGTCCCTTGGAGGCTAATACATGAAATATGATCTAAAGTAAGGATTTATCAAGAAGAAAATTTGCCCTTTCTTACAGATTCTGTACAGGCCACAAACCTAAACAGACAACTATGTAGCATATCATATTGGCATTTTTTATTGAATTCTCATCTTTATATCTAGATCAATTTTACGGGGGGGGGGGTTGTGGGTTTTTTGGGGTTTTTTTGTATTTTTTACAGTTTGAGGAATATAATTCAATTTAAAAAAAAATAAAGGTTTAGGGAAAAAAGAGATTAAAATGAATTGAAGGGAAATCAAAGGAGCCAAACACACATTCTCTTGTAGGTCCAGTTGCTGCAAGAAAAAAAATAATTACTTGCTGTAGCACATTATAACAGCTTCTGAAAACACTGATTGCTTGTTTTGGCATCGAGTGTGGCTAGACACTCAAAGTCCAACTAGTACCTTGCTCATTTAGAAGGTGCAGTGAGACAGGCACCTCACATCAGATAGAAGATTTTGAAGGGAGGAGGGAAAAAAAGGTGTAAAGAAAGAAGGTAATTGGTTCTTATTGTGCTCAGGTGAACATCTCTCTGGAGAATGGTAGGTAGAACTCATTCAGTCTCACAAGGTCATGTATTTAATTCATTGATTGATTGATTCATTCATTAATTCAATCATTCACGCTCCTTTTTATGTTTGGGTTTACAAGTTGTTTGTAAACATCCTGATATTTAATATCTAGAATACACCATGTGAGTTGTTTTGATGAGAACATGTATAATCCCATTATATATTTCTATTTTGAAATGATCTGAGACAGGCCTTTCTTGAGAGAGTATTCCTCAATGTAGCCTGGAACCTGGTGCTTCACTGAAACTCCACAAAAGTATCTTGGAATTCACAATTGGGACTGATGTTCCCATCATCAGTTTCGCTCAGTGAAAGAGAAAGCCAAAACAAGAGTGGTGTGAACATACAAAACACTGATGTGAATGTGTGAATGAGTACTAACAAACCTCACACAGCCTTTCATCATGTCTCTGAGCTTGCAGACCAGGAAGGAGTTCCACTTTCACATAATTGTTCCTGTGAAAGTGTACTGTATTCCCTTTGAAAACAAGCAAACCCCAGCAAAACACTCTTTTCTTCCATATTCATTATAATCACAGTGGTCAGCATTCAGGAAACTTTTCTTGTCTAGCCTAATCTAACTCCAAACTTTTATTAATTATGCATTTATTGTCTAAAACAATAAATAAGTTTGTTTATTTATTTATATATAAATAATTTTTAATAAAAAATAATTCTAAAACAGTTACCCCAGAAATATTTCATTTTTCCCCATATCAAAATAAAGGATATTAATCTTTGCTCATAAAATAAATATTTCTGAAGGTTTTTGTTGAGAAACATTCTTTTTTCTGAACAAAACCATTTGTTGTTCATTTCTGTTGTTCTGCCTAGTCAGGATCTCCGCTGACTCATGTTAGAAGAGCAGATGTGCACTAGGATTTGTGAAATTGGTTGCTGTGAATACAAACACCACCAATCCCACATAGCCCAAGCTTGACAGGCAGGGACTGTGAGTACAGTCCAAAGCATATGTGTTTGGGGGAGTAACATCAGCAGAGTATGCACAGAGCCAGTGCAAAAACAGTATCTGCTGAGTGTGTCCAGAGAAGAGCAACAAGGCTGGTGAGGGGGCTGGAGAACAGGCCCTATGAGGAACAGCTGAGAGAGCTGGGGGTGTTTAGCCTGGAGAAGAGGAGGCTGAGGGGAGACCTCATTGCTCTCTGTAGCTACGTGAAAGGAGGTCGTGGAGAGGAGGGAGCTGGCCTCTTCTCCCAAGTGACAGGGGACAGGACAAGAGGGAATGGCCTCAAGCTCTGCCAGGGGATGTTTAGGCTGAACATTAGGAAAAAAATTTCACTGAAAAGGGTCATTGGGCACTAGTGGAGGCTGCCCAGTCCAAAATCTCAGGTAAACACTGCTTGGTCATTTCTGTCCTTGTAACAAGCATTTTTTGGCAACTGCCCATCCCACATAACATGTTGCTAGGTTGCAACTCCTGCCCCCCATCTTCAGTTACTTCATTAACGTAACACAACAAAGTCATTTACCACTTTTGTGCCCCACCCTGCCAGAGCACTTAAAAAACCAATTACAACAGGACTGGATGATCCAGCGGGTCTCTTCCAACCTGGTGATTCTATGATTCTATGATTCTATGATTCTATGATACCAGGGATTCCCCCTGTTGGACGAAGTTGTCATTATGTGCGCATGCATGCTACTCCACTGGGGATCAACTGGCTGCAGCTAACAGCTACTTACTAGCCTCAAATAATATGCCTGCTTAATTAATTCACAGAGTTTTGGAGCCTTCCCTCTCCCAAAATCATTGGATGCTGGAGAATGGACTTTGGCAATGATAAAAAACACCTTCTAAAGTGATACCTTCTGGCTTCTACAGATATTCCAGGTAGCTCTGGAAAGACATTTAGTGTTTTACCAACTTTCTGTCTCTCTGAATATCAAGCACTAACCTCTATGCAAGGCTTCTTGCTAGTTCCTGGGCAATTACTATTGTTGCTACACAAGTATTTGCTGGCTAGATTGCATCAGTCAAAATGCTCCATCTGTACCTGTTTATTCTTCTTCCCTATCACCAATCAGGAATGCCAGTTAGTAAAAGGGGTAGAAAATGAAGGGATAAGATCTCATAGTATGCTGTTTCCCATCAATTAATAGCAGGCAAATTGCCATCTTTCAAGCATGTGTTGGTTTCCTGGTAATAAATAAGGCAATATCTGAGATACGTGGCAAAGGAACAGAGGAAAAACGGGTAAAACAGAGGGGAATATGCATGCTGGTCATGTTCCAACATGGAAGGGAGATTGAAGGGGCAAAAAGAAATTAACTTTTCAGAGATGGAAACTGAGAAATTCCAGAAAGATCTGGGTAGGTTGGTCTGACATGTAGGTTTTCTTGTTTTCATGCACTGTGAGATTTTGAAATGAGTGAGTGTATATCAAAGGTTGGAATTACTTGGATTAAACTCATGCTCACCCTATGTACAGATACGGCTGATATCACAGTTGGGACCTATCATATTCCTGCATCACATCATCCAACAAAAATATTTACTCAGCAAAAGAGGTTTTTATACATGTCTTTCAGCATCTCATCAAAGCCTGCTGCTGTCAAACCAAAATGTTTGCCAATAAGCAACAACAGGACAGTCAATGATTCAGCCCAACTGATATTTATCTACCCTGAAAAAAACCTTCACCCTAGTGGTCATTTCATACAGAACGTATTCCCTTTAAACCACAGCCTCAACAGGGCAAGTACAGAACAGAGTGTCAGAGTTGGCTTTTTTGACTTACTTATCCTTGAGGGGCCACCTGACCTATGATGGCTTTGGTACAGTACAAGACTGCCTTATGTTTGGCAGTGGTGAACAGAGGGATCATCCCTCAGAGTAAGACAGGAATGTGAGGGGTGTGTGGGCTTACCCTTACCATCTTTAAACTTTTTGGGACGGCTTGTTTTTTCAGTCTTTCAACTCCTCCTCAACCATCAGCAACTGCAGAAAACTGCTGGTGTCTTTAGTCAACCACCTTAACCGCTGATCCTGTCTATGTCTTCTTGACAGTGCTTTTAAGGTGCTTTTTCATTAGGAACTAACCCAACTATGTCTCTCAATTAAGCAGACATAAACAAATTTCTGACTATAAGAGCTACTGCCTGACTTTGGCTACACCCAGAATTGACTAGGGATCTTGTATAGGGCATGAAGTAAGTGTATTTCACATTCATACACTCATAGATAGATGGATAGCAAAATACTCCCGGCTGGTGACTGATGAGCACTCTCAGCAAAGGCCTATAGCTACAGTGACTCCTTAGCATAACACTGACTCATCTATCAATCATGTAGGAAGTGCTTGTAAAAGAGGGGCAGGGATCTATACCCTTCTTTAAGGACTCATTAATCAACCTTAGCATCATAGAGGCTTGAACATGTCAAGCAGGTCTCACTTTACACCTCAAGACTCTCAAAGAAATTATCACTGAAAAAAATGATTCATAATATTCTGCTCTAGAAACCTCTGAATAGAATTGCTGAATCACAAACAGCTCTTACTGCACTGCCAAAAATCAGGCACAAGTACTTGAAAGATCGGTGATATCCAAGCTGGGCAAGTAAAGCTACAGAACCCTTACAAGCAACAGCTTAGGAGCAGCAAGCAGACCCAACCAAGAACAGAAAGACCGTGTGACTCTCTTTAGCCTGGTATTTTTTGCTTATCAGGTGTCAAAAATCATTTGTCTGTATTAAGGAGGCAGCAGCATCCAGACTTGTCTTTGTTTGCTGAGGTACTACAGAGAGCAGTGCCACAATTGAAAAAAAGGATACATGCCTCCATCTGCTTCTCACACCACGATCTTTTGCCAAACTCAGACCACAAAACATCATGAGCATTTCCTGACTATAAAGAGCCATCCATCTGTTTCACACATTTTTCCTTCTACCTTGGGAACAAACTTACTTTACATTCCCTCCCCTCTGCCCCATCTGCTTGCCAGCCAGTATTTCTTGTCCTAGAGCCTAATCAGCATGTAAGCAATGAAAAGTACTCCAAATGGTCCATCTAAAGTTACAGGGGAATGCTTTCTTGAAGGTTGCTGTTATATGTTTAGGAAAATGCAAACTAAACTTATTTAGCTTCCTGCCTTTCCTAGAAACTCCTGTCTTTCCAAATGTAGGAAATGCTATCATTTGCTGAGGTTTTTCCTCTTTTCCTGGGAAAGGACTCTGAGAAAAGAAATCTTGTATGGAGGTGTTTTCAGATTTTAAGCTACACTGACACCATATTAAGTGGGAGGTATGGTCTTGTATTTCAGCCAGATTTTGTAACAAGTTGTTACTTTCCCTCCCTCTGATGCAAGCTAATAATAAACCCATACACTTGTTTTCCTTTCGAGCTACAGTTGCAGAAGCAAGTTAAAATGAAATATATTAAACTTGGGTGGCTGTAAAGAAACATGAAAAGATTAAAAAGGGAAATCAATAGAATAAAGATGAGCTACAAGGTGAATGACAGTTCACATAGCGATAAACAGAGAAGCTGAGAGGCAAATTTTTCTCCCCACCTTATGCAAATTACAAGATTTTGAAACAGATATTTTTCACAGTTCCAAATTCTAGTGTGAAACTCTCAAAAACATTTCCAAACTGCAAATCAGCAGAAGTTATTATTTAGACCAAATCAGTTTTCTTTTTATTTCACACTGTTTACTAAAATTATTATCTAAATCAACATATGTTTTTGTAGAAAAATCTCTGCAGATGTGTAACCAATTCTCCAGGAGCACCCAAACACATTTCTTAACATGCATTTTATCTAAGATATGAAAGTATGCAGTTGTCACTAAAATAAAACTTCGGTATTGGAAACATTTCTAGTTTGTATAGCTGAAATGAGACTTCTTGTATCATATAGGATCTTATAAAATTGAGAAATTTCTGGATGTTCCCCTTGCTTCAGCTTCTCTGAAATTGTGCTGTTAGAGACATATTATGATCAGTTTCACCCTAAACTACTCCCCTCGAAGGAGGAGATATGCAATCAGGAAAATAAATCAATCATATAGATTTTAGAACCTAAGGTCAGATACAAAGCCATTGTGCTCTCCAGGCAGCAAGAAGTTTGGCTAAGAACTCAGGAGTGAATATCTCTTGATCATCTCAGCCTGGTAGCTTTCCAAGCACTTCATCCAACACTTGGACACATTTCTTCATCCCATGATATATCTGGGCAGTATGTCTACCCTCATTTTTGAAAAGAAACATCCAGATATTAGCAAAGTTTGATATACTAACATGAGAGTTTCTGTGATAGTTTAGAAAGTTTCTTGATTTTTGACTGTATAAAATCATGCTGATTTTAAGGAAGATGGTCTGTTAGCTACAAACATGGATTTAGCTTTGTTTACAACTATCTAACTTTTCAGAGCCTGAACTTCCTCGGAGGCAGGTGACAAAAACACAATAGAAGATGGTAAAAAACTGGCTGGATGGCTGGGCCCAGAGAGTGCTGGTAAATGGTGTTAAGTCCAGCTGGAGGCCAGAGACAAGTGGGGTTCCCCAGGGCTCAGTGCTGGGTCCAGCCCTCTTCAATGTCTTCATCAATGACCTGGAGTGTACCCTTAGCAAGTTTGCAGATGACACTAAGCTGGGTGGAAGTGTGGATCTGCTGGAGGCTGGGGAGGTTCTGCAAAGGGACTTAAACAGGCTGGACGGCTGGGCAGTGTCCAACGGCATGAGGTTTAACACGGCCAAATGCCAGGTCCTCCACTTGGGGCACAACAACCCTATGCAGAGCTACAGACTGGGAGAAGTCTGTCTAGAAAGCTGCCAGGAGGAGAGGGATCTGGGGGTGTTGGTCAACAGCCGACTGAACATGAGCCTGCAGTGTGCCCAGGTGGCCAAGAAGGCCAATGGCATCCTGGCTTGTATCAGAAATGATGTGACCAGCAGGTCCAGGGAGGTTATTGTCCCTCTGGACTCAGCACTGGTGAGACCACTCCTTGAATCCTGTGTTCATTTCCGGGCCCCTCACCACAAGAAGGATGTTGAGGCTCTGGAGAGAGTCAAGAGAAGAGGAACGAGGCTGTTGAAGGTGCTAGAGAACAGGTCTTATGAGGAATGGCTGAGAGAGCTGGAGTTGTTTAGCCTGGAGAAGAGGAGGCTGAGGGGAGACCTCATTGCTCTCTACAACTACCTGAAAGGAGGTTGTAGAGAGGAGGGTGCTGGGCTCTTCTCCCAAGTGACAAGGGGACAGGACAAGAGGGAATGGCCTCAAGCTCTGCCAGGGGAGATTTAGGTTAGAGATTAGGGGGAAGCTTTTCACAGAAAGAGTCATTGGGCATTGGAACAGGCTTCCCAGGGAGATGGTTGAATCATCTTCCCTGGAGGTGTTTAAGGCGCAGGTAGACAAGGTCCTCAGGGTCGTGGTTTAGTGTTTGATAGGAATGGTTGAACTCAATGATCCGATGGGTCTCTTCCAACCTGGTGATTCTATGATTCTATGTTAACAATAACAATGACAAAATAAAAGGATTTTTAAGGCAGAAGAATTGACTTTGAGGGACAGAATAGCAAAAAGGTTCAATAGCAAAAATGTATAACGAAGAGTGCTTGATCAAGTGACAGTAGTGAAACATCAGTAATGCAAAACCAGCAACTTTTTAAAAAAATTTGAAGAAAAATGGAGTAGCATTTTAAGTCTTTTCTAGAACTAACTCGTAGAGGTCTGGTGACATCAAGGTGGTGTGAAACAGGCAAACCTGCTAATTGTGGGATTTTGCTTCAGGAGATACAGCCAGGGAAGAAAAGGGGCATGGCAAAGCTCCATTGGATTTGAGAAATGGACTTCATGTTCACTTTGAAGTCCTGGGAGATAGGGGGGTGGAAGATCAAGCACCTAAAACTTCTGACACTCAGTTTCACCTGAGACTTGGAATCATCAGTGATAATATAATCAGAAAGGAATGTTAATTAAGGCTCCAGGCCCTATGTATAGACACTAATTAATTACATGTGTTTATTAGCATTTTGCTGTATTGAATGTAAGCCTGCCTGGGTAAATCCTACATGGAAACACCACATACAAGATAATTTTGTTGTGTTGTATGCAGGGTTGTGGGTGGGCTTTACAGTGATTCTGATTTAAATAAGCTGGTTCTGCTGCCTAGAAACCAGGTTTGGATGAGCATGCTTTTTCTTAACATATATACTGCATGCCAGGGAATAGGGATGCCAGACAAAAAGAGGGAAAGTGAGCCCACAGCAGAGGAGAAGGAACAGTTGGTTTCTAACTGTCCGTTAGCAAACCATATGAGTGTGTTTGCACTTCTTGGCAGGCAGAATAAAAATTAACCCTGCGGATATTTGTGTGGTTTAAAGCTGGATCTAGAGTCTGATATTGTCCAAAGGAGTTGTCTCATGCCCTGCCTTCCCCTGCCTATTTGTTCCTACCGTGTCCTGATGGCTACTACTGCTCTAGTGCCAAGAGGGCCATTTGCAGCAGGTAACCCCGTTGTTGCTGTTGGACTCAAGTTCTGAGTGTCTAATGCTTCAAGATGAATTGTAAATGGGTAAGACAACACACCCATAACAACACAATGGGCAAATTGATCATCAGGAGTGTGTCTGGGCATTACAGAGGCAGCTGTCTGCCAGACTGGCTTAGTTACATTGTCTGTCTGCATTTTACATTCACCTTGGCCCATTGCTGTGTGAATGTTGATAGATGCATCCCCATTTAATTAACTGTTCTGGTCCTAGGTGGAGAGTGGTGAGAGCAGAAATGAACTCCTGATATCAGCTTTGAATGAAGCAGATGCCACACTGCAGTTACTTTGTTGTTTTGTGGATGCATTCTGGTTTTTTACTTAGGGTGGATAAGAGATTTTAGGGACAAAATCTGTCTTTTCAACACCATCTTGCTGAAGTGTGTCGTAACCAGTGGCTCTTCATAAAATCATCAGGTTTATTAAGGTATCTTCAGAATACATCTTGCCAAGATTCAGACACACTTGCATTGCTGTTGGCTTCGAGGGAATTACTGATGTATAGAAACCTGAAATTGCTCTCAGGATCTGGTAGCATCTATGACTGAACTAAAGATATCAAATTCTTTAAAAACTTCTACCAAAGCTGTATACACAATAAGAGTTTGGCTAAAGTGAACACAAGAGTTTGGTTGAATTGGTTATGTTTATGATTAGTTACATTAATCTTATGAGTCACTATCTATTAATAGTTTCGGAAGCAATCAGAAGACCATCAGTATGTCTGTTGAAGGCATGCAACATTAGTAAACCCCTTTAGCACTCCCTTTGTGAATTACAACAATTAATGAAAACAAATTAGAATCTAGTGGTAGTATTTCTTCTGCTCAGTTAGATAAATGTTAGTAATGACATGAACATCAGTAATCTCACAACCTTCCAAATGTTGTGACAAAACTGGGGGAGTTCAGCTATAGAAGAGCTGGTGAACTAGTAGATGATCAGTGTAAGCCTTTCCGTAAAATCCTGGGATTTCCTCATTGTTAATTAAAGTCACTAACTGATTCTATATCCACAAACAGATTATCTGCCTCAGATTCTTGTTTAGTCAATCACAATAATACAGACAGGGGAAAAAAAATGCAGTTAACCAATCTTGAACTGTAGAATTTCATTTCTCAAGTTTGCCTGTAGCAAGGGTTGGTTTTTTACCACCCACATGTTGCTTTGCTTATGTGAAACAGAAATCTGACAAGCTTTCAAAAAGCTCCACCTCTGATTCTCTTGCTGTTAATCTCATCATTAACACAAAATGGCTGCATGCTGAGGCAAACAACTTTCTGCATTTCACTTTGTTCTGGGCCACACCTGCTTAACCACTAGTAAAACAGCTAGTTAAAAAATAATAAAAACTTATTATGCTTCATATATGCTGATAGATATGGAAGGACGGGTTCAGCTTTTTTCCCCATTCCCATTTCTGTAAGGTGAAATTTCCAACATTCTTAGTTCAGAAATGTTTTCATATATAAAACTTCACATCTATACTTTTTCTCTAGTTCAACAATTTTTTTCCTCTGGAAATGTGGATTGCTTGACATTTTTTAAGAGGAGATAGGCCATAAATAAGTAATTAAAGAGTACATTGTTATACGATAGAGAACTTCCAGAAATTTCTTATATGAAAGAATCAAGATTATCTTCATATTTGTGGACTAGCATGATCAGTACTCAACACTTGTTCCTTTAATTTTCTTCATTGTTTTGTCTGCTAATCCAGAATATTGAATCGTTTCCATTATCTGGTAAACCGCAAGTATATTTCAATCACTCTAGGAAGTACTTATTTTCACTCTCCTGACACAGAATAAAATTTGTTTAGAGAAAAAAAGTACACTATGAGTAAGTAATAAAAGTTCAAACATGTCCTGTAAAGAAAAAGAGGTTTCCCAAGGCCAGAGGATGACACTCATTTCCAGTAAAGTTTAACTGTGTTCTAAGAGAAACCTGTTGCAGCTTTGGGAAAATGCTGTGTATACTTTTTTCCTTCAGGAAATACTGAAGTATGGCATCTGCTAGTGGTATATTTCGAGTTCATGACTTTCAAGGACTTTAGTGGGGTAAAAAAAAGTCTTTGATCTTTTTACCAGTCACATAACAAAATCACAAACATATACCTATGCCTTCTAGCACTTATCATTGTGTTATTCATATATGTGAACGGGGGGGTGGGTTATAGCTTGCTTTTTTCTGTACTTCTCCTTAAGCTTTCTTCCCTTCTCCTTAAGCTATTTACTTCAAAATGTAACTGTTGAATTCCATCTTCATTTTTCCTGATACAATTTACAAGCCAGAAGGTTTAAAGGATTTTAAGTGGTGTTGAGAAAATAAGTTGTTCAGTATGTGGGTAATACAGGAGCAGGAAGAAGAAACAATATGTTCCAAATTAGGCTCATATCTCTGTGGGAACTGAGATTGCAAATCTTCCCTGCTCATTCCTAGGAGTATTACCCAAAGACATGCTATGATCTTGCCAATAGAAAGTGAAAGATTATGTAGAGATCTCATGTATAGACAGCAAGACAAATGGAACACATTGATATGGTGTGGATTTAAATCATTACCTGGAAATCAGAAAACTTGTTAATCATTGTCTCACAGTCACGCTGCTGAACTGCACAGGCAACACACTGGCTGCAGGCCTATTGGTTTGACCTTTCCTCCCTCTCCCTTATCCTACAGCTACAGCACACAGGCATGGAGCCCTGAAGTTCTATATTGTCAGAGGAAAGCTGAGACCGCCTGGGTGACTCACAGAGATGAAGCTGCCCTTCAGTACTCCATCTCTAAATGATCTCTTGGGGGCCTGGGGAACTTCCACAACAATAGTATCTAGTAGCTCCTATGTAAGAACTAACCTGAAGGCCATAAAAAGCAATACCTTTCTCCCATGGAGTGTTCTATATTCTCAGTGTAATGTATACTGCAAACTAGAGGTCTTCTTTTCTTACCCACTCTCAAAGCCAGGGGCAAGTACAGTTTAACATCCACACCAGTACCAACACTCCTGGAAAGGTATTATTTGATGTTGCAATACACCGAGGACTTCATTATAATGCATTCTGTGGAAGAAGTTCAATAATATTCTGGTTTTTAGTGGAAGTCAAAGCTACTCTGCTGATGTTTCAGCACCTTTGTTTTATTGCTCCAAGATTAAAGACTAAAGGTCTTCTATCTGAACACATCATGTTGTTTAAGTATTACCTGTGTTTCTGGTTTTGATTACACAGTATAACTTCATCTTTAAAGCCTTTCCTTTCTTTTTCTTGAATAAGTTTATCTGAAAAAAACATAATTTGAAATGTGACGGAGAATGATGATCTTGAATGTGATCTTGAGTGCTATCTTGAAGCACATGCAAGAGAACCGGGTGATCAGGCCCAGTCAACAAAGGTAGGTCTTGCCAAACCAACCTGATTGCTTTATAAGACAAAGTGACTCTGCTGCTGGATGAGGGAAAGACTGTGGATGTGGTCTTTCTGGACTTCAATAAAGCCTTTGACACAGTTTCTCACAGCATTCTGCTACGGAAACTGTCAACCTCTCCTGGGTAGAAAACTGGCTGGATGGCTGGGCCCAGAGAGTGGTGGTAAATGGTGTTAAGTCCAGCTGGAGGCCAGAGACAAGTGGGGTTCCCCAGGGCTCAGTGCTAGATCCAGCCCTGTTTAATGTCTTCATCAACAACCTGGATGAAGGCATTGAGGGTACCCTTAGCAAGTTTGCAGATGACACAAAGCTGTGTGCAAGTGTTGATCTGCTGGAGGGTAGGGAGGCTCTGCAAAGGGACCTAAACAGGCTGGACCACTGGGCAGTTTCCAACGGCATGAGGTTTAACACGGCCAAATGCCAGGTCCTGCACTTGGGGCACAACAACCCTATGCAGAGCTACAGACTGGGAGAAGTCTGTCTCGAAAGCTGCCAGGAGGAGAGGGACCTGGGGGTGTTGGTCGACAGCAGACTGAACATGAGCCTGCAGTGTGCCCAGGTGGCCAAGAAGGCCAATGGCATCCTGGCTTGTATCAGAAATGGTGTGACCAGCAGGTCCAGGGAGGTGATTCTCCCTCTGTACTCAGCACTGGTGAGGCCGCTCCTTGAATACTGTGTGCAGTTCTGGGCCCCTCACCACAAGAAGGATGTTGAGGTTCTGGAGCAAATCCAGAGAAGAGTGATGAAGCTGGTGAAGGAGCTGGAGAACAGGCCCTATGAGGAACTGCTGAGAGGGTTGTTTAGCCTGGAGAAGAGGAGGCTGAGAGGAGACCTCATTACTCTCTACAAGTACCTGAAAGGAGATTGTAGAGAGGAGGGAGTTGGGCTCTTCTCGCAAGTGACAGAGGACAGGACAAGAGGGAATGGCCTCAACCTCCACCAGGGAAAATTTAGGCTAGAGATTAGGAGGAAGTTTTTCACAGAAAGGGTCATTGGGCATTGGAATAGGCTGCCGAGGGAGGTGGTTGATTCACCTTCCTTTGAGGTGTTTAAGGCACGGGTGGATGAGGTCTGGAAGGACTTGGTTTAGTGTTAGATAGAAATGGTTGGACTAGAAGATCCTATGGGTCCCTTCCAACCTGGTTGTTCTATGATTCTATGATTCAATGAAATATATGGAATAAAAACTAAAACAACAGCACTCACCTTTGTTTTTTTAATACATGAGATAAAATTTATTTAATTGTCTAGTGTGTTTTCTACTATTTCTGTGTGCTTCCAAAATAGAAACATTGTCATTCTTTTGTATATTATTATCTCAGAAAAGACAGACATTGGTTGAAAATTCAAAATCATTTGACATGTTTCTACTGCTTTAAACTTTACTTGAAATTAGGATAAAAACATTTTCAATACTTGATAACTTCTTTTAAATCAAGAATTATACAGGATTAGTCAAGCTGAAAAACAACATTTTTTCATTAAAGTTAATCTATTTTAAATGTGTTCACTGATACATTGTCACGGTGAAGTTACTCATTTTCTGTGAATGCAGAGAATTTTTTTATGTAAATGTAGCCAGGTGCTATTAGGTGCTCATAATTTGATCTAAACCACCATTGCAAACAGCAGTAGATCAACTATTTAAAGGAGAGAAGACAAATACAAAGAAAAAGACTTCCATTCTTTGCAAGGTGTTCTCCAGAATGAACCAACATGAAAATTGATCTCTTTATTAATGTTTTTTTCAAATTGATCTAGATCTGGGTCATCTGTTTTAGTAGTATGCACATGTTTGGTAAGCATGGATTATTTGTAGTAGGTGAGGATACAATTCTTTGGATCTTGTCATGAGCTACATCCACTGTGAATGCTGAAAGCCCTTACATTGTCAAAGTATTAAATATGAGGCAGCTCGCACATTGACAGAACTAAAAGCTTTCCTTCCTTTGTAAAACCAGTGATTGCAGATCCCAGCAAACTGAAAGAGAAGAATAAAGACATTATACAGCTCTTGGAGAGAAACAGCACTGCCCAGCACAGTATGTATTTGCATGGTCTGGTCCACATCTCTTTGCTGGACAGGTACTGTCTCCTGGAAAGAAAGGCAAGGTTTTACTCTGACTAGTTACTAAACTGGAAACTGGCAAGTATCATGAACTCTATGTTACGTTTAACCTTTCTGGCCTGGGCAGATGGTTGGTGCTCTTTCCTTTTTAATCTCTTTCCTCCATATTCCCAAAGTGGGAGTATGGGGCTCATTAAATTCCTCATGGAATGTTGAGTACCACATAAGGTGCCTGCAAACAGGAAGGTGTCCCCTATTCTTGATGCAGAAATGAACAAAAATTGCTTTATTGATTCTGAGGACAAAGCACTTGTTTTTTTCTTTTTATTACATTTTCTTTCTTTTTGACATGTCAGAAGCAGCAAGAAAAGTAAAGCATTTTTTTCCAACTTCTTTTGCCTGATATAACAGTACTCTGTCTTAGTTTTCTGCATACATTTGTACACCTATTTTAAAAAGGAAAATACAAAAGTAAATCAATGTACTAAAGGGGAAAAAAAGAAAGGAATAAAAAGGTATATAGCTACATATCAGTTCTACACAGAGCCATAATGTGATATTGTTAATAATTATCTTTGCCATGAGATGGAATATGAGATTTGGCTTTATTGTTTGAAGGAAGTTTCAGGCTCTAACTCTATGTAGTCATGCTGGAGAAGGAGATACTGGGAATTGTGAACTGCCAGTGTGGGATATCTCCAGCAGAGAGCTCTGCAGAGAGAAGAGAGCCACAAGAGATGATGTTTTCATTTGTGGCTTGGAAAAACTACTGTAAATTGCATGTACACATGTCCATAGGGAATGCTTAGTCTTTTTCCAGGGACACAGCCTATGGCAGACAGAACTCGTAGGAAAATGCATATGCCTTCTGAAGGAATGGTTATGTGGTGTATAAAGTGCTCTCACTGCAGACCTCTTGAATTGTTTGGCACTATACCAACAGGAATGGTCCTGGTTTATTCCAACAGACACCGGTGCACTAGTCTTATTTGCTTGTATGTATGTAAAACACAACCAAACAAAGAAATGGCACCCCCACTCAAAAAAAACCAAAAAAAGAAAAAATTAAAAGTATCTCCATACCTGTGTTTAACAAAACAGCTTGTTTTTTTCATCTATGCCTCCCAATGAGAATTGGCAGAAATATTGCCACACTTTATCGTCATAAAGTTTTTTGGTTAAATAACATAAATTATGATATCTAAATCCTTACTAAAATATCCAAATTAACAGATAATTTTCCTAAGAGTGTTACCAAGTTGATGGTAATTACTACAGGTCAGCAGCATTAACCACTTTCTTATCAGCACACATTTGAAATCAGGTCACAGTCTTCTGAAGCCTGAAGTTGAGAAGCTAACTGTTAATATGTTCCATGAAGGTCAGGAAGACGTTCAGTGTTATAGCAAGATTAAAAACATAAAAGCTGAAATAATAATTAGCTAGTAATTGCAGGATTTGACACAATTCTTTCTTCCATTTGGTCAGAGAAGATGAAAGGAAAAACATTTTGAATTCTGTAACTATAATTACATTTCTGGCTTGGAAAATGTTGCTCACTGGAAATAAGTGCACAACTTGAGATTAATACTAGCTGTAGGGAAATGTCCATTGATGGTAAAAAACCAGTCATTTGATGTAAAAACTGAGCTGACTCAAGAGAGGTTGTACCTAGAAGATCCCATTTTCTCTGGGTCAAAATGGATATATTGGTTTCAATAGCTAAATTAAGCCATAACATTGAAAAGTCTTGTTTCCAAAACCTAAATATAGAAGTGCATAAATGTTTAGCACTACTGGAAAGACTGTGGTTCTAAGAGACTGATTTTCCAGAGATGTGTTGGTACGATAAAATGGGCACTGAATGCATCCCTCTTTCTGAAGCACATATATATATTTCAAAGGGCAGAATATTGTATTTGTTGTATAGCAGGAATATGTCCAGTGATGACCTAAACTGATAGTTTTTCTGCATTACACATAACAAACATTTCTTTTGTGTTTGACAAGTCTGATTAAGTAAAACAACCTCTATTTTGCAGAATCATTTCTCTCATATGGAGGCTTTTAGCATATACTTCACAAACCATTTTCTTTCCCCTTATTCTTTGTTTTGCCCCAAAGCTTTATAGCTAATTATAAAACCAGTATGGGTTTGTTGATTTTTGTCCCTAGCAAAAACTAACACCAGGTTTAAAATTATCATCTACAATATGGATCCTCCAATAGATGAAACCATTTGAAATCATGGAACTGGGAAATGAAGAGAGTCTTCAAGTAACAGTTTTTCATGTCACTTCCATTGCCAATACAGGATTAGTGTCTACAGTATACGATTAATAAAATGAATTTTAAGAAACTATTACAAAGAGACAACATGTCAGTGGTCTAAACATCGTAGTCAAAATATTTAGGTTGTACCAATTGATACTTTTGGCAAGGTTATGTCATGCTGTAACCCATCATAGATATATAGACGTCAATATATACCAAATTTGGATGACATTTTCAGCTCTATGAACTCTATGAAATTCACAATTTGGCTGTCTACTATTTTTTGCAGTACAGGATTGTCTGTTTAAAATATTGTACTAGACTGATGATGCTGACTAAAAAAACTCCTGTCCACCTATCACTGTAATATAGAAATCTCCTCCACTTCTTCTGCTAAAAATCAAGTTTGAAGTATGCTATGTGATAAACAAAACAGAATCCTAAAATAGATTGTTGGTGTTGTCTGACAATTATTTTTTTTTAAAAAAAAGCCAAGAATGTCTGAGATATAGTTTAAAAACTGTTCACATATCATGCTGCTTTTCCTGTTTGCAGTAGTATTATTAGACAGACAGGAATACTTTCTTCAAAGTACAAATAATTTACCTGGAGAAAGTTTTCTTCCCCAAGAGCCCCTAAATTCACGGTCCTTTGGACTGAAAAAACCTCCCTCCAATTCGGGTGTTTTACTCTTTGGCCTTAAATAGTAAGCTGATCTCTTCAAGCACAGTGAATTTAATGAAGGGAGACATCTGAGAATGTTTTATTCAAGGACAGTATATAGGGAAAAATGTGATACCTCTCCTTGGCTTATATTCACTGACTCTTCCAATTTCGCTTTCTTATGGCACATGCATGGCATAAGCATATCTAGATATTAAGCGCGATCTCAGCTTCACCCTTCACTTACTCTTCTGCTGGGCATTCAGTAATCTGAATACAGAATTCAGCAACAACAGAGACAACAACAGCTCAGGTACACAGACAAAAGAGGGCTCAAACAGGAAAGAAAGAAAAAGACCTGAAGCAATTTCAACAGTGTTGCACTAAGAAGCTGTTTAGATCAGCTCTTAGGAATAAGTGCATGTTTCAGTCTACCAGTGACATCCCCATTGACCTACTCCTGTTTTAGTACTAACCCATGAGAATTTGGAGCCTTTATTCCTCAATCATGAAATGACTTAGCTATACCTGCAGCAAAAGACTGTGTATACCTCCAGATGAGATGACAGCATGGAGCAATTACTCTTAGACAGAGTGACGGAAGCACAGCTGTTGCAACCTTGTTAACTGTTGACTGCCTCAGTTCCTCCCAGAGGCAGTTCTTTGGAAGATAATTGCTATAACACAAATTACTCTGAGCCTGATTGTGCTAGATGGCATCCCTGAAAACTGTCTTACGGCACAGTGCAGTGTCTTGTGCAACCTGTAGATTTAGTGAGAAGAGGGAAGAACTGAAGGACAGTGATAAGATCAGACTGGATCTTGTTACTTCTTCCTTTTACCTGCACGAGCTGGAAGTTAGTGTGGGATTATGCAAAAGAAGCCACCTTCTTTATAGTATGATCCACATATCCAGACTTTCACAGATCAAGAACTCCAGTCTCCCAGTGTATAGCTTACAGTGATTTTCAGGTACCCTGCAGAAGCTGCGTAATATAAATGAACACACAGTTGTAAAGAATTCAGGCATGCTTTTGGATCCTGATTTATACACTTTCAGCACTTTCCCTCACTGCTGCAGCTCAGACTACTAAGAAGCTTCTGCCCTAGCTGAGCCCTACCATGGATTTGGCCTTAGCATGGAAACCACAGCTAAGTTGCTAATGAGCCCCAGGCATTTCAGGTCACTGTACATTTGCTGTTGGTGCAGCACCCTCTTCTCAGAGCCCTGATCTACTGAGGGCAGACTGTCATGGGATATTCCTGCCAACCAGGCTGAGAAAGCACAATGATGACAGAATCATGTGGGGCTGAGGGTGGAGGAAGCAGCATCACTGAGTTTAAAAAAGGTCTGCACCAAGCTGACTAAGAAACAAAAGTGAAAGAGGGAATGTGGAAATCCATTTTTAGAAGTGATCTTACCACAGTTTATAACAAGGGTTCTGGGTTTCCCTCTGATTCATGGAGTATTCAAAAGCTGCTTTATGCAGAGCCTGTCCTCAGCAGTCCCTGTGGAGTTTCTCTTGGCTTCAGACAATTAAATCAGATCTCAGCACAGCATGTGTAATGCATTCTTGTGGTCGCCTCTGCAATTCACATATTGCCACAAGATATTTAACAGAGGTGCCAGCTGTCTACTGGAAGGTACTATAACTGTGTGTATCCACCTGCTGGGATTCAGAGTTGACACAGATAACCCTGACCCTCTTACAGCCACCAGTCCCCAGTGAACTACTCTGATTTTCCACCTCCTAAATATTTGTTCTGAAGAGATGGAATGATCCATTTCAGTAGGGCTGTCTTTGGCTTGCAATAAAGAATGATTGAAAGTTACAGTATGTTTGTTGTTCTGTTCAATTTTTATTTACCAGGATATAACAGAAGCTTAATGTTTAAACTGGTATAAAAAAAAGATAGGATATCTAAACAGTTTTAAAGTTTCTTTAACTTACTTATGTGCATTATGCTGTGGAAAAGAAATAATTTGTTAAATCCCAACTTAACTCCTTTGAAAAAATCTATGTGATTTTTTTTCCCCTTCATCTTTGGAACTTCATTAAAGTTTTTCACTTTAAGTATGTCCTTGGTGAAGAGTTGTCTGAAAATATATGTGGGATGGAGTCATAGAGGGAAGTAGCGTATTCAGTGCATTTTCAGTAGCCCTTCCTCTCCACAAGCTGGATTGGTCATGAACAACCTCCTGAACCACCTTTGCAGGCTCTGGTGCCTTTGATGAAAGTGAAGCCTCAGTATAGAAGCTTTTGTATTCTGAAGGTCTTGTTTCCCTGGGAAACAATAGGTTTTTTCTGCACTGATATGACTGCAACTTCGGTGACTGAAAGCTGCCCTGCAGGACTTGAGGTTGCTGGTCAATAAGAAGCTTGACAAGAACTGGCAGTATGCACTTGCAGCCCAGAAGGCCAACTGTCTCTTGGGTTGTACCAAAAGAAGTATGGTCAGCAAGGTGAGGGAGTGATTCTGCCCCACTATTCCTCTCTGTGAGACCTCATCTGGAGTACTGTTTCCAGTTTTGGAACCCTCAACATAAGAACTGTTATATGGAACTGTTGGATTGGGTCCAGAGGATGGCTACAAGGATGCTCAGAGGGTCAGAGCACCTCCGATACAAGGCTAAGCTGAGAAAGCTGGGATTGTTCAGCCTGGAGAAGAGAAGACTCTGAAAAGACCTTACACTGGCCTTCCAGTACCTGAAAGGGCTACATGAAAGATGGGGAGAGACTGCTTACAAAGGCTTGTGGTGATAGGATGAGGGGGCACAGGTATAAACTAGAGAGGGGCAGATTTAGGCCAGATATAAGGAAGAGTTTCTTAACCATGAGAATGGTGAGGCACTGGTACAGGTTGCCTAGGGAAGCTATAGCTGCCCCATCCCTGGAGATGTTCAAGTCCATGTTGGGTAGAGCCCTGGGCAGCCTGATCCAGTGGAGAGTGTCTCTGCCCAAGGAAGCGGGGTTGGAACTGGATGAACTTTAAGGTTCCTTCCAACCCATCTGAGTCAGACATACTGGTTTTCATCAAAAATGGGCCAGAAAGAGAATACTTCCACTGGAGGGAAGGCCTCATGCGTGTGAATCATAGGTGATTGCCTCATATACTTCCAGTAGTTGCTGTAAATAGTTTCTTCCATGAATTATCATACTATGATAAGATACAACAGTAAATAGGATTCCTGTTTACACTGATTCAGAAAGAGTATCAATGCTGCAGTATAAATTCAAGAAAATAAGCTACATGTTTATATTGCCTTATTGCTTAAATATTTGTTGGTGAGCAGAAGAGAAGAGAAGAGAAGAGAAGAGAAGAGAAGAGAAGAGAAGAGAAGAGAAGAGAAGAGAAGAGAAGAGAAGAGAAAAGGAGAAGAAGAAGAAGAAGGAGGAGAAGGAGAAGAAGAAGGAGGAGAAGAAGAAGAAGAGTAGAAGAAGAAGAGGAGAAGAGGAGAAGAGGAGGCTGAGAGGAGACCTCATTACTCTCTACAACTACCTGAAAGGAGGTTGTAGAGAGGAGGGACTTGGCCTCTTCTCCCAAGTAACAGGGGACAGGACAAGAGGGAATGGCCTCAAGCTCCGCCCGGGTAGATTTAGGCTGGAGATTAGGAGGAGGTTTTTCACACAGAGGGTCATTGGGCATTGGAATAGGCTGCCCAGGGAGGTGGTTGATTCCCCTTCCCTGGAGGTGTTTAAGGCACGGGTGGATGAGGTACTGAGGGACTTGGTTTAGTGTTAGATAGGAATGGTTGGACTAGAAGATCCGATGGGTCCCTTCCAACCTGGTTGTTCTGTGATTCTGTGATAACAAAATCAACTTTCCTAGAACTGTGAATCATGACATGTATTTGTTTTAAATTCTAGGACATTTCTACTATAATTCCTCAAAACAATACAAGTGTATTCAGAAGACTATGATTTCCTCAACTGGTAGAATCATTCAGAATTCAAGCAGGAACAAATCAAACCTGTTTTGCTATCCAATACTATAGTGATTCCTTTGCTGTGTTGTTGAGAGAAAAGGGTAAAGTGCTGAGTCTTAAAAATGATGTCTTACTCTAACACAATAATAGTGGACAGTCTAGGCATGTAGTTTTCTTGCAATTCGTGTGATTCCTCATGAATATTTGCAGAATTGAGATCAGTGTATAAGTGCCTCATGACACAATATCAACATGTAAAGGGAAGAAATTGTTCCAAAAATAGTATCCATTATCCTTGGAAGTTCTTCCAAAGTTGTCACTGAGGTGTCTGTATGCTTTTAAAGTAAAGTGTATTTCTTCAAATGAAGAATCACAGCAACTGCATCTAGGTTGAGGTTTTATTTTATTTCTAAAAATTATTTATTATTTTCAGTTTAGTGTTCTGTTTGGACTTGAGATGACTAGTTGAACTTTGAAGGCCTTCAATGTTCTGTCTGTGTGGTACAGAAGATACTGGATGTGGATAGGGCATGGATGAACAGCATGTCTTGATGGACATTCATTCTAGGTGTAGACATTTCATGCTAGATGTAGACATCTCTCTGTGGATCGCTGTGGGTTTCATCGACCCCCTAAGGAGTCAAAGGAGGCACCCAGTGCTCACTAGCGCTGGCACATCTGTGGCAGAATGAACAGTGCCTTGTATGATTGCAAGCTGGCTTCCAGGGAACTAAATTCCAGGGTAGAATTTCCCTGCCATTCCTTTTACCAAATACCATGAGATGATGAGGTTTCAACACTGTAAAAAAGAATTAAAATGGGAATCAGTTCTTTCCTGTAGTTCCTTATGTGCAGATGTCCAAAAAATTTCTGGGAAATGTCCACTTGTTCCTATTAAATATTTTCTGAATTCTTACTAAACAATTTTAGTTTGCCTCATGGATTCATTACATTGTATAAATCAATATAAATACATACTTGTAAAACTAAATTTGTAGAAAGTTACAGAAAGGAAGTTTTCATGTCCTTGAAGAAAAGTTATTCTCATATGTCTTAATGAAAGAAATACATTTAAACAGATTTTATTTTAATTACTGTAATTGTTCTTTATACATCTTGGTTGAAAAAAAATATGTTGATGGAAAATATTTTCCCTCCAAAAAACATCTGTTGAGAGTTACCTGAAACAATTACTTCATTTTTATGAGGGGAAGGGAAGACAAATATGGTTTTCTATTGCTAGTGGGTGTAATTCTGCCTTTAGATTCATGTTTTAGTCATGTGTTGAAGTAAATCAGAGTGAGGGTAACCTATTGTTCCACCTGATGGTAAAAGAAAAGCAAAAGGTTTATTTAATTAAAGCAACAACAGAAAGCCACATTGCATGAAGGATCACCAGTGTGTGTGCACATATATATACACATCAGGAAAATTGTTTGACTGGTTTTAATGAGCTTTGCATTGCTCATTGCAACAGTTTGTGAAAGGCTGTTAGACTTGAAATTACCTATTGCTTATTTCTTGAAAGGGTGAGTGAGAGTCTTATTTGTACATACACAGCCAAGCAAGGATGAAGGGCCAGTTTACTAGTCGGGCACAATATGATATGTGAGTGTGTGTCACAACATTACAGCTACTTCTTCCTAAAACAGGGATTGGGTACGTCCCATGGGACAGTTCTCAGGGGAACTGCCCTCTTGTCTTACCTAATCTCTAAAGTCACTGCATAGACTGCTACCAGAATCACCCGGGGTAGAAACCTGTTAATAGTCAGAATGTGATCTGCCATCTGCTGAAGGAAGAATTCTTTGGGCTTTACTGGGTTTTAAGACATTAGGCTGTTGGAAAGGGCTTGCAGAACAAGAAAATGAAATATTCAAGAGAGTGTTTTTCAAACTACAGCCAAATATTTGGCCACAATTCAAAAGCATTGACCAACCTGCAGCCAAATCTTTACTCATTAACTTAACTCAAGCTCATTTGTGAGTTTTAGCTGCAGAGCTGCTTCTTCCACCTCTGACAAGAGAAGAGGATGAAGTTAGTATTATATTCATTCACTGGAGGAAAATCACACTCTAGGAACCTACTCTATCTGAAAGGAAGGCATTTGTGAGAGCAAAGCTAAGAACTACTTAATCACAGGCAGCTCACAGGAGATGTGTTCCTCACATTTTTTTTGGCCCCAGTTTGACTTTTGCATGAAGAGAACATTTAATCCCACTGGAAAGGGACTGGAAGAGTTGCAACACCCAGCTAAGGTTTTCATTGTGTGAAAGAAAACATACTTCAAGGTGCAAAAATTAGAGTAAATGAAAATAAAGTTTGAGGGATTACCCAAACTAAAACTTCTGTAAGAGAGACTAAGAATCACTACTGTGAACTTTGTCTCCTCTCCTACAAAAATAATCTACTTTATTCTCTTTATCTGGAGTCCTAAATACTCCAAAAATGCCTTATGAGCCATTTTTTACTCTTTTCTAAGTATCAGTCAGCCCAAATCCCTGTTGCACAAAGTACAGCTTATCTGGTTCTGCACACTTAAGGGGTGCCTGGAAACAGGTATGCTTGTGGGTAGGCTGTAGTTCCAGGATGGTGTTAATGTAATAATGATGTGACAGTGAATGAGAACAGGTGGCCTTGGTAGCACTGAGGTGTTCTAACAGCTTTGCAACTTATCTGGTTCTCATTTCCTTCTTGACACCTGCTGAAGTCTGATGGCACTATTTATTTTTCTTACAGTTTTATTACCATCAAATAACAGAAGATACATATGCCTTATAGGGAGCTTTTATAAAAGAATAAATCAGAATGAAGGGAAGACTCCAACTAACATAAGGAAGGAGGTGGGAAATATAGCCCAGATCCTTTCCTTACTGTTGGAAACACACAGGTATTATCTCCAGGTGTGCAGGAGTGTGTCACCTTAAATCACTTTCTGGCATACTGCTGTATTCATAAGTTCATGTGCCTTTTGACATTATCAATCCTCAACTAGCATAACTTCATGAGAAACATCTGGTCAGGTTACCTAATACCAATATTGGTTCTGGCCTTGCCCTGCCTGCACAGAATGGAGGAATTTCACATGCCTTTTATTTCTTTTCTGTGAATGCAGTAGCGTACATATTTGCTTTCTTTACCCTCCCCTCCACTAACCAAGCCTGCAAAGCAACCTGTGAATGACATTTCTCTCCTTCCCTTTCTCTGACTCTAGGTATGTTTGCCCATAGTAGCTATGACATTAACTCTAACTGACACAAACCTGGAGGTTAAATACAGAAGAAAACCAAAGCAAGGCAAAACTAAGACCCCAAATCCTTCTATTAGGCTCGTGCAGTTGGGGTCTGTGGGAAGAAGGATTGATTCTGAGCTCCTTTAATTCCAAGAGCGCATAGTGCCAGCTTCAGTAAAGCCAAAGTTTAAAGGAAATCATAGCCGAGCAAAATGATCTGTCTTTTCAGAGAGGGAGAGAAGGGTATTACAAAAGAGAAGAGGAAGCATGGTTGAATTATTAGGGTGAGAAAGACAAATGCAAGTTGCTAGAACATAAATGCCCAAAGCTTTGGAAAAGAAGAGCATGGCACATCTGAACCTGAAGAGCAATTTTATGGCTACCCCAGTCCATCCAGAACAGCTCTCCTAACTCAGTGACCAATCCAGTCCTTGAGCTCTTGCTTCATGTAACAGGGAGTGAGCTCACAGTCTGGCACAAGAGATGTCTGGTTTTGTTGTGAAACAGTGTTTGACTTCAAATGTCAAATGATGCAATACTCATTCATAACTGTTTATTTTACCTTTGAAGGGAGAAGGTGAGGAAGACATTGAATAACTCCTATAAAAATTGTCACAGATACATAGCAAATGTTTCACCACTCCCTTCTTTCCTAATACTAAGTTAATTTTTTCAACATTTTACTATGATCTCAAAAGAAAAGAAATGTTATGTCATTGAAATCTCAATGCAATAGGTTGTTTATTACCTTTCTGGTAAGTACTTCATGTTCACATTCATCATAAAATCTCTGCTATGTTGTTCAAGTAGTACAAAGAGATCTCTATGCAACCCCCCAGGTGCTATGGTTTTCCTTTGGGACCAATCAGAGCGGGAAAAAGGAAAAGAAAAAAAGAAAGAAAAAATACCCAGAGATGTTGGCTTTTATGTAAGCACCTAATGCCTGAAAGAGATATGGATAGAGTTTTCTAGTCCTAACAGTGCCATTAGACGAGTGTTGTAGGAGACTCACTGAGGAATTTCCTATTTCCAGCTACCAGAAAGCTTTTAGATTGTCTTCCATGTCGCAGAGATTTTATGGTGAAATAAGAAGCCCAAGATGGGAATCTGACATGACTTTATCCATGCTTTTAAAAATAATATCTATCTTCATAAAAATTTTAGAAGCCATGTAAAAAAAATGCTGTATTTGTTCCCAAGGTGGGAATCTTAAGATATCCCTAAGGAAGCAGTGGCAGGAGACAAAATATGTCTCTTGTTTGTATGAAACACATGGCTTCCAGTCCCTATGATACTACAAAAAGGGAAATAATAACTAAATGAAGTCCTTCTCTTGCCTCTGAGGATCAGACACTGATTCTCTGATGGAGGTTTCCCTTTCTTCTATTGGACCCTTCCCACAGGGATGTTGTACCTGTCATACCATTAATATGGACACAGAACCATCTTTTGCACTCAGTGCAACACTGCACTGTCAGAAGATTTGTATCTAGGGGTAATGAACTGGTGACTCAGCTTTGGAACTGATGATCAAGTACTGTACGGTAACATATTATAGGATAATGCTGAACTTCTCATGGGACCTATTTTCAAGACACCTGCTTATCTACCACACTGGTACAGGCTACATAGTTAAGAAGACAGATTTTTCAGAGCATATTTTCATTTTTGTGAGCAGCTGTGATTAGTCCCTAGTATTCTGATACCAAGAATAGTCTAAATGCAGGCATTTTTATCAACCTTATTGTTAAAAACCTTTTATGTTATACAAGCTAATAAAATAAGCCAAATTCCTTTAAAATCCAAAAGTCAGACTGTTAATCAGTGTGAGGAACATGTGATTTGCTTTATTTCTCCTCATACAATTGCTGAGACCTGTGAGTTCCTCCCCACAGATCCAGCTGGAAGGAGGGTTACTTCACAGATATCTTTATCTTCCTGCAATAATTCAAATGATTATTGGAACAATCACTAGTACAAACAAGATTACTTCAATAGAACTACTTCCATGAGGCTAGCTGCTATAACTGCAATCTGTCCAAAATTTATACAGTAAAACTAGAAACACAGAGTCACAATATGCTCTTGACAAAGACAAAAAAGACATATGAAAATGTATGGCTTTTATACGTCATACTGGAATTTTCTGTGTGCTCTGTGCACTGATGTTTTCAAATTCACCTGATTTCTTCTTTTTTTCCTGCATTCCCCACTATTAATCTCATTTCATAGATGAAGTCAAAGTTTGTGGAGCAAATCAGAGGGGTAAATCTGATATAATATTAATGTACAATGAAAGCACATTTTGTAAAACTGTAAAGCTTGCTCACTTTTTACTTTTTTCTTATTTTTTTTATCTGCTACGTCTTTCATTGCTGTTTTATACAACCATTTCTCAAAAACTATCTAGCTGATAAAAAATTACAGAAAATAATGTAGGCACTTGAAATCATACTTGTCTGTATTCAAAACTCATTAAATAGTGTGGAGAGTGTAACCACAGCTGTGTTTAACGAAGACCACAAATCCCATGTTTTCAGCACCACAGAAAATTATGCACAGCAGGCAGAAAACACAAGATGTGCTCTCTTCTCCATGACATTCTCACACAGCCTAAACCAGTCTTAGTGTCCACAAACATTTTGGCATTATTTAATATTTCACTACTAATGCAATGACGGAGCCTAGATATCAAGGACAGATGGCAAGATCTTCCAGAAGCTTACCTGACCCAACTTAATGTCTCCGCTGAATGCATTTTACTCTTGCTTAATTCAGTAAAGGCTGTGCTTTTTGAAAAGTTATCCTCTGATTCAAAGAGATTGCTGGGAGGGATTCCAGAGGCCTGAGCTGAGCCTGAAAACAGTGACTTCTGCTAGGTGTTCTAGCACCCCTTCCCTCTCCATCCTCTAAAAGAAGAGGGCAGAGGGTGGGGTGGAGAAAGAGTCTCTGAAATTGTTAACATATGAAAGATAGCAACTCTAAGCCAAACTCTCAATGTAGTTCCCCCTTGATAATTACAAAGCAAGAGAAGAGCTTGCATGAATATCTTGGCTAAAAATGAAGACTGTAAGTCCTGTGATAGATGATGTTCTTATACAAGCCAATACAGTCATGTGACCTCTACTGCTGTATATATTACATGCCTGTTGCCTTCTTGCTAGATCTTTTATTCAAAATGCCTTATTAACATTAAATACATATTTACATTACCTACATTACCAAGAATAAGTAACATTTTATCCCAAGAAGTTAAATTCTAGAGTTTAATTTATTTCTGTTTATTATATCACTACTTTTTTACAACTTCTTCATCATAATTTGTAAAAAAATATTCAGGGATGTTCTACATGGCTGTTGTAATCAATACTAGGCAACATGATGGTAGCATGGAAGCAACTAAAATTTGCTTCAAAAAATGAGATTCAAGTTTTCCAGGCTTGGGTCTTTCTGGGTTATGTTTTGTGTGTTCGGTTTGGGTTTTTTTCCCCCTTTAACTATAGTTGATTAGTACAAAATCCATGAAAAGCAGCAGCATTCCTGAGAAATCCCATCTACATTATTGCTGTACTAGCACTTGGAGAAGTGGGCTTTTATATTCTGTGGTTGGAATCAGCCACAGGCACGGGTTTGGGGTATGAGAATTTATGAGTATTTCTGAAATACGAGAATGCAATAAAAATAAACACACATCCCAAAAATGCCCAGCAGCTGAATTTTACCATTGTGTGAAATAACAGTTAAAGCACTGTTTTCCGTTTTGTACAAGACTGACTTTTTCAGATCTATCCAGGCTGAGCTATAGTTGACAAGTTATAGACAGTTTGCCTTGAATAACAGATGAAAGAACAAATCATGCTTCCCTTGGTCCTCACCTGTACTGGAGTTAGGACTCAGTGTCTCACTTAGCTACTTCTTGAAAATAAGGGAAGTAGACTAATCTTTTAAATACCTTTGAAAATTAGTTAAAGCCTTCTTTCTGATTGAGAATCTGATTCAGTGTGGAGATCTGACAGCCTGCTCTTCAGGGTAACTCAGGCTTTACACTATCAATTCTATATGATTATATTTTGTACACAATTGCAGAACAAACCCTACTCACTCGCTCTTCTGTTAACAGAGCTGTGTATTTCCTCCTAGGTAGAGTTGATATTTTGCTGTTTCCTGCATTCTCATCCCATGCAGTTCCAGTCTATCAGTCTAGTATCATGAAAGTACAGTATTAAATTCTGCATGTTATGAACTTTGTGAATTAAGTAAAGTTTGTTATGCTTGGGGGTTGTCCTTAGGGGTGTGACTGTTCTCACTGGGCTCTCACATGAGCTTTGAGCAGTGCATCTAGTCAGCAGATGAGATATTCTTTCTCACTAAATTCACTCTTGTGATTTTAGAGAGACTGTCAAAAGAAAAGAAATGAGAAAAACTAATTAATCGCTCCATATTAATTTTCTTTTTTTTTGTTGTTTTTGCTTGTTTATTTGTTTCAAGAACCAGAGCAGGCTTTGCTGTATCTTAGAATGTACTAACACTGTACAGCCCACTAGTGACTGGAGTGAAAAGGTGGTCCAATATCAATATGCTCCAACCACACTTGTTCCTGGAACTCATATTACCTCTTTCCCCTCCATACGTTTACTCAAGACAGAAACCCTACATAAAGAGAGAAAACAACAGTAAAACAGGTCAGGACCAGTGCGGCTGTTGTAAGTCACTGAGTGTTGCCTCAGGTGGCAAACCTATTTTCTTGTACTTTTTGCATGGGAGTAAGACAAGTGGATAGAAGCACATATTAGCTCACAAATGGCAAATGTGATCCACATAAACCCTCAAACCCATCTGTTTCCATTCACATTTCTCTCTACTGGTCTAACACAAATAATTCACAATCTGCTTAAGAAAAGCTGAAAAACTCCTTGTGTGTGGGCAAAGCAGAACCAACTCTAGAAAAATACAAGTTCAGTCTTCAACCAAAATATCTATATGCCTAACTTCTCCACTCCATGAAGCTCAGGAGTTGGCCTTAATCTGTATATTCACACCATCCAAACTGGTGAAAGAATACTCTAAGTTTGTGAAGAGGCTCTCACCTATGCTGAAATAAAATAGTGACACAACTTGGATACTTTTGTCATCACTTCAGGATTAACTGGTTTAGATACATAAGGAAAGCATTTAATATTAAAAAAACCCCAAATCCAAGCTCTTTTTATTGGAGACTAGCTGATGAGTATATTCTGGCTTCATGTGGTAGTGCAGATATAAAGGAATGGTTGCATACTTGGAAAGACAACAGAGGTCCCTCTGGTATTGATGAAAAAAAAACCCACATAGAAAATATTCTTTCCTCAGGGCCTTAATCAGAACAAGTGTGTTTTCTGAAGCAATAGCAAGTGTTTAGAGGTTCTGAGGACATTTAGGACATACATATGAAGTACTGAACTGTGAGTCATCCTGCTATGGGCACAGCTGTAACCAGGTTGAGCACTCAACTTTTCAGAACTTTGTTGCTTAGGATCTGTACACAGTAGCCACATCAACTTAGTTGTTCAATGAAGCCTTATTACATGTTACAATAAAGCAGGCAGAAATTTAAGGTGCTCCCCTAGAGTTTCATTCATGACTATAGTGATTCATCTTAAAGGGATACAAGTATAGAATGTCACCACATCAAATTTTTTTGCATTTATAAAGTGCTACAAACAATTGCTTGAAATCTAGGAGGAAAAACACCCATTCAAGTTCCAATTTGGTTGCAATGAAGGATGCCTGTGCTGTTACAAGGCAGATTCCAATGAGAAAAGTTCATGGCCAGTTCTCCATAAGGAGAGGCTGTGCTACTCCACACCACAGAAAGACTACAACTTTCTACTGTAGAGATTGAGTTGGATACCCATGAATTAGTCAGGGACTGGTATGACAGTCTGCGACAAAAAAGTAGTGACTCTGTGTTTCTTTTTGTTGTCTATTCCCTTTTAAGCACAAAGAATGAGTCCATAGATCTTCTAACACCTCTCTTTTTGCATTGTAACAATTGTAAGGGCATTTATTTCTGTTTTCATGTTTGTTTTCTAATGTGGTCATTCTTTAAAGGCAGGGTTTAATGCACAGAGCAGTTCTGTCATCTGTGGCCACACTGGGTTTACAAATGTGACAGAGTTAATGTCAACAACAGCAGAAGTCTGAAAATGAAATAGCTTGTAAACAAGAAGCATATACTTCTAAAGTTATGAAGATCTGACTGGCTGATGTAATGTACAGTGTCCTCTTTAGGAAATCTTTCTTGGAGTCTTTAGAAAAGGAACAAGTCTATATTATACATTTGAAATACTCCTTTGGAGTAAAAAAGTGTTAAGTAATAACATCTACATGCATTCAGCAGTGCAGGAAACACTGATTAAATAGCTCTGAACAAATATATTGGAACCAGTTACTGGTATTAGGGTAGAATCTAAGAATCTAAGATCCCAGTGAGAGTTCAATACTTTTTGTCATGCCCACTACTTGCACAAGGAATTACTTTCCCAATGGTTCTATAGTCTTCTGAAAAAGCATTGAAGAAGGGATTTTGTGTGAGGCATTACTTCTAGATCACTTTCTATGCTGAAAAATGGTATTTTTTACATCCCTTATAGATGGGATGTGAAAGTTTTAAGTACCTGAAAATTCTTTTTTTTTTTTCCAGTGATAGGAGATGGCTAGCCAAAGACACCACTTTTCCTTGCAGACTTCATGGGTTTGGTTGGGCCTTTTTTAATATTTCAAACTGTCACAACAACAGAGAGTAGCTGATTTGCAGCATTCGTAATCATGTTGTAGTATGACAATGCAAGGAGTATTAGGAGAGATGGAAATAATATCACAAGAATGACATGAGCCATCGTGGCCTGGGGATGTACCAAACACTGAATGTAAGTTACTTTTAGTACCAGTGTATTACTTACTGTTTAGATCATCAGGGTTCATGAAGCACTCCACTGAGCTTCAAATATGTTTTCTTGTACAAATGACTACTGTTCCTATAAATGCCTAAAGGACCAAGGTGCTGAAGCTTCAGGAAATCTAAGTAAGTGTAGAAATACATTTGGATATATTATCTCTCAGCAAAAGGAACCCCAGACCTGAGTTGCATACAGTTCAGAAGTCATCTAACAACAGACCTTGCCCAGTTTCTGAACAAAATCCTGTGGCAATCTAATTACTAAAAAGGCTAGAAGTTTTAATACAAGTCAGTTGTCCCAAAAGTAGAAATGTGTATCAAACCAGAGATGGTGACATGTTCTATTTGAGAATGTCCATTTTAAGAGGAAAGGGAGAAAAGGTCTAGTCCTGGTGATGACATATTTTTTATTACGGGCAAACTATTTTGTCTTTCCTTCTCTTTTGAGTATTTTGTTAAAGTATTCCCTGTTAGGACAATTAGCTGTAACAGCCAACAAAGGCTGTCTGTTATGCCAGGAAATTGGGACAACACAAGAACATTGCGGTGACACAGAATCACATCCTACAAAATGAGTCACATAGATTCCTGTGATTTCTCCAGTAACCTTCTTTTGATGTGGGAGCACATCTTTTAGGCACGCATCCAGCTTGTTCTTGAGAACTCTAAGTGGAGACAGGATTTTATTCTGAATCTTCAAATAAGGATTTATTTAGCAGAGGCATGGCTTATGTTTCTCCAATGGTTAACTACTGACCCTTAATAACATAATTAATATTTCTTGTCTGAATTTGTGTAGCTTCACCTGTTGAATCTTTTTAGGTTTGTATCAGGCTAGATGAAAAAGCTATCTTGTATTAGAAGTCATATCCTCTTTCACATAACTAGTGTTCAAATCATCTCTCAATCTTCTTTTTATTGAACTATGTGCACAAGAGCTCCTCCAGCTTTTTGTGCACGCATCACAACTAGAGTTCAGAGATTATACTGATCTGGCAGTAAAAGCTTTTCAGACTGTTCATTGTCAAGACTGTTTAGTCTCTAATCTTGACTGCAACCTTTAGACACTACATCTTATCAATAATGAACAACATAAGGTTTTTCACAGAAAGGGCCATTGGGCACTGGAACAGGCTACTCAGGGAGGTGGTTGATTCACCTTCCCTGGAGGTGTTTAAGGCATGGGTGCATGAGGTGCTGAGGGGCATATTTTAGTGTTTGATAGGAATGGTTGGACTCAATGATCCTGTGGGTCTTTTCCAACCTGGTTGTTCTATGATTCTATGAAGTGAATACTGAGACCTGTGTCTGAGAGTACCAGAATGTGCAGGGTAGACATGGCTGAGTGAAACATTTTGGCACACAGCTGAAATATATTGGGGTGAGGTAACCCACCTTTGTTCAGGGGACAGGAGAATTAAGACTGACTTCTAAAACCCATGTTATTAATCTTTTTTTTTAATAGTGTCAAGCTATCTGTTCGAGGAGTAATGAATCAGATAAGTACAGACTATTCATTTTTGGCAGGCACTCAGCTTGCTTTTAAAGCCCAGCATAAAAATTGTGTCCTTGTCAGAAGCCATGGATTGCCCAGCAGTACTACTTATTTTCAAGAAATACAAGTGGTAAGTGTCCAGGCACTCTCTCTGGGCACTTTGATCTTTTAGCTTTGAATGAAGACTTTTGTAAATCTGTGCAAGACACCGGAGCTTGGGATTCTAGAGTCAAGTCCTCACACAAAGATAAATATGGACTAAAGTATCCTAAGTGTATCTTCCTTGATAGTATTGCATTTTCTTTTCCAATAACTTACCAATGGATAAAGGACCAAGAGGGGATTCCAAACAGTAGCAGATATCATAGTTCATGCACTATCTGCTGGTTTTGGTGTAACTTTTATGTAGGAAAATGCATAATCAACAGGTCAGACTAATGCCAAAGGAATGATGGTAGTTTGCACAGATGCAGGAAATAATTTTGTTCCTTGGAAGTACACCTATCCACTAAACTCATCCATAAGTAGTGAGGAGTTCTCTATTTATTTTTTTTTTAATAGTTCCTCAAATAAATCCTAGGTTGTAGTATCCTGTATACCATCTTTTCCTAAATCCTGGAATTTTAATAACTATTTAAAAAGTTGTTTAGGCAAATTCTAGAGTGGTTTATATTGATTTCAAAGCCTAAAATTCTAACAATTTCAGCAGAAGAGGACTTTTGTAGAAGCTGATATATACCAATAATTAGAGTTTAAAGAGAGTCAAAGAAAAGAGAGCAGTTGGGGCAGAGCTGCCCTATCCAGGAATAACGGAACAGTTGCTTGAAACTGACCTCCAGCTGGAGTTAACGCCATTCACCACCACTCTCTGGGCCCAACCATCCAACCAGTTTTCAACCCAGGAGAGTGTTCACCTGCCCAGGCCAGAGGCTGACAGTTTCCAAGGCAGAATGCTGTGAGAAACTGTGTCAAAGGCTTTACTGAAGTCCAGAAAGACCACATCCACAGCCTTTCCCTCATCCAGCAGCTGAGTCACTTTGTCATAGAAGGCGATCAGGTTAGTTTGGCAGGACCTGCCTTTTGTGAACCCATGTTGACTGGGCCTGATCACCTGGTTCTCTTGCATGTACCTCATGACAGCACTCAAGATCACCTGTTCCATGACTTTCCCTGGTACTGAGGTCAGACTGACAGGTCTGTAGTTCTGGATCCTCCCTGTGACCCTTCTTGTAGATGGGCACTACATCAGCCAGTCTCCAGTCCAGTGGAACTTCCCCAGTCTTCCAGGACTGCTGGAAGATGATGGAAAGGGGTTTGGTCAGCACATCCTCCTGCTCCTTCAATGCCCTAGGGTGAATCCTGTCTGGCCCCATAGACTTGTGGGTGTCTAGTTGGACAAGCAAGGCTCTGACCACCTCCTCTTGGACCATGGGAGTCTCATTTTGCTCCTCTAGTTCTGGGGTTTGTACACAGAGGGAACAACTTTCTTTACAATTAAAGACTGAGGCAAAGAAGGCATTAAGTACCTCAGCCTTTTCCCCATCCCCTGTCACTGGTTTTCCTTCTCCATCCAGTAGGAACTGTATGGTCTACCCAGTCCCCCTTTTGTTATTTATATATTTCTAGAAAGATTTTTGTTGTCTTTCACAGACTTCGCCAATCTGATTTCTAGTTGAGCCTTAGCCCTTCTGATTATTTCTCTACACAATCTCACTTCTCTCCTGTAGTCCACCCAAGAGGCCTGTCCCTTCTTCCAAAGCCCTTAAACATTTCTCTCCTTGTTAATATCTCCCAGGATCTCCCAGTTCATCCAAGTTGTTTTTTCCCCTGCTGGCTCTTTTTCTGGAACATGGGGATGGCTTTCTCCTGAGCCGCTAGGATTTACTTGTTGAAGAGCACTCAGCCCTCATGGACTTACCCTTAAGCACTGTCTCCCATGGGACTCTGCCAACTAGCCTTCTGAACACTCCAAAGTCTATTTTCTGGAAGTTTAGTGCTACTGACCTGATAACCACCCTCCTCACCTTACCTAGAACTGAAAATCCTGTCATCTCATGATCGCTTTGTCCTAGGTGTCCTCCTACTGCCACATCCCCCACAAGGCCTTCACTGTTCACAAACAGCAGGTCCAGGAGGGCACCTTCCCTTGTTGGTTCATTCACCAACTGTGCAAGAGTCTTCCACTCATTCCAGGAATCTCCTAGACTGTTTCCTTTCTGCTGTGTTGTACTTCCAGCAGATATCAGGAAGATTGAAGTCTCCCACAAGAACAAGAGGTGTTGATCTAGTGATTAACCTCAGGTGTTTATATAAGAGCTCATCAGCTGCTTCTCCTTGGCTGGGTGGCCTGTAACAGACTCTCATCACATAATCTGGCTTCTTATGGGCTCCTCTGATTTTAACCCACAGGCACTCAATCTCCTCATCACCACAATCCAGCTCAATGATTTTACCCCATACAATGATGTCATATTTTGCAGATGTTCCAGAGCTCCATCATTCTCCAGTGTTGTCTGGATCAGTCCATGGCAAATGGTAGAGTTGTGTTTCCACCCTTGGGGCAGTCAATTCCAGGTGTATTAGATGTCCCTGAAAAACAAACATTAGATGTCCCTAAAAAACAAACTGCAGCCTGCATTCTGTTGCTAAAGGAATAGAGAACAATGCATTAGCAATATCAGTTGTAGCATACCACCTTGCTGCCTTTAATTACAGTTCATATTACAGTTCTAACATGTTTCTGGTATAGCAGCATTAAGTGGTGGCATAACCTCGTTTGGACCACAATGGTCCATTATTAATCACTACTCTTTATTACCCTCTCACACAGACCATATAGGACTGTTAAAGGGTGAATCAGCTTTGCTGATCACTCATTGATTTTCCAGTCATCAGATCAGAGTATGTATGGGAATCATAGAGTCTTGACTGGTACAATACTATTTTCTACAAACCATGGTGTTAGCACATGTTAGTCATCGGTTTTCAGCAATCCCACAGCAGAAGGGTTCTCTTTATGGCCAGGCAAAGTAGCCAGCTGTTTAACATTCTCAGTCTCTACAGCTACTACATCAAAGGTCCACTTATACCCTTTTAAGTCTTAAAAGCACCTTTCTTTAGATAGTCCATGCCAAGTATGCATAGTGTATTAGATCCTGTTACAATGGTGTGCTTTTTCCATTTAGTCCCAGTTAGGCTCACTTTGGCCTCCACTACAGTAAGTTCTTGAGTTCCTCCTGTCACTCCAGAAATAGTTACACATTCTGTCCCTTTATGATTCCATAGATGAACTGTGGATCTATATCTAAAAGGGCCTTATACTTTTGTGGTTCTCTTGTGCCCGGCCATCAAATACACACTGTCCAATAAACTTGGTGCCCCTGGATGGAGGCAGGGTACCTCTATTTTAGAACGCAGAAGCCATCAAGGAATGGGGGTTTTGGATCACAGGGGACTGAGACAAATCCTACGTACCCAGACCTTAGATAGGAATTAGGTTCCCATCCACTGAAAACTGGAGCAACATTTCTCTCAAAAGTAATTATGTGAATTTTGTTTTAACCCATGAACTTATGACTTGAGGGCAGCAGTATGTTGTCCACGCCATCTTCTCGTGTCCCTTCTATGGTCACACCAGAAAAACCACAAGATGCATCATTGTGTTTGTTGAATGTTTTTTACTGATTTCTTAGAAGGACATGTTTTCTCAGTGGTTGAGATGTGGATCTGTGAGAATTAGGATCCATTGTCCCTGAGACAAGTTATCATCAGTTTATTGAATGCTACTTTCTCCAGGGCTAAGACATAGATGTAAAGGTCAAGAGAGATTGTCTTCATACCGAAGGAATGTGTCTACTGCTTCACTCACTGTTGGATTACCAGCAGTTTTTCCTCAAATCATTGATGACAAGGTGTGAGAATATGCCAGTGGAGTATTTGGCACAAACTTCTGTAACAAAGCTTGGCAACACGGCACTTTCTCAGGATCTATATTTGAATGCCATGTAATATAGATCAACTCTTGCAAAGCCGGTTCTCTCAGGTACATAATACCTCTCTCAACAGTGTTCCATCTAATTGGGTGACACTAAATGTTACCTCTACAGAGATAACTGTTTCTTACAGCTAGCAAGGGGCTTACATCTTCAGAGGCTAAAGATATGTGCCTTTTTCCTAAGTTCCTTGTTAATTCCTCCATCTCCAGCTAGGGGTGCAATACATTTGGCTTCTTTACTGTCTGAGTCTATAGTATCAGCTTCTTTGTCCTAGCACCAGATCACCCAGGAAACAATTGGCTCACCCTGACAGTGGCTAAGGTCTTTTCTTAGCAGTCACAAGCCTTTCATTGATAAGGATCTAATAGTTATGTCCGGTTTTGATTGTCCTGAATTATTCTTCTACCGATGCTGCGATGGCACCAATTTCAAAGAACCTCTGTTGTGGAGGACTTAACCGTCATACAGAACTCAGTAATTGTAAAAGACTTGATGACTGTGAAGTACTTGGAAATGGTAAAGGATTTTGACACCTGTGATGTAGGATAGGACTCGAAGGTTGTGATCAAGTTAGCAATTGTGCAGGACGCTATGGTCATGATGGACACTGGCTGCTCTGAAGGACCATCTCCTTGGTCTTCTGCTGGAACTTGAGCAGTTTCTTCTGCACTGTCATCACCATCCTCATACTTGCTATCTGTCTGTTCATGTTGCTTCTCCTCCTTTCCTCAGGTTTGTATTTCCTCTTCTTCTTCTTCACAGGAGCAACTGTGTGTCAGTATGGAGTCATTAAGTGTATCCTGAGTAGGTATCCAAGTGCTTGGCTCAGGTGGATCTTCTAGTTCACATTAAGCAACTGATTCTCTGATATCCTTCAGCATAGCTATGCTGTTTGTGGCCACTGACACAGGTTTAGGTCAAGTAGCTGTCTGTGCAGCTGCTATGTTTGAGAAGGCTGATACTCTCTGTGTAGCTGCAGTAATAATTAAGTCTGGTGTTCCCTGTGTAGTTGAAGTACTCATTAAGGGTGGTGATATCTGCATAATTGTGGTTCTTACTTTCTGAGATATGGTAGCAGCTGTCTTAAATCTATGTTTCACAAAAACGATACACTCATTGGAAGCTGAGGCAATTGCGTAAATCCTACAGTGATACCTTACTAATCTAATGATGTAACCCACCTGAAACACAATAAAAATATTCATTAATAAATTCAGATGTGTTATTAATGAATAATGCTGCTTTGCTCAAAATCTAATAGAATTAGTTCAGCATAACATGAGGAAGTATGATTTCCCCAGTTTATCTCCTAAGGTTGGCAGCTGTACTGAATGTCAATGTTATCCCAGAAAAGGCCAAAAGTGTCTTTAAAAACAAGGCTTACTAAACAACTCCCAAATTTCTCAGGTAAGGGAATAGCTACACATATCATAAGGTGTACTACAATATGACCTCAAATCACAATTATCTTTATCATCTAGCTTTCAAAACTGATAAGTACCAGAATGATGCAAAGAGTAAGTAAGCCATAACATATCTCCCGTCTCACATGCCACATTGAGAAAACCATCTGTACACAAAATTTCACAAAGGGATCATCACTAAGACAGTATAGTATTAATGTTACCAAATAACTCAAGTTCAGGACACCGATGATATTTGTTGCTATTTCCTACAACCAACAATCAATAAGACACAAAATAATGATGTTGGACGACATGCAAATAGACACCATAAGTCCCATGATTCATTTGTTGGTCCTTAACACCTGCATCATTACCAAGTATGTTAATGATTTTAATCAACAGTCAGAAAAATTTTGTAAGAACAAAACATGATAATTTTCTCAAAAACCACATAAACTAGCTGTCCACTTTAATTTCCAATCCTTCACCTCTCCAGGAAAAAAACCCAAAACTAAGCCAAAAAAACCCACCAAAACCCACCAAAACCCACAGCTGTAACATTTTCTAATTGTACTTTTAAAATCTGCCCTTGCAAGCTTCAAACCAGCAACTTCAGCCTGGCAGTCTGCCCAGTGAACCTTGTCAGCAGAACTGGCTGGGGCCACATGGCTGAGCCCTTGCCTGCACTTTAAGAGCACCAACTCTTTTTTTTTTTTTTCTCCTGCTGTACTTTCTGCCATTTGAGCTACCCGGGCAAGTTAGGTTAGCAAACATTCTGAAGCAGTTAGGAGGGGTCCAATTTAGTTCAGTTAGGCCCAATCTATCTAGCCCCATGTTGGATGCCAAACAACTGTTACAATTTAGCCCCACCCGCCTAAATCTTGGCAGCTAAAACTGAGCTTCCAGAATCCATTCCTCCCCCCCACCCAGCCTGCAGGGAAAGGAGAAATGGGAAAGGGAAATGAGAGGAAAAAGACTTTCAGCTTGGAAACTTAAATTACAGTTTTAATTAAATTATGATTACGATTATAATAATAAAACCATAAAATCTATATAAATATATGAAATTGTGACCCCCTCACCCCTCAATGACTTCTCATCACCACAAATTCTACAGAGTAGACATGAGGGAATGGATCTACAGCTATGAAGGCTCTGGACTCAGGAACACACGGATAAGGAACAACCAGATAGATGACATCCTCACTGGATGTTGGCCTTCACAGAAGAGAGAGAGAGAGACCCTTGTCATCTCTCAATTTTATACCACATATGACATGTATGGGGTGAAATTCTCTGTGGTTGGTTCAGGATCATCTGCCCCATTTGCATCTCCTCACAGGTGCAGCCAGCTTCTGTCAGCTTGAGCATGACCTTGATTAAGTACAAGCACTGGCCTTTTTGCACACCAGTGCCCAGTGTTATCCCTTTGGAAGAAGAGCACTGTCTCAAAAACATGCAGTTAGCTTTCGGAGAGTAAAGTTTCTTACAACAACTGATTTAGTAACAAAGCTGTCTCTAACCTACCTCAAACTAGAACAATCTGTTACTGGGTTAGATAAAAAAGCACAACCTCTCACTGTAATCTAAGGCAGCTGAATGGTAACTCCTCTATCACTTTGTTAGGCGAGACTCCTACTACAGAAGGAAAGATTTTTTCCTGCTGTTGCTTACATTGTGCTTAGTTGGGGAATGCTGGGTTTAGAAGATAGGCTTAGGCTCTTTGCTTATTCACACAATTCTTCCTCTTCACAGCACAGTCCTTTACTAGCAGGTTTACCAGGTGCTTATGGCAAGGTAAGTGCTCAGAGGCTGAAAGTCCTGCTAGTAGACCTAGCTATTAAGCCAGGTTTTACATTTCTGTCTGAGGATGTCTGCACTAAGCAGCTGATACGGATGCAATGGAGGTGCTTACCTCACTCCTACTGTGTTGTTTGTCATGAATATGAAGTCTAGTGGAAGAAAAAAAATATTATTAACAGAAAAAATTATTAGTTAATTATTCACTTGCTTAGACTCCCCAGGTACTGGTTTAAGTTTATGTAGTATAAGTAGAAACTCTGAAAGAATGCTAGTGCAGGTTGACAAAGCAACAGAAGAAAAGGACAGGGGAAGTGAAGAGAATGAATACTATCTAGTGGTATCACCGATAGAGTGGTGGATTTGGTGGCTATTTGCCCGTGGCTGTCTGCCTTTTGAGGTCTTAGATCTTTTGATCTCATTCACAATTGTCACCATATTTCTGCAAGACCAGCCTTTGAACTGGCAACTGTTGGGGAATACCAGACTGGACCCTTAAGCTCTCAAATTGCTGTCATATGTTAATCTCTCATCATACCCCTTGCTTCCTGCCCATTGGAGAAGGTACACTTTCTTAAGGGATAGAGAAGTGGTGTGGGAGAGTGTTAGAGCCTCAGAAGAAAAGAATACACAGGCTTTGTCTTCAGTCAATTAAATAGTCAGTGCTAAGTGATGCATTCCAGTCAACATCCTGCCTTTCCTCCTTGACATGTGCTTTAGCATAAAGCCTTTCTCTTTTACAGGAGCATATAGGCTTAACCTAAAGCTTGCCAAGGTAATTGAAGACATCTAGTTTGGCTAGAAGGGAATAATTTTGAGACCAATCAGGTTCCTAGGCTATAGGCTCTTCCTCTGAACCACTCTAAGGAATCCTCACTTCTGCAGAAAGATGCAGTGATTTTAATGACAAGTTTTTCAAGTCTGACGGGAGGTGATGCAATTCTGGCCCTACATCATCAGCTTTAGATATTATTTTTCTCGCTCTCAGACATGAAGTTGCAGAACATGCAGATATATGCAGATTAGCTCTTATCTAATTGGTTAGAAACTAGGAAAACATAAAGCTACCACACAGTGTTGTTGGTTGTTAGATCTGTGGGATGGGGAAGGTTTCTGCCCTCTCTGACATTCTAACCACCTTACAGCACTGCAGCATGCCTCTAGGTTGGTAATAGCATATGTGCTGTAAAGTATTGTCCCAAACTGGTTTGTAGATCTCAGCCCTGAACTTTGGATGGAGACCAGGTTACTGGCAAGTGGTAGGAACTGTGAACGTGCCTGGTGTTCCTGAGTTTCTGAAACTTGCCCCATATGTTCTTGTTGTTTTTCTAAATAGAGAAAATTGTATTTTAAGCTCAGATTTAATTGTTATGTTGACTTGATAATACCTATTTTTTTCTATTTTTTTAAAGTTAATTTTAATTTGTGTATAGTGCTTTAGTTACCTGCAATCTCTGACTTACTAGAAGAACTCATTAAGTTTCTTTTTCCAAAGACATTTTTAATTTTTGTTAGGTATTCCAGTTTTTTTTTTTTTTAATAACCAGAAAAAACCATGATTTTCCAGTAATTTTGTATTGGTTTGGGAACACCACCCATCCCCATACCGCACAAATATTTCCAAAGAAGTAATTCTGGTTTAATTGAAAGGGTTAATTTTCGGCTTTTGAAAAATATTCCTTTCATTGGAAACAAAATACTATTTTACTCTAGAATTATTTTAATACTGTTTTAAAGACCTGACTCAGAAAGCTAAGATGAATTTTCACTATAGTAGGTAGTATATCTCTGCATACTCATTGTCTGTTTTTCTAGTTACACCTCCAGAAACAACTTTTTTCTTGTGTCACTTCTTTTAAGAGCTATGTGATACTCGAGCAATCTGAGCTGTTAATCTGGCAACTCTGAAGTCTGCGCAAATACACTTTCTGTCTTCTTTGTTCTTTATTTTCCATCATCAGTAAAGCCTGGCTGGAAGACACTGGCCCGGAACAGGAATTATGTTCTTTCATGTTAAAAGAGTAGAGAGAAGGGCATGTTCTTCTAGAAGTCAAAATTACCAATTTTTTTATAATGCTAAATAAGGATTTTGTTACAAGTTTAACCTGTAGCTGAGCTTGAACATATCTTTTAATTTATTCAAGGCTGACCCACAGTTCTTAGCCAAACCTTCAGAAGTTTTATTCCTTCAAAAGACCTTTAAGATTCAATAGTCATTCTTCCCATTAAAGCTGTTTTAAGTAACAAACTTAGTGCTACTGTTTAATTAGAAAATCCGTTTGGTGAAAAAAAATGTTCAAAGACACTGAAATGAAAGATTTTGCATTCACCTAAATGTGTACCTGTATATAATTTTCCTGTTGGCCTCAAGGCTTTTTGCACACAGCGAAAATCTTATTTCTCACTCCCCAGCATTCCTCTGCTGTTCCTTAATGGTGTGGACATCTGACTGTTGCTTTCCTTGCTTCATCTTTAGCCACTTCAAATGCCTGACATTTGCATCCAGCCTAACTGTATGCTTTTATCTGGCCATCTGTCAGACTTGTATATATGTCTACCCAACAGAAAATCATAATAGGAAAATTACGATCAAGTTTGTTTTGTCTTCAAGAAATCTATCATCCAATCCCTCTGTCACATCCCATAGAGTCTATCAATGGATGGCCTCCTTGTCACTGCTATTCTAGAAACAGGTCCTATGCAGAGTTAGCCTACACCTCCATCCCATTACAAAATCATTGCTTCTGCTAACAGGATTCATAGTGATTCTGAGGATCAGGTCTACATTCAATGATTGCTCCTTCAACAAGCTTCAAAAGGCAAAAAAGGTAGAGATACATCCAGGCACTGCCAGAGTGGGATATTGTCATCCAGGAGATGACTCAAACTCACAGGATAAAATCTTTATGAAAAACGAATGTGTCATGATAGCCACGAGATGATGCAGAGAAGAGACTGGAGTGCACTGAAAGAAATGGTCTATGGAAGGTGGGCAAAGTATAAAAGAAAAAAGTGACCTTCCTCATACTATCAGAATGTAGGAAAATAGGATTCCTGCTCTTCAAGGAGTTAGTCAGTAGGCCCCACTGGGATATTGACCTCAGGGACAAGGGAGCAGAACAGAGCTTCCAAATATTTACAGATGCTTTCCATAAAGCATAAGAGTGCTCAGTCCCCAGATCTAGGAAATCAGTCAGGGAAGGTAAGAGACCAGCACGGAAGACTCAAGACCTGCTGGTCAAACTGTAGAGCAAGAAAGAACTGCACAGGCAGTGCAAGCAGGGACAGGGAACCCTGGAAGAGCATAGGGACACTGCCTCATTGTATAGGGATAGGGTCAGGAAGGCCAAGGTGCAGTTGGAGCTGAACTTGGCAAGGGAGAAAAAAATGGACAAGAAAGGCTTCTATAAGCATGTCAACCAGAAAAGAAAATTTAAAGAAAGCATACCACCACTGATGAAAGAAAATGGTGACCTCATAGTTGAGAAGGCTGAGGTACTCAATTACCTTTTTGATTCAGTCTTCACTGACAACTGCTCTCCTCACCCCTCCTGGGTCAATGGACAACAAGGAGGAGATCAGAGGGGTAAAGTCCCTGCAATTTAAGGGAGGATCATGTTCATGACCACCCCAGGAAGCTGAACATATCTAAGTCTATAGGACCTGATGAGATGCATCCCAGAGTCCTGAGGGAATTGGCTTATACGGTGGCCAAACCACTCTCCATGACATTTGAAAAGTCATGGCAGTCCCTGGTAACTGGAAGAAGGGCCACATTGTGCCCTTGTGTAGAAAAAATATCCCTGGGAACTACTGACCTATCAGCTTCACCTCTGAACGTCGGAGTATAAAGGCACAGATCCTCTTAAAAGCAATGCTAAAGCACATGGAGGACAGGGAGTTGGTGAGAGGCAACCATCACAACTTCACCAAGGGCATTCAGAGAGTAGTGGTCAGTAGCTCAATGTCCAGGTGGAGACTTATGAAAAGTCGTGTCTCTCGGGGCTCTGTATTAGGACCAGTGCTGTGTAATATCTTCATCAATGATAGAGAACACCCCAGCAAGTTTTCAGATTACACCAAGCTGAGTGGTGCAATTGTCACAGGAGAAGGATGGGATATAATCCAGGTGAAAGGGCATGAGCTGGAGAAGTGGGCTGTGTGAACTTCATGAAATCCAACAAGGCCAAGTACTGGGTCCTACACTTGGGTCAGGGTAATCTACAGTTTCAATACAGGCTGGGAGATGATGTGATTGAGAGCAGCCCTGCAGAGAAGGACTCTCGAGTGCTCAGTGATGAGAAGCTCAAGGTGAGCTGGCGATGTGTGCTCACAGACCAGAAAGCCAAATATATCCTGGGCTGCATCAAACAAAGTGTGGTCAGCAGGTCGAGGGAGGTGATTCTGCCCTTCTGTTTCTCTCTTGTGAGACCTCATCTGTAGTACTATGTCCACTTCTGGAATCCTCAACATAAAAAGGATATGGAAATGTTGGAACAGGTCCAGCAGAGGGTGATGAGAATGATCAGAGGGCTGGAGGACCTGTGCCATGTGGACAGGCTGAGAGAATTGGGCTTGTTTAGCCTGGAGGAGAGAAGGCTATAAGGAGATCTTATAGTAATCTTCCAGTACCTAAAGGGTGCTACAAGAAAGCTGAGGTGAGACTGCTTACAGAGGCTTGTAGTGATAGGACTAGGGACAATGGAGAGGGGTAGATTTAGACTAGACATAAGGAGTAATTTCTTCATGATAAAAGTGATGAGGCAGTGAAACATGTTGCCCAGGGAACTTGTGGATTCAAGGCCATGTTGGATGGGGTCAGATTGTGGTGTTCAAGGCCAGGTTGGATGGGGTATTGGGGAACCTGATCTAGTGGGAGGTGTCCCTCCCCGTGGCAGGGGAGTTGGACCTAGATGATCTTTAAGGTCCCTTCAAACCCAAATAATTCTATGATTCTATGTATCAGATTTTCAGGAGAACACAGGCAAGAGAAATACACAGAATGTGGAGATTTGTTTGGAAATACATTTGCAGTATCTTTTCTGAAAATTAGTAATACAGTTTAATAGAAAATAGGGAATAAGAGAAAAGAATATTATTTTGAGAAAAATTCCCTTTTTCTTGGGAATAGGGAATGGGATATATTATGAAGGGAAAGGGACAGAGAAAGGGAAGAAATTTTTATGAAAATATCTTACCAGTCACAACAAAAATCTGGATAAACCTCTAAATAGTTTTATAGTAACCTGACACAAGTATCAAGCATTCTATGCAGACAATAGGTAAAAATTGTATTGTTGTTTGAAGATACAACTTAATGAGATGAAACATAAATTCAATCATGCATTTTCAACTGTCTGCTAAAATTGTTGATAATAAAGACAGTTGAGAAGTAAAAATACGAATTGAGGCATACTAACCTACAGCAACCTGTGAATTACTTCATCAAATATAGAATTTCCCTCTTATGTATCTTTACAAGCAAATGTTCAGACTAAAGAAGAAAAGAAGACTCTAGAAATGTTCTGAAGTTTGCAAGTTTTTAAGAGATATGTGAATTTTAGACATGTTGGCAACCATTCCTCTGATTGCATCCAGTATGTCATTTGTAAAACATTACATTAAAAAACTAAACGAACGAAGAACACTGTTTATATTCAAGAAAGTTTTTCCTATTTCTCAGAAGGAAAAGTCGAAGTTGCATGACTATCATGTTACTGGGAATGCAATGTTACTGAGAATTGTTGGAGAAAAAATATACACAAGGTTCCATCTTAATTCTTTATTTTATCTTTGGTTAACTTCAAGACATGCAAGAGTGGTAAGGATTATGAATGAAATGAAAATTCAATTAAGTCAGATTTTTTAGAAGGATATGTCTTTTTCTACATAAAGCAACTGTAGATAAGCAGCATAAATATTGGATTTATAGATGTTTCATTTTACTAGACCCAGGGAGAGCAAAGACCACTGCTCTTGTTTCATTTTGAAGATGGAAATATTCAGAGCTGCTTTTAGAAACAAGGATGAAAGCATCAATGTTCATTCCAGAGGCTTGCCTATATTACAAATGCTGCTTTCCCTTTGTCCATTGATATTCCTGTTACAGAACAAGCTCTGCAAGATATGACTTACTACAAAACTCACTAAAGTTAAAGTGTGCCTTTTCTTTGACCTTTTTTAGAATAAAATCCAGCAGACATTCTCTGTTTCCAGAATTTCTGGGTTGGCATATTTAAGAAGGTTATAATTTAAGTTAAAATTTTATAAGGAAAGTATTGTTAATTTTGTTTGTCTTTCATTTAACTTCATCTCTAACTCACTGGTTTGAGAGCCTCAGTGGATTTAAGTTGAGTCACCAAATATATACTTTTTTTGCCATTTATTTCTGACATGACATGCAATTAGACTACTTTGGGGGTTTTTTCAATTGAAAAGGAATCTTCACTTTAAAACAATGTTCCAAATGACAAATATAATAAAAGTACAGTGAGCGTGCTCTACCCTCCACCTCTCCTCTCCTAACCTGGAAGATTCTTCTGAAATATATTATATCTAAACATCAGATAAGTGTACCTTTTAAAACTTTGCAGGCACTGATGAGACTTAGCTAGGAACTTGATTGGGTGCAAACAGTGTGAATGCAAAGATGTTAATAAATAGCTTGGCTTTGCTGCAGAAAACCTAGTTTATTTCTTATTCAGAAGATCAATTTTATGTACATCTTAGAACAATAAAGACAAATATCAAAACTGTATGCTAAGTAAAACAATTATCTTTATACACATGGAAATACCACTGTGAGAATGTACGGAGTATGTACTGTCCTGTTTCTAAGACTGCAGAAGGCATGTGAAAGCAGGACATAAAATACATTGAAATAATTATCAACTAGGTTATTGGACAGATCTAAAAGGGAGATAGACTTACAAAATAGACTAGTAATTTATATCTAAATCTTTACCTGATTTCTTATGAACAGCAGAAAGCTAGCAATACTAAAGTTTCTCCCTCTTATTCGTATTGAATAGAAGCTCTTTGAAAATAGACTCTTTTCAAGAAAAAATATTGATATAAACTGTCTTTAGTACAGGATGGCATTTAGAGTGAACTTTTTAGAGGTCTCTATGGGATATTATGATTATTTTGTAAATTAAAAAAGAATAGTAATAATTGTTCTTGTTATAATTGAATACTTATGTGTTGTTATTAGCCAAGAAAGAAAACTGAGTTGAGTGTTTCTGTACTCCATTGTAACACAAAGAATAAAGATGGGTGATTATTCTATTTTTATGATAACTTTCAAATGCTAAATTTAATTTTTTGTGTTCTAAATCACAGAGGAAAATTTCCAGGTTTCTTTGTATGTGAATTTTGTTGGATTTTCTATTTACAAATCAGATTCAGTTCCATGATCTGGAAATGTTCTTGCTGATTGATGAACTAATGTATTTTGACAAAAAAACTCATGTTTTCACAGAACATTTCAGTATAATTTTTGACTCATTGATAGATTTTTGTACTGTTCAGGGGAAGTATGAAAAATTAATTGAGTTTCACTAGTGTTATCATTTAGAAGTTGTAACATTACAGACTTCTTTCAGGAACAGTTTTTTAGCTGTCTACAACACCACTACCACTATTGTTGCAGAGTAGACTCTAAAGACAAGTTACATTGCCCAATATTTCAATATTTCATCTACTGAGCCTATGAAATAAATTTAACACAGAACTTGTGTTAGTATGTGTGGTGGTAGGACTGTTGTGAGTTAAAAAATATTCTCCCTAGTACATTCACAGATACCACTGAAAAAAACCCTATTTCTTATCTGTTGCCCTAGCTCATTGTATTGGGTGTAGAGAGCCTTGCAGGTAATGTAATGTAATACAAATCAACAACTGATGTTTCCAAATTACATGATTTTAACTTTATCAGGGAATGGCATTTTGGGAAAATTTGAAGGAAACTAAGAAAAAATATGCAACTCAGTTTTACTTCCCTTCCTCACAAAGCCCTTTCTTGAGCTTCATCATATGTTATTTTTAATACCTAATTCTATCCGTCAACCTATCCATGTAATGCATATGCTTATGAACAAGCATACTGATAACTAGAAGAGGAATTGCTTTGGAATGAGCACCTACCATTCAGGTATCTGATTCCAACAACATGATACATGGCAATGAATAAACTAGATTTGGGTCAACACCAAATGCAATAAACCTCTGCTAACCGTGGCACACTATTGCTTTGAGGTGTAGAGGTGCTGCCATTCTGTCAGATGGTTAATTTTGCATTATGGCCAGCGATTACTATTGCATTTCACCTGTTGTTACCTATGCCACAAAAGAGAAGAATTCTGAGAAAATAATTTTTCTGGTGTAAAGAGATCTAAAATACTGAAAAGAAAGCATCATAAATAAGTTAAGAACAAAAATCGTCCTTTAATGGGACATATACACCCCTCAATCTTCATCTCGGTGCAGACAGGTGGTTAAAGATTGTGCAATGTTGTTGTTGTTGTCTTTCCTTAGGAGATGGTATGAAATATATTATTTGCTGGTAAAAGTAATATTTAACTATATCCATTCTTAACAATTAACTTGGCTGTGTTAATCTAAACTAGTTTAATTTCAAAATCTAACTGCAGATTCTACTCCCCATGTGTAGCAATTTACCTTAACAAGTTTTTGGCAGGAAATCTACTGAACTATTCACGGCAATAGGCAGCAAACATTATTATCCATGTTTTCTCCATAAAGATTGAGTGATTTCCAACCTTGTCAAAGTGATGTGGGTTTAAAAATGTCCATCAGGATGAATTTCATTCATCCCTAATATCTTCTGTCTTGCAGAAGTCAGTAGCAGATGCTAAGGAAAGAACACAGAGTAGAAAAGTCATGCGTGATATGTCCCAGAACAGCTTGACTATGAAATTGGAACTCAGGGACTCCCTAAACCAGAGATAGTTTATCTGTGTTCAATAGTCCTTAAAAGATGTTTCTCCTATTAATTTCATTATGCTCCTTTTGAACCTCTGCAGTATATTGTTGTTACTCATATACTCTTCAAAATCATAGAATTGAGACCTTTGAGATCATCAAGCCCGACTGTACTTGTCCACTACTAGAACCTATCCCTAAACACTTCAGCTACCCATAGATTAAATACCTCCAGGGATGGCAACTGAACCACATACCTGATCAGCCTGTCCCTGTACCTGATAATGCAACTTGAGGCCATTCCCTCTTGTCCTTTGACCAGTGATATAGTCTCCCTTCAGCCTTCTTTTCTGTAAGATAAACTACCCCAGTTCCCTGTTTCTCAGCTTAAGTGTCTTTAGTTTAAAGCAAGTTTTCTGATTTTGAGGCCGAGGCACATGGGATTAACTTGATTTCCTCTAGTGTCACATAAGAAGAAAATGGAGTCATTGAATGAATTTTATACACCTCCATCACATGCCATAAAGTCTCCATTATCTTTTTTTTTAAAAAAAAATTGAAACGTTCTAGAGTACAGATCTGAATCTTTTACAACAAGAAGTGCTGTTTCCAATGGTTCCCTGATCTCTTTCCATTTCCACTCCCTGGCTTTTTTCTTCAATACATGTGTATTAATACAGAATCTCTTCAGTTACAGTAGTAGTTCATGGAAGGTACCTTCTAAAAATATCAGCCTTATCTAGCCCTTCACATTCCTTCCCCTTCCAGTAAAGCACAGATGGGCCTCAGAGGAAGAGTTGTAAGCTGGTAGATACCCTTGTAACTTTTGGAAAACACAGGAGTAGGAAATGGAGAAGATTTTGAGAGTTCTGTAATCTGAAGTTGCATTCCCTCATGTGTTGCTTCCCATTGAGAGCAAACAGAAAAACAATGCTTCCTTCAGTAAGGAAAGAGACAGCAATCTCAAGTGAGAAGCTTAAGTTTCTGAGCCTTGCTTGCACTCAGGGCCAGCCACTCAGGTAACTCTGAACATTCAGAGAGGCTGTAAAGGGTCTTGGCAGAAGTGAGTGTTACATACCTATAAATCACAGAAGATATTTGGTTTGAAATGTGGCTTGGACTACCTCATTGCCGTGTTGAAGAGCTTTGTGCTTACAGGCGTTCATGACTACTTCTGTCTAAAATATCTATCTAACTACTCTGTTAGTGGGAATAAACATGCTTCACACTACATCCAGAAGTCATTTTTATTGAAAACTGCCTACACAGAAAGTTATAGCTTGTGGAAGGAATTACTGGGTAATACTTCGCAGGATGCATTATACAATAAGTGACCATAGTGATCGTTTCAGATATGAAAACTCATGTTGCCGTTATACCAGATCTCTGTTTTTTTCTTACTCAATGGATTTATTCTACTCAAGGTGATAAATTCATCTGCATAGCCATGATGCTGTTTCTCAAAAAGCAATGATATTTGTAAAGAATGGGTAGACAACTGTTGATTTGCCTTCATAAGTGCGTACATGACATTTGGGTTTTGTTTCTTTTTTTCCTCCTCTATGTCTTTCTAGGACTTTACATGTACATGAGGCAGAATTATATAGAAGGGGAGGTTAAATGCAGAGGTCCAGCTGGGATGACAAGAGGTAGATGCTACTTTTTCTTTTTCACATTAATTTTATATTTATACCTGTTTATATTTTGTAATCAACCTTTGTTATGTTTCGTACATATACTATGCACTTAATTATGCCTATTTGAGGGAATTGTTGTTATTTAGCCTAGAGGTGAGAAGAATGACCTTATTGGTCTCTACAACTACTTGAAAGGAGGTTGTGGAGAGGAGAAAGCTGGCCTCATCTCCCAAGTGACAGGGAACAGGACAAGAGGGAATGGCTTCAAGCTCTGCCAGGGGAGGTTCAGGCTGGACATCAGAAAAAAACTTTTCATGGAAAGTGTCATTGGGCACAGGAACAGGCTGCCCAGAGAGGCGATTGAGTTGCCATCCCTGGAGGTATTTAAGAGGCAGGTGGCTGAGGTGCTGAAGGACATGATTAAATGATTGATAGGAATGGTTCGACTCTATGATCCTGTGGGTCTTCTCCAACCTAGTGATTCTGTGATGGTGAAATTTCTTGTAAAGTTTATCCAAAGCACAGTGAGTCAAGGAATTCAAAGGAATTGGTAATGAAATTATTTGCAATGAAGTCACCATTCTGCCAGGCCAATTTCTAGTTAATGTATTTCACTAAGGTATAGAGGAATAAAAATATATCACATTTTAACAGTACAGTTTTGCTGCCATGGGGAAAAAGACTGTGTAAATGATGTTATAAATTCTCTAGGAGATGCTAATAACTCAGTAGTGCTTAATAAGTTGTTGAAAATTCCACATTCTTGTAATATTTGAAATCAGGTAACAATGAGCCATGAAAAATGCCAAAATGTAAAGTGTGATTTAATGGTTGCTAATGCTTAGCGTACTAAAGTGTTTTGCTTCGTGTCTTGTTCCATGTGCTCTTTGGTATCATAGCTGTATTAGACACAGAAAAAGTCTTCGTATGAAAGTGATAGCTTACCTCATTAACTCATGCACTCGTCCAAAATGAGGGTTAACAGACTGAAAAGCAACTTGCCAGAAAAGAAGCTTGGGATCCTAGTGGACAACAAGCTGACTATGAGCCAGCATTTTAATGCCTATCTGGCCAAAAAGTGCATCAACTGCAAGGCTGCATTAGAAGGAGCAGTTACAAGAAGGTCAAGGGAGGTGATCCTTTCCCTTTAACCTATAGAGAGACACCTGAAGTTCTGTGTCCAGTTCTGAGCTTCAGAGAACAAAGGAAAAGGATCTGTAAGGAATAAAAGAAGTAACCTCCCTGCTTCTTTACTTGATTAAAAATGATTGAGGAGTAAGGAAACCTTTCAGTTATTAAATTATTCCCTTTTTTCCTGCCTACTGGGGAAGAAAAAAATGTGCGGTGTATAAGAAAAAATACTAAATCTAACAGCCTCAGGATGTGAAGGAAAGTGGATGCAACCTGTAACTCTTGGAGCAATGCTGAACAACATTTTGGCAGGGACCACTGGAGGGATAAGGTTTGCCTTCCTGCAGTGCTGCTGGTCAGGGCATTCACAACATATTTCAGATTATTGGAATTAAGAAGCCTGTAACACTCACTGAGTTTTTGGCTGAAAATGCACTCAAGATGAAAAAAAAGGGAAAAAATAATATTTTTAGTTCACATAAAGCAGTATGATTACAAACCTCAGACTTGACCTTATACAAAGAGATTGAAAAGTCCTCCAGTTAGGCCCCATTGATGCCAAGCTGCAGTTCTTACTAACTACTCTTCTGCCTTTTCTTCTCACTGGTTTTTCTTTTAGAAGTAAATAACAAGCTCTACAAAAGTCTCCTAGAGCAGTAGCTCACTCTAAATGAAAGGCAGCTTAAGTTAGGCTTGGAAACAATTAGATTGCAGCTGAGTTTCATCCTTAGCTCTTGTCTGCTCTTCTTCACATCCCATAGTAGACACTTTAAACAGGTGAAGAGATACAGATGATTGTTGCTATCAGCATATTTTTATTTGTTTATTTTAAAATATATCTCGTGATCATGCAAAGGTTTTTAAAGGATAAGACCAACTCAGAACATCTGAAGCTTTCTATGCTACTATAAATGCTTCCTTATTATTAGGAGTTTTCTCTCTTTAAACTAGTAATTACACACAACAGTGAGGTGATCTGAAGCCTTGATTAGGTGGGTGCATTACAATCCCCAAAGTTCTGAAACTTCTTCCCCTCCTAATCGGTGAGCAGAAATATGATTTCTTTGATACAATTTCAGAGACTTCAGACACCTGTTTTAATGTGTTTTGAGAAACACTCATATTTCTTCCAGCTAAAGGATAGTTTACGTCAGTAGGAGACAGAAAATTGTGGTTTCTAATGCTATGTGAGATTGTTGTCCACCATGAGCATCCATGCAAAAATTACAACAGCTTTTAAAAGACTTAAAATATTTATCATAGCTCTCATAAAACTAAATGTTCTTGTGAAAGTTCAAGACTGGTATGCTACAGCCTACTACGAGTTTTTACTAAGTTAGTTACTTAGGGTTTAGGGGTTTTTTCCCCCATTATGGAAATAAGCTTGAAAATGATCGTGAGCAATTTAGAAAATTGATAAGCCAAATGCTACATTTTGCATGTAATGGGAGTGTAAACTCATGATTTTTCAATGACAACAACTAAACTTTTAGTAAAGGTGAAATTCTTGGGGGGGGGGAAGGGCATGTCCATTTCTAGAAGGTATTGCATAAAATCTGATTCATAAGATTATTTTCATTCTCAGTTTCTATTTCCTTTGTTATGGAGACACTGATTTGTTGTCATGTACAAAAAATAGCTCTACTTGCAGAAAAGTAAAACAAAGAAAGATTTCTTCTTGGAAACAAAATTGATGATGGATGAAAACCTCAAATTTCTTAGTTGTAATGGATGTATTTGTCAGGAGAATGAATTTAAAAAATGCTTGAAAAAGAGTATTATCTGAGTTCCAATGTATACAAATATGTTCTAGGCAATCTGTCTGTGAGAGTCTCTGTAATGACTAATATTTGTTCTGTATAGCAGGGGTGGAGGACATTCATCTTTCTTCCCATTCTCTGTTTTCATTGGACCTATCCCCTCTCCTGGCACTTGCTAGAGCTCTTGGATGCAGCTTCCACCGCTGGCAGCTCTTTCTTTGAACCGACTAAACACTTCCTGAGGTTAATTACCATCCTCTGAGCACTGTTCCTGGGAACTCAGGTAGCAGTAAGCTGTGCTTTTTGATGTAATGAAAATGACGGATGCAAAAAAAAAAATCTTGTAACAGAAACAGCAGCTTTTAAGAGGGCCCAATGGACATCTGACTGAAAGAAATGTATATATCAAGATGTATATGTGCATGTAAGCATATTTGTATTCACAATACAAATGACAACATTTGGTACTGTTTTGCCTCATATGTACTCTTTCGTGTCACCTAGTGGTTCCATGTATATTACCAACAGTGCATTATATTTTGCAGTAGGATTTCAAGGTCACCTTGAGTCCAGTCGAGAGTGTGTCCTGCCTGATCACAGCATACATTTGGACTTTTTCTTCCCTTTGTCGTTGTGGCTCTCTTGGCTGACCTCTGCCTCCTCACAGGGAACAGTACATTGTCCTCTGGCCTCTGTTGCCCATGCAGATTGATTTAGACTTACTTCAGGTTTCAGTTATTCCAGATTCCTGCTGCTCTTTGAAAGTGGCAGAAATTAAAGACTCCAGTAACAGCTCTTCTACCTACTAGTTTCCAGCAATAAATGTCACAGTGCTCTCCTCTCATCAATCTTACTTCTCAAAACATCCTTCCTCAAAGGCAGAAAATGACATCTGAGTTCTTGTGGTCTGCTTTCCTTCTCAGTCGCCCTGGCCCCAGAACAGCTGCAGCTTACATACCAGGCATCAATTCAGCAAGAGACTGGTCTGAGTCTCGCTGCATTTTGGAAGTATCTCCCTGTAATGAGTATGCTCTGTGCTGGAACAGGCATATGTGAGTTGCAGGGCCATGGCTCTGCATCCTTCCTGATAAATAAGAGAGGAACTGGAGAGGAAAGTATTTGCCCCAACCTCCTCTTTTTCTGTGACCACAGTCTTACTCTCCCTGTGTTTCCAGTTTAAAATAAAGTCTCAAGGAAGAAATTTGCAATACCCTAATTTCCTGTGTGACTGTTACAGATTAGTATGGAGATGTTTTAAGACATGAGATACCAAAGTGAACAGTTGGCTATGGTAGCATCTTTGAGTTTCTGCTTTTTGAATAAATATTAATCTGACACGAAACATGGAAAAGTAACATTCCTGTCACATTCTTTTTTGAAAATTTAAAAGTAAATTTAATTTGATAATATGGGTGATTATCAGAGGGTGTTTTTAATGAAAGTTTCCAGAAAAGAAAGGGAAAATCTACTTTTCTCATCAGAATGAATGTATCAAGTGTGACATTTTTGGCTTTCCTTCACAGTTCAGTGAGATACCATTCAAGCATTACAAAGACAGAGACAAAGAGCATAGGAGACATTCACTTCCTGCGTGTCTTCTGTAAACACCTCTAACCAGCTTCCCAGATTCACACACAGAAAACTGTGGCTGCAGCATGCTGTGATGTTGTCATTTGCCTGTCCCCCTTGCCTTCCATGTAGGTACTAACTTTCTGCAAAGGCTTACAGTTCTCATCCAATCCAGAATTGTTGAAATGTGCAGTACAAATTGTCATGACCTACCACAAGGGATTCAGGCAGTTTGAAGATTTGCTACCAATGAGAGAGAGAAAATGAACCAGAAGAAAATACTTACTAAATTAAAGATGAGCTTTGTATTTAGTACTGGGGGTATCTCATTGAACTTTTTAGAAAGGATTAAACTTTTAGTCATAAATAGGATACCTTTGCAATTGTTGGATTGACAGTCCTCCTTCAAAGTGGCCTCTTACAAAGACATATTTGTGCACTCTGTTGTGTACTTATCCTCGTGGAGGAGAGGAGTGTATAAACTTTCCTATACAGACATTTTGGTGTCAGTCTAGCTCAGATGAGGCTGTATCTCTGTCATAATATTTATGTCATGAAGTCAGTAGGTAAAATATAGTCAACACCTTCTACGTCTATGTTATTAGAACAAAATATGTGAAAATGCAAGTTCTTATGGGAAAAATAACACTTTCAAAGCACTCTGCTAAATTTAAGCTCTTTTATTTTCTTTCCTAAATCTGAAGTTATTAAAATAATGATACTACAATTACAAGCACAATTATCAAACTAAGATGTTTTTCATAGGCAAAATTACACAATTTAAAGGATTAAGTTGGAAAAAAAAATGTGCAATCATGGGGCAGCCATGCTCAAGTTTGTGACATCAAACAAAATAGGTCTCTGTCAAAATACATAAAGAAAAATTAATAATTTTGGAGCTGGAAGATATAGAGAACAAAGACAATGTCCTTTCCAGACTTGAAGTACTATGTAATACCATAGTGTCCAACAGCAGAATCTGTCCCTAAAGTGTCTGGGAGAGGGCTGTGATGTGAGCTTGTATGAGAAAAACTATCTTGCCGAGTCAGGTCCACAACATAAGATTTCCAGAAACCTGTTCTTAGCAGAAGCTGATGATTTCTTACTCAGGAGAAGGTGAAATTCCCCCTGTCCTTCTTGTCCCTGAAATCTTCATCAGCTAGTAAAGAAAAGCTTTTCTTGCCCAGGTGAAAGGTGGCATAAGCTTCACAACAGGAGTGAATATTAGCCTACTGAGAGGCATTTTTCAAACCTCTGGTCATTTTTTTTTCTTGTAAAATTCTTTTGTCCTCTTTTTTTTTTTTTTTTTGCTGCAGTGAAATTTGCAGTCAATGAGCTGCTTGTGGATAGTGCTGACAATTTTCCTTTTATATTTTAAGTAACGTTTAATTTTATTTTTCCATTTTTGTTTTCCTTTTTAGTTTACATTTTGTTCCTTTTCTTCCTAATTTCCTATTTAAAGCCCTTCTGAAGGTCTATTTCACATATAATTCAGGCATACATATTACAGAGACAAATTTCATCTCATAAACACTCTATTCATGTGGTAAAATACTTGGTATTACAATTAGTTAGACCTGCTTTTGGTGAAGAAGATAGCCAATGCCACAAAGTGGCCCCAGAGAAAAGAAGAGCTCAATCATATAATTAAAGTTTTCTACTAATAGTAGAACACATTCTGGGGGTATATATTTTCTAACTTTGTCTCTGCTAACTTGAATCTGAATGGACTCTGAATTGAATAAAACAAGATGACTTCTAATGAAAGTGCCAGCATCTTCTCCTTGGTTATGTGGTAAAATGCTCGTTGTCTTAGCTTGCCTATCCATTCAATAGAAATACCCAAAACTATGAAGATCAAGAATAACTCTGACTTCTACATTTCTATTGTGCTTAATTTTATAGCTTTGCACTGTGACATGTAGAAAACATTTGTCCTCAGAGTATGCTAAGGGCAATTCTATTATCAATGTGGCATCAGATGAAATACCCAGAGAACAAGTATTGGTTTTTAATACAGTTCCTCGCTAGTCTCAGTGGAGCTGCTTAAGCAACCATGATTTAAGATGGCAGCCCAAACCTTGCAGAGAAACATGTGCCTCTAAGAAACTGAAGGATTCAGAAGGAATAGGAAAAGAATTTCTAACTCCTTGGAGCTCAGTTACCATGACAGTATTTCAGTTCCTCTTCTATGAGACCTCACCTAGATTACTGTGCCCAGCTCTGGAATCCTCAACATAAAAAGAATGTGGAGCTCTTGTAATGGGTCCAGAGGAGGGCTACAAAGGTGATCAGAGGGCTGGAGCACCTCCCATTAGAGGACAGGCTGGGAGAGTTTAGGTTGTTCAGCCTGGAGAAGAGAAGGTGCCAAGGAGATCTTATACTGACCTTTCAGTACTTGAAGGGGTCTGCAAGAAAGATGAGGAGGGACTGTTAACAAAGGTTTATGGTGATAGGACTAGGGGCAATGGATATGACCTGGAGAAGGACAGATTTAGACTAGATATAAGGAAGAATTTATTCATCATGAGAATGGTGAGGTGCTGGTACAGGTTGCCCAGGGAAGCAGTGTTTGCCCTATTCCTGGAGGTGTCCAAGGCCAGGTTGGAGGTGGCCTTGAGGAGCCTGATCTAATGGGAGGTGTCTCTGTCCATTTTGAGGGGATTGGAACTGGATAAACTTTAATGCCCTTTCCAACCCCAGCTATTCTTTGACTCTATGATTCCTCTGTCCAAAGTGCGGAATCCAGCACTGAGACCTGTTAAATTTCATCCCAGTAATCACAGCACAATACCCTAGTTTCTCTGCAAAGCATCTTGTCCTTCGAGAGAGTCAACAGCACCTCCCAGGTGAGCATCATCAGCAAACCTGCTAATGGTACCTTTATCCCCTGCATCCAGAACATCGATAAATGTATTGAATAGAACTGTCATCAGAACATCTCTAGGAGCTGGTCACCAGCCAGATGTAGACCCATTCGGTTCAAGGTCTGCCCTGCAGCCAGTTCTTCACCTTGGGCATCGTGAAAATGCTCATCCCACAGTCTGATTAATTGTCCAGATGAATGCTGTGAGGGACAATGTCAAAAACCCTACTAAAAACCAGAAAAATGATACCCACTACCATCCCTTCATCCACTAGGAAGGTGACCCTGTCAGACATGTTTATCAAATTATTAAACAGGATTTCCCATTTGTGAAACCATATTGACTGTGGCTGATTATATGTTATTCTTTAAATGCCTTTCAACAGAAAACAGTACTATCTTCTTCCAAGAGCTTAGACTAAGAGATCCGTAGTTTTTTGGGTCTTCCTTCATGCCCTTCTTGTAAATGGGAGTACTACTGGCCAGCTTCTAGCCAGTGGAGACCTCCCCAGAGTCCCAAGATCTTTGATAGATGATGGAGAGGGATCCTGTCATTGTATCTGCTAGCTTCTTCAGTACTCTGGGATGAATTCCATCAGGCTCCATGGACTTGTGAGTATTCAGCTGATAAACTGGCTCCATATAATATCAGAGTTGATGACTTAAAAATCCCTGTTACCATACTCTTAGTCCTCTGGCTCAGAGTACCAAGGTATATCATTATTATTAAAGACTGAATCAAATATACATTAAAAACTTCTTTTTTTTTCTTTTTCCTGGTAAGTCAGACAACCATTTTCAACAATTATTAGCCCAATGTTTTATTTAGACCTTCTCTTGTTTCTTAAGAAAACCCCTCTTGTTATCCCAAGCAACACTGTCCATTTTCAACTCTAATTCAACACTGGCTTTTCATGCCTTCACATATAGTAATCATAGATTCTGTAGTCATTCTTTGAAGGCTGACCTCACTTACAGAGATCATACAGTTTCTTTTTCCTCTTGAGCTCCAAAAGGAGTACTGTTGTTCAACAAAGATGGTCTTCAACTACTCAGACTTGACTTAAAGCACAGTGGAATTGCCTGTTCCTATGCTTGTAAAAGTGGTTTTCACCTAAGCCCTCAAAAGCTCAAACCAAAACACCAGGGGACACTGATAAACAGCTCCCTAAATACCCTAAGGTTTGCACTCCTAAAGTCCAGGGTAGTATTCTGCTATCTTTTTTTCTTACTACACCGAAAATTTTAAACTCAGCCATTTCATGATCACTGTGGCCAAGGCAGCCACCTGCCATTGCATCCCTATGTGTCCTTCTCTATTCACAAACGGAAAATCAAGGAGGGCAGTTTTTCTAGTTGACTAACTGCGTATCTATGGCAAGAAACTATCCCCTATAAATGTCAGGTATTTCCAAGACCTGCTTGTCACAGCTGTATGATATTCTGACTTGATGCCTTGGAAGCTGAAATCTCCCATAATGCCAAGGGCTGCCATTCTAGAAATTTCTCCAAATTGCCTATAGAATAATTCATTAGTATTTACGTCATGACTGGGTGACTCCTGTGCAGCGTCATGACTTGATGCTGCTCTCTTCATCACCCTAGGGTTGTAACATTGAAAGTCAGGAGCTTCAAGATCACTAAGAAGCAGCACAAAATCTTGCTCCTGAGGAGGGAAAACTGCAAGCACCAGCATGTGCAGTCAGGTGTCAGGCAGCAAGGCAAATAGAGAAAGGTGACCATGCTGCTTCCCTCCAGCACAGGCTTTCTTCCCTCTCTTCAAGATTCAGCCTTGGTTATTCTGCCTGAATGTTGAATACTAGTGGTCACCACGAATGTTAATGGGACCAGATGATATAGTCATGTATTTCTTACTGTAAAGCTTATGAAATATCACTTTGAAATATTACACTGAGCTGAACCTAGCAGTCAGTCATGCTAACCATGACGTAGCAGTGGAGACAGACTGAAAATACTTTGTGTGATAATATATACAGGAAATGCAATGCTGAAGGACATACTTGTGAGATGTTCGGTTAGCATTCACTTATTTTGGCTTCTCTTTGCTGAAAAAGCTGTACATTTCAGCAATGGGCTTGAAAGTGAGCCCTTTTTGCACCCAGGTGGCTGCCACCCACTCTGTGCATTACCTTCATAATCCTTTGCTTTATACTGTCATTTACACAGTGTGAGGGGGAGTCGTAGATGCTGTCATTCACAGTCTTTACAATAGGAATGCAAGAATACTGTGAGTTGGGAAAAACACAAAGCTCACTAACAAATGATGACATTTATTTGAAAAGATAAAATAAATAAACAGAAAACCCTTTTATTTTCACCATCTATTTAGCAACTTTTTAAAAATAAAGCTGATAATCTCAGTTTTCAAGGATAGGGTGTTTTCCAACCAAACTGGATATCTAGACTCACAGATTCTAAAGTCAAAGATTTTTTAAGGTTCTGTTCACAGTCATCTTGAAGCAACTTAAGCAGTACCAGGACATTCTAAAGATTTTGCTGCAAGCTTGACATAATTTCTTAAGTATGGCAGAAGGCAGAAGAGGTGTTTCAGGCAAGTAGTCTTAGACAAAGAGCTATTCAGTTTCCACAATGCAAATACCAGGTAACTTTTCTTGTTACTTTTTAACCTAGGTTTTTTCATTGTGAAGTCATTTACAAGGAACATATTGTGGATTTTAATATGTGGAGGGGTTTTCCTCTTTCTGTGTTTCTTTTTTTCTTTATTTTTCCCCGTATTCTGTGTCTGGTTTACCTTTTTCTTACAGTATTTTCAGATGTGACTGTATCCTGGGAAGATAAGGAGGCTTTCCAAAAGGCATTTCCATGTCTTAATCCTTCTGAGTACAAATTAATTATTTATCTGTTTAGGAGAAGTCAGGTTTGTAAAAGAGTGTTTACTCAGGAGACAGACCCCATGACAGTTGTTCAGTGATGGGATTCAGAGGGATGATACAGAGGAATATAAAATGTGAAAAGGAATTTTGATGTCTGTTACCAAACAAAACAAAACAAAAAAAAAGAAGTAAATTGAAATACAACAGGCATGCACATTTTCTAACAAGCTTCCTATATGACTTGACTTTTTAGGGAATCTTGGTTTTACTAGAAATCATAATTTGATGGAAAATAAAACACAAGGGCAGGTGTCTATAAATAAGTACCCACAAAACAAGTCAAATATCATTTCACAATACCTCCAGCTGAGGAAATCAGGAAACTGTACTGACAAGAGTATTATGAACTCTTTGCAAGGAAGACTTGCCACTGCACTTGAAAGTTTAAAAGAAAACATGAGGCAGAAGGACTTGCATTTGGCTTTGCATGTCCCATAAAGGACAAATTTAGGTTATGCTAAGTGGATGGCCGGGTGAAGGTAACAGAATAATTGGCCCTGAGCAATGCCTGCCACAGGAGCACTCATTCTGTGCTGTGGATGAGAGCAGTCCCCTAAAAAGGCCATTTTGCTCTGAATATTTAAAGTCTTTGCAAGGCATCCTTTCCTCCAAAACCTTGTGTCTACATGGTATTTACACTTCCAGAAGCCATTTATTCAGGAACATGCCTCCTTCCATTACTATGCAAAATCAGGATCTTCCTACCTTCTTCTTCAGGCATCTCAGTGGAAGCCACAGATCCTTTATTTCTTGAAGACATTGATGTGATCCTAGCATTTCTAAACCAGCAAATTGTAAAAGTAAAAGGTAAACCACCACATTGTCTCATAGGGGTTGGTATATCCTTCTTGTCTTCTGTCAAACATTTATCAAAATCAAACCTTTGTAAATGTGGTAAAAATGGGGCTTAAACAGCAACAGCTTTGCTGGAAAATGATGCTGACATCTATTGTAATGTTGCTGTAGCACGCAGAAGGCCCCATCATGCTTTAGGTTCTGTCATTCCAGAACCGTATGAAATACATAAGCAGTTCCTACTCCAAACAGTTGGTTATGGAAATAAAAATTGTTAAGTAACAACCCTAAATAAGGAAGCATCCAGAAGAAGAGGGTCTTTTAAAATTGGTAAAAAATATTGAGGTGGAATATACACTAAAAATACAGAAAAAAAGAGGGGAAATAAATGCCTCAAAAAATAAGTAATTTCTCATTTTAGGAATTCATGACCATATATTTTAATTTCATTAGTTAAATATCTTTTCATCCTGTAGTTAACAAAACACATGAAACCTGTATTTTAATACTTTTTACTGTACACATTGCCACTGCCAGGCATTCCAGTTGCTGTTTCAACTGGACAAAACCTCTTTCAAAGGCAGTAGCTCAGGCAAACTTTGTTTATATTACCCTCCATGGTTTGCATAATAAAAGTACCAATGTCAATATTTTAGTTTTAATATTAGAGTCATTTATCAAATGTTCCTCTTACATGATATTTATTATGGATGTTCTTGGAATAAAACTAGTAGACTTGATAGAAAATGGAAAAGATTGTTGCCTTTTCCTACTACAGTGTTACCAGAGGTGCAGACAGGAGCCTCTTTAAAGATGCACCTGCCTTATTGCTCACATAGATGCAGAAAGGACTCACAGTATGGCATATTCTGGGTATACTTGGAATATTTTAGGGCATGGAGATTAATCCATCTTATAGGAAAGTGGGATTGGCCCAGACAGTTACATCACTCACTATAGTTACTGGCAGGTGCTTAAGGAAACTTTTGACACTTTTTAAGCTGCTGTATAAATTCTTCTAAAATATGTTTATGACATTTACAGAGAACCAAACAATTAGTTTGTCCTACCTTCACTTATATCAACAACTGAAATGGGAGATGGTGGACAGTCATTGGAGTCTTCATCAAGTCTCATGCAAAATACAAGGATTATGCTTCTAAAATACTTTATCACACAGAGTGGTAGATAGACCAACTGGAGCCTTTTTCCTTAGAATTTCTTCTGATCAATTGATGGGAGAGTCTGGCCATGTCGGACAGAGATATCAGTCTAATCCACCTCAGGTTTCCTGTGTTGGCAGTCCAGCTGACCCAAACACATTAAAAAAAACCCATCTACCCTCTCCTTAACTTGACATGTGTGTGCAGGCTTCTTCACATGAGTTCAAGTACCCAAATGCTATACAACAACTATCCAGAACTGAGGTGAAGAGAAGCACCTTTCTAAGAGAAATGTCCTTTCTTTTTTGCTTCTGAAACTAAGTGTGCATGTGGGTCTAATCTCTTCGCCCTCTTGCATGCCAAGCTGAATTCCTGTTAGTTTATTTGTACCGAACAGTGGTCTGTTCTCTCCCTTGCATCTCCCCTGGCACCACACAGCTGACTGACAGAAACACAAAGCCCTAAAGGGGAGAGGTGCTTCCATAGCTATGACAAACAAGTGAGGTAAAAATCTGCTTGCAGCAGGAAATTCTTTTAGGTCAGTTCAGGCTTTGCAGTAACTATTGCAGCAATGGGGAAAACATCCTGAGTTATAGAGAGCACAACACTGTAACCATCATGGCTGTATGCACTGCATTATCTCATTTTAATAGCAAGACAGATCACATTCACTGAAGAAATTACCCTTTTGAGTTCTTCTTTCTGAAATCAGGCCTCAACAGTTCCATGTAACATAGAAGAGATGGTACCTACCATCCTTTTTTTTAAAGTGGAGGAGAAACTGATTCTTCAAGACAGAATTATGGACTGAATTTTTCAATGCTATAACTCAGGCAGTAGATTCTCTCTTTTTTACCTTTTCTTCCCAACTTGTCTCTCATCCACCACTTTCTAACATACTGTTTCCAGAATCCTTGAACTGCTCAGAATGAAGTTAACAGCATCTAGTAAAGCTGGTGTGAGTGATAATCATCATTGTCATTACAATAATAGCTAAAACCTCTTTATAGAGACAAACTAGATGTAATTTTAGCTTTAAACATACATTCACACTATGTTCCAGGAAACAAAAGGTGCCTCCAACAGCCTGGGGCAAGAACTTCAAATAGCAGCAGTAGTGCAAGACCTGACCGCACAGTTGGCTACAGTCAGGTATTGTGTAAGACATAATTAAGGTACAATACATCTCAGGCTTCTACAAAACTATCTGGATGAATGGCTGTTTCCAAATGTGCAGTTCAATCTGAAATTCAGCATACCTTCTGGATCTTTCTGAAATTCAGACTAGGAACAAAAATTTTAGCAACTTGAAAATATTTAAGAAATAAAATAAAGATCGTCTAACAAGACAAAATCAGCCTCTTCACTCCTGATAAAATGTGCTAAGGGTTGATAAAGACTTCAGTATTATCACAATAAAGCCAAAATGTTCAGAGATATCATCTGGTCCTCACTTTCAGAGAAAAGACAGATTTCTCTACCACTTGTAATCAAATATAAAATCTGAGCAAACTGAGTGATGTTTTGAACACGCTTGGAAAAATGTGGGGAAAAATAGTGATTTGGGGAACCCATTGTTCTCCCAGTGTAGCTGTGAATTATTTGGTGATTTTTTTTTTATCATCTGCTATATGCACTGAGCTTATAATTTCAATTGAAGACAGAGATCTGCAAGACAGCAAGATGACTGTGTCATTGCAGCCACTGAAGCAGCTTTTGGTTAGACATTGCTAAGCATGGCTTTGTTTTATTTCTACTTTTACCTCTTCTGTATTAATTATTTTTGTCTCAAAGGCATTAGGCCATCAGAAATTATCTTTGAAAAAATTTAGGCATTGACTGAGATAGCTTCAGCCAAAGCCAAGTCACACTCATGGGTGATGAGCTGACATCTTGGGTGCTTGGCAGTCATTCATAAAAAGTTGTCCCCTGTGCTCTCTCAGCACCTGCCCTTGCTATTGAGAAGAAGCAGGAGCAGACTTCTGTCCTTAAAGATCACGAAGTGCTTTCCTGACAAACTCCTGAACCTGATTCTCACTGGAACAGTACTTATCATTCTTTGTTCTCTCTCTGGAATTATCACTTATTGCCTGCCTTTTTGCATTGTAAATGAGCAAGGATGCTTTTTTTTTTTACAATGAATGACCAGCAGACCCACTGAATAATGCATAAACAATGACTACCATTACAGAAACTTTAGTCTACTTTTCTACCATAACTGATTAAAATGGATAAAGGTTCTTATTCACTAATCTTTCTCTTTATCTGAAATAAATCCATTATACAAAATGAGTAGTATCTCAACAAGTCTCACGCAATATAACAAGCATGACATTTACATAAACTTTTTGACTTAAATACGTTTATTTGATTGAAACTGGTACAATCAACATCATTTCTCAAACAGTCATGTCTAGATCTATGTTTAGTTAATATTCAAAGCAACAGATATAAGAAAATATACATAGGAATGAGATTCAAAACAGGCTTCAGAAAAACATATATGCTGTTCTTATATTCATCATTCTTTTCCTTAAATGAACAATCAACCTTCTTTCCTTTGACCAGTTTAATGTGTGCAGTTAAGATCTACAAGAGACAAGAAGCCATTACACTTTGATGCCAAAAATATTGAGAACTGTTCTCTTTACTGGGCTTGAAATAGCTATACCTTCAGACACAGAATTATTATCTCTCCGTGAAAAACAAAACATAATAAAACAAGCAAAAAAAAACCCAAAACCAATCCTCTTTTCTTTGTTGGACTTCCTAAATAAAGTTTATTTCCTGATGAATTCTGCCACAATTATTCATTCAAATATCTCACTGACTGAATGGTGATTTTGGTTTTCTTCCAGCTATTTTCTTGGGAGAGTATCAACTTAGCAGCGAAATTAGTGTTGAAATGTCTACTACCTGAACAAAACTTGTGCAACTGAATTCCTCTTCTTGCTATCAAACTTTCTGCTTCGTGTAAGAAAAAACAGGTTTTCCTGGCTTGAGTTGACAAATCTTCTTTGTAACGTTTACTTTTGTTCATGTAATCAATACTTAAAGGCATTATTTTTTCCTTCCAGTGTCTTTGAGGAAGATTAATTTATGGGGGTGATGCTTCTAGGAAAACACATCACGTACACAAAGGTTAATTCTAATTAAAAGTAACCCCTTTCCTTTCCTTCTTTTGTTCACAGTGATAATTCCGGATTACTTCTGGATAAAAATCTTGAATCTGCATTATCTAACAGAAAAGAAAACCACCTTTAAATTGTTCACAAGGAAGAATTATTCTTTCCTGTCAATACTAACAGCAATCACACTGCTGCCTTCATTGTTGTGTTTAGAAATTGTTGCAAAGTTCTCTAGTATGTCAAAGATGCATATTTCAGTTGCAATTCTTACACTGCCTAGGGAAAATCTGTTTATCAGCTATCTGAAAAAAAGCCCAAAATAATAGAAATGAAAATATGTGCAGCAACATGCACAACAAAGGGATTAAAAGTATATATATAATTCACAGATCCATTTGCTATTGCAAATGTATCTACATGCCTATTTTATTACCAAGTACTAGCCATATGATGCAATCAGTATACAAGACCCAAACTCTCAAACATTATGTGAAATCAAGTTTTGTTTAACTCATTAAACAAGAAAGGTGAAAAGTATTAATAGCTATTAACAACAAGTTAACAGTAACAGCTTTAAGAGCAATGCATCTAATCATTATTGCAAGAGAATAAGTATAGTAATTAAGAAAGATAAATCACCAATTGTCTTGTTACCATTATCTATATCTACTTACTGGAGAGCTCCTATTGTAGCAAGGATTTGGAGAGCCTTTCCACGGCAACTGGGAGGCCCCGTGCAGTGTGTTCACTCATAAGCAAGGCCTCCAAAGTCAGTCCAAGAGGGTACAACTTTGACATTGCTAAATAAACAATATACATTATTCTTAAAAAATGGAATCTCTGGCCCCAGCCACCTCATTGCACCCCCTCTTGGAACTTGGCCAGAGGGCAGGAAGGGAGGTAAAGGAAACACCTAGATATCTCTTACCTTTGAACTAAGGGAGCTGTTGAGGCACCGCATTCCTTTTATCCATTCCTTCAGCTAGAGTGTTAATGGCCCAGGGAGTGTTGCTGTTTTTCACCTTCCCAGGTATGATGGAGAAGCTACAATTAAGGTACCACAATCCAGTTCTAATGATAATGCAACTATGATGCATTTTCTCTCATTATATGGATTAAAAATAGCACAGCACAATTCCACTGACAATACCATCTGTTACAGATTAAACAGTAGACGTAGTAATGCAATTTAAACCATTCATGGGTCACCTAATTTGTTTTAGGCCTGTTAATTGGTCCCTGTCACTTCAATACCTTGTCTCTGAGTGTAGGAGTAGTTAATTTCACCAGTTTTCCTGTCTAATGTTTTCAATTTACATGTGCAGAGAGATGATGATAACACAAGTGACTTTGTCATATAGAGGGCATGAACATGCCACTTTTACAATATGTTCTTAGTGCAACACACAGATCTACCAGTAGTATCTGCACCAGTGTCAGCACTGGAAGGTTAGCTGGCCTTTTCCTTCATGAAGGTGCTAGGCTACCTGGTGCTGCAACAATCACTAATGCACTCGTGTCTCAGTGGACAGCCAAGAAGAGCCAGACTGTGGGGAATGAGAAAATAACTAGTGGCAGGATAAGGCAGGGGAAAGTTACCTTCTGACCTTACCAAAGTTTCTCCAGAGATTTTTCTGGGAAAGAAATTGGAGTTTTACAAGTCTGAAACTTCCCACACGCACTTGGAGAGGAAAATGTATGGGACTTCGTGCTGGCAAGGAACAGCTCAGTACAACATGGAGAAAGCCCATTCATTCCCCTACTACTTGATCCACAGATGGGCCTAAAAGGAAAAAAGAAATCTCAATTTGCAGTCCATGAAAGACTGCTCCAGAACAAATGTGAGCTGATTACTTCATTCAGGTTACTGCCTTTAGGTAGGTTTGAGCTTTCCTTGTTCATAATTTGATCTTGGCAATTCAGCTTAATTTTCAAGTCGCTACTATGGTTGCACAGATTATTCAGTCACTGTCAAAGGATGATTATCCAAAAAGGAAACCACCTATGCCCTGTGACTAGAAGAAGAGAATCATTGTTCTGCTCATTTTTGTTCTCACAGTGTATATGAAGCATAAATTAAGTTGATTTAATAAGATTAGTCTTTAAAATGTCTAGAGTTACTGTAGACTCCTGAGAGTGGGGATTATTAAATACATTTTTAAAAAAAGTTGCCCATTGTTTAAAATGAATAACTACATTTAATCTTTGTTTTAGACTTTGTATCACAGAAGAAAAATTACGGCAACACTGAAAATCTGGTATACTGGAGACATCAATATTTGCAGAATCTTAACAAAAAAAAGGCTGTGGTAAAAAGAGCTTGTTTCTCTGTGATTTCATGATTATTTTTTCACTCCTAGATTAAACTGGAGAGTTGAAAATATATGTTCAGTTAATTTCTCACTTTTCATCAGAGGAGGAAGTTCTTATAGAAACCTTTTTTTGAAGCTGACTGCCATTTGTTGGTACTGATGTTCTTCTCCCCCAATTTGTAAACTTTCAGACGATAGCTCTGGGGCTGGTGTGGTCACACCATCTAGCAGTTTTGCAGCAGGCAGGCATTTTAATGAGCATGCTATGGCTTGATTGAGTGTTTAGAAAGCTTGTTAAACAATGTAGTCTTCCCTCATTCCTCTGAAAAAAACCCCTAGTTATAAAGTAAGTTTTGATTTTTCTTACAGAAATGTTGAATTACTCTCTTAAGACTTGTGATGTGTGCCCTCTTATTAGAGGTAATTTGAATGAACTTCTGAAATTTGAAGGCATACTCTTTTTATTAAATCTATACGTGGTTCAAGACAAAACAATTGTCAATAAAATAATTGAGCCAATGTGATGAACAAATGCTGTTCTCCTCAGGATAGCATATCTTCAAAAAAAGCAAACAGAAAGAGGAATCTGTATAAGGGAGTTATTTTGAATAACATAAATTTGAATGAATTTGAAACAGCAACTCAGTTTTGAATTTCAAGGTACATAGGAAGAGAAGTGACAGGTTGCACATAAGCAATTTTTAGAAATGTCTATTAACTCTTCTGTTATAAAAAGCAGCATGTTTTCTTGAAAGTATATGATGAACTGGTATAAATTTAAGGGTAGAAGAGGTCAAAGATATGGTGTAGTGGAGATATAATTGAGGTGAAGTGCTTAATGAAACAAAATATAAGAATAACAAATTTATACAAAAGTCATGTAGTATGTATTTTAAAACAGTCAAGTGAACAAAAAATTCTAACTTTAATAAGGTTGCATAGGGAATGTCTGACTAAATGTGATGTATAGGAAGTTTTGTTTGGAATTTGACTACCCATCATTACTCTGCACACTTTTTGCTTGTCCCAGAGGAGCGTCACACCAGCTATCACATGAGGTAAGATATTGGAACAACTGGAACGTTCACAAGACCCAGTACTGTGTAACATAAGGGCTTTCTGGCTACTTAGAGTTGTCTTCCAATATTTGTAAATGAAACATCATTAGTTGGCCTATTTTTCCTATCTAGTTTTGACAAAAGGCTAGTAGAAAGGAAGAAGGAGAGTTCAAGTAGATTTAGCAGGCTGCTTTAAAACTAAAGGACAGAAATATTTGAGAAAGTAAGCATGTGAATCTAATCATTTGAAACAACCTTGGCCAGAAAAGAAAGCAAAGAAAGATGTCTTGAAACAAAATTTTTAAGACTGGCCTTAGGCAGCAATGTATAAGCAATTCAGCTCTCCCAGAGGAGTGTCCTGCTGCTGTTTTAGTAGAGTTGGAAAGGGATTGCAACATATTCTTTAACAAATATGCAGTTGTGTCAGGTACATTAATTGAAGTATTGTGCAATAGTTAAAACAAACCTCAGATTTAGATACTGACAGACAATATCAATAGAATCTCTCCTGACAGTACACAGTGATACTGAGTACTACAGTCTTTGAATTAGAGTAAAGTACAAAAGACAAAGAAAAATAGTAAGAGTCATGAGTTATAGTGGAAGAATACCAGATTCTCACTGTTCACAAGGCAAAAGAGCCATCAAAGGCTGCTGTATCCATGGGAACTACTTGTGGAGACCTGTATTGTAGTCATAGCATTAATGTCCATTCACTGTCAGTATTCCCCATGAAGGAGAAAGAAGCTTAAAATTGTTGTTTCTGACCATATAATTAAATATAACATTAAATACTTTTTAAAACTTTGTCTTATGTTATTCTCCAGGCACAACTGCATAGCAAGTGATTTACCATGACTATATTTATGCCATTAGAATTCAAGATTTAATACCAAAGCAAGTGGGCTAATATGCACCCTGTAGGTAGAGGCTTCCACAAACTGCTCAGCAATGGTATTTTTTCTGTAGTCCTCCAACTAATTATGTAGCTAGGACCAAACCCTTTGCTTGGACTCTTTACTCTTGTGTTTGGATAACTCAATAACTTGATGAAGAAATAAGCCAGTTCTGCAGGGAAAACTTCCTCTCTTGCTACTTGGTACAGAGGTGAGAGACACTCATTGCCCTGAAATTAAAAAAAGGTAACAGGTACTAGGCTTCAGAAATTCCTCAGGTTTGCTGCATAGAGGTCCCTCTGTATTAGCCCAGTATTTTAACCTGTAGCCTCCAGGAAAATTATAGTCCTCTTCTCCTGTCAAAACAGTTGATAAAAACAATTCAGAGAAGAAAGTCACACAAATGCTAGGGGTGGGACTTTATTATCTTCAAGCAAACTATGCAAGATGATTTCAATTCAGTTATCTCAGTCCTTGGTGCTACTGGCTATTTATTCATGACTGTGTGATCATTTCCTTTACTTTCCTGTGTTCGACACTGTTTTGAAAGTGCTGAGAGTTGGATAGCTATGAGTACTGGAAAGAGAGAATGAAAAAGAGTAACTGCTCCAGTTCTGGTTTTCTATGTGACACCAAGGAAATTCAGTACTCTCTTCAAGTTTTGTTCTTTCTTGTATTTTATATGTCATCAAGTTTTCTTCTGTGTGACAAAAAGTGAGTTTACTTATCTTGTCTTTGAGTTTTACTGTCAGTGAAGTTCAGCTATTCTGAGCTCATTTACACCATGTATTATTGAAAGAAGCTGAGTTTCTATGGCAAAAATGTATAAATATTTTGTTTCTTCTGATCAACAGCTTTTTCCCTCTACATTTAATTAATACCAGAAACTCACTGAAAATGAACGGAGAATTCATGAACATTTGGAGAATCTAGCTTGTAGTGAATAGGGGCTAAAATAACTTGCATCTCTTATTCACAATTACCATTCTGCTCTTAACTTACAGGATGATTAAATGTATAAATTCCTGACCAAAATACCTGTCAAATTACATGGAGCTCAATTGAAATGGTGGAAATCAGTGGCAGCCTCATGGAGTTGGAGTGATGATTAAGAAAGGCACCCTTCTGCATAAACCAATAAAAAGTAAAGGCATAATAGCACAAATTCTTAGTAAAGATTAATCACAGGATGCCAGCTGCAAGTGTCAGCCTCTTTTAAAGGTCTGTGGTGCCCTAAGCTTCATGTGAGAGACTTATTGGAAAACACATGACATAATAGGTCATAACACTGTCCTGCTGGAGGACAGGACACAGTCTTGTGCAGGTGTTTGTGGTCAAATGTGCAACACTCCTGCTGTCAGACTAACAATTTGCCAGTCTTCATCTCAGATAGACTGAATACTGCTGGTCAAGCTTGTTCCCCAAAAGCAGAACATCTTCAAGGAAACAGCCATCAGATTTGTTCCACTATGTCTTGGTTTCAGTGCAAATATAATTATTCCTATCAGCCATGTCTCCCTGCTGTGGCTTCTGTTCACTTGTATTCAGTTTTTTAGCTTGTTCTTAAGAACAAATTATTACTCTCTCCTTCTACATAATCTTGTTAGAGAATCTTGTTTCATTTGCTAGGTGTAGCCAATTCATTTCCTAGAGGGAAAAGACAGATCTGAATTCAATAAACTCCTCTTGTTCCGTGTTTCAGTATATCTGTCTGCTGAACAGTATTTGCCAGTTATTCCAGAGTTCCCATGCAAAAGCAATACTATTTATTTGGACACTAAAGCTATAGTGTACCGTCCAGCAAGCATACCTCCACAGGTCTCTAAGAAGATAATTGAAATTATGCTTTGAGGAGGAAGTTTCTGCAGAATTTGTTTTTTGTCTTAGCCTAACAGGGTCATAGGTCTTCATTCTACTAGCTCCCTTGAGCAAACTCTGGCCTAAAGAACACGCCGACTGTTAGAGGCAATTTATAAATAACATAAAGGCCAAAAATGTATTTGTGTAATAAGTTAAACTGGAGAGACATGAATTGTAATAAACCTCTTCATATATTAGATTCCCTATTATTATATTATCAAGAATGACAAGTAAAAACTAACAAAATAAGAGGCCTCAAGGAAAGACAAAATACCACAGGAGGAGCCAGCTGTCCCATTTGCCCCTCCTATCTTAGAAAGGAATACTCCTCATTGTAATAGTTATTTTGCTGGTATTTCAAGGCTGTCAGCAGTACCACTGAGTACAGCAGAACTAAGTCTGTCTAAAAGCTAAATTGAGTATTTTGTCCCTAAATCACTGCATCCAGTTTTTTTTTAACCATCATATATGTGCCTAGTATTCACCTGGAAGAGCTGTTCAGTATACTTCTGAGTCAAGTAGAAAAGGGGGTTGGCAACTTTGAGACAAGTATATGGTCTCAATTCCTAGTCCTACATAATAGAAGTACTTGAGGTAGCTGTTTATCATATTAGGTTAGTGTCTCAACCCAGACAAAGGGGAGAGGAAAAGTAGATCCGTTTGTCTGTGAGGAGGTCCAGAAGCCAATAAAGTTACTCCCAGGGTGAATATCAGAGCAGTATTTTTTTGCAACTCTGGCAAACCTAAACACACTGAGATGCCAGGATGCACAACAAAGAGTTGGGGAACGCAACCACAGGAAGTTACAGAAATAAACCCCTGGTAACAACCCAAGCCCCTACGATCCAAGCAGACACGCACAACATGAGGTCAGGTCAAGAAGAGGGAGGTAGAGAGGAGGACAGAAAGAGAAAGGGAAGAGCTAAGAAGTTATCACCATGTGGTCCGGTCGTGTGGTCCATGCTGCTCCAATCCAGGTGTGTGAGTCAGTGCTGGCGAGAGAGAGGCGGGGGGTTGGAGGGTGGGGGCAGAGAGCAGGGAAAGCTGTGCCTGGTCCTAGTGCCTGGTCCTGCACTGTTGCCTGCTGGACAAAATGTTTAAGGCAAAAATATCTAGTCTGACTTGACAGTTAGGCACCAAGGGGCATGGAAAAATGCTGCTTCACTTGCGCTTACCCTGTGCCATCCCTCCATAGAGTACCGAGAGAAAGGAGCTCAAAATTGACTTGTGTGACTTTCCCTGTGCAGATGCAGCACACAAGTATCTCACATCTCTAGTGAGTGACTAGGGAGTACAGAACATATTCTAGAGTTTATCTACAGTATTTTCAAAAGATCTTTTCCTCTACAAAAACTCTTCCCCTCCAAAAGTTAAAGAATCCCAGGTAAACCAAAATGCACAAATGAAGAAGAAAAGAAATCTTACATTTTTTTATTTGGAAATACTGTTTTGGTGCCCTAAAATTTTTAATGTTCTTCCTAATCGCCTAGATCTTCTTGAGAAGATATAGAAGTGATTTTTCGTTTTTAAAAGAAACGGTTATGATTCTTTGACACAGTTGTTCCTGCAGAAAGCACAGTTATTACTCCAGAGAGTAACTTGCTCAATCCAGTTTCTATTTAGTTTTCTCTGAGTACCCATGTAATTTTCCGACAAATAAATTCACAGAATAATATCAGGTATCAATAATTGCAGAAAAAAAAAAAAAAACCACAAAACCCCAAAACCTGAACTTCAAACTCAACCTGAAGCAGAATTGGATGTTAAAGAGAAGGAGGAAAAACTTATGGGTGAAATCATGAGACTGTAGATAAAGATAATATCAATATCAGAGAAGTTCACCTCATAAGTTGTTAACATTTCAAAGGTCATTCCTTTTCCTAGGGCTTACTGATGCAAATTTCACAGAACTTGAATTTCTGAAGCCACCATTCAAGACTTCGTGAAAAACTGCAACTTGCAGAGACTACTGCTACCTGTAGCAGGAATGTGATCTGTGCAAGAGAAGACCTACGTCTGAGCCATTGACAGTGAAACTTTGAACTTTATCACAAACTGGAGCATACAAGGCAGCCTGCAGTGAACTGAACTGCAGATTCCACTGACCATTTTAGAGTAAGCTTCTAAGTTTCCTCAGAATTTCAATCACAAGTTAACTTTCAGAAGTATCTGTCCCTCATTCCTTCCTTCCCATGTCTTTCTTCCTCTAGTTATGACACCTAGATGCCTTGCAAGTGGTAGGGAAACTTTTTCATATTTTCTCATTACACTTATGGAACCGACCCAAGCTTTCAGAAATGCTGGTAGTCTTGCTGACTGAAGACACTTTGAAAGTTGAAGTGGAGGACTTGTTCTTGTCAGTATAATTAAAGCATCTATTCATTTGCAAACATTTTGTCTTTATATCAGTTGTAAAAGTAAGGCTTTCCCAATTCAAGACTACATAATCATGAAAGACAATCTAGGTAAAATCTTTACCTTGACTGACGGAAAAGGGATGAATTTGCGCAGTGCAAAAATACCGCAAAGCCAAACAATTAGTTATCTATAAGTGGGCTCCCCATTATAAAATGGAGTCTTGTCATTTGATGTAAAAACAGGAAACTAATCTATACTATGTGTCAACAATTGGACTGCTTTGAACTGCTTAAATCATCCCACTGGAAAAAAAAAAGTGTCTCCAACAAGGATACAGATACATGGAGTCAAATTCTAGCACAAAAATAGAACCAGAGTATCCTTACATAAGGAAATAGTCCTGGATCTTGAAAAGTACTATTCTTGAGTACTTTGAGAAAGATTATTAACTTGAACTACAGCAAATATCAAGCAAGATTACCCAGATGATGATTGAAGTGCAGTACCTGTGTTAGAAAACACTTTAAAAAGAGTGGCTTGGTTTGGTCTGCTAAACAAGTGTGATATAGTAGCATTTGTAAGTATGTTGAAGTTGGCTATACACCAAGAGAGGGCAAAAATATATCTTAAACTAACACCGCTACCACATCAAATAGTTGTAAATTGATTATGTATGAGTTTAGACTGGAATTTAAAGACATTTTCTAAACATCCAAATAGTGAAGATCTGGAAAGGTTTTCAAGACAGAGCAAAGAATGCAAGTGATTGTAAGACGGAGCTTGATAAGAAGATTTATTGGAAGAAGGAATTAATCTGGTAGCATGAAGGCCTGACTTTCCAAGTGATTTGAAAAGAAACTGGGTCACTCTTTATAGAGTATTTGTAGCTGTTCCTTCCAGGAGGGACTTTTTTTCCTACTTTATGCAAAATTTAGCTCCGTCCCCAACCTGGCAACATTTTCCCTTTAATATTCTCTGCCTTCCATAGGGATACAGGAGGTTACTAGGAGAACAATGTCTGTTCCCACTAGAAACAAGTCTTTGACAGCTGTATGCTTCATATGCCCTGCCCACAGGCTTGAACTGCAGGCATATCTGATGTCAGTTCTCTCAGGTCAGGAGGATCATGGGTTAGTTGTAGCACAGATATAGCATGCAACACTGAAGGGAAGTTTACACTAGCATCAGAGACCACTTCAAAGGATTACCAGAGACTTAAATTGCTTGGAACTGTATTATGAAGAATATTTGGGACATGAATGGTTTCATGGTTGTTCTTTTTTATCATGAGGGAATTTTTTTTGTTCGTTTTGCTTTTTCCCCCTGGGGCAGTTTGCAGTACTGATTGTTGCTTTTTTCATTAGTTTTTTTAAAGGCTGATATGACATTAATTACAAGATGATAAAAATGGTTGAATCCTTGCCTTCAGATTCTGTGTAACGTGTTGAAGTACCTTCTACAGCAGTGTATGTATAAATGGCATAAATCATGATTACACCTTTACATTTATACCTGTGGCTAGAGTCCGAGGGTATACAAGGCTTCAGAATAAAGAAATAAGACAGAAAACTCACCAACGCTTAAGGCAGACTCTAGGTTTAAAAGTGATTCTTCCTGCAGCAGATCCAGAACTCCAGGCATGAAAAGATACATGACATCTAACTTACCGTGTATGGTTTAACATCATCTCATGTGGTAGGTCCTGCTATGAGATGCCAGCTCTAAGACTGACTCAGAAGTAAGCAAGACTTCTGCTGCTGTTGAGTCACTGCTGACACTTTCTACAGCACCTGGTTTCATTTGGAAATGGACATGAAAATGGGCTTTTGCCCTTGAGGGCTTCTGAACAGATGGTGCCTGGGAGCAGGCAACTTAGTAAGAGGAACTGATCTTAGTATCCCTCTGTTTTGCTTCTGGGTTTCTCCAGCCCTGTGGGAAGGCCACACTCTTCCTCTCCCAATGTCCTACAAGAGTTTCTGACCAAGGCTCTTTGGCCTCAATGCAGCATGTTCATGCGTTGGCAAGGCTGCATTTCAGATTCTTTCCAGGTCCATTAATCCACAAGCTCAGCGTTGTGTATGGGTGGAGCTGTCAACCTCCTCAGCATTTGCCACTGGACTGCAAAGTCATGGAGAAGAATCACAGAATCACAGAACAACCAGGTTGGAAGAGACCCATTGGATCTTCTAGTCCAACCATTCCTATCTAACACTAAAGCATGGCCCTCAATACCTCATCCACCCGTGCCTTAAACACCTCCAGGGAAGGCGAATCAACCACCTCCCTGGGCAGCCTATTCCAATGCCCAATGACCCTCTGTGTGAAAAACCTCCTCCTAATCTCCAGCCTAAATCTCCCCTGGCGGAGGTTGAGGCCATTCCCTCTCGTCCTGTCCCCTGTCACTTGGGAGGAGAGGCCAGCTCCCTCCTCTCTACAACCTCCTTTCAGGTAGTTGTAGAGAGTAATGAGGTCTCCTCTCAGCCTCCTCTTCTCCAGGCTAAACAACCACAGCTCTTTCAGCCGCTCCTCATAGGTTCTGTTCTCCAGCCCTTTCACCAGCCTTGTTGCTCTTCTCTGGACTTGCTCCAGAGCCTCAACATCCTTCTTGTGCTGAGGGGTCCAGAACTGGACACAATATTCAAGGAGCAGCCTCACCAGTGCTGAATACAGAGGGAGAATCACCTCCCTGGACCTGCTGGTCACACCATTTCTGATACAAGCCAGGATGCCATTGGCCTCCTTGGCCACCTGGGCACACTGCAGGCTCATGTTCAGTCGGCTGTTGACCAACACCCTCCGGTCCCTCTCCTCCTGGCAGTTTTCCAGCCAGGCTTCCCCTAATCTGTAGTTCTGTATAGGGTTGTTGTGCCCCAAATGCAGGATCCGGCATTTGGCCGTGTTAAACCTCATGCCGTTGGACACTGCCCAGCGGTCCAGCCTGTTTAGGTCCATTTGCAGAGCCTCACTACCCTCCAGCAGATCGACACTTGTACACAGCTTGTGTCATCTTCAAACTTGCTAAGGGTACCCTCAATGCCCTCATCCAGGTCATTGATGAAGACATTGAACAGGACTGGACCTAGCACTGAGCCCTGGGGAACACCACTTGTCACTGGCCTCCAGCTGGACTTAACTCCATTTACCACCACTCTCTGGGCCCGGCCATCCAGTCAGTTTTCTACCCAGGAGAGTGTGCGTCTGTCCAGGCCAGAGGCTGACAGTTTCCGTAGCAGAATACTGTGAGAAACTGTGTCAAAGGCTTTACTAAGTCCAGAAAGACCACATCCACAGCCTTTCCCTCATCCAACAGCCAAGTGACTTTGTCATAGAAGGGGATCAGGTTGGTTTGGCAGGACCTGCCTCTGGTAAACCCATGTTGACTGGGCCTGATCACCCGGTTCTCTTGTAAGTGTTTCATGATAGCACTCAAGATCACCTATTCCATGACTTTCCCTGGCACTGAGGTCAGACTGACTGGTCTGTAGTTCCCCGGATCCTCCCTGCTACTCTTCTTGTAAATGGGAACTACATCAGCCAGTCTCCAGTCCAGAGGTACCTCCCCAGTCTTCCAGGACTGCTGGAAGATGAAGGAAAGGGGTTTGGCCAATACATCCGCCAGCTCCCTCAACACCCTAGGATGTATCCCATCTGGCCCCATAGACTTGTGGGTGTCCAGTTGGCCAAGCAGGGCTCTGACCACCTCCTCTTGGACTATGGGAGGCTCGTATTCCTCCTCTGTTTCCGGGGTATCTACACAGAGGGAACAGCTTTCTGTACAATTAAAGACTGAGGCAAAGAAGGCATTAAGTACCTCAGCCTTCTCCTCGTCCCCTGTCACTGCTGTTCCCTCTGAGTCCAAAAGGGACTGTATGGTCTCCCTTGTCCTCCTTTTACTGTTAATATACTTATAAAAAGATTTTTTATTGTCTTTTACAGTCTTAGCTAATCTGATCTCTAAGGAAGTAGGCTTCATCACTGCCCTGTACCTACAACAATTGTACTGTGACAACTCACAGAACCTTATGCTCCCAGGTAATGCACAGTAAAACACTTGTTTGGCAGTTTAGAATTATGCTTTCCTGTATGGGGTGAAGTCCATGTGCCAATAGTTTAGGCATTTTCTTCTCTCCCACGTGATCAGCACCACAAGTTACAGCTTCTACTCTATGGGGTTTATTTGCACTTATTTAAATGTTCTTTGGCTGGATTATTTAGGAAAAAAGTTTAAAAGTCTGTGTATGATTCAAAACTGCCTTGGGCCAAGAGTTTGCCATTGCTTGCCAGTGTGAAAGACACTAAGCTTTCTGTAGTTTTAGGAGTTTCATCATGTCTGTTGACTGTGTCCAGTGTTCTGGGGACCTATGGGATGACTGAATCCTTACTTTTGTCTTTCAGACTTACATGTCTGTCATTAGTAGTACCCTTTTCCTCATTCTTGCAAAATAAAACCTTGTATATTTTTTCAGTCATCAAATTAGAAAGTAATTTTTCTCTTGATCATGTTACATATACAACTCAAAGTTACTTCATACAAAGCCACTAAATTTATTTCAAATTATTTATAAATTATTAATACCCTCCATGCATTAGTCCTTTCCACTTATAACTCCACATAACACTAACTCTTGATTTGGTAAAAGTAAATGAAGAAGCTTGGGTAATTTGACTTATAATCTGGTAATATTATTTGGTAATTTTCTTTTCCTTTGAACTTTATACTAACGTATATGTATCTATAAACTCCCTGTCTCTCAAATTTATACTTGTATTTCATATTTATCTATTTAGCCTCCTTTAATGCAAATGTTATTTGTTGTAGGTTAGCAATTTCTTAAGTGACAATAAATTTGCTTCTACATTCACTTTTTTTCCCCCTACAATATTAGGTTGTGAATGTATGAATAATTACCTAAGTGTCTCTGTGTATATACACATATTTACCTTTATATAAATTCCTTTGCAAATTCCTAGACCTCATTTGTGGACAATCTGCAAAGCATACCACATGGGAGAGGTAAGAATTAACTCTTAGGTGTGACAAAACTCCTTGTGGTTGCAAACACAGACAGAAAAGTCATAATTAGCTCTAGCAGAACTTTTTAAAGTACTTAATACTGTAGAAACAGTCTTATAAATGAAATCCCACAAATATTACTCCAGATAGATGGTAATATCAAATGAGCCATACTCTCATTGTGTAGATGTTTGTTTTATTCTGTAGTAAACTACTTTTCATTCTAAACTTTTAGCTGTGAATGAACCGCTGCTATAACAAAATCATTTTCTCTGCATAACAGAAAGACCTTACATGCTGTTTTAATCAAGCCATATGTCCAGAGAGAATACTTAATTGAGTAAGGTTACTTGAGGAAAAAGTCTTCCCACTAAATATATGTGCCATTTGTGTTAAGGTGTGATATCAATTTTCCTGGGAGAGGACTAGTCATCTACACTATACCCTCTGTTTGAAAACCTCGAAGGAAAAAGTTTGGTGCTGGTGACTCAGAGAGGTGGCTCTCTTCTCTCTGAGTCAGGACTGAATCAGCACCATGGTGTGCATGGCACATAGCACAGCTGAAGATACTGTGACTGAGATGAGTCACTAAAACTGTGCTTTTCACCTCCTGCAGTCACTGCAGATCCCACAACAGTATCTGCATCTGCCTAGGCATTCTCCCTGCTCTCCTTGCCAAAACTACCATTGGGCAATTCTGCTAAAAGGAATCACCTCTCCAGTTTCATTAGCTATTAGCTTCCTTCACTCCCTGCCATCAGGGACACTGCATTCTTTCCTACCACTGAGCATCTGCAATATCACTTTGCAGTACTCCTCAGGGTTTATTGGGCTGATGCAGTGACTCATGTATGAAGCTCTGATCCTGCAATCATGCTGAGTCAGGCATGGCTTTCTAACTGGACACTTGCCTCAGAATGAAGAATTTTGCTTCCTTCTTGCTCCCTTCTTTCTCCCTTGTTTATCTGCAATGACTGCCTCATAATCTATGTGCTTAATATCCAGCACCATAGGACCTGACTGTCTCCATGGGTGTTGTTCAATCCTGTAGTGTACACAGCCTTGAAGTAATCTGCCTGTGTTTGTACTTAGACTACCCAAGCAAAGAATAAAATTAGAGGATATCTTAGGTTTGATTTTACTTTGATTAAAAGGCTTGGTCCTAATATATCCCATTTATAACTAGAGATTTATTTCAGAAAATATCCTTTTTCCAAAAAAAACTGTCAGTAACACATGCTTTCAAATAACAGTATAGGAATCTTGTTAATTCCATTCTCTCCACAGGATGTTTATTGAACTTCTCATTTTGAGTTTACCATTCAGGGCTGCGTGTATCCTGCTTCACAGTAATTGAAATGGGGATGCAATTCAGCCACAGCCCTGAGACAACATTGACGGACACAGCCAAATACAAAGCCAAAATATCTTCTCAAATACAGAGGAAACAGAGCTCAGGGTGATAGATACACAAAGGCAAACAATTAGCTGAAAACCAGGGCTGCTTTGTTTAATGTTTCCCTTAGAGTAGATAGCTGTAATGAAAATCAGTCTTCTCAGGCTTTTTTAAGAATATGTTTGTTCAACTACCAAATCGTACTCACCATGTAAGCACTTTTATTTGCACATATATCCAGAAACTCTGGAAAGTTTTTTTTGCCAATGTATGTATCCAACTGTAATGCCACTGGTAGCATGGTCCGTGGAAGGATTTTGCAACCTGACTTTCAGAGTTCTTTTTTGTTTAAATTCTCAAATGTTTTCGATATGTTTTTCAACTACAGATTGGTAGGAATAAATATATCATGCGTGCCACATTTTAAGCCTTTCCTATTTTATTGCCAATGTTTTTTTCTCCTTACCCAATATATACAATAAAAAAGAAAGATAAAAAGGAGTTTCAAGTAAAAATGAAAAAATACACAAATCACAATCACAAATACCTGTCACCTTTTCCATATATTCCTAATACTTAAGGTATGGATTCCAGGACACATTCTTAAGGTATATTCTCAGTTTCTTAAGTATGTTTACATGACTATAAGGGAAAAGGGACTACTCACCCTATGGCTTTTTAAAACAAAGTAAATTAAAGCAAAAGATTAGATACTACCTAAATATATGTTTGACTCGTGATTCACTTACTGTGTTAAAGTATCTGGACATATACTACATATTAAATAAGGAAAACACTAGGATGCATTTAAAAGCTGTGATCCTTAAGTACACTGCAAGAACCAGTACTCAAAAACAATGACTGAGAGAGTTAGTTAGGTAGTGATTTCTCCTAAAAAACTTACCAGCTTTTTTTGCCTCAGTCTTCACTAGTGAGGAAAGTTATTCTCTGTGCCTATGTACTCATGAGTTAGAGAGGCAGAACAAAGCTCCTATGATCCAAGAGGAGGTGATTAGAGACTAGCTTGCTCAGCTGGACACTCACAAGTCTATGGGGCCAGATGGGATCCACACTAGGGTATTGAAGGAGCTGGCGGATGTATTGGCCAAACCCCTTTCCATCATCTTCCAGTAGTCCTGGAAGACTGGGGAGGTTCCACTGGACTGGAGGCTGGATGATGTTGTATCCATCTACAAGAAGGATTGCAGGGAGGATCCAGGGAACTACAGACCAGTCAGTCTGACCTTAGTGCTAGAAAAGTTATGGAACAGGTGATCTTGAGTGATATCATGAAGCACATGCAAGAGAACAGGGTGATGAAGCCCAGTCAACATGGGCTCACAAAAGGCAGGTCCTGCCAAACTAACCTGATCGCCATCTATGACAAAGTGACTTGGTTGCTGGATCAGGGAAAGGCTGTGGATGTGATCTTCCTGGACTACAGCAAAGCCTTTGACACAGTTTCTCACAACATTCTGCCTTGGAAACTGTCATCCTCTGACCTGGACAGGCAAATGCTACTCCTGGGTGGAAAATTGATTGGATGGCCGGGCCCAGGGAGTGGTGGGAAATGGAGTTAAATGAAACTGGAGACCAATTACAAGTGGGATTCCCCAGGGATCAGTGCTATGTCCAGCCCTGTTCAATGCCTTTATCAATGACCCGGATGAAGGCATTGAGTGCACCCTTAACAAATTTGTGGATGACACTAATCCAGGTGGAAGTGACAATTTACTGGAGGGTAGGGAGCCTTTTCCAAGCTATCTGGAAAGGCGAGACCACTAAGCTGCGTCCGATGGCATAAGGTTTAACAAGGCCAGATGCCAGGTCCTGCATTTGGGGCACAACAACCCTGTGCAGAGCTACAGACTAGGAGGGAGAAGTCTGTCTAGAAAGCTTCCCGGAGGAGAAAAACCTGGGGGTGTTGGTTGACAGCCGACTGAACATGAGCCAGCAGTGTGCCCAGGTGGCCAAGGAGGCCAATCAAATCTTGGCTTGTATCAGAAACAGTGTGACAAGCAGGTCCAGGGAGGTTATTCTTCTGTACTCAGCACTGGTGAGACCACTCCTTGAATCCTGTGCTCAGTTCTGGGCCCCTCACGACAAGAAGGATGTTGAGGCTCTGGAGCAAGTCCAGAGAAAAGCGGTGAAGCTGATGAAGAGGCTGGAGAACAAGTCTTACGAGGAGAGGCTGAGAGACCTGGGGTTATTTAGCCTGGAGAAGAGGAGTCTGAAGGGAGACTTCATTGCCCTCTACAACTACCTGAAAGGAGGTTGTGGAGAGGAGGGAGCTGGTGTCTTCTCCCAAGTGTCAGGGAACAGGACAAGAGGGAATGGCCTCAAGCTCAACCACGGGATGTTCAGACTGTACATGAGAAAAAAACTTTTCATGGAATGGGTCATTGGACACTGGGACAGGCTGCCCAGGGATGTGGTGAGTCACTTTCCCTGGCAGTGTTTAAAAGACAGGTGGATGAGGTGCTGAGGGGCATGGTTTAGCGATTGCTAGGAATGGCTGGACTCGATGATCCTGGCGGTCTTTTCCATCCTAGTGATTCTGTGTAATAGCAAGAATATTAATTATTACTGGAAATTGAAAGGACCTGGTGTTCAGTCTCCTCTTTATTCTTTTTACTGCTTTAAAAAAAAGTTAGAGTGACTTTTCATGTAGCGTTCACTTTTCTTCAGATGAAAGACAAAACTTTGATCGAAATACTACTTAAAGTGAAACAGCTCTTAAATCACAAAAACGTTTTTTACCTACGCTTGGACCTAACTCTGGGTGAAAATCAGTAGTCAGTATCTGATTATGATGTTCTCTAATGAAAATCTAGATTATCCTTATTTTTCAAACAGTAGAAGGCTCTTCATATTAAGATAAAACTCTGAAGCATGATTTTGCTACAGAATTGCAACAGCTTTCCAAAAAGTACTGTCCATCGGTATGTTAGCACATAGAATCATAGAATCACCAGGATGAAAAAGACCCATTGGATCATAGAGTCCAACCATTCCTATCAAACACTAAACCATGCCCCTCAGCATCTTGTACAGCTCCCTCCTCTCCACAATTTCCTTTAAGGTAGTTGTAGAGGGCAACGAGGTCTCCTCTTAGCCTCCTCTTCTCCAGGCTAAACACCCCCAGCTCTCTCAGCCATTCCTCATAAGGCCTGTTCTCCTGTATAAAATTTTTTTCTCACTTCAACAACTGTATCTTCCAGGTACCTTTAGTGCTGCATCTCTGCAACTGGAAATGTAATAAAAGCAAAATATGCATTAACACATGCCAATATCTGTGGGAAAATATAAACTTTTTCTCTCAACTGGATCTTGGTGTTTTATCATATTGCACCGCTGTACATGAAAATACATAATTTCAATTCTCAGTGTCTTGTCTGCTGTTATTTGTAATGCAGCATACTTCATTTGAGGAGGACCAAGTGGTACCTGAGTCCTGCATATCTATATGACTGTATAAGCAGGAGACAGGATGAATAGAAATGAAAAGCAGAGGACCCCAAAGCAATCTCTCAGGGCCACATATGGTGAATCTAAGATAGGAACCCACTTGAAATTTCCAGAACAGTATCTGATACAGCACAATACGCTCCTTTTATGTACAGTGCCCAAAGTTGTAAGTTTTTCTTAAGACTCCCTTACAGAAGTGTGATTTTAAAGGAGGAAAATCATAGTGCCTCTTAAAAAAGAGTCCAAAAAGTGTCTCAGCATTCCATGAATGGGATTGTTAAAATAATTTCCTTTACTAAGAAATATCTTATGACATTTGTAAACCCAGAGCTGTAACATTCTATATAGAGTAATATGAGATCTATTGGTAATCCTGGATGTCGACAAAGTCCACTGGAAAGAAATTAGCAAAGCAAAATATGATGCAGCAAGCACTACTTGGCTCATCTAAAGTATCTTATTTAATGTTTTACAGCTTTGCTTTCCTTGAAATCTTTGGAATTATAAATAAATTTTGTTAAACTCTCAGTAGGAACAAGCATTAAAGAATGTATGCTAGCTTTTCCTTTACCTTTTTTCAGGATAACTATAAATTTTTACATATAATAAAGGATTAGTTCAGGACCAATTTAGCAGCAGGGTTAAAAATACTTTTCAAATAAAGAAAAATATTTTTTTCCGGATAAACCAGAAACCAATGAACAGAATGGTATTTGAATCCATCTTTCCTGTATGCCATTTCAGTGCTATGAAAATCCATCCAGCTTACTTTAATAAAAAATAGAGAAAGAGAGTAAAGGAAATGATTCAATTTCACAGTGTCCTGAGCTATTGTATGCATATATATAAATATATGTTTCAAGTTTTCTACATAATATACAATTTTTTAAAAAATATGTCGTGGAGGTGATTTTGTTGCTGTGAGAATAGTATCTTTTAACAGAGACTGCAACATCAAAACATTATATTTCAAATCCAGCCCCTGCAACTGGCCTTGTGATGAGCAGTTCCACCATCCTAAGATTTTGTTTTCTCTGCTTCAAAGTAAATATGATGAAACTGCCCTTCACTATAAAGTACTTCAAGATTTACTGATGAAAAGTACAAGGAAAGAGAAATGGAATGTTAATTATTTGAGGTAATTAAGAACTTAATGAAAGTTAATGTCGTGCTGATGTAACTTCACCACTTTCTTCAGGTTTTCAGTACTTTCTTTCCAGCTTCTCAAACTGGTGGATAAGGGCTGAAGGAATAATCTATTGCAAAGAAATAAGTAGATGTCTCTGCCTTTCAAAACTTAACAGTCATGTAAAATCATTTTTCTGAGGTCAAATCTCTCAAAAACATAGACCCAAACTTTTACTTTCAGCACTGCTTGCAGAGTTTATAAAGTCCTAGGCAGAAGTCTTATGGGGATCCATAACAAAAAATGTAGCTGCAGAAGTTATTGTTGTTTATGTTTAACCATAAGCAGCATCAGAAAGACTGGAAATAATGGCATGGACCTAGGTTCCTCCTGAGTCTCTGCTCTACTCCTCAATGCTACCCACAGAGTCTTTGCAGTGGTGGCTCTTCCCATCAACTCTGAGGGCTATGTCTACTTTTAAATGCAAGTGGAGATTTTCCTATTTTAAGTCAGCAGCCAAGGCCTGAGGGAGAATAAAAATGTCTGCATAGACTTGTGATAAAAACACAAAAATGAAACAACTACTTTAAAACCTTGCTTCTCTGTAGGACTTGGGAATTCTGTCCCCTGATCAAATAAAATTAACCATGCAACAAAGACATCCCAAGGTACAGAATAAGTTATCCATTACTTACTTCATGTTCTTCCCTTTAGACTGCAAATTGAGAAGCACTGATATACTGGAAGTTTACAAAAACATGGCCAGGGTAATACAGAAATACTGTGAGAGATAGGAAGGATGCCATAAAATAACTCATTAGAAGATCCTTGGCCCAACTCCATGCTTTCTGACATTACTGGCAATCTTTAGAATTTCTCAGTCATTTCCTTAGTATCCCTATGTCTGCCTTCCTTCCAGGCAGCTGTAAAAAAATCATCTCATTTCAGCCTTGGTTATTGTTCATTGCGCTATTACTTGTGTGACACAGAGTTTTTATTTCCTCTGTCTGACTTTCCATGAGGTTGAACTGTAGTATGTTGGCCCTATGTTTTTCCATAGCACAAGAGGATGAGTTTAGCTAAGCCTGCCTACTGCCTAGTTGCACATGGGATGAAAATCAACGTAAGCAGATCTACCTTCCTGCTGTATCTTGAACAGTGCCAGGTCTACAAGCCAGTAGGAAGGTAAGTTCTTAGCTCATTAGTCCTCTGGAATTTGAGTCAAAAGCTACTTTTAGTCAAACAAAGCCAAGGTTTCTAATACTGCTTCCTCATAACTGGCTCTGTCAAATAGAGGCTTCAAAAATGATGAGACCGAAACTTGCAATGTTATTACAAGGAAGGGAAACAGAGACGTAACCTAACTAGAGAGAAGAAAGCTAATTCTGACATCACTATGTCTTCATAATTATTTATTTACTTCTGTTTCCTCTGCTTTGAGAAATAATCTCAATTTTGAGATTATTAGAAAAGTCCTAGAAATATCTTACTAAAGTTCACTGTGTGCCAAAGCTGTAGAGGTACCTTACAACACAATCTCATGGATCTGCAGAAGACTAGTATTTCCTGAAATAGATTTGTTCATAATCAGTATAGTTCAGCATTGATTTGAAACATAATCAGTTGATTTCCCTACAACAGACAAATTTGCTATCATCTGAAACTGAAGCAGAACTTTCTAACAGAAGTCTGATGTAACGAAAAGGTGCAACAGAGAATTTATTTCCAGCCAAGGTTCACAAAGAAAGATGTGCTATGAGAAAGAGTAGATTGCAAGGAGAAGTGCCTATCCCTTCTGGGAAAGAGAGTTTTTAGCCAAAGCTTGAGGCTGTTAAGATATCACTTGACATAAGACGTATAGAGAACACTTGATAGTACTGCAGTACATCTGCAGTTCAGATTTGTTGTCAGATTTGCCTGCTTGGGGAAGAAGAATGTAATTTTAGGGATGATTAAACTTCTAATTTTCTATTATCATTTTAAAGATATTAAAACTTAATAGAAGTACTTACATCTCTACTCCCAGTTATGTCAGACAAAACTATACAAAGAAATATTTGCTCCCCAAGTTTCTCACAGCCCAATTTTCAGATTTCCAAGTTCACTTTTCCTCTTCATCCCTTATGTGCAGCGGTATTGTAACTGCAGTTCAGTGGTTGGATGTAACACATACTTCCAGTAGATATTGTCTTTTTTCTGGACACTAAAACCATGCTGAGGAACAGGATATAGTCTGTACCTTGGGTCAATTTTGGTCTGATTTTTTACATAAGTTTGAATTCATGTAATTAGTTTGGGGAGGCATTTGGAAACAGAATGGAAGAAATTCTTCACTAAACATTTGAGAGTGTTCATAGCCCTCCTACTAACTCAATATTTCTTATCTCATCTGAAGCTATGGCAGCATTTAATTATGTTTTGTCTGTGTTGTGCATTCTCTTTACTACTTAAATCTTAAAATAACCAAAGCTAAATTAAATAATTGAAAAGCCTTAATCAGCCAAATCTAGGATGGTAGCTACTTTTCAGTAGTGACATTAACTTTGAAAATAAGTGATCTCCAAAAGATAATAAAGATTTATATAGCTAATAAAAAGCTTTGCTCCCAGTTTTGCATACAAGTGTGGTGTCTGCCTCTTCACACTAGAAACAGAATAAAATACAGAGAAGGAATTTTCCACACCGCATATTTTGACGCCAACTCTGTTGTCACCAGTATTACACTGCAGGAGCTGTAAGGAGAGAATCATCGTCTCTGTAAGTGTATGGTTTGTGCATCTAGTAGTATTAGTGCAATCACACACCCAGGACCACACAGGAGTGCAACTACTCAGCTGAGCAGCAGAGCTTACTCACCTTGGCTTCTCTCCACAGGAGCTGATGAAATCCATCTTTAAAAATGATGCAGTTTCTTAAACCCTGATGGGTTATTCTCAGTTCAGTTCACTGATGTTTTGTGGAGCCAGTAAGCAGCTGGTTACCCTTGTTTAGGAATTCTTCTAGCAGATGTAGTAATTTTCTTGGTGGCAATAAAATAGTTTAAAATCACTGAAAATAACTTCATGCTAGAAAGTGAGGTTGGTTTGGAAGAAATTAATGGGAGGAAATATAGCAGTGAATATATTGCATCATGTTCTCCTTCCCTACTCCATGGAATCAGTGACTTCACTGCAGATGGGTGAATTTCCTGCAGGTGTAGGTACAAGAGGAAGGGAGTAGTGAAGAGAAGCTGGTCACTGCTGCCTGACCCCTACTGCACTGCAGAGTCTGGCAAAGCAGGACGAGTCTGAGGGTGGGAAGAGATATTGTGTCTGGCAGGATCAAATTGGAAAGATTCTATCCTGTATGATGATGGAGTTACTGAATACTTAATCTCCCAGTATCAACACCATGGAAGGCATATTTCTTTGAAGAAAGGTGGGATTTTTGCTTCTTTCTGGTTAGGCAGTGTGTTGACTTCTAAGTTTCTTGGTATAGTAGCTCATGGTTTTCTTTTCCTGAGGAAATATGAACTTATGATGAAATCAAGACATATTGAGGGGGATGGGTAACTTTATCCACATTCCTTAAATTCCTTATTTTGTTTTACTTCAGTTTTCTTGTCCCATAATGAGTTAAAAATAAAATATGAACACCTGGAGGTGTTTGAAAATGTTATGATAGCAGTTACTCTCTGTTTAAGTGATGGGTGTACCTATTAGTCCTGGCAGTGTTCCTAATACATGAAGCACTCCTGGTTTACACCCTGTTCTTGCATCCCTTTAAAACCTCTCCTCAGCCTCTGGTCTTGGTCATCACCACAGATGGATAAAGGAACTGGGGTTGTTTAGCCTAGAGGAAAGATGGCTGAGGGAAGACCTTATCACTGTCTACAACTACCTGAAAGGTGGTTGTAGCAAGGTGGGTGTTGGTCTCTTTTACCAAGTAATAAATGATAGGATGAGAGGAAATGGACTCAAATTGCACCAGGAGAGGTTCAAATCAGATATCAGGAAAAATTCATTCTCTGAATGGACTATCAGGCACTGCAATGGGCTGCCCAGGGAAAAAATTGAGTCACCATTCATGCAGGTATTTAAAAGACAGACAAAAGTGCTTGGGGATATAGTTTAATAATGAACAGGTACAGCTGGATTCAATGACCTCAAAGGTTTTTTTTCCAACCAAATGATTCTATGATTCTGTGATTCAATGGCCACTATCTTCCAGTGGTACTGGAAAAAGCAGGCCCTTGGTTCAATCTAATTTGATTCATCTAACAGTGTCCTTGTGGCCCTCAGACAATACATTGAATCCTTCCTCAGAGGTCTCCTAGGGATATCAGGAAGCTGAAACTGCCCTATCTTTACAATTACTACTGAAAGATATGACATCAACTCCCTATTCCACAGGTAAGATTAAAGACATGGAGAAATGATACACTTGTTATGTGGCTACTTATACTGAAAAGATTATTTCAATATAGGGGATCTACAGTTCTTGACCTCTAAATTCTGACCATAGATACATGATTGAGTACTTAATTTTGACAGGAGTTTATCCGTTCTTTTTTATTCTTTATAGCATAAAGAAAATCCTGTTCATCCCAAAATATAGAATGGCAGTAGTATATGACTGGAAAGACAGGGGGAACTTGAAACAGATGTTGGGGGAGACTCAAAGATCCACTAATGAGTGGCAACACAAAGCCGAACTGTGAAACAGCATTACAGTTAATCTAAGAGAATTTCAAGAAAGGAGACTGTTGAGGTAGTATTTTGTATTTGCTTGGTAAGGAGTGAGAAGTGAACCAGATCCCAGCAGAAGACAGCTACTCTTACTTCTGGTGGAAATGTTTTACCAAGCATGGGCAAGAGTGCAGCAACAGAAGGTGTCTGAGAGAAAGAATTAAAATTACTGGCAGTCTTGGTGTTGGCATGAAGACTTTGAAGGGGGTTGTAGTCATATGAGTAGTAACCACCTGGAAGCAAGATAATCTGTCTCCCCTGCCCAAAGGGTTAACTTGAGATTCCATAGGCAGTTCTTTCACCTGTACTGAGGAAGACCATGGGTTTGCATTGAAGTTACTATGGGTGTTACAGGTTTTCCTGAGATGACTACATGAATATGTCATTCAACTCCACTTAACCAGTTAGCAATTTGCATTTGATGGTGTCATGAGGCTAGTACTCTAAGTGAAATGCACTACAAGGCTGTTAAAAGACTGAGCTACAAAACATCTCTTTCATCTGCTGCTTGGGTGTGTAAATAAGCTGTTTATAGAGAGGTAAAGTCATGTTCAGTTGTTGTTCACTTGTTGGATTCATAGGTAGGAGGTCTCACAGATCATATCCACTTAATGCATGATCTAACCTAATATTTTTGCCATTTTATAGTATTTTCTGTCTTTTTACTTCTGTCCAGACCACATGTCTGCTCATTGCTGGTGCTGCCATGCTAGTAAGCTCTAAATGTACTCACTGCTTGGGTCCAGCTTATGTTATTTTATACCTTCAAAGATACTGTTGTTGTTTGTATTGTTACAACTGCAGTAAAGATATGATTGAATACTAGAATAATTGACAAAAAATTTCCATTGGTTCTGTTGCTCTTGTAGGAGTTATGGGATAGACATATTCCTCCAGTTAGGTCCATTTGTACTGCCAGTTTTCTTAAGGATTTTTGTGAGGTTTAATTAGAACTCTAGGATAAACATGTCCGGTTAGAAGCACGGTGTACTTGTTACCGCTTAGTCGGTAGTAAAATAACTGGTTTTCCAAAATTTTTGAAGATTAAACAGTCTATTTAGCAAAACCTTGGGGAAACTGTCCAATTGGGAAGTAGTCTCTTTGAAGAGCTTCATAGAAGACTTTTTGGTTTTGTATTTTTGTGAAGTGATAAATAACTGAGCCTCAGAGAAGTAACCCAGACAGGTTCACAGGGACCAGGATCATAAGCTTCTCATTCCTAGAGCCTTTGTTGAGCACCACTACTCACAAAAGATTTCCAGATTGGATTAAAAAAGTGAGACAGACATTCTTCCCAGTGGACTACTTGTCCCCTGTTGGTTCAGCTTGCACTGCTTGAGTAATCTCCTTAGGGGAATATATAACAATGCTGGAAAACATGCATTTCAGCTTTTGTCCTCACTAGTCTGTCCCTGGATGGGGTAAAATGTGCTCAGATTTGAGGCAGTCCTCATTTCTTTCACAGATCTGAAACTTCCCAAGTAAGTTACAGTTTAAAGTGACTTTTTTTTTTTTTCAACAAAAAAGAAGGGAATGCATTATGTGGAAACGACAATGGGAAATTACAACCTAAAATGGGTAGATTTAATTTAATTAGAAAAATAAATAACAAATTAAATGTAAATATGTTTGTAATCATATTATCATGTACATTAATTTTTGAAAAAAATTGATTCTCTCTTACAGGTTTCTTCCCTCAAGCCCCTTCTCTCAGTATCTGGTGCCATTCACTGTCTGTGGTGAGGATCTGAGCTACTGGAGCCAATTTCAATTTCAATTCCACATATAAAAAATGACTTGGAAGTTTGCATTTCCTTTGAGGCTCACCCAATTTTGCTTTATCACTCCAGGGGAGGCATTTTATCTTTGAAGCTGCAGGATATAGGATTAGGTTGCCCTTTAGGCTAGCCTGTCTTGTGATATTTTGTGCACTGTCCCTTCATATTACACTGATAGAGAAAGAAAGTTCTAACATGTTGAAACTGTAAGTGATAAAGTGATATTAGGAGTTAAGAAGGCTGGAAAATATTCAGTTCTCCAAGTTTCTCTGCCTAAATTAGCAATTAAAATCGAAAGCATTGTGAATTTAATTAGTCCAGATGTTTGAAAGTGCAATATTAAAGGTAATTTATCTTACTTTTTTTTCCTAAATAATTTTGGAATTATCATGAGAAAAATGGTTACCAGGGGATTATTACATGTACTGTTTTCTTGTTGTTATATGCCACAGGCAAAACCAACACTTTGAAGAGAATTATTTCTTCCTGAGAACAAAGATAAACTACTATAAGCTAATTGCTAAGCTGAAGCATAGTAAGAAAAGTAATCTAAAAGTATGGCATTGATGAGTTGTACAAAGTCTCCTTGTCTGAAAAACAATCTTGCTTTAAAACCATTGGTGGCAAACTACAAGTACATTTCATATAGTTGTGCATGTGGATCCCACAGTGGTGGATGTTGTATACATGCAAAAGTTTAGTCCAACCTTCTACGAACTGGTTTCTAAGTATATAATGATATATGAAAAAAGGAATAATTCAAGTTACTGTTCCAGGGAATACTGGAGAGGTAAACAGACCATCATTCTATGCAAAGCTAAGTAGGTAAGAGAGGTATAAAATCAAACACCCTCTCTCTCAATCTTAACTTTTTCCTGAACAGTACTATGTCTCTGGGATTAGTACAGATGTGAACCTCCAAGACCCTTTACGACCACAGTACCTTAATGTTCACCAGGATGTAATAATCCTTGATACGTGTCTGACTGAGTGAGCAATATGATTATTTGGTTGGTTAGAAGTTGTGGATGAAGGTAAAGAAAGCTTGGGATGAAGGTAAAGAAAGCTTGTATCTCTCTTTTTATGTTGTCTTCTCTGCCTTCTAGTGTAATAAGATATCTGTAGTGTTCTGTTAAAAGTATTTGGAAAGATGTTAAGATTGTTAGAGTAGAAAGTCTAATTTAAAACACTATTTTAAAATCAACCTATATTTTAATGGGTTTAATTTCTGAATTTCCTGAGATTTTCAGAACAGATTTTATAGATATGAAAGTTTCTGTTCTAAGTTTCTTTAGTGTCGTGAAGTTAAATGCAATCATCATCAGTTTTCAGACTAAAGGGGGATGTATAGAAGGTGTTACTGTTCTCTGTTTTCCATTCTTTTGATTACTACCTCTTCTTGTAAACCTTTATGGAGATACAAAGGAAGAAAACAGTGCCTCAGCTAAATAAAGTGAGAAGCATCACTTAAGGATACTTAATACATGACAGTTTGCACAGGACATCTTCAGAAGCAAGTAATGATATTTGACTGAATAAGGGTGTGATTTTCAAAAGCAAGTGCTGAATTCCAAACTGCCCTCATCTTGTTTTATAAACCTAACCTGCAGTTACTAGTTTAAATGATCTTCCTGTGGATTTTATTATCATCTCATTTTAGTTTTCTGCTTCATAAGTCTATAGACTAATTTGAAAGAATTTCTTTTAATCAAGTCTCTTTTTTTCATTTTTTCTTAGTATTAGAAGGTTAGAAAGATTATCCAAAAGCAAAGCAACAAACCTCCCTGTTTGATGACAGTCTACAATGGAACTTAAGACTGTTTAGGACAAAGGCTCTTGGTGATTCTTCTGCTGTTTTAGCAGAGCACCTTGGGCAGATCAGATTTTTTTTTGGTTGTCTCTGACTTCCCACTGAAGTGTGTGCTGAGGGCAGGGTGTCGTTTCACTATCTGTTGATATCTTTAGGAACACATGTCTGTTCATCGAGTTTTACCAAGACTAGGCTTTATTCCAATCCTAGGCTCCAGAGTTCTGACAAATATCAGAAAACTGTATGCAATGGTAGTATTTCTACACACTGCCTTTCATCTAAAGAAAAGAAAGTCTTCAGAAACAAATTAAAGTTTCACAATTCTTCATGGCATACCTCCTGTAAGATTTATCCTTCTGTAATTAAGGCAGATTTTGATAATTTCAGATCCTTCATCACCTCCCTCAAATTTGGGGCCCCTATAGATCTACTAGGTATTTTGACACAATCTTGCGTTGAAATCATAAGATCTTTTTTCTTGAAACTCTCCTTTTACCCCCACAGAATGCTTTTTTTTATACAGTATGCTAGTTTATTTCACTTCTAGAACAGGCACTAAGCAAAAAGTAGCATCCCTGTTGTCTCGTTTCTGATGCGGCAATGTATCACCCTCTAGGCTTACCCAACCACACAATTATCCATAAGTTAAAAAAGAGAGAGGGAGAGTAAAGAAAAGCAAGAATGCAGAGGGGGTGGGAATTGGCTGATAGGAAAGCATCTGGCATATTAAGCACAGGCAACTGAAGATGGAATGGTATGTGGGTGCTGCCTTGCCAAATCCCTACAGGGGGGAAAACGCCAACTAGATTTCAATGAATAAGCAATTAACATTGTATTAGATTAGTGCAAATAAACACTTCTTTGGTAAGAAGCCAGGCAAATCATTAATATGAAGAGCAAAGGGACCCAGATGGGATAATTTACAAAAGCTCCAACCAAAGCCATTCTGTGTAGACTGTCAATTTTACAAAATTGTATCAAGGTCAGTCAGTATTTGAATGTTGCACTAAATCTATGTGGCCAGATGCCCCATAGAAGTGAATTTGGGAGCATTTGAATTAATGGAATTAGGCTGATTTCTACCAGCTGATCAGCCTCTAGAGGCTCAACATAACTTTTCTGGTTAAATATCATTCCATATTACTTTCCGAAGTACAGCAATAAAGTAGAAGACAAGGGAAGCACAGAGGCAACAGAATGGTCTATATGGGTGGGCAGCTTGGAGAGCAAGATCGTGGGAACAGAACTAAAATAAACTAAAGTATGTTGTCAGGTATTGCCCAATACTATGGTCCTGTTTCCTTCTGAAGGACCATGTAATCTAAAGCAAGATCAGCAGTGAAGGAGTATTAATGGGGGTATTAAGTTCCAGGCCAGTTGCATTCCTTTCTCACTTCATATCCCATTCCAGACCTAATTCCTCACCAATATAGTAGAAAATTCAGTTTTCTGTTCTAACAGAAATCTGAAATTGGAAGTTGATTTCTGTTGCCATGCCTTGATCTGGCCCCATGTGAGGGAAGATATACAAGACCTAGTGCTGTGTGAGCCATCTCTTCCTTTTCCTTTGAAGGGAAATAGGGTGTATCTAGGTGACCTTCCCCTGAATAAAGGAAATCGTTTTAGGTGAGAACTACTTTCATTTTGAGCATATAGTTGAGTTCTGAAAAAAGTTCCAAATAAAACTTTGATTTTACATCTTTCATGTTGGGAAGAGATGACACAGAATACACAATTTTTATGCTAGAAAACAGATACATGTTAACCTTCATCAGAGTCTCTGTGCTATGATGTTCTTTACATAGGGAATCTCACTGCCCCTATATTGGTGACCAAGAATAGGTGCCATGCTGTATAACTTATGCTGAGCAGTGTCATGTCCAGATGTCCACTGGTATTATCTGGCTCTTCTTGAAGCAGATTATTTACTGTTTCAGCAGGTGTAGTAACTCATACATATAATGGGGAGCATTACTCCTGCTTTACGTGGACCTTCAGATCATTACACTTAATTTTTCTTTGGCTTTAATTTTCTGGACTATTTCTCTTCATGTTCCTCTTTTTCATAACTAAGGCTCACTAGAACTGTGGTAATGAAGGTTGCATCAGCTTAACAAAATTTCTATGATGAAGTGGTGCAAGTGTTTGCTTAGGCAAGATCCAGAGGCATCAGGTTGGAAATAAGCAAGGACAAACTACAAGGAAAACCAAAAGAATTTCACATGACTTCCAGAACTTTTGCTGCATTTATTTTATACTCATTGATATGTTCTCAAGTTATCAGACTGTTTGTTTCCTCCTTCTCCCCAACTTTTTTGAATCACAGAAGGAAAAAAGATGGTGTGTACTATAGTACCTAGAAAGCAGATGTTGTCTTTACTAGGTCACAGCTGAATTTGTAAGAAAAAAGTTATTTCCTGTTTCAAAGCTTTTGCCTTCTAATCAGATTCTGTTACAGAAATGGTATTCTTTACTCTGAAAAAAGAGTGTGTGGTTACAAATGACCTGGATGAGGGCATTGAGGGTATCCTTAGCAAGTTTGCAGATGACACAAAGCTGTGTGCAAGTGTCGATCTGCTGGAGGGTAGGGAGGCTTTGCAGGGGGACCTGGACAGGCTGGACCGCTGGGCAATGTCCAACGGCATGAGGTCTAACACGGCCAGATGACGGGTCCTGCACTTGGGGCACAACAACCCTATGCAGAACTAGAGATTGGGAGAAGCCTGGCTGGAAAACTGCCAGGAGGAGAGGGACCTGGGGGTGTTGGTCAACAGCCGACTGAACATGAGCCAGCAGTGTGCCCAGGTGGCCAAGAAGGCCAATGGCATCCTGGCTTGTATCAGAAATGGTGTGACCAGCAGGTCCAGGGAGGTGATTCTCCCTCTGTATTCAGCACTAGTGAGGCCGTTCCTTGAATATTGTGTCCAGTTCTTGGTCCCTCACCACAAGAAGGATGTTGAGGCTCTGGAGCAAGTCCAGAGAAGAGCAACAAGGCTGGTGAAGGGGCTGGAGAACAGACCCTATGAGGAGCAGCTGAAAGAGCTGGGGTTGTTTAGCCTGGAGAAGAGGAGGCTGAGAGACCTCATTACTCTCTACAACTACCTGAAAGGAGGTTGTGGAGAAGAGGGAGCTGGCCTCTCCTCCCAAGTGACAGGGGACAGAACGAGAGGGAATGACCTCAAGCTCCACCAGGGTAGATTTAGGCTGGAGACTAGGAGGAGGTTTTTCACGCAGAGGGTCATTGGGCATTAGAATAGGCTGCCCAGGGAGGTGGTTGATTCCCCTTCCCTGGAGGTGTTTAAGGCACGGGTGGATGAGGTATTGAGGGACTTGGTTTAGTGTTAGAAAGGAATGGTTGGACTAGAAGATCCGATGGGTCCCTTCCAACCTGGTTGTTCTGTTCTGTTCTGTGAAATGTGAGATGTCATGATTGTTACCGGAAACATTTTCTTTAGGAAACTTAAGTTTTGCCAGAACCTTAAGGGGGGAAGGTGGTATAAAAATGACTAGAAGTTATGTTATACTAGAAAATAAGTGTAGATGTTCTGAATCACAGAATAACCATATTGTTTAATATGGTAAAGATATTTAACATCATCAACTCCAATCATAAACCTAAGACACCAAATCCACCACTAAACCGTGTCTGTAACTGCCACTTCTCTATGTCTTTTAAATACTAAGCTATGGCTACTCAACCACTTCCCAGTGCAGCCAATTCCCATGCCTAACAACAGTTTCAGCAAAGTAATATTTCCTAGTAACTAGTTTAAATCCCCCCGGTGCAGTTTGAATCTATTTCATCTCAGCATATCTCTTGTTACTCAGGAAAAGAGACCAACAATTGCCTTCCAACAGCCTCCTTTCCAGTAGCTGTAAAGAGCAATAAAGGTCTCCCCTCAGCTTTCTTTTCTCCAGACTATACGACCCAATTTTGTAAGCTGCTCTTTAAAAGACTTGTGCTCCAGACCCTTTAGCAGCTTTGTTGCCCTTCTCTCACCTGCTCCAGCAGCTCACTGTCATTCTGGCCCAAGAGGGAACACAGCAGTGAAGGTGTATACTATTTTTTTACTAGGAATTACACTCTTTTTTGCAAGTGAGTGAACCAAAACTCTGCTAGAATCCATGAGTTTAAGATATTGTGCATAGATATAAGCCTTGTACTATGTTATCACAATAAAGGGAATTTATTTTGCCAGGTTCTCACATTTACACATTTATTGACAAGAATAACTTCCTTGAAATATGTTAGACTGTATAAAATATATTAAATGTTGTAACTTTCCTGACCACCCATTCAGAAGTAACTGGAGTACCCAGTGTTAAACCAGTATTATGTCTGAACAATTGTGTTATTCACTGTCTTATGCAGACTTTCTCGGTTTGCTACTCAGCAATGTTTACAACCTCATATGGTTTCACTTTAAACACCTGATGCTGCTGTGTGTTTGTCATTTAAATGAGTTGAATAACTTTGTTTTCATCTTTAAAAATATTTTATACAGTTCATTCAAAGGAAACAAGAGGGCTAAACAAACGAAAAAACTCCTGACTTGTCCTGTCTTTGAATTAAGCATGATGAAAATATAGCTTCATGTAGAGATATGCCACTACAGAGACCTGCCAATAATGTATGCCTAGTATTGTGCAAATATTTATGTAAAAGGAAGAAAAGAATAATGCAAACCAATCTGAGGCCATGAGCTTTCTCAGATTTTAAAATCTGAATACTGATGAAATCATAGCAGTGCAAGAAATTACAGCTCCATTGTCCCCATATGCTTGTTGCCACAGCTATGTTACATTCCATTTTCAATCTTGGACATTAATTTTTATCCTAAAGTTTTAAAGATGACTGTACTTAATCAGAATGAACATCGATTCAATATTGTATCCTGCCTTGGAGAAAGTCTGTAAAGGTAGTTTCTAGAGGACTGGTATTTTCCTGTAGTCCTTTTCTGGTCTCCAACAGTTTGCATTTCAGGATATTCTTAGACTGGAAGTGTATTGTATACTTTCTTTAATGCTCAACACGTTTGCCTTCTGCAAACATTTCCTTTCTCTCTCCTTGAATCCATGGAAACTTTCAGCATCTTCAGCATTCTTGACTGTAGAGCAGTACAGCATAATCACATTATAGTGGCTCTTCACACAATCTTCTGCTTGTTCTGAAATTGTCATCTCCCACTTTCTTTTCATCCTCTGTAGTATTTGTACCATACTGAGGAATATTAAAAGAAGAATATATGGCCCAATGCCTGAGACAGAAGAAATATGGATTTAATATCCTGTAATACCACAAATTTTCTGTATGGTCTTGTGTAAATTTGTTCAACCTGAAGTGAGAAGGGGGGACCTTAAAAGAGTCTTCAGCTGTTGGATCAATGGATAAGGAGAAAATGGAGCAGTGTTCTGAGAGATTTTGAGCAAAAGCACGGAGAGGCAAAAGGCGTGAGTTTCAGAAAGATAAACTCTCACTAGATAGAAAGAACTTTTTTTCACCAAGATGTGATCAAACTCCAGGATATTTGCTCAGAGAAGCTATGGAGTGTCCATCCAGTTCAAATATCTGGTAACAAAGTCAGGATACTGTCACTGGTTCAATATTTAGAAGACATTGTGGGCTTGAAGTCTCAGTATTTAAAAACCAGGCTTAATACAGCTCAACAAAACAAGCTTTCATCCAGTTTCTACTCCTTATTTGTTTAGATAGAAATTCTGTCTGGGCTTTCCACGAAGGCTTCTTGTGCTCATGACTTGTAGCAGAAACTTGTATCAGAAACGGTGTGACAAGCAGGTCCAGGGAGGTTATTCTCCCTCTGTACTCTGCATTGATGAGACCACTCCTTGAATACTGTTTGCAGTTCTGGGCCCCTCACCACAAGAAGGATGTTGAAGCTCTAGAGTGAGTCCAGAGAAGAGCAACAAAACTGGTGAAGGGACTGGAGAACAGGCCCTGTGAGGAACGGCTGAGAGAGCTGTGGTTTAGCCTGGAGAAGAGGAGGCTAAGAGGAGACCTCATTGCTCTCAACAACTACCTGAAAGGAGGTTGTAGAGAGGAGGTTGATGGCCTTTTCTCCCAAGTGACAGGGGACAGGACGAGAGGGAATGGCCTCAAGCTCCACCAGGGGAGATTTAGGCTAGACATTAGGAGGAAGTTTTTCACGGAAAGGGTCATTGGGCATTGGAACAGGCTTCCCAGGGATGTGGTTGATTCGCCTGCCCTGGAGGTGTTTAAGGCATGGGTGGATGAGGTCCTGAGGGACATGGATTAGTATTTGATAGGAATGGTTGGACTTTATGATCCAATGGGTCCCTTCCAACCTGGTGGTTCTATGATTCTATGAATTCATAGCCCCATGAAGTCTTTCCTTTAGTTTTTTTCTTTGATGGACCCAAGGGAGATCCCTTAGTTTAACATTACCCTCTATATGCTCAATACAAGAGTTTTGCTTTGGGATAAACTGAAAAATTGAGCAATTTGTGGAAGATTTTTATACATGATCACAGCTGTGCAAGTCAAATGTATTATTTCTGGTTCTCTTTATTTCTTTTCTCATGTCTGTGAACAAACATGCAAGAATGACTTCCTTATCTCTACTATATTAGACCATAATCGGTGTTACTCTTCAGGACAGAAATTATCTATATTTGTCTCCAAAATTAAGAACTTAATTATAGTGTCCTGTTAAGTGTTGGCTTCCACACATTGTGATAAAGCCATATCAATTATTTTTTCTAATAGGTGCTCCTTCTGTTTACACATTTCTTTTTGCTCTTGGTTCTGAGATACAGCATAATGCTTTATACGTTATTGTATCATCCTAGATACATTAAAAAACCACTAGGCTGAAAGAGACCGCAAGGATCATTTGGTCCAACCTTTCTTGGCAAAAGCAGAGTCTAGACAAGACGACCCAGTATCCTGTCCAGCTGAATCTTAAAAGTGTCCTGTGTTGAGGAATCCATCGCTTCCCTGAGGAGATTATGTCAATGACTGATTGTTCTCATTCTGAATCTTCATTAAAATAAAATATGTTCTTATTTACACAACTATTTGAGAAAGACAATGAAATAAATCATCTTTTGCATAACTCAGAATCAAAGCATAGCCAGATTTACTGAGTTACAAAAGGTTCATACCATCTGGCAAAAGTGTGGGGAAGCACATTCTAAAACCAGATTAGGATTACAAAGTCTTCAGTCATTGAGATGTAAAATTGGACTTCATTTCTCATACCTGCATGCAGTTATGATAATTGAACTGCTTGTGTCAGAACCAGTCTCAGGAAAAATGACATCTTTGTACTTCCTTTGGTGATGTTCCTCTGCCATGACAGTGGAGAAACTTCAGAAAGGGTTAGAAACACCTGTAGTGCTGTGGCATTACTCGTGGGCCTAGGTTACTAGAAAATATAAAGAAATATGGAAATACAAGGTTTTGACAAAGAGGACTGGTGAGTACAGAGTGTGATTTAGCAGCTTAAAGGATATTTGTCTTTAGCAACACGCAGAGATTTGAGCCAATTCTACGCATGCTAATGCTACCATATAATGTTCCATATCTGTGAAGCACCATGTCCTGACCTAGCTGGGATCTAAAAGGATCAGAGCTCTTACGCAACACTGGGGCCCTGCTAATAACTCTTGTGCCACTGGGATTTACCAAACCCAGTCTGTCAACCATTGTACTCTACTAAGTTTAAGTCAGACCAGAGACCAAACCACAGGTTGACCTTGAAGTAGTTCCTTCCCTGACTCTGACAAAAAGGTGGAAACTGGAGTTCCTGACCTGGAAGCTTGCAGTTCTTTCAAATTACTGCATATGGGAGGTTTACATAGTCCTTGCCTCACTTCTGTTTCTTCAAACCCCAGTGTCCAAGTAACTATTAGTTTCAAGGCAATATGTAGTGAAGGTAGATCTACTTCTGGTAGGATGCGAAGTTATCTTCACTGCTACCCGCCGCTGTGGGTTTCTGTGCTCCCACTCCATGCAGTGTGCTGACAATGGCATGCCTCTCTAGTGTTCATAAGTACCTGAAATGAAAGAGTAACAAAAGCAGATCTAGAAAAAAATAGATTCATGATTAGTCAAGAAGGTACAGATATTTGGCCTTGCCTGTAGTAGGGAATTTGTAGATCTTACACATTACTGGGACTACGCAGCTATATGAGGGGAAAAAAAAGTACAAAACTTAACTAGTTACAGAGATTTCAAGTTCTGTTTTGCTTTTTTCCCTTTAATTTAAAGATTGCAATGAAATTTTTGTAACAGTTTTGCTGCTGCTTCATCCAGTAGATAACAATTTAATTCCCACTCAGAAGCTGCAACATCCAGTGATCTGTAGTGTTTTACACCCATGGGAAATGAAGTACTAGCTGATGCTGAAAATGGTGTTGTAATTAGATGTTATGGCATAGTAAAATCAAGACAACTCTTCTGAGGCAGGAATGACAATTAACTGTGAAATTAAGTAAGTTATTCAGAAAACAAATCATTTATTCACTGCAGCAGGGATAGAACGGTAAACTATAGAATCATTTAAGTTGGAAAAGACCTTTCAGATCATTGAGTCCAACCATTAGCCTAGCACTGCCAAGTCCACAACTAAACCACGTCCTTGAGCACCACATATGAGTCTTTTAAATACTTTCAAGAGTGGTGACCCAACCACTTCCCTGGACAGGTTATTTTGATGCTTGATAACATTTCTGCTAAAGAAATTTTTCTGAATAGCCATTCTAAACCTCCCCTGGTAGAGGTTGCTTCTTCATCCGGTCACTGTTACTTGTGGAAAGAAATCAACATCCTCCTCACTACAACTTCCTTGCAGACAGATGTAAAGAACAATAAAGTCTCACCACAGCTTTCTTTCTCCAGGCTAAAAAAAATATCACTTCCCTCAACCACTCCTTGTACTACTTGCTTGCCAAACCTTTCGCCTGCTCTGTTGGTCTTCTTGAAAAATGCTCATGGAACTTAATGTCTTTCTTGTAGTGAGGTGTCAGTAACACAGGAACGTCTCTGAAGTCACTGGAGTCAGAACATAAGTGGTAATGTGTCACAGGCAGACATATTGTGGGATCTGGTAAGAGTGAAGTGCTGGTTTATAAATTAGAATAATAAGCTTTGTACTAAATTATACTTGTTTTTTGTAATGTTAAACATTGATTTAATCTTCTTTCTCAAAGATGGGAAAATCCTTAGTTAAATGCAAGCCAGCTTTTAAATGTGGAAGTGACCTAGACACTTAATTTGTAATCTCTTTTAATAAGATTTAAGTTCTTATGTCCCTGTTGGACTTCAAATTTAATCTATAATAACCAATTCATTTGATTTTCTCATAGTTCACCTCAGGTTATTGCTTTTTCTGACTTTTTTTTTCTATTTTTGTTACATATAGTGTAGAGACAGTTCAAAAGACATGTTTATTTAGAACTGCTGGCTATCCAAATTGCTACCTTCACTATTTTAAATAGATATTTTTCACTGTGGAAGACTTGTAGTGTTCAAAGAAGGTCTTAGATTCAGATAATAAATGTAGTTTCATAAAGAGAAAAAGAATTTACAGGTCTCTGAAAAAGTTTTCCTACTAGATCTGTTTCAATTCCTTCCCAGGATTGACAACTTACCTTATCCATGAAGCACTTCTGGTTTGTAATTGAGGAGTTTCCCACAATGTCACCTATGGGGAAGCACCTGCTACGTAGGAGGTCTGCAGTGTTTGAAGTCAGTTACTTCAAAGCACTAGAGACAGGAAAGACAGAAGTCTTTGCTGAAGGTCAAGTGAAAACAAATTCAGTGAGTATCCTAGTGGCTTACTTCTACCAAAATAAAGTTGAGAAGCTATCATTTGATTTCCCATGAAAAAATTCACTGTAATTAGTGTAAAGAATTCTAGACTAATGCAGTTTATTAGACAACCAGAAATGAGAAATATATTTTGTGTAACTATGTTAATGATTTCAAGAAATTCAGTAGTCAAAGACATTAATTTCTACATTGGTTCCCTAGTAAGTTATCTCAACACTTTTTGTTTTTTATCTTGATAGGGAAATTTTTTTAGTGTTGAAAGAAATTTCACTACCAGAAGTATGAAAAGTGCTAGGCAACATGGTAAGTTCAGAAAATGAGCAGAAGACAAACCAAGAACCCCTATAAATGCCCAAAGGATAAGTCAATCCCCTTACACAGAGCAAACTCGTTGGGTTTTTTCATAGTCATGAAAAAAATTGAGAGGGCCAAAGTATAGGTGAGGTCAAAGACGATACCAAGACAAAGATTTTTACACTTCTTTCTTTTCATTGTCTTACCCTTGTAACTGGGAAAACTTTTGAAGTCATTGATTTCAGTCTCCTGGGTTTATAGTCAATCTTCTTTTTGGCTTACTCTCTCAGTCAGCTGGAATGTATTAGTTGAAATCCAAATGTTTCACAATAATAGTTCAGCTTCTGCCGTATTTAATTTTCCCAATGAAGAATTTTCTATTCAATGAAAATGAATACTTTGTTTCAAACTAGTTGCTTTGGCAAAAAAAAAAAAAATTAATTTATTTATTTGTTTTTCTTGCTTGATCAACTCTATTTCTGATCTCTTCAGTTCAACAACGGTCAGTTATTGTAAAAGTGATTGTGTAAGTAGAGGAAAGTTTTGTCATATTGCATATCTGTGGCACTGCCTTGCTGGGGAGATTTTATGAAATTTTGTAGTCTCTTTCACTCTGTGTGTTTTCATCTATTGAATGGAAAGAAGTTATTTACCTCACATTGTGTTTTGGAAATTCACATCTGAACTACAACTTATGTTTGCAAAATACCACCAATTCTAGCTCTAGGTTATCAGAGCTCCTAACTAACCCTGTAATTTCTTTCCTGCATGAAAATTTGTCCTCAGTTCTTGCATCACAGGCTTCTATTACAAAGTCAGATTAAGAGGTAGCTGCTCAGAAACTCCTCAGACAGTCCCAGAGCAAAAGGCAAACACTGTGTTCCCCTGCAATATGGTTTTGGAAGTCGCTGCTCTAAATATAAACTTTAAACTCACAGCCTTGACACCCTGCAGGCATTTGTTGTGTTGTAGTGAGAAGATGGGATTGTATTCACGGGGCTTGCAGCCAAGGCATGGGGTTCAGCACCTGCCTGCCCTGCCTAGCATGGGACAAAAGCCTTAGCGAGGCAGGACGGAGCTCTGGGAAGTGTAAAGACAGTCTGCTAGCGATTGATGTGGGCTGCTGTACACACTCTTGGTGTCACACCAGGAGCTGTGGCAGGGAAAAGTCAGGTAAGGATAGGAGATTTCAAGTCCCCTGCCCCTCAGGCAGCCCTGAAGCCACATGACTCACTGGTAGAGTGCAGAAACTTACATCCAATGAAAATATGCCTCTTCAGCTTCTGCTTGCAGGAATCCTCTGCCGTAGTGTGTCAAGGCATTGAAGTAGGAGACACATTTCCAGAGTGTTGGTGGGGCTACTCTGTGCCTCTTCTGCACACAGGCTGGGGTAAGGCTCCTGGACAAGCACAGGGTGTTGTACCTGTTTCCATTCCAAGAAGTGGAAGTGATATGTTGCCCTCATTGTTTCTCAAGGAAGCTCCAGAATTCATTTTTAAAGCCCTATTTTCTTCAAAAAAACCCCAGAATTTCCAATGAAGTTATGGACTCTAATCAACTTTCATTGCTCTTTCTTTTTTCACCTTGACATCTGACTGTCAACTGATGTTGTTTCTTTTTTTTTCAAATGGGAGAACAATTCAGGTTTTCATGCTTTTAACTGAATAAGTAAAGATACTCATACATTATGTTCAGCATAATTACTGAGCCATGAACATGCCTCCTAATTTGAATCTAAATCAGGACAGGAGAAAGTTAGGAAAACAAATCAGTTTGGTCTAATCAATTCTGTCTAAATAACGGGTTAAAGAAAAAACCAATCTAAAATGAGACATATTTTTTGTTTCCCATTCTCCTTAAACTTGTCTTAATTTACATCTTGGTTCCATTAAAAATAGATATAGCTGTCAGAGCATAAGCACACACCTCGTGCATTCCATACCTGCCCTGAACTCACACCCATATGGGATCAGAGTATTCTTGTTGTATTTTGACAACTTTTTGCCAGATATAACTCTTTAATGTTACAATGGTAAAACTAGAAGGAACAGTGATCCTCATCTTGCCATCTTGCAGGAAATAAGTATGTTATTAATTGCGATTCCAAGGAACTGAGCAATTAAAACTCAAACTGACATAGCAAGCAAAGCATCAGGTTTCCTATATCTTGTTATTCATAGAATCATAGAACAACCAGGTTGGAAGGGACCCATCGGGTCTTCTAGTCCAACCATTATTATCAAACATTAAACCAAGTCCCTCAGGACCTCATCTACCTGTGCCTTAAACACCTCCAGGCAAGGTGAATCAACCATCTCCCCGGGCAGCCTGTTCCAATGCCTAATGACCCTTTCCGTGAAAAACTTCCTCCTAATCTCCAGCCTAAATCTCCCCTGGCGGAGCTTTAGGCCATTCCCTCTCGTCCTGTCCCCTGTCACTTGGGAGGAGAGGCCAGCTCCCTCCTCTCTACAACTTCCCTTCAGGTAATTGTAGAGAGCAATGAGGTCTCCTCTCAGCCTCCTCTTCTCCAGGCTAAACAGCCACAACTCTCTCTGCCGCTCCTCATAGGTTCTGTTCTCCAGCCCCTTCACCAGCCTCGTCGCTCTTCTCTGGACTTGCTCCAGAGCCTCAACATCCTTCTTGTTCACTACTTCATTCACTACTTAAAGGTGTGAAGTGACAGGAAGGCACCTCATGAAATTATCTAGTCATAGCTTCCCTGATCAAGCAAGGTCATCTAGAGCACATTTCACGGGACAGTGTCCATTTGGGTTTTGAATATCTCCACTGGAAAAAAAGATGAAGAAAACCTTGGATGACCAATCAGCACTGTGTGAAAAGAGAAGCAGCATACAGGAATGCTGCACCTCAACAGTCCATTTAGTTTAAAATAAATGATAATCAGCTGCTTCCTTAACCCCTCTCTTGGGACCTTGGCAATGCTCCAGGACAGGGGGCACCAAGAAATTGCGACCAGAAACTCTACATTTTTTAGGTTGATGTTTATTTAAATGTATAAAAGCTGAAACCTTTGCAGCCATCTTTGGAGTGCACATATGTGAGTGGACACACTGAACAGGACCCCTGAGTTGCTGGGACAAGCTCTCCAAATCTTTGCTCCTCTGGGGCTGCAGTTCTGGATGACAGTGATAGGGCAAATGGTGTTGTATCTTTCTTAATTACTATATTTGCTCTCTTGTAGTAATGATTAGATGCTTTATATCTAAGGTTGTTCCTCTTAACTTGTTGTTAATCACTAATAATCATTTGTTAGCTTTGTTGTTTTAGTAAGTTGAGTAATATTTGATCTCACAATATTTGAGAGTTTTCGGCTGATCACACTTCATGCTTAGCACTCTGCGGTAAAACAAAGAAGGGATGAAATTTTGGATGTGCCAACATATAATACAAGTTAAATCTTTTGGTAGCAATCAGGTCTTAATATTCTGATTGAAAGTCTACTGATGTTCTTCATTGTCATTTTACACTTAGTAGTCTCAAGGATGGGTTCAAAGTCCAGGAAGAACAATACTGCCAAAATCTGATCTGTTGCTTAACATTGCTTGACTGGGGATTCAGCTTTTGTTTCTTTGTCAGTTAGTGTAAGTCATTTTTTTCATCACAAAATTACTAGTGGTTGAAAACAGGATTCTCTCATATAGCTTGTCAGAGAATCACCAGCATCAGCAGATGTATATACTAGCAGCAATAATGCTTCTAAATTCTCTCCTACAGAAAATCTTGCTGTGTTTACTTCCCCTATTTCACCTTCATTCCTTATTGACTGTGCATTCATTCATTCCCTCCTTCACTATCTGCTATATCTGTCTGTGTCTCAAGAAATTAATATTCTTTGGTAGAGTAAAATCATAATAAGAAAACTGCATGTTTGTGGACCAAACATTCAAACATGTGCTTAATTTTAGCAAGTACTGGTGTTGTTCTTACTGTGACCTAGACCAGATTTAGAATTGAAGAAGTGAAAACTGAATATGACTTTCTGCAAAGTAAAATGGTGGGGTATACATTTTTCTTAGTATATTGTCTTCTGGCAGGCATAGTAAAGAGTAGATAAGAATGAGTTGGAGTTTTAGTGATTTCAGTAGCAGAAAAGACAGCTTGGGTAAATATTTTATACTAACTGAGCTGGTAGGAAATCATCTTCCAATGCAGACATCCTCAGTTGGAAAAGTGACACAAGGACGTAACAAAGTACAGAAAAACACTCAGGAGAAGTCAACTAATAGAAAAGAATGAACAGGAAAATTTGCATTCCCTAGGCAATTTATGCCCCAGTTCTATCTTGGTAACTAAACTGGTGAACAGTATTTCCCTACCTTTGAAGATAGATACAAGAGACTGCAAGGTTTTCAGAAGCAGTAGTGACAGTGTCTATGAGAGCACTAAAGTTTACAACAGTTGTGTCAAATTGAGTATGGCTCTTCCCCTCTCTGACATCACTTGGGAAAAGAGTGAACTGGGATTGATTCTTCTCTTTTAGCTATGGTTAGTTTTTTTCTTTTCCAGTCCTGAATGTCCATTCCACCTATTTGTTCAGTCATTCTGTGTAATCTCTCAATGTTGTATGGATGAAAATTTGTTTCTTAAATCTTCTGTCTACACAGCCCTGACACAATAGGATCTGTAGCCTGATTAAGTTTTTATGCGGGATTTTAAATTTCTGCTAAATTAATTATTATTTATTGTAATACATTTTTAGGTCTTCTATTTTTTGGTTGAAGTTAGTTTGGGGTTTTTTTTCCCTTTATTCATGTGACACTTTTCTGCTGGATATGAAAACAACTTAATGTCTCTGATATGGACAGAAACCAGTCAATAAAGTTCCTCCAAACATACTGCGTCTTTCAGTCCTCCCTTCTGAATATAAAATGTTGTAAAGGAGCCTAAGGCTATAGGCTGGAAAAGAACAAGGGCAAAAGTCCAGCAACTCTATATTTCTTTGACTCCAAATGCCCACAGGGACATTCTGTGTGATTAAAATTACTTCTGGTACTAGGCCAAATTGTACAACAGGATTACTTAAAGTGGCCTGCATGTGTTATTGCCTGGAGAGACTCTAAGGAGAAAAGTGGTTAGGAGGTTTTTCTGAAATTCCAGCAATGTCAAATAAAACAGACTTTGCCTTATCTATGAATGCTGGATATGCCAGGGTTTGAACTGTTCTTTTAAATACATGCAAAGTTCACAGATGGTTTGGAAATAAAGAAAGAGATCATGAGCCAGAACTTCCACTGGGGTAAATCAGAATTGTCTTAAATTTCTGTGGGCTGGATCTTAGGGATATAATGCCAACAAAACGGTGAAAGAAGCTCACGGTATAAAATTCAGTAGAATCTTCTGTTGTGTCTATTAAGAGTAAATTTTGACAGGTATGTCAATTGATGGTCTCTGGAAAGCCTCAAGGAAACATATTTTCAGCAAGTGATTTAGTTTGATAAGTTTGGTTTGTGATGGAAGCGGGTTTTGCGACAAAAATTTCTAGGTAAATGAGTGTATTAAAATGACAGGTGATGGCTGTTGAACAAATTTCTAGCTGCAACCAACAGGCAAAAATAAGACTTTTAGCATGATTCTTGTCAATCCATTCAGTTGTAACTAACTTGTGCAGTGAGGCTTGTAGATACAGTAACTGAATTGAGAGTCAATTCCTTAACTCTTATAGCTTATATATAAACAATAACAGATATTTTTATAGGATGTTGGAGGTTCTATCCCTGCCTCTTCTTCTCAAGAAGGATTCTGAGAAAACTCTATGAAAATCTTTTACCTCATCAGCATCTAAATAATTCCGAATGCTATAATTAATATAATGTATTTGGCATTTATCATATTTGGTATTGAGCATGCTTATGACTCCGTAATCTATACAGCAGCAAACTCTTTTTACCCATTAGTCTTATAATTTATTGTCCAGACAAAATTTTCAGTTGTGAGTGTTATGTGTTTTAGAAGTCTTGGAGCAGCAGAAAGTGGGGAACAGATTGATCATTTATGCACATTTTTTGACGTACTGTATATACACTCTATATTAAATGGATTATGCTGCATGATACACTGCCTTCATTGAGAAATAGCTTATAAGATTTTATGTTAAATAAGAATTGGTACATGCATGTATACACACATGTAAATATTCTGTCCATGTAAGGCCTGATTGAAAGTTTAAGGAGGAAATAAGAAGGAGCAATCAATGGAATCAAATAAACTAAACAGATCTGAAAATTACAGTTTGTTCTGGAAATAATGAACCATGGCTTGAAAATGTTCCTTGATCTTTTACATTTAGAAAGCTTTTGATTTCAATTAAATTACTTGCAAAAGTTCTCATGTGCTTGTTTAACTTCACTACATACAGACCTGCCCAAGCTCCATAAGTGTCATCACCATAATCAAAGTTTGTAAAATAGGCCTGGATATAGATTGGGGGGGGCTGTTTTTTGGAGGGTTTTTGGTTGGTTGGTTGGTTTTATCTCTTTAAGTGTTTTCTCTGTATTGAATGACCAAAATGTGATGTATTTTGAGGCGCATATGCTTGCCATTCAACACATTTGGGGAGTTTTAATTAGTTTGCTTCTTACTTCTTCCTCTTTTGAAGAGCAGTCCAGATTAAGTCTATGCACCAAAGTCAGAGTCTCACATTCCATATATCATGTTTGTTGAGGGGAGCATTTTATGTGTCACTGGAAACAGAAAGTGTGGATTTCTGTGTAATATCCACTGTCTTTCCAGCTAGCTGTCTGGTCCCAGTAATATGTCCAAATTTTCCTGAGAGAAAAGAGAGGAAGCATGACTACTAACATGCTCTGAATTCTCTTGAACTTCACTGCAAGTTGGATTTTGACTCTGGCTCCACCTAGGTACTTCAGTACTGTGTTGTTGACAGCTTGACAAATAATGGAAGAATATTGATTCATAAAAATAACCCACAGAATGAGACAGATAGAGGCTACGTGACTGAAGATACACTCTGAATCACTTAAGGATTTCAAGAGGCCACTTATGGCTGTTTCTACTAGTTCTAAACAATAAGAACAGATGGGTTTGGCATGCTTTGTTCTGTAAAATAGCAGTCTTGTTATGTGCAACTCAAATAAGGATCCACCACCACAGTTAGAAGATGGCAGTGACCCTTGGAATATAATACCTAGAAATCAGCAGAGGGAACAGATCTTACTAAGCAGAATGTGACATTTCTGTAGAATATCCCTTCTTTTTTTTCAATTGTTGAACTCATTCTGAGGATATGGAGAATCTTTCCTTAGCACTGTATTCTCCGTGGTAGCAATGTACTGGGAGCACAATATAATCTCTTCAGCTTTGTCTCTATTAATGAACATTTTCTTTTATGGATCTAAAAGAAGGAAACCCCTAGATTAAATAGTCTGGGAGGTACCAGTTTTGAGTGTATGAACACATAGGAAAACATGAAAGCTTTGCAGAGAGCGCACATTTTTTCTGCGTATTTGTTATCCATGATTAATCATGAATGTCAATGGTTTAGGCAAGATTAAAGGAAGTCCAACCAAACAAATGCCTTTACCTCATGTCTCCTGGTCCATTTTCACCATTCTCTCAGCTCTCTCAGACTACTCTTCCTGCGCTTCAGAAAGATGAACTTTCTTCTCGTATCTTCTCACAATGTAGATAGTTGAAGAAAGGAAAATGAGAAATATGTCTCTGCTCATTTCTACTGCCTGCCATTGTCCTTCCATTCACCAAGCAGAGCCTTCCCATCTTCTGTTTACGCATAGTAGTTTTCTTTCATTACTTGTTAGGTCAACATCTTTTAAATCATGAACATTTATACCACCTGCTGACACACTGTTTGCACACAACTGTGGTACTTCAGCAATTTGTCAGGAGGAAAAGTGAATGCTCCTCCTACAGAATGGGATGGGAATTTTGTTGGCAATGGACACAAGATTGTCACATAGAGGCAATATAGAGACTTCATCCATTGTCATATTCAATGAAGGTGAGACGTGTAAGTCTAACCAGAGATGAAATATGTTGATGATGGCTTGACCCAAAATCCTGCTAGAACATATAAAGCACAAAAATTAAAATTAAAATTAAAAATAAAATCAAAATCATCAGTAAATTCCTCCTTTATTTCTTAGTGTATTTATTTAATTTCTGGTTAACTTCATGACATGTATGAAAAAATACTACCCCTGTATGATGAAATCTTTCTCCATAGCACTCATGCTTTTACATCTCCATCATATCTGTTCTTCCTTGTCACCTTTTTCAAGAAGTCTTTTCAAGAAGTGTCATGTTGCTGTTTTTATGAAAACTATTTCACTTTTCTAACTAGTTTGTTCTCAATATTTGTGATTTGTTTCTAGTTCTTCCAGGGTGTGGTTCATCCACATAGTAAATAGTGGCCATTTTAAGGATCTACTTTATAAAATTAATTTATGTAATGCCACAAATCTTGGACTTCGGGCTTTTAGGCACTTACCGTAACACAGGTGCATGGCAATGTTGCACTGATGCCCTGCTGTGATATTAACACCACTAAGGAATATGATTATACAGCTGACATCCCTGGTAGTACTTTGTGGTAGATTTTCCACAGCACATCCATGCAGCAGATGAAGTGAAAGACCTGATGATGAAAACGAAGGCCAAAAGCTGAAGCAGTGGTGTGATAGGTAAGGGGAATCTATGTACCCAGTACCAATGAAAATGAGTAGTCCTATACAGTGATTTCATAAGTACCTCAAAAATATTGTTTATCTTGACTAACTAGTACATTTCTTTATCTGCTAATGAGCAGATTTCCCTGTTACTCAAAGATGCACCATAAGTTTCCTGACCGCATGTTGTCATACTACATATTTTTTCAGAGGAAGAGTTGTGTAGAATCTAGGCCAGAAGCAGGCTATTAGTGTAATGGACTTTGCCTTTTGCAGAAGGCAAACCACAGATGTTTCTCCAAGTGACTCCACTTAATCCTCTGTCCATTAGTGACTGAGCAAATGTTTTATTTCTGGAGAAGGCATGCCAGCTTCAGCTGAAATACCATATGACGAAGACCTTAACATGTCTTGCCATCATCAGCTCCTATGACTGTGTTTCTGTATTTGGAAAACTGCATGTTTTGCTTTAGGTTGTGCTCTCAGTTGCTGGCTCCACCTTAGCTGCACTTGGCAAACTTGCTGCAGAGTTTTAGGGCCTTCTTGATGTCCTGCTGAAACCAAAGGTTTGATTCCCTTAGTGGGCTAGTACATTGTTAGTACTCTTTCCAACGTTAAAATGCCTAACGTTTAATTTCTGTTGTCATTCACAGGCACATGTGTATCTATAACAAGCTCAAGAGAAAAGTATGAGTCTATTACAAAATGCTGAAATCATAACTTATTATCACCTATCAAGGTAATCCAACTCTGTTCTAGTCAGGCAGGACAGGGACTCTTTCCTCCTTGCTGTATTCAGGACCAGAATTTCTTCTTAGAATGGTATAAAACTGGAGATTCTTCTTGGATCAATTACAATGGAGGCATAAGAATTCATAAAACTTAAAATTGAAAATATGTAACTATGGAAAGTAAATTTCTTTATTTTTACTGTTAGCAATTTTATCTGGGACAATATCAGTCCATACATAGTGTGGGAAGAGAATATTAAAACTCTGGAGTGGATCAGAAATATTTTGTTTATCAATAAGATGCAAACCAAGTTCCAGACTTCTTGGAATAGCAATATACTTATTGGCATTTGAGAACAGGGCAGGGATCTTTTCCTTAAAAAATACCAGAACTGAGTATTTCAGTGTTTTCAAGTAAGCAGTAAAACATAAAGTGCAGTCAATATGAAATCATGAAACGTGCAGTTTTGGGAACTCCATTGTGTCTTTCTTTTGATTACTTTTTTACACAACTCTGTCGTTTACTCACACTTTTCATCCTTCATCTGCAGAATAGCATTTCCCCTATTCATTACATCTCATTGCTTTAAATTAAGATCTTAAAAACACACACACTCTACAGAGAGTGCTTTTTTTTAATCTGCTCACAGCCAACACTACAGAAAGAAACAGTCACACTCTTGGGGTCTAGAGTTTATTATTAGTTGCCATAATGAATTTCTCCTACTTTAAGCTTGAGATTACAATAAAACTCCCATGTGCTCACTACTCTAAAGATTCTAAAAAGGAATAAAAATAAAAAGAAATAACTGTACCAGTTCAGGTAAGCATGTAACTCCCTGTAACTTCAAACAGGGAAGTCCCTTTGTAGGTAGTCCTTTTTTCTTGAATGCTGGCTGAGAAAATCTCCAACCTATCTTGATTTTATAAAGTAGGAAGTGGATAATTCAGGAAAAGTGTGAATTGATAACTCCCATTTCACTGTTGTGTTCCAAGCCTCTACTGACTTTGGGAGAAGGTTTAACTGAAAGTTCAAACATCCAGTACAGCACAGAAGTAACCACTAATGGGATGGAAATTTAGTCATGTTGAATGATTAGGGGCTTTTTTTTAATTCAAATGATAAGATCACAGCTGTAAGTCCAATTCTGGAAGTCATATGTACTGTGCTGGCCATGATCTTCTTTCTCAACCTTAAAAGTAAAGTAATCAGTATTCCAGAGAGTTTGTTCTAATCAAAACTGCAGTTGGGAGTAGGGTTTTTTGTCAGTTACAGCCTTGCAAAGCAGGTGAAATTACAGTCAGTGGCCTTAACTGCTCTTATGATTCAAAAGATGGTGGGTTATTTTTTTTTTTCAAAATTCTCCTTACACAGTTAGTCTCAGGAGAGAAAGACAAAAGATTACTATGTCAGGAAAGAAAGTGGAAAATCCATCTTTGGCAGAAAATGGTTGTCATTTCTGTGATAGTGTAGCTTAATACTCATGCTAAAATTAGGGTAAAGTTATGAAGAAGCTATACAATACTCTTACATGAAATAAAAAAAAAAGTTTATGACCATGACAGAAAAAGAGAAAATATGGATAGACCGAAGGTAGTAACAGAAAAAAAAATCTGCAATAACAATTTCAATGCATATTTTACGAGTTTTAATTACCTGTGACAAATGAGACAAGGTGCTTGAGTTCAGCTAGGGAGGTACTTGAGACTCTAAGGTGCTTGAGTTCAGCTAGGGAGGGGAAAGGAGAGTAGAAGCATGATTAATCATGAAAACTCCAAATGCATGAGAATATGCCTTTTCCTGGAATGTCTAAATGACTTTGCCTTCTAACACATTGTCAAACAATTGAACCAAGTCTTCCTTCACAATGGCTTTGTTGCCCTGCCACATTCACATGACCAGCTCCTGACAGCTTTATCCACTTGCTACTCTTTGATCTGTTTTGACCTGCTTTTGCAAGTGCAGCAATTTGTATATGTATTTCCCCCACAACTGAATGGGAAAAGGTGTAAGGACTGACCAGTAGCCTGCCTTGGGCTTCACTAATACTCATGAGAGTCAGGCAATGGGACAATCCTATTCTTGCTGTGCTAACCAAGCAGCTACCAGAGTGTGAAAAATTCCTGGAGCAGAAGCAGTGGTTGTCTTACACTGTCTATATTTAAATGTATGCTATCTTTCTTGTGGATTAAATCTATTCTTTAATTGTGATTTCTAAAAGCAAGAATGTAGTGGGTAGGAGTTTTGTTCAGTTGTAAAAATCAGTCTCCATAATAAGTGATGAGAACATTTTCATGAAAAGCGCAGGCATGTAATATCAGATGCTATAAGACAGCAGGTGGAGGATAGTGGAGAGGGAGGAGCTCAAAAGCAATGCTTGTATTTTTTTCTTTCAGTAGAAATCCTTTCAGAATAGTACTGGGAAAGGGAGTAAACTCTGGTAAGAAATTGCAAACAGGTATCATGCGTCAGGAAGAGAAGCTCCACTTCTGCCATTGGACCCTTCAGTCAAACTTGTGCACCACTGAGGTTGCTAAGGCAGCCTTTGAACAGCCAGTGTCTGTCCCTGTTGAGGTCATCAGAAATGCAGGTGAACTCCACAAACCAAATAGGAGGGTCACAGCCTCAGCTTCGGCATAGGATGCATGAGGCTGATAGATGAAATTCCAGCTCTTTTGAAAAACTTCCTCTGTCAAATAACATACTTGAAGGTGCAGATGTGTAATTTTACCTTCTAATTATTTTTTTGTAAAAGAAATGAAGTGGTAAGTCACATTTTTTTCTTAACCTGTTGCCACTCTACCATGTTTTTTTCCAGGAAATGCCATCTTCACATCAGTTCTTCACGAGATACATCATCTCCTTACTAAAGGCTGGTAGTGATGCCCTCATAGCATTAGCATAACCTTTATTATTGAAGCTTCTGCTCTGTAAGTTACTATGTAAGACAGATCAAGATTGTTGAGACACACAATTTTAAAATGTTCCTCAACATAATTATACATTAATTTCACCAATAGAAGGAATTAGGGTTAGGATAAAGCAACACAACATTTACAGATCGTTTACTGTACTTGTTCCCTGCTCATAATCTCTTTTGGGTATCAGATGATGGCCTTCTGAGATGACAGTAGCTGAATATGGGTTTTGTGACAAGTATCCATGCCAACCTCTCCTGTGTGGAGATGCTTTTTCTTTTTTTTTTTTTTTTTTTTTTTTTTTTGTCATAAACTGAAGCCCTCAGTGGTGAAAGTTTTTTTCTCTGCTCCCTTTTGTGCTCATGTTTACATCTTACATTCCTCTTAAGCCTCCCTGCATTCTTTCCCCCAGGCTCTCAGGGAGTTTTCAAGCCTTGTTATAAACACCTGGTTTATCTATTTTTTATCTTAAAGATTTTTCCTGTCTCCAGACTACCATCATAGAGAAAAACTTGGAGGTGCAATTTTTCCACAATATAAATGAATATAATAGGACAGCTCTGACCAAGTGGGCTGAATTTCTTATGTAGCAAAGCTTTCTCTGGTACATCAGTGTTTGAGCCAGAATTGAGTATATGTAACATAACCAGGATGTCAACTTAAAAGAAAGGGAAAGCATTTTGCTGACAGCCGTTGATCACAGTTGAAAAAGAGATTTGAACTTTGCCTGGAAAGGAACAGAGGTATGCTTCAAGTGCAGCAGCCTGTGCGAAGGGGTTTACTAAAAGGAGAAGGGAAGAAGAAAACAAAGTAGAGGTCATGGATGTGAGTCTTTGGGCTAGGCACAGCTTGGAGTGACTAGAACATCTACTACTGGATTTACAAGAAAAGATCCTTAAAGTATTAGTAACTTCACTTGAAACCTTCTAGTCCGTATCTGTTTGTGGTCTGAATTCTTATCAAGTGTGTTTGTATTATCACGGTGGGCATGTGACAACCTCTGATCTGGAGAGTCTCAGAACTAATTAGTGAGGTTAGATCAAATATGCGATCCAGACCACCTGACATAGTTCTAGTACTAACGCATCTAAATAAGATGCTAGACCCTCCACAAAGACTAACTGATTAGTATGTTTTTAACATAATAATCTCTCTGGGTTTGATTATTTGTTTTTAATTTGTTTTGTATTACTTCAAAAATTACCATTTCTGGCAGATCCTTCAAAGTCTTCATTTAATCCACAATGGGTTAAATGCCCACTGTGTGGCATTTTGGAATGCAGAAAGTAGCAGAATTAGACAAACTGTGCTGCAGGCACGTAACAGGTATGAGCCAGTGTATCTGAGGATGTACAAGAAAATTAAGCCTTAGGAACAAAGCCGAACTTTAGTCATACTTCCCCAAGGCTAATACTGTGAAGCTAGCCAAGTGCTAGTCCTCATGATGTTTAAATTTATCATGCTGAACACAAAGTGCGCACCATCTCTTCTTAAGAGTGAGGGAGAAAGGGGATGAAGTGACAATAGTAAATCAAAGTACAGAATCTAAACAGAATTAACATCTTGGTCAAAGGGCCTCTCTCTGATCTGAAGATTAACCCTACTGTCTGTTAAAATACTAGTTTACTTCCTTCCCTTTTATTTGGATTGATGACTAAGAGTTTCACTCATTGCTGGGAGAGTTGGTTCTCTCTGACACATTCTTGATCTGAAGAGGAATACCTGGTACAAACTGGGGCCATGGCATCCAGTGTCAGAATAGAGTGGGCAGTGGGGCTGCATTCAGATTACGAGTTCTGTGGCAGCGTGGAGCAGGGCCAGACTGGGAGTGACATCCAATCTGAGTGCTGGCAGTACAAGAGAAGGAGGTAATATTTCATCAACAAGGCCAAGTACAAGGTCCTGCACCTGGGTCCAGGCAATCCCAGGCACAAATACAGGCTGAGCAGAGAGTGAATTGAGAGTAGCCCTGAAGAGGAGGACTTGCAGGTATTGGTCGTTGAGAGGCTCAACATGAGCCAACAATGTGTGCTTACAGATCAGAAAATCTACTGAATCCTGGGCTGTATTTAAAGAAGCATGACCAGCAGCTCAAGGGAGGTTATTCTCACCCTTTGCTCTTGTGAAACCTCACCTCGAGTATAGCATTTAGCTCTGTGGCCCTCAATGTAAGAAGGACAAGAAGCTGCTGGAATGAATCCTGAGGAGGGTCACAGAGATGATCAGAGAAATGTAATATTTCTTTTATGAAGACAAGCTGAGATAGCTCAGGTTGTTAAGCCTGGAGAAGAGAAGGCTATGAGGAGACTCTACAGCAGTGACAAGATAAAGGATAAAGCAGAAAGGGTAGATTTAGATTAGATATTGGGAAGATAATTTTTACTGTGAGGACTGTGAAGGAGTGGAAGAGCTTTCCCAGCAAAGAGGATGCCCAAAGTGTTCACAATCAAGTTGGATAAGTCTTTGAGCAACCTAGTCTAGTGGAGGGTGATCAGAGGAAAATAGAGGGTGTTGAAACTAACTGATCTTTAAGGGACCTTCCAACTCAAACTATTCTGTGATTTTATCATTAGCTCCTTGTAAGGCAGCTCTGCTGGACCTAACAAGGAAATGTCAAGCATTTTCACTTGCCTTCCTCCAGTCATGGTCCTTGCAGGGGTTGTCCCCTTGAAGGCGGTGCTGGCCAAACAGGGAAGCTGTGCATACTTGCACACCAGGAAACCAATGTCTGCCTTCAGTCCCATGGCTGTGAACAATTCTACAATGGTATTGGGAATGCAGACAAGAAAACTGCTAGTCCTTTTCTTCTGTGAGGATGGTTCCCAGAGGTTAGCAAAACCAAGAATGCCGTGCAGGCAGGGATGCAGGGGCTTGTGAGATAGTAGTTCTCCCTCTCCAAGACCCAGTGCCTTCCAGAAACAGCATTTTGCCTCTTCAGTGAGCTACCTCTCCTGACCAGCAGTTGCTGCTGAGAGTGGCTTTACCAATTGCAGAAGAGTTCCTCTGAGAGTAATGGGCTCTGCCCTGTTTTGTCAGGTAATGTTTTTTTTTAAAACAGATTTCCTTAAAAAATCTAATTTATTATAAAGTGAAAGATATTCACTTGATATCTTATGGGAAGATTGTTTCTAGGGATATTTCTTCAAAGGTGGTACTAAGACAGAGCTTACAATATGCAGTTATTGATGAGTAGTATCTGAAATATGAACCACGAGGTTGTTATTAAAATGAGATACTGAGTTAGGGTCCTGAAATAACACCTCGTAAAATAAAAGAAAAGCAGAAATTTTACAATAAATCACTAGATGTGTTAATCAGTGACAGCGTATAACATTGGATGATTTAATTAAGTTTACACAGCTTATTTTATTATAATACAAACTGTTTAGCAATATCACTCTAAGTCATTGCTAGATCCATTGCACACTTATTATATGTGTCTGTATATTCTTGAGAAAGTGAAGATGTTTTCTAAATACAGGTGAAAATAGAGGACTAATTCTCTACTTGTTTATATCAGTGCATACTGCAACTGTGGTAGAGTCTCACAGTGAACTTTAAAGAAGCTGTTCAATGAGAAGAAGAACTCAATGAGTTGCAACAACTCCAAACATAAAAGACAGCCTAGCTAAAGGATGTGTACACAAAAAAATGTTAACACATTTAGAGAGCTTGGTCTTTACATCCATCTTGGCAATGTAATTTCTGTGACTTGTACTTTAATTTTTGTGATGCTGTATGGCCCCAGTTAACGTGAGGGGAATGTAAGAGCACTGGAAACTGACTAGATCCATCTAAGCCACACTAGTGGTGCTGGCACCATGCCCAGTAACTCATAATGGAAATGTTGAAAGAGTGTAAACCATAGGGGACTGTGTAGGCAGCATCAAAATCCCTGGCACTAGAGTACCCTTTCTAAGCTCTTTCATGAATGTGGGCTAGTACAGTGAAAACAAGATGATGTTCCTGATTGGCATCTTAGAAAACCTGAATGATTTAGTGTGCGCCTTCAGCATAAAAATACAGCTAGCCTCTTAAATCTCAGACAATCATTTATTGATGAGAAATTTACCTTTATGTGAGATCACAAAAAATGTGAAAGTAATAAATACAATCAACAGACACTGAAAACACATTCTAAGGAAACAAACCAATTAAACGCTATTTAAACAAATATTAGAATACTTTTCCAGAGAAGGGAAATTCATCAACACCTAGAATATTTTTTAATGGAAGATTTGAGACAGTTTGTGAAGGAGAAACTGTCCTGTAGGTCACGCTGGGCACTTCTGATGGTCTGTTACAGATTTAAAATTAAGGACTTCTACAATCTTCTCTCTTTCTTTACTTTCTAGGCATGGAAATAAGAAAAAGTTGTAATTATAGAATTTCTTTCTAAAAATATTTCAGATTTAACTGTATTTTTATGTTTTACTGTGTATTAGAAACAAAACTGTCTGAGTTTAAGTAAGGGAGCATATGAGATAATCACTTTTCTAGTCACAGTGGCCAATTGAAGACATAAAACTACACAATGAGGATGCAACTGAGAAAATCTGTGTTTGAATACTTGTCATTAATGCAATCCAAACAAATAATCATAGCTACTAGCATTATGGGTTTGCCCAAGGCCCAGTTTCTACCACATTTCCCTTTGAAGTTCTTTTATTTCTATAAATATATAATGAACCGGCCAAGAAATAAGCAAGCAAGGAATTAATTGCAGGGATAAGGACACTTACACATTCCAAGACACTTACGCTCACCTTCTAGTTCATCCTTGGTCAGTCTGAGTATTAGTCTTCACTTACCCCAATTTTTGACAAAACCCAAAACCAGCTTAAATTACACCATTTTAAGACAGCAGCGAAATGAAATATCAAATGTTTAAGAGTTTTATATAGTCAAGATACTCAAGTGATATATTTGTACATGATCGTGTCACTGTATCCTGGATGGACATTCTGGGATTCAATTTCCTTTCCTCTGAAACTCTGGTAACGTCTATATGTAAAAGGATAGCATGAATATATGTCAGCCCTTCACCATCAGTAATTATTTTCAAGCTGCAGTTTTGTGTCAGAAAAATTAAGGAAGGGTGGGTACAGGAAGGATATTTTCTACAGATCCACTACCACACCAGTACTACTGTCTTCTCTTTGGTGTCATTTGTATTTTTAGAAATTTGGTGGCAGTTTTTCCACAGAGCAGAGCCAGAACTAATAAACTTTGCTGGAACCACATTGGCTCCACATAGAAACATGAGTTAAAGTAACCCAGTATTTACTCATGGGAGCAGTTCAGCAGCATACAAGCCAAAATGCAGAATACGAGGACATACTAGCCAGGGGTAGTTCAAAGCAGGGGTCTGTGGAGTGAAAATAGTGTGTGTTTTAAAAGCCAGGATTGGACAGGAGCTCCTGCCTCCCACACCAGGAAGACACGACCCTTAGTGTGGACAAAAATGGAGTATAGCACTTTTCATTCACTGTGTTTCTCAAAAACTCCAAGCTAATTCCACGTTGCAGGTCTAGCTGAGCTCATTAGCAGCAGCAGAGACCTTAATTGACTCAATGTGCATTCTTGGCCTCAAGGCCCTGTGAATTTCTTGTGATTCTTGTTAGGTATAGGGCAGAATGTTTGCATGTGCCCATCTCTAACAATGAACCACACTTCAGGGAGATATATATTTCCAATACAAACTGTTGTGGGATGCTCTGGATAGTGCTCGGAGACCCCTGACCAGGTGGGAGGCATCCCAACTAGCTGGGCTTTAAGTCCTCTTCCACCCCAACCCCTTTATGGTTGGACTCAGTGATCCAGTGGGTCCTTTCCAACCTAGTGATGAGGTCTCTAATGAGGAGACCTCATTACTCTCTACATCTCCCTGAAAGGAGGTTGTGGAGAGGAGGGAGCTGGGCTCTTCTCCCAAGGGACAGGGGACAGGACAAGAGGGAATGGCCTCAAGCTCTGCCAGGGGAGATTTAGGCCAGAGATAAGGACGAAGTTTTTCACACAGAGGGTCATTGGACATTGGAACAGGCTGCCCAGGGAGGTGGTTGAGTCACATTCCCTGGAGGTGTTTAAGGGACAGGTGGACAAGGTCCTGAGGGACATGGTTTAGTTTTTGATAAGGAATGGTTGGACTTGATGATCCGATGAGTCTCTTCCAACCTGGTTGTTCTATGATTCTATGATTCTATGATATTGCAGAATCATCTCCAGTTGAACTGTTGCTTGTAAACATAACAGGACAAAACCGGAGTCAAAACAGACGGGGAGATTTTATACTAGTGAATACTGAAATAACTGCCTTATTTTGGATTAAGAATAAGCAGGTGTCTCTAACAGTCCTTCCTTACCATGAGTAATGAAAACTTGACAAAAGGGCTTTCTGTTTCACCCCATGCATATATTAATAAAGCTATGCTGCTTTACACAATATGCACCTCACTATACTGCTCGAATTTTACACAAATGTGCATTTTTCTGTGGGTGTTCTTTTCCTCCCTAGCATTAGTAGGCATTATGTGACAACAACAGACCAGTAGGTTTAAATAAACTTGGACATGCATAATTTCTCCTGAATAGCTGTCATGCATGAAACTACTCAATACACAAGCTAGACAAAATACAAGAAGGAAAAAATGTTTTCAGTGGGATGCGGGAACCCAAAAATGTGTGAGAGAAAGAGTTTTCTCCAAATGTTACTATTATAGTTGTTGTTATTGTAAATTAGTCTTGTTTTGGCTTTTGAAGAGAAAACTAGACTGCCCTATGAGGATGCTTGCTTTCTTTTACAAGGGTGGGAGGTAACAAGAAAGAAAGACTATCTCTTGGGACTCCAAAACCACAAAACCCTACCTGCCTTTAGCATATTATTTAATATCATACATCTTTCAAGAAAGGCTAATCTAAAGAGATTTTCGCTATAGTTTATGTATTACACAGGCTGAGAGAAATTACAGGAGCTGTGAAGCTTCAGATTGCTTGTCAAGAATTCCTAGATTTGAAAGAAACTCTGTCCTATGTCAGTGGTTTAAACTCTGTAGACGACCCATCTGTGTGACAATTATTTTTGTCCAGTATTTGGAGAATGTTTTTATCTTGTGATAACAACTTATACTGCCAAAACCTGCAGATAGTGCATGCTATCTGTAGAAAATAGTGATATAATATAGATTCTGGGTTGGACCTGGTTTTCACCCAGCAAAGAAGGAAGGCAGAATGAGCTCAGGTCTGTCAGCACCTGCTTAGGGAACCATGCCAATGCTCATATTAAACCAAGAAATGATTCAGCTAGTACAATGGTTGTGATGCCTTTGTTGGATAGGTGGAGCAAGGTAGATCAAAACTAAAGTTCAAGTGAGTCTTGCTGTGCCTCTGGCAAGAATTGGCAAGGTATAATCAGTGTTGGGGAAGGAAAAGTCAACCTAGATATCTCTTAAACAGTAGCAAGCACAACATTAACTGCTTTATAAGGGATTCTGGAAGCCATTTTCTTGCCAGGACTATAGTTATCTGTTCTTGGTATTTTCAGCTATTACCAAAATGAAGGCAATGCAGCATTGCAAGGGAAGTTTCTTTTGCAATTTCAAATTCAACTTTCCTAATCTAGAAGATTTTCAATAACGCAGCTGGGGATACACTCCAGTAAATTTTCTTCCCTCCAATAAGAATAACAGCATGTAGGTGAAGCCATCTAGAGGTGAATATCTAAATAGTTTAAAAAAACCCCAGACATATCTTCAATCTATTTTATTTCTTTAATTTTACATATATATGTATATGTACAAATAAAAGTAAAATTCAAATGTATGTGATTAAAATAAATGGCATCAGATTAGCTCAAGCTGGCCCACTTATTTTTCTCCATATGAAAATACTATAATACGGAGGGCTTGTGGTGCTGTTAGAACTTGATAGATAAAAATACAAACCCTCTTAGCTGGTATGACAACAATATCTTTTAGAATAACTTTCAAACCAAACATTAAATAAAAAATGTATATGCTTTCTGTGTATAGTATGAAAAATTAGCCAAGATAGCTACCACTCTAAAGCACATCATGGAAATTTTTCAATGTTAGTCTGGGAAGCCTTGGGAAGTATTTGAGGGTACAAATATATGGTTTCAACAATAAAGAACAAACAAGGGAAATAGAACAGAGAAGACTCAGGAATTTAGATATAGAAATATCAGTTACTTTATATACATTAATATCTTAAATGCTTTTATTTTTTATTTAACACTTGAGGGAATTTTAATGCCTATTTATAAACTATGACAGCTTCAACCAAACCCTTGTATTCAGAAGAAATTAGTAGTGCTAGAATAGAATATAAAGTTTAGAGTACACCGTTTTTCACAGTGAATTCTTTTTTACCCATGTTAATGAGAATTCATTTTCAGGCTGTAGGTACCTAGTCTTATGAAGCTGGAAATATGTCTTTAAGACAGCTAACTAAGTTTTGTGCATCTGTCACAGGCTTCTGCAGAACAAAAACTCCTAGACAAAATATTTTTAAGATGGAGAAATTCTTTCAATGAGTGCTAGTTATAAAACAAAATTATGATTCTAAGTGCTCCAAACCTGTAGCAGGCTTCTTTACATAGGTTTTTTTTTTTTCCTTGCTGTCTTTCAAGCATCCCAGTCCTTAGACTAAGATGATACATGAGGCTTTTCCAGCTCTCCACAGTAAAACCAGTTTACCATGATTCAGAGGACTACACACAGTAACATGGTTCCTTACAGGCTTAGGAATTTGCCAGTGCTGGTCATCATAGAAGCTTAAAGATGCCCGTGAGCTAGGCTGTACCTCTTGGACAGGTTTTGCATCAACTTTTATAACACAGAAAAAAACAGGTAAGTAAAAAGCTTAGAAACTCTAAAAATATTCTTCAAGATGGTTGAGGATTTCTGTTGTTATCTTCATACAGAATAAACCTGCACATTAAACAAATCCAGAGTAGTTTAGGAATCCTCATAACTTGCTAGCAGTTGCAACAGTCTTACTAACAGTCTGCTTTAGGGAATTTTAAATACTCTGTGAAATAATTCATCTGACTTCTTACACAGATTTTTCAGTCTTTAGTAAACTTCACATACACAGCTAAATATTTCTTTCAGATATCATTATCACAGAGCTATTTTAGAACCATAGACTCATAGAATTGTTTGAGTTGGAAGGGACTTTAAAGACCATCCAGTTCCAACACCACTGCCACAGTCACAGACACCTCCCACTGGATCAGGTTGCTTAAGGTTCCCAGTCTAACCCTGAACACTTCCAGGGACGGAGCATCCACAACTTTCCTGGGAAACATGTTCCAGTGTTTTATCACCCTAATCATGAAAAATTTCTTACCAATATCTAGTCAAAATCTTCCCCACTCCGATTTAAAGCCATTTCCCCTCATCCTGTCACTACATGCCTTTGTAAAATGTCCCTCCCCAGCTTTCCTGTAGGATCCTTTCAGGTACTGGAAGGCTGCTATAAGGTCTCCACAGAGTCTTCTCCAGGCTGAATAGCCTCAACTCTCTCAGCATGGCCTCATAGTGGAGGTGCTCCAGCCCTCTGATCATCCTCATGGCCAACCCCAGTTATTTTTTTCCTGGAAGGCTCTTCCATTCCACAAATTTCAGTGGTGTAAAGTCCTTGGTTATTCACATCCTTAATGTTTTTTTCACTTGCTTTGAATACATTTCTTTAGACTTAGAGTCATTCATGTTTTGCCTTAGGCCACATGCATGTGACTTCAAAAGAAAAAATAAATCCTTGTCTGCAGAAGCATGAACAGAATACAAATGTGTTGACAAATAAAATATTAGTTATTAGAACAAACTGTGTCTTACATTATTTTTTCTTCAGTCCATTAGTTTTTAGCTGGAGTTAAGTAGCAGTTACAGTAAGTACACACAGAAGTCAACGTCAGTAATTTGTAGTTTTCTCTGCTATCAATATTTACTACATCTGTTCAGTTTCACACAGAGAATATGCACTTATAACAGCCATTGTAAAATATACTGGGCTTTCTGAGGGTCTGTTGCCAATAAAGTGAAGAAAAAGAAAAAGGAAGAGCAAAGGAAGAAAAAGGAAGAGGAAAAAAACCCCAAATTCATAGGAATAAGAGTGGGAAAAAAAAAAAATTTTCTGTTGCTGCAAAGTTATTCTGATTTCCCATGAGTTACCAGAAAGATATACATACTTAGCCATAGATATGTATATATATAAAAAACAAAACTCTGTGCATTCAATCAAGGTCAGATTGTAAATGCTCAGAGTGGAAGAAGATCTGTCAGCATCTGTTCACCTGAATAGCTGCTCTTTGTTAGCTGAATTGAACATAGTCTTGCTTGTAATCTACAGGACCTCTCAGTGGAGATGTAGGTACTTTCAGGCAGCCTTTTAATGACAGGAGATTGCAAAGAAGTTCTGAGAACAAATAGTTATTTTCTTCCATCATCGCAATTTAATTTTAATCTGAATTGGAGGTAAAGGTTGGAGAAATGAAAAAGAGTGTTTCCTGAAGAAAGATCACAAATATCTCCATGCTTGTCATGAACACCTTAGAAAAAGCAGGAGCATTTTTTGCTTTGATTTTACATATATATGTGTAAGTACTCCATCTCCATTGACTGTGTTTCTCAACTGTATCAGTTTTATTAATCAGACAATTTGAACGTGGTTTTCTTTGCTTCCATTTATTGTTTATAGAGAAAAATAGATTGATCACGTGTTTGTCTCTTTTCTCATTAAAATGCACGAGAGATATATTTGTCTTATAATGATATGTACGTAATAAAACATTGACATTTAATTTCTATATTTGTTTACATGATGTTGGAACTCCTGTGAAGCTGAACAGTATTTTTTACTAAACTTGCAGAGACTCATGGGCATTCTCCACTATATTAGTCATAATTTTCTGTTTTCTGCCTGCATGAATCACAATAGTACTACCACAGAAGTATTAATATGGATCACTTTGTTCTGTTTCCTACATCAGTAGCATTTGTTTCAGGTCCAGTTTCAGGTCTTGCTCAGTGTATTGTATCTTTGCCTTTAGCATGCTGTGCACTGATGTTAGACAATGACTCAGTTTCAGTAGCCAGGGCAGGATGGCAAACCTCTATAAGAAATTACACTATACAGCGAGGAACTAGGACTCAAGGGGACTGCAGATAGTGCCCAAGGGGAAGTCTAAGAGTGGTGGAAACTGTGTTGCAAATGGATTTAAGTGGGAGCAAGACATGCAGCATTCAGACACAGGGCTGATCTTCAGCACAAACATTCTGCATATTGCCTTCATTCTCCAGCATGAAAACCCAAAAAGAAACAGAAGAGCTATTTATACTTTAACAGTGCATGTCACAAAGCCTCAGAGCCCTGTCCCACATTTACATTTTAACACATGTTCACTCATACAAAGTGAAGTAATCAAGTTGAGCCTTGTCTCTTTGTGACAGGCAAGAACACGTTCTATAACAATTTCTTTGTCTCTCCCCTCCCACTCTTGGTTTCCGAGCTATAGGATTAGTTTCTTTTTTTTTTTTCTATTGTACCTCATAAGCGGGGTTTTTACCTGTCAGTCTTTCCTGTGAAAACTATACTTGAGTTAAAAAAAAAATTTCTTAGTCATGGGAAGGAAAAAGAAACCAAAATAAACTAAACCTCATTTCCCTCCTACCATCACCACCACAACAAATCAAAAGGGCAGGTCTTATTTCCAATCTGGCAGCCAGCTATAGTGTTTGACAGTGCTGTGACATGCTGATTTCACAGCACATCCTTACCTAGATACGGTTGCATGAAGAACACTAAGTACAATCCCAAAATAAGTTCAGTCAGCTTGATGACCCATTCTCTTCCCTCTCCCATCAGTGAAACACTGAAGTGACAGATTCTAGAAAACTGAAGGTTCTTTTTCCATTGATGATTTGTAAACAAACATAGTAAAATTGACTCAAAATAGCTGTGTGGGAAACAATCTTTGGTTTTCACAATGCCAACTTCATCAAATAGTGTCTGGTTTATACACTAAGTCTTCCATTTCAAACCATAACCATTACCTTTTTGGGAGAAGAGGGAATTGGTGATATTTGCTGTATTTCTTTTTCACTTGCTTGTCTTCCTTTCTGACTTACATTCAAGAAAGGAATCATAGAATCATAGAATCATAGAATCACCAGGTTGGAAGAAACCCCTCAGATCATCAAGTCCAACCATTCCTATCAAACACTAAAGCATGTCTCTCAGGACCTCATCCACCCGTGCCTTAAACACCTCCAGGGAAGGTGAATCAACCACCTCCCTGGGCAGCCTGTTCCAATGCCCAATGAACCTTTCCATGAAGAATGTTTTCCTTATGAAATATTGTGCCATCTAGATTCAGAAAGATGAATAGGAAAACTTAAGGAATAAAATCTTGTAGATTTAATACAAATAATAAATAATAATCTTCCCATAATTTTATAAAGAAAAAAACAGAAGGAAAAATTGAGTGACTTAACAAACTACAAAGCTCTAATCAGCTTCCAGTCATATCATAGAATCATAGAATAACCAGGTTGGAAGACACCCACTGGATCATCGAGTCCAATCATTCCTATCAAAAAATAAACCCTTAGCATTTTGTCCACCCGTGCCTTAAACACCTCCAGGAAAGATGAATCAACCACCTCCCTGGGCAACCTGTCCCAGTGTCCAATGACCCTTTCCAAGAAAAGTTCTTTTCTGATGTCCAGCCTGAAGCTCCCCTGGCAGAGCTTGAAGCTCTTGTCCTGTCCCTTGTCACTTGGGAGAAGAGGTCAGTGCCCTCCTCTACACAGCCTCCTTTTTTTTACCTCCTTAGGTAGCTAGAGAGAGCAATGAGGTCTCCTCTCAGCCTCCTCTTCTCCAGGTTAAACAACCCCAGCTCTCTGAGCCATTCCTCATAGGGCCTGTTCTCCAGCCCCTTCACCAGCTTTGTCGCTCTTCTCTGGACTCTCTCCAGAGCCTCGACATCCTTCTCATGGTGAGGGACCCAGAGCTGCACACAGTACTCAAGGAGTGGCCTCACCAGTGCAAAATACAGAGGGAGAATAACCTCCCTGGACCTGCTGGTCACACTGTTTCTGATACAAGCCAGGATGAAGGTTATTGATGAAGACATTGAACAGGGCTGGACCCAGCACTGAGCCCTGGGGAACCCCACTTGTCACTGGCCTCCAGCTGGATTTAACACCATTTACCACCACTCTCTGGGCCCGGTCATCCAACCAGTTTTCCACCCAGGAGAGTGTGAGTCTATCCAGGTCATAGGCTGACAGTTTCTGAAGCAGAATGCTGTGAGAAACCATACAAGAGGTTTTGCTGAAATCCAGGAAGACCACATCCGGAGCCTTCCCCTTGTCCAGTAGGTGGGTCACTTGGTCACAGAGGGAAGTAAGATTAGTTTGGCAAAACCTGCCTTTCGTGAACCCATGTTGACTGGGCTTGATCACCCTGTTCTCTTGCAAGTGCTTCATGATAGCACTCAAGATCACCTGTTCCATGACTTTTCTAGCACTGAGGTCAGACTGACAGGTCTGTAGCTTCCTGGACCCTCCCTGCGACCCTTCTTGTAGATGGGCACTACATCATCCAGCCTCCAGTCCAGTGGTACCTCCCCAGTCATCCAGGACTGCTGAAAGATTGTGGAAAGGGGTTTGGCCAATACATCTACCAGCTCCCTCAATATTCTTGGTTGGATCCCATCTGGCCCCATAGACTTGTGAGTGTCTAGCTGGGCAAGCAAGTCTCTAACCCTCTCCTCTTGGATCACAGGAGCTTTGTTCTGCTCCTCTGATTCCTGGGTATGTACACACAGGGAACCACTTTCCTTGCTATTAAAGACTTAGGTAAAGAAGGCATTAAGTACCTCAACCTTGTCCTCACCCTTTGCCACAGTTGTTCCATTTGCTTCCAATACGAGTTGAATATTTTCCCTGGTCCTCCTTTTACGATTAAGGTATTTATAGAAATAGTTTGTGTTATCTTTCACCAACTTGCTCAATCTGAGCTCTAGTTGGGCTTTAACCTTCTCGATCTTTTCATTGCAAAATCTCACTTCCTCCATGTAGTCTACCCAAGACACCTGTCTCTTCTTCCAAAGTTCATAGACATTCCTCTTCTTTTTGATGTCCCTCAAGATCTCTCTGCTCAACCAAGCAGGTATATTTTCCCACTGGCTCCTTTTCTGGAGCATAGGGATGGCTTGCTCCTGAGCTGCTAGGATTTCCTTTTTGAAGAGTACACAGCCTTCATTGGCTCACTTGTCTCTGAGGTCTTAAAGCCTTAAGGGGCAAACAGAATTTCAACAAGACAGTGGGGTAATGTAAGGAAGCAGTGAATATCTTAGAAAAGCAGTGTGCTTAGTGTCCGCTGGTATCTTTCGTACTGAGATTCTCCTAGCATCATCATTCCGCATTTTCATGCTCTGCAGTGAATTATTTCTTTGATATTTGCCTCAGCCTTCCTGTGCATCTTTGGCCTTGTAAATTCCCTTGTTGTTGTAGACCACACTCTCTCCCCCACCATAATGTCCTCCAGAGAGGTTTGCATTCTGATTTCAGGTAAATTAAATCTGTGATTACTCTATCATGAGTTAAACCAGTCCACACTGTTTGATTATGCAGATTTGGCTAGCTTTACGGAAGCAGTATGACCCTTGAGCAGGGTTTAGTTCAGGGTTCTTTGCTGCACCTAGAAGGCTGAACAGTGTCTGCCATAAATTTGACGTGGTCAAATTCCATAGGGAGAGAGCTTATGCCACTACAACTGAGTGAGTTTATCTCCTTGTGTGCCCTTACAGACCATGGTAAGGCCATTTCCAGTGTCAGAGGGTAGTTAAAATGTCGTGATGAATTCTCTTATCGTGTGCCTTCAATACTGTGGTGGCTTGATCTTAACCAGTAACCAATCATTCACCAGCTGTTCTCTTACTTCAGTTCCTAACCCCACAATAAAGTGGAGGAAAAAAACCAGTGGAAGAAAATAAAGGTAGTTTAATAAGTGGAGAAAAGCTGCACGTGGAAGCAAAGTAAAAATATCCTGTTATGCCAGGCACTCAAAAGGTTTGATAAAATAATGCCAATATAGAAAAGATGCTGCAACAGAAAGTCTTTCAGTTATTCCCACATTGGTTTGAAATCACATTTCTCTAAATTAGACTTTCCCTGGCAGGCTTTCTAATGCTAAGACAGAATGATCTGCTTTGGTAATGACTATTGTAATCTGACTTGGTCAGTTTACACTTTGATTAGACAATTATCTGTGTTAATATCTATACTTAACATGCTAAAAAAATTATTTTCTGAATGTCATGAGGAAATGAGCTGCTTTGTACTTAATGGGAATTTACAGGTTAATTGCAGATAAACGTCCGATTTCCTTACAGTGTGGAAGAATGTCTTAAGAGGGTAAAGATCTCTTTTCTGGAGAGAAAAGCCCAGATAGAAGAAAGAGGAAACCTGATAGGGTTTTTCATATGGTATTTTGTCAAAACCAGGAAAGCTTAGAGAAACATCTTACCAAGTAAATATTTTTTCTCTCTAGATAAGTTTCCAACAATGTTGTTGATTCTCATTTTGAAAAGGAGGTAGCAACTAGCAGGTTAACACTATTCCAAATCTGGAGAAGAGGCAAAAGAGTGTGACTGGGATGGTCTAAATTCAACTATAGGTGAGCTGCAAGAAGTAAGACAATTCCTGGTTACAAATGAAGGGAGATTTCAAAAGATGGCCCCTCTGAACATAAAATGGATGGGAACCAGAGGCTAAAGCTCTTCCCTCTGTACCACGAGATCAGGTTCATGACCACCTGTGGAAGCTTAACCTATATAAATCTATGGGACTGGATGAGATGCATCCCAGAGTCCTGAGCGTATTGGCTGGTGTGATTTCCAAGCCACTCTCCACGAAATCTGAGAACTCGGGGCAGTCAGAAGAAGTCCCTGGTGATGGGAAGAAGGTTAAGGTTGTGCCCATTTTTAAAAAGGGTAGAAAAGACAACCCTGGGAACTACTGCTCTGTCAGCTTCATCTATATGCCTGGGAACATCATGGAACGGATCCTCCTGGAAGCTAAAGCACATGAAGGACAGGGAGGTGATTTGAAATAGAAAACATGGCTTCACCAAGGGTAAGTCCTGCCTGACCAGCTTAGTGGATTTCTGTCGTAGGGCAACCACAACATTGGACATGGGAAAAACAATGGATGTAATCTCTCTGGAATTCTGTAAAGCCTTTGACATAGTCCCCCACAATATCCTTCTCTTTAAATTAGGGAGATATGGATTTGATGGGTGAACTGTCTGGTAGATAAGGAATTGTTGGTACAGTCACATTCAGAGAGTAGTGGTAAATGGCTGAAAGTCTAGATGGAGATCCATGACAAGTGGCATCTCTCAGGGGTCTGTACTGGGACAAATACTGCTTAATATTTTCATCAGTGATACAGACAGTGAGATCAAGAGCATGCTCAGCAAGTTTGCAGATGGCACCGAGCTGAATGGTGCAGCTGTCACAGGGGAAGGATGTGATATAATCCAGAGGGATCTCGACAAGCTGGAGAAGTATACTTGTGTGAACCTCATGAGGTTCAACAAGGCTAAGTGCAAGGTCCTATGCCTGGGTCAGGGCAACCAGAGGTTTCAGTACAGGATAAGAGATGATGCAATTGAGGGCAGCCCTGCAGAGAAGGACTTCGGGGTGCTAGTCAGTGAGAAGCTTGACATGAGCCAGCAATGTGTACTCACAGCCCAGAAGGCCAACTGTATCCTGGGCTGCATCAGAAGAAGGTGTCCAGGAGGTTGAGGAAGGTGATCATCCCCCCTCTACTCCACACTTGTGAGACCACCACTTGAAGTTTTGTTTCCAGTCTGAAATCCTCAACGTAAGAAGGATATGGAACTATTGCAATAGGTCCAGAGGAGGACTACAGAGATTATCAGGGGGCTGGAACACCTCTCATATGAGGCCAGGCTGAGAGAGTTGAGGTTGTTCAGTCTGGAGAAGAGAAGGATCCAAGGAGACCGTATAGTGACCATCCAGTCCCTGCAGGGGGCATAAAATCAATGGTTTTAAATCTGAATGGAGAAGATTTAGATTAGCTATGAGTAAGAAATTGTTCATGATTAAGGTGACGAGACACAGGAACATATTGCTCAGGGAAGTTGTGGATGCCTCCTTCCTGAAAGCATTCTTGTTTAGGCTGGATGGCACTTTGAGCAGCCTGATCGGGTGGGAGCTGTCTGTGACTGTGGCAGGGGAGTGTGTGAACTTCGGATGATCTTTAAGGTCCCTTACAACTTAAACCAGTCTATGATTCTGTAATAGAATAATAGAGTCGTAGAATCATAGAATGTCCTGAGCTGGAAGGGACCATGAAATTAAAGGATGTAGTGTGAGTTCATTTTTACTTCACTAAATTCTCCTTTTTTTTGTCTGAAATGAGTTTTTCTGTAATTGTTTACATTTGTGCCAGTAAAAGAGAAAACGGAGCTGTTTGCCTCTACAGAGAAGTAGAAGCTCCAGCCCATGCTTGGGGAACCTAGTACCCTGGAGGTGCTGCTGTGTTTTGAGTGAGTAGTGGCAGGCACTGGAAAGGAGGAGAAGTCTGTAACTGAGCTAAAAGGCCTCTTAGTTTAATTCATAGCATGGAACTTAATTGACTTTCAGTGCTAATAACATTTGACTTGATTTCTTGGCCAATAACAAATCTTGGCTTGTATCAGAAACAATGTGGCCAGCAGGACCAAGTAAGTGATTCTGCCCTGTACTACTACTGAGGCTGCCTAAAGACTGTGTTCAGTTTTGGGCCCCTCACTACAAGAAAGACATTGAGGTCCTTGGAGCACATCCAGAGAATAGCAATGAAGCTGATGAAGGGGCTGGAGAACAAGTCTTATGAGGAACAGCTGAGGAAACTGGGGTTGTTTAGCCTGTAGAAGAGGATGCTGAGGGAGGACCTCGTCATTGTCTGTTACTACCTGAAAAGAGGTTGTAGGGTGGTGGATGGTGATCTCTTTGCCCAATTGACAGGTGATAGGATGAGCAGTAATAGCCTCAAGTTGTGCCAGGGGAGATTCAGATTGGACATCAGGAAAAGTTTCTTCATTAAAGGGTTAGTGGTCATTGGAACAGGCTCCAGAGGGCAGTGGTTGAGTCACAATCCCTGAAGATATTTAAAAGATGCATAGACAAAGTGCTTAGAGACATGATTTAGTAGTGGACAGGCACTGTTTGGCTTGACTATCTCAAAGTTTTTTTCCAACCTAGTGATTCAATAATTCTATGATTCTTCTTCATTTTTAATTTCTTGGTTTGGAACATAAAATTGTTCTCCAGTTAGAAACTGAACCTTTGAAATGTTTTGCCAACCTACCTGTGCTTTTCAAGAGTTCTCTGTCAAATGTGACCAAACAGTACAATAAAACTGAGTCATACGTGTTCAGGTGTAACATATAAGGCTGATGATAGGTTCTTCCTGTCTAAAGGAACTAAAATAGTTTTTCTTTAGTACAATTAGAAAAACCTCATAGTCATTTTTTTTCAAAACGTAATGTTAACACTAAAATCTACAGATTAATAAAATACATATTTAAGTTAAACCTTTATAATATCAGGAACTTGTTACTCACACTGTTCTGTTAAGTGTGTTGCTAACTGTGGTTTATTTTTTAACTGTTACCCATTGGAAGCTGATTTCTTTACATGTTGGGCACATGTAAGGTCTACAAAATAAAGATCTCTCCTTTTGGAGAATTGCTAGGAACCTTTGAAAAGGCAGGTCTGTCTTAGGACACAAAGAATGTCTGCCTAGCCAACAGATTTGTAAGACCTTTTGTAATTTAGAACAAAAAATGCAGATAAAGAAATATAAATTAAATTTGAGACAGAAAAGAGTGTAACAGAGTAACAGGCAGGACTGTTCAGCTGATGTAATGTAACAACAAGCTGCTCAAGTTTCTTTTTAACACTACTTAATTGGTTTATCTTAAGATACAAATGCAAGTTGAGTGTTATCCCAGCTATGAACACAGAAATGCCAGCAAGGAGAACATCATTCACCATGTCACTCACATTCCAGGTTATTTGGGGATAATGCTTTACAAATGCCTTGGCAAACTTGAATTTCTAGAACTCTTTGATACCATTACAGAGGGCAAGGTGTGTCTGCAGATTCCTCAGCAGGGAACATTTAATTAATTGCTCTTGTGAAATCTATGGCTTGTCCTCAGCATGGCAAGTGGTACTCGCACAGCTAGTGCAGTAAAGGACAGTGTGTCACCCTCAGTTTTTTAAACTATTACTAGATACCATTCATGAGAATCATAGAATCATAGAATGACCAGGTTGGAAGAGACCCACTAGATCATCAAGTCCAACCATTCCCACCAATCTCTATACCATGCCCCTCAGTACCTCATCCACCAACACCTTAAACAATTCCAGGGAAGGCGAGTCAACCACCTCCCTGGGCAGACTGTTCCATTGCCTAATGACCCTTTCCGTGAAAAAATTTTTCCTTGTGTCAAGCCTGAACCTCCCCTGGCGGAGCTTGAGACCATTCCCTCTTGTCCTGTCCTCTGTCACTTGGGAGAAGAGGCCAACTCCCTCCTCTCTACAACCTCATTTCAGGTAGTCATAGAGAGCAATAAGGTCTCCCCTCAGCCTTCTCTTCTCCAGGCTAAACACCCCCAGCTCTCTCAGTCACTTGTTGTAAAGACTTGTTCTCCAGCCCTTTCATCAGCTTTGTTGCTCTTCTCTGGACTCTCTCCAGAACCTCAACATCCTTCTTGTGGTGAGGGGCCCAGAACTGAACTCAGTACTCAAGGAGCGGTCTCACCAGTGCTGAGCACAGATGGAGAATAACCTCCCTGGACCTGCTGGTCACGCCATTTCTGATACAGGTCAAGATACTGTTGGCCTTCTTGGCCACATGGACACATTGCTGGCTTGTGTTCAGTTGACTGTCAACCAACGCTCCCAGGTCCTTCTACTCCTGGCAGCTTTCCAGCCAGATTTCTCCCAGTCTGTAGTTAATAATATCATAGAATCAGTTTGGGTTGGAAGTGACAGTAGTTTATGACCACTGGTATTAACTGAAGAATCAAAACACTTTGCATGTTGTATATCTACATGTATCTATGCATATCTGGTAGTGTAAGCCCAATAATAATTCTAGTAGTATAGCACCTAGCTACTCTGAGAGGCAGAAACATTGTAACCTATGGAAACCAGGACTACAAAACCTGTCTTGGTATAAGCAGACCAACCATATGCTGGCAGTGAGGTTCTCTTTAAAGCAGAACCTGACCTCAGGCACAGCTTTAGGGCAGCACCAGAGAAAGACTGCTTAAAAAAACCTTTATGGAATCTCTGTTGCCAAAGTAAGAGGCATGAGCCCCTTTAGGCAGCAGAAAAAAATCATTATAGATGATCCTGAATCTCTCTCTAAAACCTTGCAAATGAGTGAGAAAGAAGTAGGAAAGCAAAGGAGGTTCCTCATTTCTGCAGAGGAAATATAAAACCAGAACCATAACATTCTCTGTGGAACTATCACATTATCAAGTGTAATGCACCCACATCCTGAAGACATGATGTATCTTTGCGGTTCAAAGGAATAAATGGTGCCATGAGGTGTTAGAGAAATGCTGCTGGTTTTGCACACGTGGAGCAGAGCTCTGCAGCATCTTGTATCGCAAAGTGTACTACACCTCTGACAGGGTTTCCTCTGAAGTAGGAGTCCCTCTTAACATCAGTGAGTTGGGTAGGGGGGTTGAAGTCCCAAAGAAATTCATTACAGATAATAATTATGTTAGATCACGTGTTTAGTAATCTTCAGCTGTATGCAACTGTGTAAATGAGTACACAATGCTGATGACAGAAGAATTGTTTCTTTCTGAGAATAGAAAAATATTTGCAGTTTTCACCTTGCTGAGTTTCAAAGTGTAGTAAAGAATCATTGAGATTTCAGCTTCAATTTCTCAGCAAATTAGATATTAAATATAACATGTCCCTAAGCATATCAATGTTCTTCCTGGACAAGGGTTACTGGGTAATTGGAGATGTCTCTATTCCTTTTCACAACATAAAATTTCTAACAATACCAAATGAAAGTTTTAAGAAATCTTAATCAAAAGTCTGTTTTCTTTCTTTTTGTAAAAATCAATGTATGAAAAACTCTTGTTCTGAAAGGTATCTGTGGGAATCTTCATGAGAATTGGAGTTCCTGAGATGCTTAATTTTTCAGTAGTGTCTAGATCTCAATCTTAGGCCACAACATCTAGGAAACACTGTTTTTATGGGGTTTTTGTGGTACAGGGAAAGTAACACAATATGGCAGCTATATGACTGTCATGAGAATTGTCTTTTGCTTTAAAAGCATTAAATTCTTAGGAAGAAAAATTTTAATTTTCAGTGGAAAGTAGTTATGTTGTCTGAGGACCAGAAATAAAACTTAAAACCCAAATTTTCCGCTCACTCAGTATTTTTCTGCCAGTCCTAATAAAAGCAAAAGATACATAATAATGCACTTATATCAAATTTCATTGCTGTGATGCCTTTAAAATGCATTTCTTCAAGGTAAAAAAAATAACACAGAAAGACAGAAAGACTGGAGGGGTATGTGATATAGAACTGGAGGCAGAAAGAGGGGATTGGGAAAACTAGTAACTGCATTTAAAGCTTGATTCTGTGACAAAGAGTGTGGATTGGCTCAAGTAATACATATATATGTATTCACAGAGTGTCTGATCCTCTCTTGTAAGGTGCTGAAATTGTCTCTTTGCTACCCCGTGACACTCTTTTCCATCTATTTCACATTCAACCTGGTGTAAAGAAAGCTGTTCCCTCTGTGTACAAACCCCGAAACTAGAGGAACAATACGAGGCTCCCATGATACAAGAGGAGGTGGTCAGAGCCTTGCTAAACCAACTGAACACCCACAAGTCTATGGGGCCAGATGGGATTCATCCTAGGGTTTTGAGGGAGCTGGCGGATGTATTGGCCAAACCTCTTTCCATCATCTTCCAGCAGTCCTGGATGACTGAGGAGGTACCACTGGACTAGAGGCTGGATGATGTAGTGCCCATTTACAAGAAGGGTAGCAGGGAGGATCCGGGGAACTACAGGCCTGTCAGTCTGACCTCAGTGCCAGGGAAAGTCATGGAACAGGTGATCTTGAGTGCTATCATGAAGCACTTGCAAGAGAACCGGGTGATCAGGCCCAGTCAACATGGGTTCACAAAAGGCAGGTCTTGCCAAACCAACCTGATTGCCTTCTAAGACAAAGTGACTCGGCTGCTGGATGAAGGAAAGGCTGTGGATGTGGTCTTTCTAGACTTCAGTAAAGCCTTTGACACAGTTTCACACAGCATTCTGCTACGGAAACTGTCAACCTCTGGCCTGGACAGGTACACACTCTCCTGGGTGGAAAACTGGCTGGATGGCCGGGCCCAGAGAGTGGTGGTAAATGGTGTTAAATCCAGCTGGAGACCAGTGACAAGTGGGGTTCCCCAGGGCTCAGTGCTAGGTCCAGTCCTGTTCATTGTCTTCATCAACGACCTGGATGAAGGCATTGAGTGTACCCTTGGCAAATTTGCAGATGACAATAAGCTGTGTGCAAGTGTCTATCTGCTGGAGGGTAGGGAGGCTCTGCAAAGGGACCTAAACAGGCTGGACCGTTGGGCAGTGTCCAATGGCATGAGGTTTAACATGGCCAAATGCCGGGTCCTGCACTTGGGGCACAACAATCCTATGCAGAGCTACAGATTGGGAGAAGCCTGGTTGGAAAACTGCCAGGAGGAGAGGGACCTGGGGGTGTTGGTCAACAGCCGACTGAACATGAGCCAGCAGTGTGCCCAGGTGGCCAAGAAGGCCAATGGCATCCTGGCTTGTATCAGAAACGGTGTGACCAGCAGGTCCAGGGAGGTGATTCTCCCTCTGTACTCAGCACTGGTGAGGCCGCTCCTTGAATACTGTGTTCATTTCTGGGTCCCTCAGCATAAGAAGGATGTTGAGGCTCTGGAGCAAGTCCAGAGAAGAGCGACGTAGCTGGTGAAGGGACTGGAGAACAGGCCCTATGAGGAGCAGCTGAGAGAGCTGTGGTTGTTTAGCCTGGAGAAGAGGAGGCTGAGAGGAGACCTCATTGTTCTCTACACCTCCCTGAAGGGAGGCTGTAGAGAGGAGGGAGCTGGCCTCTTCTCCCAAGTGACAGATGATGGGACAAGAGGGAATGGCCTCAAGCTCCGCCAGGGGAGATTTAGGCTGGAGATTAGGAGGAAGTTTTTCACGGAAAGGGTCATTAGGCATTGGAACAGGCTGCCCGGGGAGATGGTTGATTCACCTTGCCTGGAGGTGTTTAAGGCACAGGTAGATGAGGTCCTGAGGGACATGCTTTAGTGTTTGATAGGAAAGATTGGACTCGATGATCTGAAGGGTCTCTTCCAACCTGGTGATTCTATGATTCTATCATTCTATGAAAAACATGATTAACCTCTCTGGGTCCACCACTGCCATTCTCTGTGTTTCTTCACATTCTCTGTGTTTCTTACCTCTGTAAGGTACCATAGACTTTAGATCAATACCCTTAGCATGATTTGATCCTTTGTTCCTATTACACTGAGAAGGAGGAAAGAAAGATCAGGGAAGGAAATAGAGGACAAGGGAGAAGGAATGAATGAAAGAGACAGAAAGAGCAAGATAAAAAAAGGAACAAGAGAGAAAAATCAAGAAAGCAGCTAAGAAAACAAGAAGGTAAACAATAAAACAAAAGAATAATTAACCATAGAGGGCCAAAATAGTCTCCTGTGATTTACTTTCAGTGGGATTTCTCCAGAAAGTCATTTAGCCCAAAGGGTAGTAGTAGTAGATTCCCACAATGTCTTGATAGATTGGACTCCTATCTTGATTATTTTCCATTAGATTTGCAATCTTTACACTGGACAATCCCAGCATTAACTTTAAAGTGGACCCAAATTTTTCTGAGCTCTGAATTATTTTCTGAGGGTCACATATTTTGGTGGAGGCAAGAGTAGGTTTGTTTTCACATTTTTCATCCATACAGAACAGATATCTTTACACTTTGGGAGTTAGTCATCAGCTACTCAAGCTTTGTTTGAATTATGTGTAAACAGCTCCATCCACCAAATACATCTTTGTTCTTCTGCTGAGATCTTGTGGCATGTATTCTTAACTGAAATAAAGCTCTTACTGTGTAATGTCAACCCTTTAGAATTGAGTTTGAGGATCTATCCTCCCCAGCTTTGTAAGCATGAATTGCAAAGTTGAAGTGAGTTAGTGGGAAAAGACTTCCACCTGAGAGCTGCAATGAACTCCCATGCTGCATGGACCTAGAACAGAGGTACTCTGGCACATGCTCCATTGCCAGTTACACATAGCATAGGAAAGAGCTCCATTGCCAGTTACACATAGCATAGGAAAGAGCGGGTTTATCATGTAGAATAGGCTCCATGTTTTCCTGTTTTCAGTGTCTGAAACCATACCAAAGACTGTCTGGCCATGACAGTACATGGCCAATACTTTTCATGTCTCAGTGCTGGGTATAATGAGTGGATTGTGTCCCTCTGAGTTGTACCTAGGATCTATTCTGGCTGTGAATCCAATCCACCACGTGTCATATGGCTCAGCATACACTGTCATCATACATTGCCTTTGCTTTTTTTGGCATGATACGTGACCAAGTCCCAACCATCCTCACAGAAGGTAGACGCAGGGCCTAGGAAATAAGAATGACCTACTAGATGAGATGATGAGGTTTGAGATCATCTAAGGAACCTGAAGTTGCACAAGGGACCTAATGACATGCATCTCTGGGTCTTCAGGGAGCTGGCAGATGAAGTTGCTAAGCCAGTGTTCATCATACTTGAGAAGTTGTGGCAGTTCAGTGAAGTTCACACTGCCTGAAAAAGGGAAACATAACTTCCATTTGAAAAAAAAGGGGGAAAGGAAGACACAGGGAACTACAGGTCTGTCAGTCTTATCTCTGTGCCTGGGAAAATTATGGAGCAGATCCTTTGGAAACTCTACTGCAGCACATGGAGTATAGGAAGGTGATTGGTGACAGCCAGCATGGCTTCATTAGGGGTAAATGATGCCTGACAAATTTGGTGACCTTCTGCTATGAGGCTACATCATTGGTGGATAAGGGAAGAGTAATTGACATCATCTATTTGAACTTGTGCAAAGCATTCAACACTGTTCCACATGACATTCTTGTTTCTGAATTAGAGAGACATAGATCTGATGGGTGGAGCTCTCAATGGATGATAAAGTGGCTGGATGGTCACACTCAAAGAGTTCCAGTCAATAGTTCAATATCTAAGTGGAGACCAATGATGAGTGTTCCTCAGGGGTCAGACTGATATTGTCCCCTCAGGGGACTGATATTGTTTAATATCTTCATTGGAGGCATGGGCAGTGGAATTGAGGGCATACTCATCAAGTTTGTTGACAACACCAAGTGGTGTGGTGTGCTGTGGTCAACATGTTAGAGGGAAGGGATGTCATCCAGAGGGACCTTGACAGGCTTGAGAGGTAGGCTGGATTGAACCTTATGAAATTCCACAAGGCCAAGTGCAAGGTCTTACACCTAGGTCAGGGCAATTCCAAGCACAAATATAGGTGGGGTGGAGAATGAGCTAAGAGTAGACTGGAAGAGAAAGACTTTGGGCTGTTAGGTGGAGGGCAAGTTCAGCATGAGCCAGCAATGTACATTTGCAGCCTGGAAAGCCAACCATACTCAGTGCTAGACCAAATGAAATTTGATCAGCAGGTCAAGGGAGGTGATTCTCACACATTGCTCTTCTCTCATGGGACCTTATGTGGAGTGCTGCATTCTGTTCTAGAGTCCTCCACAGAGGTAAGGACATAGATCTCTCAGAGAAACTCCAGAATAGGGCCATGAAGATGTTTAGAGGATTGGAGCAGCTCCCATACAAGGCCAGACTGAAAGAGTTGAACTTGTTTAGCCTAGAGAAGAGAAGGTCTGGGAGACCTTATAGCAGCCTTCTAGTACTTCAAGGGGGGTTAAAATAAAGCTGGGCGAGGGATCTTTATGAAGGAGTGTAGTGGCAGCATGATGGGTACTGCTTTTAAGATGAAAGCTGATAAATTCAGATTAGACATTAGGAAGAAATCTTTTAACATGAGGCTAGAGAGACAGGGGAACAAGTTTCCCCGAGAGGTCTTGGATGTGCCATCCCAGGAAGTGTTCAAGGTCAGACTGGATGAGGCTTTGAGCAACCTGATCCAGTGGAACCTTCCCATGGCTGGGGGGTTAGAACCATCTGGTCTTTAAAGTCCCTTCCAGCTCAAACTATTCTGTGATTCTCTCACAAAAACAAATATTCAGTGTCACTCATTGCTCCAAGAAGCCTGACTTCCAGGTCATGCAGAATTTGACTATCCATTTGCTTTATTACCATGAAACCTGCCATTCCAACTCAGCTGTAAGATGACTATAAAAATAAAACAAAACAGCTGACCAGGGAGGAGGAGGAGGGGGAGGTGGAAGAGGAGGAGGAAGGAGAGGGGGAGGGGGAGGAGGAGGGGGAGGAAGAAGGAGAGGGGCAGGGAGAGGGAGAGGGAAGAGGGAAGAGGGAAGAGGGAAAAGGGAAAAGGGAAAAGGGAAGGGGGAAAGGGAAAGGGAGAAGGGAAAGGAAGAGGGGGAAAGGGAAAGGGAAAGGGGAAAAAAGCGGGATGCAGGATCACCCTGGACTATTAACTGCTGTGTTCTCTGTACTCCTAGATCTGGAATTATGCTTGCCAGGAACCACTGCTCAGTTGCATTTCAGCCATCTTGTGGATTTGAGAGAGGCTACTAAAACTCTAATATTTCTAGTGAAAACCTTTGGACTCAGTGAAATGTTGTTTCATCAGTTCCATCAGCTGTAATAATGAGCATGATCACTTTTGTGGAGAGATAGAAGCCCTGCAAGGAAATAGAAGAACTGCTTAGAATTTTCAAAGTAGTTACAGTAACAAATGTTAGTGGGACACTTTTAGGAGGAAATATTTCTGTGATGGCAAAATCATGACTGCAGCTAAAGCAAGATGAGTTGACTAAATAGGGTTTCATTCTCTGTTCTTGGCAGGATGAGTGCTGATGGCTATAATTTGTAATTCTGGAGCCAAATCAAGGCAACTTATCATGATACATCTGCTGGGTTTTGAATATGCATGGAGTGAGCATGTGTACTTTCCTGAAAGCTTTTCCTAGAAGCAAAATGCTTTGCAAAGATTTATATATTAATCATGTAATCTTTTGACATAGTTGAAAATCAAGGCACAACCCCATGCACGAGTTTTAGTTGGGGGATATGTATTGGCAGAAAGGAAGAGAAAATGTTGAAAAGTAAACTTTCATGGTGGATTATTAAGCAATATTTGGCAGATACTAACTTCCAGTCCCAAATGCAATTATTTTAAAAATTACTTGCAAATGGTTCTTCTTTTTTCTCTATTGACTAATTGTACTCTGTGTATAAAAAAACCGATAAAAATAGTGGATGGTTGTAGTTAAAAGTTCTTTAATCTTCTCATATGAATCCACAAGGCAAACAATTAAGTATTCCCTTATACCTTGTAAGGATTTTTTTGTTTTTGTTTTTGTTTCTTTCATTATTTATGGTGGTAGTAGCATTAAAGCAACCTAGGCAGCAGCCATAGAACTTTATTATGTTCAGCCTTATTGCCTTTTCTCCACAGTGAGGAAACCCTGTTAAATATCATCTGTGTGTGTGTATCTTAGCAGGATTTAGGAACAGTACTTAGACCTAGCCATGTGGTTTCAGATTATAGAATCGGTATTTGAAAATGCAGAATTAGAAAACAATGTAATGACAAACTTTTCAAAAGAATATTACATTTTCCAGAGAATAGAAATGACAGCTTTTCCAGAAGTCCAGTTATAATGCATTGAAGAAGCAATACTCTGTGGTAGTGGAGGAAGACTGTATACCTGTTGTATACAAAATCTCCCAGTAATATTGTTCCTCACAGTTTGCACTGGGGTTTTCTATGCCACAAAGTAATTCTTTCTTGTGCATTTTGTTAGAGACCTGGGCTTTGATAGAGTACACATCTTCTGAGAAGTTAGTTTAACATATAACCAGGGCAAGAAGACAGCAAGCATCTTTGCCAGACACTGAAAGGGCGAAATGGACAAACTGAAAGATTTAGCAATCAAAAGAAAATGGGAAATTTGGTAATGTTGTTGAATATCACTTTCCTCTCTGTGGTATTAAGAGGGTTATAGTCCTAACCCTTATTCTAAAACACTTCTATGGCTATTGCTGTAAGAATTAAATCAGTTTAGCATTCATAGTTCCTTGGATGAACAATAGTCAAAGTTTTGGTGGTAAAGGGATTTCAAAAGCAGCTGTCTTAGGATTAATCTTTTTATACCTACCAACTTACAGTAAAACCCGCCAACATTGTGAGCACAAGATAGAACCACCATCCAAGTGGGGTCAAACAGATCTTCAAATGTTAGAGATTCACAGTATAAGTGGAGGAGAATCTACAAAGGTAAAACTTGTCCTCAGTTTTGCTTGGTTTGTCCTTTATTGTATTCTTTAAACTATAGCAACATTGCAGAATATTTATGTGACAGGTTATGAACTCCTGTGTCCTTCAGCAGCTAGCGTTACAGCTTCAACCACAAGTTTGTTTACTCTAGCTTATTTCTCCAGCCAACATATAGTAACAAATGAATGTACATATAATTGTGTAAACAAATATACATGTGCATAAATCTGTCCATATTAAACGTTATGTAGGAATATATGTCTTTCTAGTAACCTTTAACTATGGTGTGGATGAACTGACATATCAGACAGGAGTCTGCTGACCGTGTTTTGTGCTGACTGTTCCCTTTGTTTTGGAATATCTCCAGAGCAAATATTACCAGTGAATAATTGCTTTGCATCATCCTAGGGAAAAAAGGAGAAGAAATGTGTCTGTTACTTGTTAAATATCAAGCAGCCAGAAACCACTGTTTCTTTTTTGCTGGCTTGTTTTTTTTTTTTTTTTTGCCTCCTCCTATCTCTCCTCTTATTGGAGAAAAAAAAAACCTGCCTTGATTGAATGCTTCAGCCTTTCTCGTGTTGCTTTGTATTGCTTTGGATCATACTGCATTGACCTCAAGGCTTTAATGATAATTTCTTTCAGGGATAGGTGAGGGATCCTGCCAATTTGAAAAGTTCCTCATTTATTTCTTTATCATATATTTTTCTGTGCTACATGGTATATATGTTTCCTTTTATCTGAAGGTAAGATCTATTTTTGCCTCTGCTTTCAGAAAGAGAAGGCTGCTGAGAACCACAAATTAATAAGGCTAGCTGGAGTAATCTTGCTTCCTTTAGGTGCCACCTCAACATAGAACATAGAAATAATTCAAAGCAACAAAACTGAGGCCTGTTTCATCCCACGTGGACACAACAAAGAAGTTGTAGCTCCCAGTTTTGGCTTAAGCAAGTGCCAACAATTTGTCACAAATGAGGGCCAGAGAACCTACTTACATTATATTTATGATTGTCTCAGGAAGTTCACATGAGGCCTTAGGCAATGCTCCATGAAACTCAAACAGTGCGTTCCTTCTTATGGGCTCAAGAAGACTAGTTTCATGTGATGAGTTATGAATGGACATAGTTGTTATGCCCAACAACAGTTGTTATCACTGTAGTAAGAGGTACTTGTGACAGTGTCTCTTGTGTCGGCAGAGACTTACACCTGATACTGGAAGATATAGTGCACTGGCATTTCCAAAACAAAAGCCCTCTCTCTGGGCTCAGTGCAGCCCACTTTAGAGAGATGAGATCTACTATCTCCACACAGGACCTTGGAGGAAGTAGGTTAGAGCTTCAAGGTAAAGCAAGACAAAATTCCTACATTGATTTAATGTTCTACAACACAATGGGACTTATTCACACATAAAAGACCTTCTGCCTTCATGCCACTGCAAAATGAAAGGGTGGACAAAAGATAAATTTCTTCAGACTTTTAAAAGCTCAACACTTGTTGTTCAAACTTTCCCATTTTCTTCCAGATCAGCCTTACCACACAGGTATACTGAAACGTGGAATTGACTATTACTCACAAATGACCAAATACCTCAACCTCTGGAAAGTAAGAACCATTTAATTACATTAGCAGGTTACACTTGCCTCTATAACTCTGCCATGCTGGCACTAAAAATTATTTATTCACAAAGGTAGTCAATATTTCATTTCTTTCTACTCTGCCTTGGAGTTTTGTATTTCAGTGTCACTTTTCTTCTGAACAATTCTCAGACGGAAAGTAAGTTTTGATATTATGGAAATAATGCCTCCTAGTTACACACTTCCTGTGGTGCCCTAAAATATCATGTCATCCTTCATGTCTATGCCTAGTGCATTAAAACAAGCAATAATATTTTATTATCAGAAGACTGTGACCTGTTAGCCACAACATTTCAAAATGCTAAGGATATATATATTTTCACTTATCCCTCTGCTGTTGCAAAGCAGATTGAGGGCAGACTGTATTTATGGAAAAACTCTGAAGATGTCAGAAGGAAAAGTGTTTCCCAGGGAATGAATTCTGTTGAAAGTTGGATTTTTGATTAAATTGCTCATGCAGTACTGCCATCTTGTGGTCCTTTCTGCTGTATCTTCTAGGAAAGTGGCAGCAAAACTGCTAATGGAACAATGTACTAATTGTAGGTAGAAGTAGCACATTTTGTTGTGATCCTGCCAAGTGCCTACTAGAATACATGAACCGACTCCTCATAATTCATCTGAAAAAGCCTATGGGACAGTGCTTTAGAGAAGAAAAATTTCCTGAAAGACATGAGTTTAGCAAGAAACTTTAAAGGAAAGGAGCTTACCCTGCAAAGACAACTGCCTACCTGTGTTTTCAGGCAGAAAACTAGCTATAACAATGAGAAAAGAATAGTGATTAAAGGTGAGTGGTTGGCTAAGAAGGAGGCCAATGTTGAATGTACTGAACCAAGAACCAAGAACCGCTGGATTAAGTACAATCAGCACGAATTGTGTGACTTTTGGTATAATAATCTCCCTCTTGCCAAAGACCTATATCTGTAAATGTATGGTCCCCAAAGACTCAGTTGTTAAGTATTTTAAAAGCATAAAATGCTCAAAGCAAACTATTAGAGTATGCCATGGAATTTAAACTGTAAGCAATTACTCACAGGTAAAGAAATTAACAGGATAATACTAAAGTTGTAATTCAATAGGTTTATGAATCAACTATTGAAATCAATGGGACAATGGACATGCTCAAGATTGCTCATGTGCTTATGTATCTCTCTGAGTCAAGATTATATGATGAAGAATAAATTACCCCACAAGGTAATTGGCATATTAAGACAGATATACATTTACGTTTGCAACATCTTGATTCCTTGTGTTACGATGCTGAAGATCCTGCTGAGTACTACACAATAATCCATTAAAAATCTTTTTATCTTCCAAGCTGGTCTTGTAGTTGTTTACATAAGTCTATAACTCTGTAAATATCAGTAAAAAACAAGATATGATCTATTACTAGATATGAATAAACTTGTGCCTATGCATGATCAGTCACCCCAAAGAATGTTCCACTAGCACTTGTGTTTGGGCCATTGGACTGAATTTTGTTTGTTAACATCAAAGAATAGAAAGCTATTATGAGTACATTGCAATGCTTTCCACCAGAAATAAACAATGACTATTTATTGTATATTCTTATGAAGGTGAAACTTAGGTGATTTTTATTACTCACCATTATAATTGGTGATATAAAATTCATAATTTCCAATGTATGGAGATCTTTTCAAAGGAAATCATTTTTATGGCTTATGCTTCCCTTTTCAACTGGTTGAAAAGGCTTTGAAGGCTAATGGCAATATAGTGGCAAAAGAGTGATCTTTAAGTTCAAGACGGCTGTTGGGATTTTTTCCCCTTTTTATTTATTTATCAACCGACTGGTCATTTACTGACTTTTTCCATCCTGATATGCTTTATTCACCTCACAGTGATTCCTTTTTGGAAACTGTGTGGGTCCCTAGAAGTGTACATGCATGAGCTTTACATCTCTATGAAAGTGCGCTGTTGTTCCATTTTGGACAACAACTGCTACATTAACAAATTGTGTACTTTATAAACTGTTTCCTCCAGTCAAGAGTGAAACATTATATACAATGAATAAGAGATATTCATACTGAGGGCCATAAGAATTCAAAATCATATGATTATTTCTTAAGTTCTTCTCATTGAGAAATTCAGGAAGCACAAAAAACATACTGTGTGCTGAGCTCCAAAAGAACATCAGAAAGTGATGATAGCTGTCCCAAGAAGTGCACTTGTGAACGTAAAGACTAGAGAAACAGGAACACTCCACAAAAATGTGAGGCGATGTGCTGTAGCTTGTGGCTGCTTTTATAGGAATTTGATCTGACTTTGCATAAAAATCCAGCCTTAGTATGTCTTGTGTACATCGTATTCTTCAAAGACCATTTCTCTGACTTATTTTCTTTTAATGGAGAAGTTTTTCAACCATAAACAATGACCAAACATGAGAGTTAGGCAGAGCATATGCATTTTGAGTTTGTATGAGTGGCACTTTTCAGAGCCTCTGGATGGATGTTTTGAAATCATTTTAGCTTGACAAGATTGTTGCATCAGAACTCAGGCTGTGGAAGCCTTGTGAATGGATGCTGCATCTTCCTCTTGAAGTTGCTAATCACAATAGTCCCTTTCCTTGGTAGACAGGTAATACCACATTGTTACAGAGCTGTACTACTTCAGATTACAAAAGAGCCTGCTCCTATAGGAACACACCCAGGGAGTGTCTGGGGAATAAGTGAAATGAATCATGGACCACAATAAAGCTCTTCCTGTCATTCGGGGCTCACCTGTCAGATGCAAGAGAAAAATTTAAGAGGGAGCTGAAAAACTATTGTCAGAAGGAAAAAACACACAGGCAATTGCAAGAAATCTTGTTCAGAGATGTACAAATAAAGGTTAATTCCAGTAAGAATAAATGCCACCAGCATTTATAATGACTGAAATTTAGAGTAGATACTGTGTCTGGGCATACATTAAAAAAAAAACTAATAGCAATAGAAGCTTTCTATGTTATGTGTTGAAAACGGAATGCTTTGTAATCACCTAATTTTTAGTATGTTCTATAGTTCTTGCCTTATGCTTTAATGGGGGATGTGAAGGGTTTGATTTACAAGACATAACTTGCCAAGATTTACAAAGACAAATGAAATTGATCTAATCATTAGGATTTTGAAGAGAATTTAAATAGTTCATTAAATTCTTCCAGGATGTCAGGGAATAACAGCAAGCTGGTAATACTTAATAAAATCCTGATCCTGTTGGAAATTTGATACCTCAATATTAATTCTAACGGCCTCAGATGAAGCTATTTTTGATAATCATTTAGACACTCCAGTTTTCACCACGTCTCTCACAGTTCTTGAAGTAAAGATGGAAACCCAGCTGTCATATTTTGAATTCATCTATAAACTAACCTTTTATTCAATTTTGCTTTCTTTCAGCTCCAAGTGTTATCAATATGCAATTGATTTGTCTAATCAAACCTGTTTAACACATTCTTTTGAGGTATTTGCATAGGTAGATGCCAGATGATCTCAGCATATTTCATGCAGTTTGGGATGAAGGACTCTGACTAATGTCTTCTCAGTGATATTTTTCATAGTATCAGCTCACTGGGAGTATATTCTCTTGGATAAATTTATTCAAAGTTTTTCAGTTGTGTCTAATGAAATTGAAACTTCCTTAGCAGAAGTGATGTGATTTCAGAGAATGTTTGGCAGCTCCAGATTACATTGAAGTTAATTGGAGCAGCTCTTGTTCAGTGATTCTGAAGAAGATTGAACTCATCTTTTAAGGGCAGGCTGGAAAATACTGATCTAATTGGTTAAAACAGGCATGGAAGGAAACCTATAGGATATGTACCATTAGACTGAGTGGTATCTTTATAGAAATTCTGACAGTAAACTGCTTTCAGCATATGAGAGGGTAAACGTGTAAGTGCTCTACAGGTCTAAAATTTGGGAAGATATTGATTATCACAAATGTTATGCCTTGCAAAAGTTCAAGTGCAAACTGTATGCTGTTTTAGTTTGGAGGAGTACCTGTAAATTTTTATACTGCTTTCTATAGTAAAAAGTTACAGGATGCGTCAGAAAGGTTTAGGTTTTATACTAGGAAACATTTCTTCACTAAAAGGATTGTCAAGCATTGCAACAGGCTGCCCAGGGAAGTGATTGAGTGGTTGCCACTGGAGGTATTTAAAAGACACATAGATGTGGCACTTAAAGCATATGGTTTAGTGGTGGGCTTGGCAGCGTTATGTTTATGGTTGGACTTGATGATTTGTAAGATCTTTTCCCACCTAAATGACTCTATGATTCTACAAACAGGTATATAGATGTTCCCAAGTGTTATCTTTTCTTTTTTTTTACTGACCTCATCACTGAAGTAATAATTGCAAAATTATGAAATACCCTAGTACCTAATACAGAAAGCTTGAACTTTAGAAGTTCAAGATGACAGATATGATGAATGAATCAGTTCATTGTAAACAGATTATTAGACCCAACTGTATTTTGCCCATCTTTATAGTAGTAGAAGTAAATTGTTCAATGAAACATACAGGGGCACATTGATAAAATTTTAAAAATCAGAGCTGTGGGCATTTATAAAAGTAATTCCAGGAACCTTCTCAGTCTTTCTTTTTCTCTTTATCAGAGAGGATGTGAGGTAGCAGTTAACATCAGAAAAAAAGATACTAATTTCCTTTAGGATATTAAAAAAGATTTCTAAGAAAATCTTCAACACAATGGTTTAATTGAGACCATTATTACTGTTAAAGCGTATCTTGCTATAGAAGAAAGCATCCTGATAAAATAAAGTTTGAGGTGACCTCAGAAACCCAAGAATGCACAAGTCCATGGGACTCAAGAAGATTCATCACAGCATCTTGAAGAAATTGGTTGATGTAGTTGCCAACACATTCTCCATTATATTTGAAAAGTCATGTCAATCAGGTGAAGTTCCCAGTGACTAAAGAAAAGAGAATATCATATTCTTAAAAGGGTAAAAAGGAAGACCCTGGGAAATACTGGTCAGTCAGGCTCACCCCCGTGCCTGGCCAGATCATGGAGCCAGCCTTCCTAGCAGATACATCAAAACCTGGAAGACAGAGAAGTGGCTAAAGAGAGACAATTTCACTTCACCAAGAATAAGTTATGTCTGATTAATCTTGTGATCTTCTACAATACAGCGACTGTATTGGTGGACAAGGGAAGAACAACCGATGCCATCTATCTAGACTTCTGACCTTTGACACAGTTCTACACAACATTCTTGCCTGTAAGTTGGAGGCAGATTAATTTGATGGAGAAACAGTTAGATGGGTAAGGAATTGGCTGCATGGCCACATGCAAAAAGTTGCAGTTGATGTTTCAACATCCAAGTGGAAACCAGTAAAGAGCAGTGTCCCTCTAGGATTCATACTGGGACCAATACTTTTACCAGCTTCGTCATTGACATAAACAGTGGGATTGAGTACATTCTCAGTAAGCTTTGGGGATGACACCTGCCTAAGTGGTACAGTTCATTCATTTCAGGTAAGGTTTGCCAGCCAGAGGAACCTTGAGAGGCTTGAGGAGTGGGCCCATGTGATCATAATGAAGTCCATCAAGGCCAAATGTAAGTCTTTCACGTGGGTCAGGAGAGTCATAGAATCATAGAATCATGGAATCATAGAATCATAGAATACTTAGGGTTGGAAGGGACATTAAAGATCACCCAATTCCAAACCCCCAGCCATGGGCAGGGACATCCCACTAGATCAGGTTATCCAGGGCCCCATCCAGCCTGGCCTTAAACACCTTCAGGGATGGGGCACCCACAACTTCCCTTGGCAACATGTTCCAGTGTCTCACAACTCTCATGGTGAAGAAATTCTTCCTGATATGTAGTCTAAATCTGCCCTTTTCCATCCCCCTTGTGCTATCACCACAGGAGTTTATGAATAATCCCTCCCCAGCTTTCTTGTAGACCCCTTTCTGGTACTAGAAGGTCACTACAACATCTCAAAGCCTTCTCTCCTCCAGGCTGAACAACCCCATCTCTCTCAGCATGTCCTCACAGGGAAGGTGCTCCAGCCCTCTGATCATCTTTGTAACCCTCCTCTGGCTCTGTTCCAAAAGCTCCATATGCTTCTTACATTGAGAACTCCAGAACTGGACACAGTACTCCAGATGAGTTCTCATAAGAAAGGAATAGAGGGGCAGAAACACGTCCCTCAACCTGCTGGCCACGCTGCTTCTGATGCAGCCCAGGATACGGTTGACCTTCTGGGCTGTGAACACACACAGCCAGCTCAAGTCAGGCTTCTCATCAGCTGCAGGGCTGCTCTCAATCATGTCACCCTCCGTCATGTTGTGAAAATGGGGATTGCCCTGACCCAGGTGTAGGATCTTGCACTTGCCCTTGTTGAACCTCATGAGATTCTCACAGACCCAATTCTCCAGCCTATCCAGGTCCCTCTGGATGAAATCCTGTCCTTCTAATGTGGCAAGTACACTACTCAGCTTGGTGTCATCTGCAGACTTGCTGAGGTTGCACTCAATCTTACTGTCTATATCATTGATGAAGATATTAAACAGCACCGGTCCCAATATGGACCCCTGAGGACATCACTTGTCATGAATCTCCATCTGGACTTCGAGCCACGGACCACTACTGTTTGAATATGACCCTTGAATCAGTTTCTTATTCACTGTACTGTCTGCCCATCAAATCTATATCTCTCCAATTTAGAGAGGAGGATGTTGTGGGAGATTGTGTCAAAGGCTTTACAGAAGTCTAGATAGATCACATCTGCCAGTTTGCAGTGTCCACTGTGGCCACCTCTTCATCGAAAGCCACTAAGTTGGTCATACAGGATTTGCCCCTGCTGATGTGCTGACTGCCATTAATCACCTCCATGTCCTCCATGTGTTTTAGCATAGCTGAATCTCCAATATCAGAACATACTGGAGAAAAACATGGATTAAAAGCAGCCCTGCAGAGAAGGATTTGTTGATACTTATGGGTGAAAAAATGGACATGAAGCAGCAATGCACACTTGCAGCCCAGAGAGCCAACCATATTCTAGGCTACATTAAAAGAAACATTGCTAGCAGGTCAAGCAGCTGATTCTCTACACTGATCTTATGAGACTTTATACTACAACCAGCTCTGGAATTCCCAACACAAGAAAGCCATGGACTTTTTATAGCAGGACCAGGTGAGGCCAAAAAAATTTTTTTTACTAAGTCCTCCAGTGACAGGACAAGGTGCAATGGTTTTAAAACGAAAGAAGCTAGATTTAGATTGAAGTAATGAAGAAATTTTTTACTCTTAGGATAGTGAAACACTGGAACAGGTTGCCCAGAGAGGTCGTGGATGCTTCATTATTGGAAATACTCAAGATCAAGCCAGAATGGGGGTTGAGCAACCTGATCAAATAGAAGATAACCCTGCCCATGTCAGGGGTGTCGGACTAGATGATCTTAAAAGACCCTTCTTACCCAAACAATGCAATGGTCCCAAGATTCCATGTTTTTCCAGACAGAATATCTCTTCAACACTATTCTGGTTTTGTCTTAACGCTTATCATAAAATTGTGATGGCACTGTCTGATCAGTCAACTATGTTAGAAATAGTTTCTGCATTTTTCTTAAGATTAATACTTCATTTATATTATTTCAAACAAATACATGAATAAAACTAATTAAGTACAGTTAGTAAGGCTAATGTTTGTGAATCATACAGTATTTTTCCTGTCTTCCTGAACTTTCTCCAGTGCAAAATGAACGGATTTAAGAAACTTAATTTTCTGTGCAATTAGTGGCACTTAACAGAGGTGAAACTGGAAGCAAATGAAGAATAGCCATTAAAACCTATGTATGTATTTAATATATACATATACACATATACATATGCATACACACAGACGCATTTTATGTGGATAAATATACATGCATGCATATACGTTAACTGTAACATTTTCCAAGAAAAAGAGGACTATGATGTGCTTCAATTTTCAGACAAGTAGGTACTTTTTGCCTTTGAAAATTCCAGTCATATATCTGCCACTAAGACAGTCACTTTTTCTGTAATGGCTTTTGTGGATGTAAAGTGAGATATGATATCCACGGGTCTGCTGGCTTTGTAAAGGGCTGTAGAAGGTACAAGCTCCCAGCTCACTCCTCCCAGCTGTACCCATGTAGGGATGCTGCATTGCATCTGCTTCATGCCATGGAAAGAGAAGTTCATTTAGAAAATTAGGTGCAGGGGTGGAGGGATGGGCGGGGGGGGGTTGTTTGTGGGAGGCAATCTAGCATATTATCCCTGTGGAATACCACAATATACTAAATATATGGGTTATGCTATTGATGTGACTTCTGGTTTTTTAGTGAGAGCTGTTCAGACCTACCAAGGGTTTCTCCACACAGTAGTGCATAGTACTGTGGAGATATAAATGGAAGTCTAACTAAGCTAATGTCTTCAGAGAATTGTTTGTCTCTGGTAAGTTCTCCCTGTCTGTTCTTTTGGAAATAACTGTCTCTATGTCACTGGCTGTTTCTACATTTAAAATTTGCATGCATTTATGCAACTATAATGCAGTTTTTCTCAAATCCACTGTTTGTCCTGCACATGCAAGGGCTCAAAAGCTAGCATTAATGTACTGAAGTAATCAGCTACTCTGAATTTCAGGACTAGGTGCACACTTTGACTTAGAAAAATGCACATAGCTTCAGAGGAATTGCATGTGTCGGCTGAAACTGAAGGCAAATTAGAAGAAACACATTACGCTAAGTAGTTATTATTGCTTTTGTTACCTCCACAATATTCAGCATTTTCTTTCTTGTGAGTATTTTTCAAGAGAGGTCCCACATACCACTGTTTCATATCTTAGAGTGTAATTAAAATTTACTGTCAGGTTTATGTGAGGAAGAAGTGAAACATTAAACTAATTGTGTTAGTCATAAATTGAAATAATATTGGAATGTATTGCTCAGTGCTGCTGGATTGATGAGGAAGGAGGGAGGAGAAATTCTGTAGAGCCAAGAAAGCCAGGAACTTGCATCCAATAAAAAATTCTTACTAACTGTGTCCCTTTACCTTCTCCCTGATCATTCCAAGAACTTGCATCCCAAACATGTGGTTTTGCTTGGATACTTGTGTTTTAGAAACTCCAACTCAACATATATTTCAAATTATTTAGAATTCCATGTTATAAGACTCCAGGGTAGAGGATATTTCACCTATTGTACAAGAGAGTGTTGGCATAACATCATGAATGTTTGGGAAGCTCTGACTCACTCTGCAGAGCATAATGGGTGGGACTTGGATTGAGACCAGGAACCTTTCATTAAAAAGGGTTTCCATTCAATCTGCAGTGTGGGCCAGGACATCATCATGAAAAGTGATCCATGCCTCACTGACTTCTGAAAGCTAATCTGCCCCTGGCTGAAATGCACGCTTTTGTTTTCTGGCACTTTCTGCATGTTCTCACACGAGACCAAATCAAACTTGATCATACGAGATATTCACTTGAAAATAATTCTTTTGTATTTTGACTGATTTGATCAATGGTCTTCTTGAAAACAGCATGGTGCTTGTAAATTTCTTTCAACAGGCTTTTTCTCTCCTTGGTGCTGCTTCTCTCTGTGCCCACACCCACCCCACACCCCACCACCACCACCACCACCACCCTCCCCCCAAAAAAAGTGCTTCCTGATTTAACTGCTCTTGTTGAGTATTACTTCTTCATTTGTATTGACCTGGGGCAGCATGCACAATTTCAGTTGTTTTATTCAGCATAACTAAGAGTGATTGACAATTTGAATAATCTCCCTGAACAGCAAACAACTAGGAATACCTGAAGTTTAGTTGAAGTTTTGTTAATTAGCAAATTAGATCTAAACAGCTCCAAGCAGAATAATGGAGATCACATCTCTCTCTTTGGTCAATTACCACAGTTATCTAAGTTGTTTGGAAACCACTTAGAGTCAAGGAGTCTGACAGAAATTTACTTCACTCACTAACAGTGAGTGTTGCAGCCAATCGTGCCACGTTATCAGCTGTTGGTAGATGCAAAACAGCAAACAGCTCCAACCCGTTTCACAAAGTTTCTCCCCCACTTCATTGTTTTCACGAAGTTGTTCTCGCTCCTTCCTCTCACTCAAAAAGTGTTGTCTCGTTACATTCAGTTACCTCTAATGCTTCTAAAAGGATCTTAGACTTTCATGTTTTACAAAGTACATATATTCTCCAAAATAAATACTCTGTCAGTTTGACTGTATCTCCACAACAGCGTTGCAAGTTGCAGGGTAAGTAAGTTCATCATAGGGATGTTGTCAAGTAATTGTGATTGTGTAACTTTGAGAAATGTTTATGACAGAAGAATGAATAAATATTGGGAGTTATATGCTTTGCAGAAATTATTTTTTAAAAGATTTTTTTAAAAAATCCCCACTAACAAGAAAAAAAGAAAGGTAGGCTGTAGGTAAAACAGATATTGAGAGTACCACAAGCAACATAATTTAGGCAGGAGAAATTTTGTTTGGTGATAGGTAATGAAAGGGAAATAAGTCGCATTTTGATTCCATTATAAAAGGGGAGGGGATGTGGTAGAGGAGTGTAATTTCAACAAGAGTGTCTGCAAGACGCTGAGGAAGGAAAACAATTAAAAGGGATGTTTTTAAACAGCAGATGAGACATGTTTCCAAGCTCCAGAGCAAAAAATCAAAGCGGTTCAGTCATAGTCTTAAAACAGCAGGGCCTGGCTGCAGATATTTCAGGTGAAAAAATAAACCTTGTGTGAATAAGGATTGAAAACTGAAACTGGGAAAAAATTAGTGTATGATAGGGAAGGGAAAATGCATTTGAAAAACGGAGGAAGAAGGAAGAATCAAGAATGGAGAGAAGGGATATATTACACATCCATAATATTTCTTTAATCAACACTTAGTACTTATTCATGACTTTATCACCAAAAAAATCATAACAACTTTCCACTAACTGGAAAGCAAGGATTGAAAGAAAAACAAAACAATCTAGACAGATTGTTGTTTCACATACTGAAACTTCAGCAAGCTGTGATGGTATGCACCTCTTGATTTATTTTGTCTGTTCAGCACCTTGGTCTCTTCATAGCTGTGAACTCAAGTAAGCTAAAAATAGTATACTACACTAAAATCAATGGGAGGCACTAAGATTTAACTTGCTATGACTCCTTTAACTTGGAAACTGAGGGCTTACCCTAATAAAATAGCAGCGAGAGTTCTTTTTGTTTTAATATTGATTAGAAATGTGTTTGGACAATCAGAGCTAGCTAAGTTAGCATGTTTAAAGAAACTGCAATCCTTGTTCTTTATGTTGTCACCTTTAAGTGGAGACTGAGAGTAAACTGATTATTTATCTGCAGTATTGATGTTTCCTCATGAAAATAACTTTCTGATGCTGTGAAATCAGTAGTGTTTTGAACATAAACTCTTTACAATTTTATCTGGAAAAGATTAGTTTTTGAGAATTGGGAAGGGAAAGAAAATAAATCAAGTCTAACATGCAGACTCCCTTGGGTGTCAATAAACATGGCAAAGGCAAGGAGGATTTTATGGATTAGAAGTCAGAAGAACAAAAAAGAACATAGCATCATTGCATGAGGTATCTCACAATAAAGAAACTCTAAATTAAATTAAAGGTTTCCTCCAATGAGCCCCAGTAACCAAAGCAAACAAAAGAATAATAATGAGCCTCAGAAATATTACTCATGAAAGAAGATCAGGTAGTTCCTTTGATGAAAAGTGAAAATCACCCCAAATCAAACAAGCCTCTGCACATCATCATGCTGAGGTCTCACATTCTTGGCTGCAGGCATATTTCAAATGTAACCTGGTTTGACAAGTTGCATTGGAAGAATGACAGGACTAGAAAATCGACTTCTTTCAGACTACACACCTACAGTAAGTTTTGTTGTTTTATATTGATCTATTAATATTTTTCTTTTGGTATATTGAATGTTTTGGTCCTTTCAAACATATCTGAAGATCCTTCCCTCAAAACATTTGTTTCAGAAGTGAACGGAGAATGATGAATACTAAAGTGTAAGAAAAAAACTTGACCCAGGCATCACTGAAAAGTACTTTGAAGGCTGTGTTTGAGTAGAGAGCTGTTAGAATAAGTTCTGTCTTTTTTGTATCTGCCTTTTTTGTACTTTGTGCAATCAAGTGAATTCACCAGAATTGCACAGAACATATATAATGCAGTTTGGTCTGTTAATTTCCACCATTATCTAAACTCTTTACTTCTGAGTTTAATCAGATTAGTGTGGATTAAATCCTGTGCCAATGGATTCACAGAATTCCTCAGAACGGTTTTTAAACTGCAGGTAAGAATTGTACAACAGACTATGCAGTCAAGGATAAACTTCCAAATGCCTAGCAGAGATTTTCCAGAAAGTTCCTATTAATGAAATATTTTTTACTATTTAAAAGGATAATTATACAAAACCTATAGTGTGGAATACCAATGAATTATGGTCAGAGCAATAGACTTTTAAATTGCACTTAGTTTACTTTAACTATCACCTCTATTTAAGTGTGGGGGTGGGGGAGCATTTTGCTAAGGATTGGTGTATAGGTAGCACTTTTCCCTTATTTTGCTCTCCACATATTATTATTTGCCTTGTTCTGGTTAACCTTGAAACGACTGACAGGAGTGTCACAAGGTGTATCTGTTCCATAACTCCTCTTTAAGGTCATCTAGGAAGTATATGGGCACCAAAAAATGAACACATTGTGCTGATTAGACTTTGGGCTGTTGTTTTTTCCAAAGCTGGAGAAATGTTCCAGAGTCTCATCTGTCTCCTAGGATCAAGGTGTGGATCATGGTGATGGTAAACAAACAGCAGGTTTCAGCTCTGCTCCTCCTCATGGAAAAGGACGTACATTTAAAGCAGCAATGGTTATTGCCTGAACAAAGGCATTGCATCAGATTGGTGTAACATTTTGCCAGACAAATATGTAAGCAAAGTTTATTAACCCTTACATTCATGTTTAGAAAATTAATTTTAGCATATTCACGTGACCTGGGGGAGTTCATTATCTCAGAACTCTATCTGACACAGACATATGTTGCAGTCTGGAACTGCAATGTAAGAAGTCCCCAGACTCTGGGAACTTAAATATTAGGTAAACTCATAATTAGTTCTACAATTTTGAAATGTTCTATATAAAATTGATGTTGTTTTAGTTTTGCATAGGCAAGCGACTATGTTGTTAAAACCTTGAAACCAGTCACAGAAATACTTGCAGTACTAACTCAAACAGGAGTACTTAGGACAATGTCTTTTGAAACAGCTATAGGAAAAAAGACATAACTTCTGGGAGGAGAGTCCGTTATGGTTCTCTCTGCCTCTCCTTGTTGCTGAAGATTGCTAACCCCTCTTCTGTATACTTGCATTTTAATATTCTCTCTCTCCCTTTTCTCCCATCACAGCAGCTCATATCTGGAAAATCTTGCCAAACAAACCTGATAGCCTTCTATGACAAAGTGACTCAGCTGCTGGACAAGGGAAAGGCTGTGGATGTGGTCTTCCTGGACTATAGCAAAGCCTTTGGCACAGTTTCTCACAGCATTCTGCTATGGAAACTGTCAGCCTCTGGACTGGACAGGGACACACTCTCCTGGGTGGAAAACTGGTTGGACGACCGGGCCCAGAGAGTGGTGGTAAATGGTGTTAAATCCAGCTGGAGGCCAGTTACAAGTGAGGTTTCCCAGGGCTCAGTGCTAGGTCCAGCCCTGTTCAATGTCTTCATCAATGACCTGGATGAGGGCATGAGGTTCAACAAGGCCTTTAAGGCACGTGTAGATGAGATCCTGAGGGACATGGTTTAGTGTTTGATAGGAATGGTTGGACTCTATGATTCGGTGGGTCTCTTCCAACCTGGTGATTCTATGATTCTATGATTCTAAGGCCAAATGCCGGCTCCTGCACTTGGGGCACAACAACCCTATGCAGAGCTACAGATTAGGGGAAGCCTGGTTAGAAAGCTGCCAGGAGGAGAGGGACCTGGGGGTGTTGGTTGACAACCAACTGAACATGAGCCAGCAGTGTGCCCAGGTGGCCAAGAAGGCCAATGGCATCCTGGCTTGGATCAGAAACGGTGTGACCAGCAGGTCCAGGGAGGTTATTCTCCCTCTGTACTCAGCACTGGTGAGGCCACTCCTTGAATCCTGTGTTCAGTTCTGGGCCCCTCACCACAAGAAGGATGTTGAGGCTCTGGAGTGAGTCCAGAGAAGAGCGATAAGGCTGGTGAAGGGTCTGGAGAACAGGCCTTATGAGGAATGGCTGAGAGAGCTGGGGTTGTTTGGCCTGGAGAAGAGGAGGCTGAGGGGAGACCTCATTGCTCTGTATAACTACCTTAAAGGAGGTTGTATAGAGGAGGGAGCTGGCCTCTTCTCCCAAGTACCAAGGGACAGGACGAGAGGGAATGGCCTCAAGCTCCGCCAGGGGAGATTTAGGTTAGACATTAGGAATTTTTTTTCACAGAAAGGGTCATTGGATACTGGGACAGGATGCCCAGGGAGGTGGTTGATTCACCTTCCCTGGAGGTATTTAAAAGATGGGTCAATGGGGCACTGATGGGCACGGTTTAATGGCTGATAGGAATGGCTGGAGGTCTTTTCCAACCTAGAGATTCTGTGATTCTGTGGAATGGAGTTGTTTAGTCAGGAGAAGAGAAGGCTGAGGGTGACCTTGTTGTTCTTTACAACTGCTTAAAATGGAATTTGTAGTCAGGTAGGAGTTGGTCTTTTCTCCCAAGTAGCAAATGATACCATGAGAGGAAATGTCCTTAAGTTCTATCCTGGGATAATTATATGGTGTATTAGGAAAACTTCTTCATGGAAAGTATTATTGAGGCTTGGAACAGGTGCCCCAGGAAAGCTATTGAGCTATCCTGGAGGCATTTAAAATCACAGAATCACAGAACAACCAGGTTGGAAGGGACCCATCAGATCTTCTAGTCCAACCATTCCTATCTAACACTAAACCAAGTCCCTCAAGACCTCATCCACCCATGCCTTAAACACCTCCAGGGAAGGTGAATCAACCACCTCCCTGGGCAGCCTATTCCAATGCCCAATGACCCTCTGTGTGTCTATGGTTTAATGGTGGATTTGACAATGTTAAATTTGCAGCTGGACTCGATGATCTTAAAGATCTTTTCCAACCTAAATGATTCTGTGATTCTGTTATTTGATAGTTTCGACAGTTTGGGGGGAGCAAGGATTCGTGTGTTTGAAGGGAAAATACAGTACAGGACTGGGCCTCCTGTGTTGTGGGCAAGTGCTGTAGTGTTTAGAACGCAGCCCAAACCTGCTTAGTGGAAAGATGCAGATATACTGCAAAGAAAATGGTCAGTAACACTGAGGTAGCCCTCAGTAACATGTTGATGACTTAGAGCATAATGAGATCTCAGGTAGATCTGTAGTTTTGACAGTTCCTCTTGCCTTTGTTCATTGCCCTGCAGTGTGGTTCTGTTTTTAGTGAATCTCCAGGTCTTGGACTCCATATGATGTTATTAACTGTTCACAAAAAGTTTGTAGGAAGACTGGACAATTCACAGAGTCTTCTATATACCTATTATGAAGATGACATATTACAGATTAAGTTCTTTCCTACCTAAGTTTTGGATCATTAAATCTTGTGGCAGAGCTGTTTTTAAGTGATCTCCAGCATATGTACCTACAGTTGTGTATCAAGCCAGTGTGTCTAACAGCCATATCCATAGTATAAACCTTGTACTGCACACTGCACTTCAGTAATTGAGCAAGAACATGGTATTTGCTTTACTCATGAAGAGAAGTTTCAGAGAGCCATGACTCAAGTCAAATCATGGCTAATTTCATCACACTTCAAAGTGCTTGAATTCGTACATAACTTCCTGTCAGTGAATGTGAAATATCTGAGATTTTGCTTTCAAGTTTCAGCAATAGAATTCTTGAGAAAAAAAGGTTTTATCTACTCGAATATACTAACCTTGCAAAGTAGCCCAGAAGCATTTAGGAAAATATTGTACTCAGAAAAAAGCTGTTTTGAAGGGGATCATCAAGAAAAGACTGGAAATCAAGCAATGTCAGCTCTAGGACGTTTTGTACCTTCTGCTGTAACAACGCTTACTTTGTAGAATGGTACAGTATAGGATAAAATGAAATTGGTTTCTTTGGAGACATAGAAAAAGGTAATTGAATGGTTGCCAAAAAAATAAAAGGGAAAAGAAAGAATTAAAGAAAACACATTAATTAGATATTTTGTGAAATATAAAATTCTATAAAGCTCGCATGACTAGTAGAATCATAGAATCATAGAACAACCAGGTTGGAAGGGACCCATCGGATCTTCTAGTCCAACCATTCCTATCAATCACTAAACCAAGTCCCTCAAGACCTCATCCACCCGTGCCTTAAACACCTCCAGGGAAGGTGAATCAACCACTTCCCTGGGCAGCCTATTCCCGGTGGAGCTGTGCCTGGGCTGGGGGACCCTTTGATGATGGCCTAGGGGGTCCATCTCTCTTTGCAACTCTGCGTGCAGACCCTCACCTACGGGACAGCAGTGCCTTCAGGATCGCTGGCAGCGGCTCAGGGGCCCTGGGATGCAGCTTTGCACCCCCATCCCAGGGTGCTGCAGGTATTTCTGGGCAGCCCTCCCTGGGCTTGCATCCCGCTAGTGCAGATGCTGCAAGGATCCCGTCGGGTCATGCCAATAAAGCTCTTTCGCTGCAGGTTCACGCATCCTCTCCTGTGTTTGCGGAGGTTTCTTGCCTGTCCCCTTTCCAGCAGCAGAGACAGGACCCGCCTTTGAAGGACTCGCACTCTCTGCACCAGGTTGGGGGATGAATATTAAAACCACCCCAAAATAAAACCCTCTGTTGCACACCTGCTCAAGCCTGAGCGTGTGTCTTCACATCCTGGACGTCCAGGAGAGCCTGTGCTGCCAGAGGGCTCCTGTTTAGTGAATAAAAAAGGGAGAAAAAAAAGATATTTGGGGTCCCATCTATCCGGGATCCTACGCTTCCGCAGGCAGATCCCAGAGGTCCCAGATGATAATTGGAAGGGGCTCTACAGGCACAAACTCAAGTCAGGACATAATCCTGTTAATCACAGAAGAGGTAAGAGGCCAAATGCAGTATACAATCAAGGGAGGATATTGCAGAAAAAGAAGCAGGTCAGAAAATAGGAATTTGTTGCTTTCCCCAGACTACCTGTTGGCAAGACATGACACCACGGTAGGAAAGATTGAAAGATGCTTGAAGAACTACTGCATCATGTAAGCACACATATGCATCTGGTTTCAAAAAAGCTAGATGCAAGAGGCAAAAATATAATGTCAGAATAAATATTATGCAGCAGACTGATAGATTGCAAAATATTTTGAGAGTTCTAAGCTAGAGATTCAACTTGTAGGAATAGAGATGACAGATTTCTATGAAAGCTGGATCATTCATAAGACCTTGTAAATCATAAGGAGCATATAGGAAATCTGTTAGAATAAAAACCATCAAATAAGTGGGTAAAAATTATATCACCTGGAATATCACACCAGGATTTCCAGAATCAGCTTTTCAAGGCTAGCCTGTTTTCACTGAAAATCTGAATTTACTGTAGCAAGAATTGTGAATCCAGCCAAAACATCTTCATTCTTAAATAGAGGAACTGCACTGAACATTTTACTCAAAAAGAAGAAACAGATGAAGTGTCCACCCTTCATGTTATAATGATCTCATCTTTGAATCAGCTACAATCTGTATGACTTTTACTTTTCTGGTCAACAGACTCTTATTAAGACTTGGAAATAAGCTCCACTTAGCACAAATCTTGTGTTTGCCTCTTTGTGAATCCCAAGCAGGAAGTCACCAAAGCCACCCAGAATTTATTTGAACCCAGGCTACCACTCCTATAACCTCAAGAAAAGCAATAGGTTTTGTGCAAAAAATATACATATAGTGATAAAAAATACCTCAGTCAGCAAAAAATGTTAAAAGGTTGCACTCAAGCATGCAAAATCCAAGCTTCTGCACATATTCTATCACGCACCTTAAAAAAGAAAATCTCATATGTCTAAGAGCAATGCAATACCAGGAATAGCCCAGGGCCAGAGTTTGCATACATGCAAGGAATTTTGTGGGAATTTAGACCTTAGTATAAATTTTTTAACTACAGTGAAAGAACTTCAGAATTGTATAGTGAGCTAGTTGTGTTTATAGAGGCCATCTTGTGTAATTTTGCATTTAGCATCCTCAATCTGTCTTTACAGAGAGAGCTCTAATGCTTATCATATTTCACTCCATGATTTTTTTGCTTCCCTTAGTAAAGGAACAAAACGCTTCTTTATTCACTGGTAGGAAATAAAGAATTGGAGCTTTAGGAGTAGTTATGTAATTGATATGTAAGTTTCTGAGAAAATCAAATTATTTTCAACATTCCTATGATCTTATTTTGCAGTTCTGAAGCATCAGCTTTTTAGATTACTGTTCAACTGGGTTTTTTAAAAAAATACATATCATTGATTAATTCAAGAAATTTACTACCTGCCTATTGAGGAAACATGTAATGTTCGGTAAAGGTTGGTTTAACGCTAGCTGGACACTCTTTGGAATGAAGGAAGCTCATTAATTGGTAAGGAGGTATCAAGATCTCTCTATAATGGTTTATCCACAGCCAGCTAAATCTCAGCAGCTAAAACTGTGCATGCAGTTAAGTCTCCAAAATTCCTTCCTGTCTCCCTCACTTCACTCCCCCCCCCCACCCCAAGGAAAGGGGAGATGGAAATGAAAGGAAAAAGACTTGTGGGTTGGAAACTAAAACTACAGTTTTAATGAAATAATAATATTAACAATGACAACAGTAATAATAACAAAATGAAAAAGCAGTAAAATGTATAGAAATATATAGAAATATATGATATTGCGCTACCACCCACCCCTCAATGACTATATGTAACCACAAACGTTGTAGAGCAAACATGAGGGAATGGGTCCATGGCTGGGCCAGAGTTAGGCTCAGGAATATACAGATCTGTGATCAGGAACAACCAGACCGAAAGGTCCTCATTGGATGGCAACCATTGCAGAAGACAGACACCCTTGTGATCTCTCAGTTTTATACTGAGTATGATGTATATGGGATGGAATTCTCTGTTATTACCTTTAGGGTCAACTGCCCTATTCGCTCCTCCTTGCAGGTGTGGCCCTTTTTCCACTAGTTTATGGTGGCCTTGCTTATATATAAGCATTGGCCTTTTGCAAACCAATGCCTTCTGTTATCACTTTTAGAGCAAAACACTGTTTCAAAAACATGCAGTTAGCTTTCAGAAAAATGAAATTACTTAGAGCAACTGAGTTAGTCACAAAACAGGCTATAATTTAGCTCAAACCACAACACTCCCTTGGAAGGCAAAGCAGGAGTAAGTGCATAGTGAAGACAATTCAGTGGTGGGGGAGCAAGAAAACAAGACAACTGCAAAGGAAAGCATTAATCTACAGGCTCTGGATCAAAAATTAGTTGTCCCGATATATTTAGGGAGGAAGACATCACAGTACATTAGTTTCAAGGTGTAGGAAGCAACAGTATGATATGACACATTGCTAAAAGGATGAAAACATGAAGTCAGAGGAAGGTAAGTCAGAAAAGGCAGATCCCAGAAGAAGATTAATCATGCAGACATACATGCAGAACTCTGATCAGCAGGAGGCCAACTGGAATTTTCTGTTTGAGAGAAGGATGAACTGTTTCAATACTAGCATGCCCACAGAGGTGTCAAGCTTTGAAAAATCTGTCTGTAAAATCGGAACGTCATAAATGGAGTTTATTTAGATTATCTTGGAACTGGATGTGTTTTCCTATGCTTGTCAGCACAGCACAGGGGATTAACCCAATTACAACTTCTGTCACCTTTTTTCCCATTGGCAGGGGCAGTGAGAGAACATATGAAAGAGTACTTCATATATGAAAACTCAAAGCATCTTCTTTTTCAGTGCCCGCTGGGTCCGTGATGTTTTCCGTGTCTCAAATTTATATACAGAAGGTGGTATCTTAAGTCTAATGTCTGCAAATCATCATAAAAATCACAGACAAAACTGTAATACTCTGGTCCTGTTCTTGTTCCTTGGTGACCTCAAACTGAATCAGAGACAACTAATGGAAGACAGAAGTAAACACACAGTGTGAGCTTCCCATCAAATTTATGCTCAGAAAAAACTACTTTGACTAGTTTAAGAAATAGAGTTCAAACCAATAGTTGAACTTATGAGACTAGTAAAGGAAAAATTCAGAGAAATAAATATATGGAGCACAGAGGAAATAGGAAATAAAGAAAAACAGACAATGTTTATGGTTCTATGTCTTGCATAGAGGCAGAAAAGAGCTTGTAAAGTGGAATAAGGATCTGCTGGTCAACTGTTGAAAGAAATTACTGAACATTATTCACTTTATATGAGGAAAGTTTCTGTTTGGACTTAAAAATATTGTCTTTCTTTCTTTCTTTCTTTCTTTCTTTCTTTCTTTCTTTCTTTCTTTCTTTCTTTCTTTCTTTCTTTCTTTCTTTCTTTCTTTCTTCTTTCTTTCTTTCTTTCTTTCTTTCTTTCTTTCTTTCTTTCTTTCTTCTTTCTTTCTTTCTTTCTTTCTTTCTTTCTTCTTTCTTCCTTTCTTCCTTCCTTCCTTCCTTTCCTTCCTTCCTTCCTTCCTTCCTTCCTTCCTTCCTTCCTTCCTTCTTCCTTCCTTCCTTCCTTCCTTCCTTCCTTCCTTCCTCTCCTTCCTTCTTCCTTCCTTCCTTCCTTCCTTCCTTCCTTCCTTCCTTCCTTCCTTCCTTCCTTCCTTCCTTCCTTCCTTCCCTTCCTTCCTTCCTTCCTTCCTTCCTTCCTTCCTTCCTTCCTTCCTTCCTTCCTTCCTTCCTTCCTTCCTTCCTTCCTTCCTTCCTTCCTTCCTTCCTTCCTTCCTTCCTTCCTTCCTTCCTTCCTTCCTTCCTTCCTCAGTGCTGCCAGTCATTTACTAAGGATTGAGCCTTGTCAGACTACACAATTTTTCTTGAGGTATGAGTTGGAAAACAGGTGAAGACACTTTAGCCTGGAAGGTGTTGGATCTGAGCTACAAATGGAACAGGTGCTGCGATAGAAGAGAATCCTGCATTCTACAGCCTGTACTGAGGTCTCCTGCACAGGCAGCTCACTGGGAGATTAGTCTCATGCCTGGACAGTAAGGAAAGAGATAACATACCCTTCAGTGGGCATTCAATAGATAAGGAAAGTCTCAGAACAGACAGTTTCCTCATCACAGTGTCTAGGGATCCCCATAAATAATGTTTCTTTCACTAGGCACATCTTGGATGGGTATGTGTGAGCATTTATGTTTAATAACTCATTCACCAAGGTGAGATGGTTACTTAGGTCAGCTCAAATGCAGTTTGTGCTTGTTTCATTGTGATAAAGAACTCATCAGTCAAATCTATAAAAACTTGCTCAGAAATAGGAATCCTGAAGTACTGTGAAAATATACATGCGTAGCAATAATGTGTCTACACTTCTATTATACTCCTCCTGGGCAAGACAGTCTCTCTTGCTATCTTTATTTATCTTTTGTCTAAAAATCATGTTCTTGGTCAATTATATTAGTGGTGAAATAGCCTTACTATAACCACATTTGGTTTTGCAAACCTCATTGCAAGTTCCACTAATACCACACTAATAACTACACTAGTTTGCTGATATTTTTTCTTACTTTGCATCCCACAAGTTTTTGTAGAAGAGAAAGTGAGGGAAAACAATAAAAACTATTTAAACTCTGACTATAAATAGAAAATTACATATCAAAGTTGATAAATCCATCCCTTGAATAACTTCAGAGGAGTTACGACAGGTCAAACTAGTGGCATGTACCGTACCTTATCTTATTATGTATTAATATACTTTCAGAGAAAGGTTCACAATGCCTTCCTTTTATCCTGCTTCTAACCACCATTAATGCGATGAATTTTCATAATGAGTATCCTTAGTAGTTATGTCTTCTCCTGAACAACATTGAGTCATTTGGCCTAATGTAGTATTTCCGTTGGTGACTGGAAAAAAAGGAAGCTTGCCATAGTAAAAACAGAATTTTACTTAGGAACCCAGGGAGCAGCGCTCTTCTGTGAAAGCATGAAGAAAGTCTAGTAGCACTGAAAAATTATGTCCCATGTTTAACATAAAAAGTATATATTTGATGTTTTCAGCATTGAGGACATTTTTAAAATTATTTGTGGCCTAGTTATGGCGGTTAATGCTAGATCTTAAGAAGTTAGCTGTAAATGTGTGTATGACCCCATAGGATAGATGAAAAACACCAATGGGAATTTTTCTTTATAATTCAGCCCTGGGTACTAGTAGACCACAAATGTGCATTAATAAGAGAGAGAAATGCATACATGAATTCCATGTAACCCATTAAGGGCTAATTTGGGCGGACTTGTGTGCATGCCTGAGTAGAGTACAGAGCCACTTTTGACCTTCAGAGGGTCTCCTAGGATGTCTTGATACTAAAGATATAACTACAAGCAAATTGTTCCGGAAATGTTGGTTGTTAGTGGGAATGGACCTGACAGGAGAATAGGAGAGGCATCAGATACCATATTCCTGTGAATCCAGTGAATGTACTACCTTTTAAATGTAATTTAAAGAAATGAGATTGCTACTCCAGGTAGTGGAAGGACTGTTGGCTCTGAAGATTGTGTGCTGTCTGTTCAAAGAAATGCCCCTAGATCAAGAGAGGTATTAGCATCACTGTTGAGCTAAAATCCTTTCATCTGCTACCCAATAGACATGAGGGAGAGGGGCAGGAAAATTCATGCGACAGGTACAGACATTTAATCTCTTTCTGTCTCTGATACTCCTCTCAGTGTTCTTCACATCTAACAACACAGGAAGAGGTTCAAGAGAAGATGTGGCCTTCCAGATGTATTTGCACATGGGCTGGACTAACTGATTCTTCTGACCTTGACTAGCATTTTTAGAAACACTACTGAGGAAGTCTACATGTTTTACCAGAGTGCAATTTTTACACTTCAGCAAAATATAATATTTTTTGAGAACCACAGGATTTTCAGCATCAACTTATTTTTTCATCAACTCTCTTTCCTATTGTATGGACAGTGGTCAGAGGATGAAGGAGATGCACTACATTCTTACCAAGGAGTATAATAACTTCCTTGTGTTTTGAAGTCTTTCATAAACTGTTATCAGCTTAATAGAAACCACAGTGACCGTAGCAACTGGTTAACTTAAGCATTTCCAGCATGCCCCTTGTGTCTTTCCTCTTAACTGTTGTAAATTCAGTGCAGTTTAGATTTTGTTAGCACAAACAAAAGTACAGACAGTGAGTCAGCTTGCCTGAATGCAACTGTTTTTGTATTGCTTCTTCCAAAGAACCCAAATCTTTCTAGCAGGAGGTTTTGTTTCTGGAACAGCCTGATCCCCATACACAGGAACAAAGTGATCTTCAAACTCATCTTCCAAGCACGCTTCAAAAAAAATCTTAAGCATATACATGCTCCCAGCACACATCCAAATGTATTCACAAATCAGAAATTAACATGATACTAAGGTTAAAAGTAGTAGTAACAAAGTAAAGGTGAGAGTATCTGTGTTGCAAGGATGGGATCTAAACCAGTCTACATGCTACACTACTCAGGACAACAGAAATAAGCTGTTATCATTTGACTTGGATAAAAGGTTCCTTCCCAATGAATTCATACAATTCTATAAAACACATTATCAGACTTCTGTGGGGAGGAGGAGAAATTCATCATAATCTGAGACAAATTGAGCCTCATAAATTGAGTTGTATTTTCTCTTGGGAGAAGTTATTCAAGAGCAAGTCAATTTACTGCTTCTTCTGTAAACAATTTCCAGCCCAAATCTATACAGACTCCCTCCCTTCCTTCCTTCCTTCCTTCCTTCCTTCCTTCCTTCCTTCCTTCCTTCCTTCCTTCCTTCCTTCCTTCCTTCCTTCCTTCCTTCCTTCCTTCCTTCCTTCCTTCCTTCCTTCCTTCCTTCCTTCCTTCCTTCCTTCCTTCCTTCCTTCCTTCCTTCCTTCCTTCCTTCCTCCCTCCCTCCCTCCCTCCCTCCCTCCCTCCCTTCCTCCCTCCCTTCCTCCCTCCCTCCCTTCCTCCCCTCCTTCCTCCCTCCCTTCCTCCCTCCCTTCCTCCCTCCCTTCCTCCCTCCCCTCCTCCCTCCCTTCCTCCCTCCCTTCCTCCCTTCCTCCCTTCCTTCCTCCCTTCCTTCCTCCCTTCCTTCCTCCCTCCCTTCCTCCCTCCCTTCCTCTCTCCCTTCCTCCCTTCCTTCCTCCCTTCCTCCCTCCCTTCCTCCCTCCCTTCCTCCCTCCCTTCCTTCCTCCCTTCCTCCCTCCCTTCCTCCCTCCCTTCCTCCCTCCCTTCCTCCCTCCCTTCCTCCCTCCCTCCCTTCCTCCCTCCCTCCCTCCCTCCCTCCCTCCCTTCCTCCCTTCCTCCCTCCCTCCCTTCCTCCCTTCCTCCCTCCCTCCCTTCCTCACTCCCTTCCTCCCTCCCTTCCTCCCTTCCTCCCTCCCTTCCTCCCTCCCTCCCTTCCTCCCTTCCTTCCTCCCTTCCTTCCTCCCTTCCATACTCTCTTTCCTTCCCTCCCTTCCATACTCTCTTTCCTTCCCTCCATCCCTCATTCCCCTCTTCCTTGTTTTCCAGAAAAACTTAAGCTTTAACAAAAATAGATCTAGCACTCAGGAAGGCTAATAATCTAGGAAATCAGCGTCTAAATTTGTTTTTACTATGCTACACTGTCCACAGTATGGAAATATGCCTGATGAAAGTTCTCTTCTGGGTATTATGGTCCAGTACTTTGGGTAAATAATAAACATTCAAAAGTTCTCAAGCATGTATTTTAGAGATTGCTATAATGATCCAGATTTTTATATAACCCCAAAGTGCTAAGTGAAAAATCATTCCCTTCCAACACCTTAAATACATATAATGAGAGTGTATTTGACAGATGAAAACTCCCCTCATAAGCATTTAAATTAAAATAAAAACTCATCTTATTTCCTTTGAGAACTGAATGGAAAAGGATCAGAAACATTTTTTGCCTTCTGGTCATCTGGAACCAGCGCAATGACTTAGGGTTCTTTTATTTATGTTTTTGTCTGTTTTGTTGTTGTTTTTATTAAAAAATGTTGGAATTTTAGCACCAACTGTTAAAGACTAATGCAACAATATCATAAAGGAAAGATGAAAGAATCCAAAAGATTAAAAGTAATTATAATAAATTAATCCCACAAAAGCCATGACATTCACAGTGAAGGAAAACCCCTCAGAGTTAAATTCAGTTTGTTTGGAAAAAAATATGTAATTATTTATTCCAGTTTCTATCAAAATTTAAGAAACATCTACTGACAGCAGCAGCTATTGACCAAATAATTAGGAATGTGCTCTAAGGCACATTTAGGCTAGCTAAAGGAATGGTTTTACACACTGAGGTCCTTGTGAATTAACCAGGAAAGGCTTACTAGAATGTCCTGCAACGTGGAAGTTCAAGTTGTTCTGTCAATAGATAGTAGTTTGCTTGAAAGTCGAATATCTTAAAATGGAATTTCATTCTTAATTTTAAATGGGTAGGAAATTTGACGCCACGATGACTTTAGGAATATGACTAGCACCCCAAGGATTTGGAAGAACAGAAAACAATGATCTAATGGTTTAGGGTTTTTTTTCATTTCTAACAATTTAAATTTTCTTGGCACTGCTAATTGACAGGTCTTATTTTGATAAACCAGTCAAAAAAAACCTACTATGTCTTGTCATATGTTTTCCACAAAAACAGTAGTGTTTCTGTTTTAAAACATTACTTGCTCAAAACCACCAGTCTTCCATAGTGCTTTGTGGTGCAATTATCCATCCAAAAAAAAAAAAAAAAAAGAAGATTAAAAAGAAGTTGTATTCTTCTGTTTGTTAGTGCCTATCTAAAAGCATGCAACATATGGTAAATCTTTTCTCCCCTCTGCCCTAAACTGGAAACAATTACAACTCGTTCTGCCTTTGAGGAGCAGGATAAAAGTGAATTGACATATAGTACCAGTTGGTTTCCCTGCTCTTATGAAACTTGTTGCATAATGTCAACAATTACATGCAGATTTTCAACTGTGTGTTATGAGCAATCTGATTCTTAACGGGTCTTTATTTCCCTTGAAATAACAAGCCAATATTGTTTACTTGAATTTGTTGCTCCCTCTGATTAGAGTACTGGACATCTGCTTATTCATGCACCTGTTTGCTGCAGTAATCATGCAGAGAAATCAGTGTTATCCCAGAGTCATCACTTTCTCAGGAAATGATGCTCTGGCCTTGCCAATCTGTGGAAATGTAGCTGTGATTATTAAAAAGTTCCCCTGACCTTACTAAGATGGCACCTCAACCGTGTTTCTGGTGATACTGAACAGAAGATCATTAATAGATTTGGATTTGAGGGGAAGATTTTCACAAAAACAAAACTTGTGTTCTGGAAAGACTTTCTGTTGAATACCTTTTTCCTTTGCAAAATGGAGTAATTTTTTACACTGCTAATTCAGAGGCCTGCCTATTACCATGCTGTGAATACAGGTTTTGTATTTCTTCCTCCAATAAGGACACATGATATCTTTTCCTGATACCTAGTTTCTAAAAACCTGCTATTTACAAGTGCAATAAGGAAATGGAATGGTATCTAATTTTAAACCAGAATATTAATTTTTTTTCTTTATGTTGCAGAAAAGGATTGTGGTTTTGGCAACTATAAACTGTTGTCACAGAAACTCATGAGCAGACTTCAATTCCTAAGGCCTTATTCTCTTCATATTGTAGTCGTATAAACCTGGAATAAATCAATTCTAATGTAGCACTGTTGAGACAGGAGCACTGGCATCCCAGCAGAAGATTGCTCCAGATGAGACCCTAAAACATAGTCAGAAAAATGTTCTCATTGACTCTTAGTCTCTTTTCCTAAACCAAACCTGAAATAAGTCATTTTCTTTCAGGTCAAGCAAATTATCTCAGCTAATCTGAAAAATTTTTCTTCTTTCTTAATTGAGAAAAACAAAAACATTTCAAGACATCCTGTTGCCCTGGTTTTTTCTAATTCAATCAGGAGGACAACAATGTTTCCCTTAACTTGTCAGGCTGATTCATAACATTCAGAAAGACATCCTGACATTGCTGATTCTTTCTCAAAAATATTCAAGGCTCATCTAGATTAGGAAGAACTGCACAAAAAATAGAAAAGTGGTGAAAGAACCTTCAGCGGGAGAATATCATCTTCTTTGTAGTTTTGTGATTGTTAGATGCTCTTGACATGGGTCACTTCAAAATAAGGTAAATGGATTATGCCGTCATCCTTGATGGACCGCAGAACTTGCTTTCAGTGTTTATAGCAATATGGTTTGTTCTCTTCAGAAGAAATTTTTTTGTAGGCTGGGACAGTATGATTTTCAGCATCAGATCAGTTGTTAGCACTCAGAACAGAACAAAAAAACAAGGTTTGTAAGAAAGCAGTCTCTTTATCTGGTGCTGTTCTCAACATCTAAGTGTAAACAGTTGCATTCCAAGAAAATCTAATTTTAAGAGACCTGGTGTCCATGTGATGTTTCTAAAGAAAGTAGGATGCTGTGGCATTCTTAGAAGCACTAGCAAGAGATATACTGAAGGTATTATTTGCTTTTTTTGTAGAAAGCTTTCCACTCTGTAGCAGAACAGTGCTACTATAGTCCTTCTAGTAAAGGATGCATGCTGGAAGGGTAGTGGAGTGTAAGCTTATAGCCAATAAGCTAATAGACATACCACTGTTAGACTTACATGTGGGAACTGACACTGTAGGTTGCTGCTGCTGTGTAAGTAAATACACACTAGTGTTCATTTTGCCTTCCTCTTGCTCAAGGTAGGGGCTGGGACCAGGTGGGATAGTAAATTTGCATGCAAGCCAGAGAGGAACAGCCACCTGCTCACCTTGTCTCTCAAGAAGACTCTTCTCACTTGCCAGTCAGGCACTATAGTAACTGCCAACCACAACCTGCAAACAGGCCACTGAAATGCTCCTGGCTGACCTCTCTCTGGGGAGCCATGTTCATACCCTGTTGCCAAAGGATCTTTTGTGTGCATGACTGGAGGAAATCATGCAACTGCACACATTCTTGTGGGCAAGCATGTACTCATGACCTTAGTGCTAGTGGAAACCCATTGATGGCACATACATTTGGGGGCTTTCTGTACCCAGGGGATGGAGTCTGTGCTAGAAAACTCCCTGCTCCCAAGTTGACCAATCAAGTTAAGTTAACCAAATCATGTTAACATAATCATGAAGCACTTGCAAGAGAACTGTGTGATCAGGCCCAGCCAACATGGGTTCACATAAGGCAGGTCTTGCCGAACTAACCTGATCGCCTCCTGTGACAAAGTGACGCGGCTGCTGGACAAGGGTAAGGCTGTGGATCTGATCTTCCTGGACTTCAGTAAAGCCTTTGACACAGTTTCTCACAGCATTCTGCCTCATAAACTGTCAGCCTCTAGCCTGGACAGGCTCACACTCTCCTGAGTAGAAAACTGGTTGGATGGCCGGCCCCAGAGAGTTGTGGTAAATGGAGTTAAACCCAGGTCAGTGACAAGTGAGGTTTCCCAGGGCTCAGTGCTGGGTCCAGCCCTGTTCAATGTTTTCATCAATGACCTGGATGAGGGTATTGAGGGTACCCTTAGCAAGTTTGCAGATGACACTAAGCTGTGTGCAAGTGTCGATCTGCTGGAGGGTAGGGAGACTCTGCAAAAGGACCTAAACAGGCTGGACCTCTGGGCAGAGTCCAGTGGCATGAGGTTTAACACGGCCAAATGCCGGGTCGTGCACTTGGGGCACAACAACCTCATGCAGAGCTACAGACTGGGAGAAGTCTGGCTGGAAAGCTGCCAGGAGGAGAGGGACCTGGGGGTGCTTGTTGACAGCCAACTGAACATGAGCCAGCAGTGTGCCCAGGTGGCCAAGAAGGCCAATGGCATCCTGGCTTGTATCAGAAATGGTGTGACCAGCAGGTCCAGGGAGATGATTCTCCCTCTGTACTCGGCACTGGTGAGACCACTCCTTGAATCCTGTGTTCATTTCTGGGCCCCTCACCACAAAAAGGATGTTGAGGCTCTAGAGAGAGTCCAGAGAAGAGTGACGAGGCTGGTGAGGGGTCTGGAGAACAGACCTTATGAGGAACGGCTGAGAGAGCTGGGGTGGTTTAGCCTGGAGAAGAGGAGGCTGAGAGGAGACCTCATTACTCTCTACAACTACTTAAAGGAGGTTGTAGAGAGGAGGGAACTGGTCTCTACTCCCAAGTGACAGGGGACAGGACAAGAGGGAATGGCCTTAAGCTCCGCCAGGGGAGATTTAGGTTGGAGATTAGGAGGAAGTTTTTCACAGAAAGGGTCATTGGGCATTGGAATAGGTTGTCTGGGGAGGTTGTTGATTCACCTTGCCTGGAGGTGTTTAAGGCACGGGTAGATGAGGTCCTGAGGGACATGCTTTAGTGTTAGATAGGAATGGTTGGACGAGAAGATCCGATGGGTCCCTTCCAACCTGGTTGTTCTGTGATTCTATGATTCTGTTAATTCAAATTATTGTGCCAGCAAGTGAACAGCATGTTTTGGCTGAAGCAAGTCATGTGAAAACTGAAGAACATTTACGACTTCTCTTAAAGAACTTCAGGAGGTGGTGGTTTGAGGTAGACCCCTGGCAGCTTTGGCTGTGACATACTCGTGCACGAACACTAGCGCCTGCAGGCTTCCGCAATCTTTGCCATTTGGTCAAAGCCTCTGAGTCATCACTGCATTTATGCCTCATGAGGTCACTCACCTGGAGCTAAAAACTGCATACACTGCTGTCTTTTTTACAAACTAGGGTTTCTTAATCTTTGTATGTATGTAACATATAGGAGAGTGGTACCATCACTCAGGTTGAGTATATTTGCTTAATCAGGCTGAAGAAGAGTAAAAACAATTAAAGAAAATCTTCCATAAATACATCAGCAAAGTATTTTTAAACATTTCAATAAGGGTATACTAGCATTTCTGTGTTTATCATACCTGTCATATGTACGTCTATGGTATCTCTTTATTTGTAAGTGCAGTATAATATTTTTTTTTCCTATTTTAGAGTACATACTGCTTATAAGCTTGAGATTGACATTTTCATGTTTTTTTCATTGAATCAATAGAATTTTTGGCATTGGAAGGGACTTTAAAGATTGTCCAGCTCCACCACACCCTTGTCATGGGTAAGGAGAGGTAAGGACTCCCTCCTCTAGATCAGTTTGCTCGAAGCTTAATACAACCTGGCCTTAAATACCTCCAGGGATGGGGCATCGATGACTTCTCCAGGCAACTTGTGCCGGTGCCTCACCATCCTCGCAGCAAAAAATTTCTCCCTAGTGTCTAATATAAATCTATCCTCTTTCTGTTTAAAGTCACTCCTCCTTGTCCTATCACTACATGTCCTCTTCCTACAAGGCCTCACCAAAGACTTCAGGCTGAACAAACCCAGCTATACCAGCCTGTCCTCATAACAGAGATGCCTCAGCCCTCTCATTATCATCACAGCCCTCCTCTGGACTCACTCCAACAGGTCCATGTTCTTGTTATACTGGAGACTGCAGAACTGAATGTAGTACTGTAGGTGGGGTCTCACAAAAGCAAAGTGCATGGAAAGAGTTAGTTCCCTCAACCATCTGCTTATGCTCCTTTTGATACAGCCCAGGGTACTGTTGGCTTGCTAGGCTGCAAGTGCACATTGCCTGGTCATGTTAAACTTCTCATCAATCAGCATCCCAATGTCCTTCTCCTCCAGGCTACTCTGAACCCATTCTCCACCTGGCCTGTATTTGTGCTTATGACTGCTTAGATCCATGTGCAGGTCCTCGCACTTGGCCTTTTTGAACCTATTGATCTTTACACAGGCCTGCCTCTCAAGACTGAAAAGTCCCTCTGGATGGCATCCCTTCCCTCCAGTACGTTGACTACATCGCACAGATTGGTGTCATCGGCAACCTTGCTGAGGGTGCCCACAATACCATTGTTCATGTCTGGAACAAAGATGCTAGGCAGCAATGATTGCAATACCAATCCCTGAGGAACAGCACTTGTCACTGGTGTCTACTTGGACATTTTGCTATTGACAACAATTCTGATTGCAACCATCCAGTCAATTCCTTATCCACTGAATGAACCATCTGTCAAATCCATGCCTTTCCAATTTAGAAACAAACATGTCTTTTTATTCTGTTAGGAAACTAACAATGGGAAAAAAACCAACATAACAAGGGTAAAAATCACAAACTGTTTAGTTTTATACAAATTGATTTGTCCTTTGTGTTTACTTAGGTATACATATAAAAGTACCTTTAAGTAATATTCATTACCAAACTTTTATATTATGTGCTTTGAGTGTTAGTATCTATTTATCAGTTTCTGTGGTATTTGTCACTGAATTATACCAGCACATAAGCACCATGATATGGAGCTGTTATCAAAGTACTAGAATCAGGACTTGGAAGCTAAACTGTCAGGGGATCTTATCATCTCTCTTCCTTTGAGAAAAGGTGTACAGTTTTGTGCTACTGATTTCTCACTGGGAGGCTCATATGAGAGGTAACAGATAAAAATACAAAAAATATCTTTTTGTCATTGAGGGTGAGCATTATAGAAAGATGTGCTTCCCTTCAGATTTCAGAAAAAGTCCCTGCCCAGTGTCTACTTTGAGACTTTTGCAACAACCAACAATTACAGCCTCAGTAATAAGAACTGGTTTTGAGCTTAAAATTAAATACCGTACATTTCTCTCTCCCTTTTGACATTTTGAACAACTATTAGCTTGGAGGAAGGAGCACTGTCTCTTGAATTGCAATGGATAAATGTAACCTGTCTTCTTTTAATAAAGCTGCAGTAAATGGGTAACTGTTTCCCACAGGCAAATGTTCTCGTCAGCTTGATTCATGGAAAGTTACTCACCTCCCTACATCAAGGAAAGAATATGTATCTGATTCCTGAGAATAGACTATTACATCACATGTGAAGAGATCATTCAATGTGAGGCAAAATTGTGAGAACTTCAAAAGGCAGCAAACTTTGCATTCAATTAGATGTTGTTCAGATGAATTTATGTTTTATCTATAGGAAATACTTCATAATTAGCATATTACGAACATTCTTGTCTTGTGAGATGACCTAATACTGCTGGCCTTTTCCATCTCAGAATTTGCTTGAAGTGCAAGTTACAGCAGATATACTTGTATTACTTAACTAATTGTCATCACTTGCTTCATTCATTCCATGATATAATATGTACTATCCCATGAAAGGCTTGTAAAACTGTTTGTGCATCAGTATTACGGGGTACTTATGTCAAACTGGGAAAATGCCATGAGGTAAATCCTTAAGAAATCATTGACCTCTGAGAAGTGCATAATACAAATGGATTATACATGCTTGGAAATACCATATGGATGAAAAACTGTTACATGAGCTTATTTGACCAGAATATTTTTAAAGACAGAGCAAACAGGCAAGTTTTCTGAGGTACAAGATAGAAACTGGTACAATTATTTTTGTGAATAAAATTCAGTATGACGGGAGTCTTTTGATGCACGTAAATATTGCATACACCTGACACTTCCTGCCCTTGTCTGAGAATCAGTGTGGATCAGAGAATCTTGCTGAAGGGTTGGCTGCAATATTAAGATCATTTCTACATCATATAATTTGAATATAAAGTGTGTTTTTGTCAGCTTCCAAGCTCCTGATCATCTTTCTGAAAAAGAAATAAAGCTTACATTGAAATTCACAGAAACAGTATTTTCCCCTGCCCCTTATAATTTATGTAGATTAGGGAAGCCTAAGCCAGAAAAGTAGATTGGAGAAGATACATTGTGTGATTAAGGTATTGAATGAAGCTGGTTTTAGCAATATCTGCAATTTTACAGTGTGCAGAATACTTTTTTAGGCTGAAGAATGATAAGAAATCCCTTCTCCGTCAACAATTGCTGTGTGGTTTCTGGGAAGTCATTTAGATATGTGTCCATGCACATGAGCAAATGGATCCAAGATGACTCATTATATGCTTGCAGGAGGCTGTAGGTTACTTGGAAGTTACAGAGATGGGCTGCAGCATGCTGTGCTCAACATAAGAAGCCTTGTACTTACAGGCTTGTACTTACAGGAAAGCTCTGGTCCTACTGAAGGAATTCAACCACCCTGACACATACTGAAAAAGTAGCAGTGGAAGCCGTAGACAATCCAGAAGACTCCTACAGTCCATTAAAGATAATTTCCTACTCAAGATAATTTCATAACCAGGTCCAATACTGGACCTGATTGTCATCAATGCAAGTGAATTCATCAGTGGTATCAAGACTGGAGGCAGCCTGGGCTGCAGTGATCATGCATTGATTGAGTTCAGTTCCTGAAGGATATAGGACAGGCAAGGATTATAGTCATGACACTACATTTTAGGAAAGCAAAATTCCAATAGTACCCCCTGGGAAACGGTCCTAAGAGACAAGGGAGCAGAACAGAGCTGGCAAATATTTAAGGATGTATTCCACAGAGCAAAAGAGTCCTCAGTACCCAGATAGAGGAAATCAGGCAGGTAAGGGAAGAGACCAGTGTGGCTAAGTCAAGACCTGCTGGTCAAACTGAAGAGCAAAAGGGAACTGCAAAGGCTATGCAAGCAGGAACGGGAACCCAGGAAGAGTATAGGGTTGCCGCCTGGTTTTCTTCGGATGAGATCTGGAAGACCTAGGTGCAGCTGAAGCTGAACTTGGCAAGGGAATTGAAAACTAACAAGAAGTGCTTCTCTAGGTACGTCAACCAGAAAAGGAAAATTGAAGAAAGTGTACCCCCACTGATAATGGAAAATGGTGACCTCATATCAACACTGAAGGAGAAGGCTGAGGTACTCAACAACATTTTTACCTCCATCTTCATTGGCAAGTGCTTTCCTCCCCCGTCCTGGATCAATGGACAAGAAGATGGGGACCAGGGGTGCAAAGACCCTTCCACTGCAGGGGATGATAAAGTTTGTAACCACCTGAGGAACCTGAACATATGTAAGTCTATGGGACCTGACCAGATGCATCTCAGAGTCCTGAGGGAATTAGCTGTTGTGATTGCCAAGACATTCTCCATGAAATCTGAAAAGTCATAGCGGTCAGGGGAAGTCCCTGGTGGCTGGAAGAATGACACAAAGCTGACTGGTGCAGTTATCACATGAGAGGGACAGGAAGTAATCGAGATTGACCTGGACAGGCTAGAGAAGTGGGTCTGTGTGAACATTATGAGGTTCAACAAGGCTAAGTGCAGGGTCCGACACCTCACTTGGGGCCACCTATGGTTTCAATACAGGCTACGGGACAGTGCAATTGAGAGTAGCCCTGTGGAGAAGGACTTGGGGGTGCTGGTTGATGAGAAGCGTGACATAAGCTATCAGTGTGTGGTCACAGCCCAGAAGACCAACCATATTCTGGGATGCATCAAAAGAAGTGCAGCCTGCAGGTTTAGGGAGGACATTCTTCCCTTCTACTCCATGCTCATGAGACCCCCATCTGGAGTACTGTGTCGCATTCTGGAATCCTCAGCATAAGAAAGATACGGAAATGTTTGAACAGGTCTAGAGGAGGGCCATAAAGATGATCAGAGGCCTGGGACACCTGACTAAGAGGTCAGGCTGAAACAGTTGGGATTGTTCAGCCTGGAGAAGAGATGGCTCTGAGGAGACCTAATAGTGGCCTTCCAGTACGCGAAGGAGGCCTACAAGACAGCTGTGGAAGCACATTCTACAATGGCCTGTAGCGATATGACAAGGGGGAATGGGTTTGAGCTTTAGATTAGACATTAATAAGAAGTTCTTCATTATGAGGATGATGAGAAACAGAAACAGGTTGCTCAGGGAAGTTGTGGATGCACCCTCCCTAGAAGTGTTTGAGGCCAGGTTGGATGGGGCCTTGAGCAGCCTGATCTGGTAGGGGGTGTCCCTGCCCATGCAAACAAGTTAGAACTAGGTGATATTTATGCACCCTTCCAAGCCAAACCACTCTATGATTCTATGATTAGCTTCAAAATAAACTAGTACCAACAGAACGTTATGGCATCTGTCCAATATGTCTTAGAAGAGCTTGGATTTGTCCACAAATGTCCATGTTATCAAGACCTTCCTTTTTCAGGACTAATTGCTTGTGGTGAACATTTAGGTTTCAGGTCTATAATTGACCTTTTTGTAACACAAATACATTCCTGAGCTTCTTAAAGCTCTTGTCCAGCTGTGGTCTCATCCTGGAGTTGGTTAATAACCACAAGTGTACTTCTGGCTCCTAAAGGTCTGATTGCTGTGTCCAACACAGATTTGAAAACATTAAATTAGGAATTCCATTTCCATCTAGTTTGCAGAGCTCAACCAATGACCAGTGCTGTATTCAGTACATTCCTACCTTAGCAGCCTCTGCTCAAGGCATTGTCTGGAGCAGAGAAAGATGGTCCTTTCTCATGCAGAATCTCAGTGGTTTGTGCACTGGTTAGACATGCAGACTATCTCTATACACCAGTCTATATTGACACAGCATTCATCTGGAAATCAGATTTCCTACCCCTACTTTATCTCATGGCTAGACTTTTTCAGAATTTATTGCAATGAGGACGGGCATCAAAAGTGGAAGGGAGGATGGATATAAAAAGTGGAGGGGACTTGGTTGTTTCATGGCTGTAGTGATGGTGGTTCACCAGTCAGTTCAGATGTGGAGGCATTGGCATCTAGTACCACCTGGAACAGAATGGCATTGAACATGAGTCTTACTTATCATAACTAAAAGTTACTAACATGTGACAGTATGTTTAAAAACAAAATTAAAATGAGACTAAGTTCTTGACCTGAAGGGAAAAAATACATGTGCTTACTTACAGAAAGTCTTTAGATTCTTTACAGAAGGAGAGAGTTTCTTCAGTAAACCAAGAGTAACAGGGATGTAAGGGTGACTGACAATGATTCAGAGAGCCTCCTTGTCTTGGCTGGCTTTTTTACACCTTACAAAATTTCTGATGCAAGTGACCATATTCTAAGAATTCACACTGAAGAGGTAACCTGGACTTGGAAGGATGGAGAAATAAGTCAAAATTATATGTGGGATTTCTGCTTCCCTGTCAAGTGGTAATGATAGCACCATTTTATCACATAAGGACATGATAAAGAAAGATCCTTGTTCCATTATATCCATTATTACTGAATTCCTTAATGTAAAGAAAGGAAGGAAACACAGGCTATGGGAAACACCATTATGGTTGCAGATTCTTGACAGTTGGAGATTTCCTCAAGAAGAGCCAGTCAGGTAATGTGACTTCGTGTGGCCTATAGTCTGACTAAGGCACAGTCTTCAGGGTTTTTCATTCCCTTTGCTGGCTTCATAAATGTTTGATAGTTTAATTTGGTAATAGAATCTGGAAAATATATGGAAGCTGTTAAAAGAATACATGCTTGTTACATCCCTTGTTTTATCATTATTCTGTATATTACTATGGTTACTACAATAAAAATGTATTTTTTCCTACTCTGAAGTAGTAGAATGGTGAATAAATATTTACTACACAGCATAGAAACTAAATCACTGCAGTTTTAAAAACAAGTCTCTAATGATAGCATATACTCTTCCCTGCCAGTTTATATATCCAAGGAAACATTCATTGCACAGATTCCAGTCATTTCTATGTTGATTTTGTGCTAGAATGAAAGGGAAAAATTCTATTCAGCAGAGCTTGTAGAGTTATTTCTCTTCCTTTCATCACATCCAGGATTTTTCTGCATACTACGTTGTAAATGTTAATGTAAACACTTTGGGGATAGGCAGATGCATGGAACCGAATTCAATTTTTTATTATACAAAGAGAAAATCCAAGCTGAAATGTATTAAGTAATCTTGAATTAAATAAATAATACCTTGACATGTGACAGTCCCTGGAATAATTTATGTTTGCTCACAAACAAATTAGGAATTACCTAGATGCAATAAATGAGAACAGAAGGACAACAACTGTTCTTTCCATTTGAGAGCTGTTGCTGGAAAATTTAATTTTAAAGAATTTTAAGTTGTGTCTTAAAAGTAACCTTCCTAGAGATTTTCTCTTCTGCAAGATTGCTTCATTTGAAGGTATAGGTTGTTTTTTTTAATAAAACTAATACTGTATTAACCCTCACTCAGCTGAGGGGCATTACTGCCCTTACTCCAGAAAAGAACAATCTTATGTCAAAGTATTTTCCAGATGGGGCAACTGCAAATACTCAAAAGTTGTCTTTATGCAAAATAGAAGAATAATGATGTAACCCTTGAGCTAATTTTCTTGAATGGCTACCTGTTTCTGTGGTTAGTTTGAATAAGTATATCTGCACTAGACTTTTAAGCTGAGCCTTTACATGTCCAGCAAGAGAGCTTCACCTACCAGGTTCTGGGGGTGAAACAGAAACCCCCATGTCCATCAATTTTCAGAAATGTTTCAAGCTCTTATGTGCCCAAATGAGAAATTTGAAACAAACAAAAAGTAAAGGCAGTATCAAGGCATTCTCCCCTTTTAAAAGTTTTCTTCAACCTCTCTGGACTTTAGGTCAATGGTGTTGTAACTGTAAATTAACAAGCTTTTGCACTGGAAAAAATCTGTAAAAGCGCAAGTGGAAGACCTTACTTTCCCTGTATAGAGTATTGATTCACACTCTCTAGGGACCACCTGTAAAGCAGAGGATGGCCCAATGTACAATCTTTTTGTCAAAGAAGTCAGCAGGGACTTCTTAGAGGTGAAGGTAACCAGTCTTTTCTCCCAGCCATACACAGAAGTTCTGGCACCAGAGGGGTCACCCAGCAAAATCTGACAGGCTTTTGTTCATGGGCTGCTAACATGATTTTGATAATGGGTCAAGAGATAATTTTGAACTGTATGCATGGATATTCTGGAATGACCAAGTCCTCCCATACCTTCTTCAGAAAGCCCAGACAAAGCAGTAAAAGTAGTGGTATTGCTGCAGTGCAGACCTGGAAGTCAAGCAAACACATACTGGGTGCCAATATCAGAGTGAATTTATGAACATTATCCCTTAGCATGACTACTGCTTTTATAAGTGAGCTAAAAAAGGAACATGGACTATTTGAGCCTACAAGGTAAGGAATACGCTCTGTAAGAGTACTCTGATGTTGAGGGTCTTTAATGTGTTCAGCACTAGTGAGTTATACCAGCTGTTTGGGTTAATGCAGTTATCAAGTCCCAGTACAGTCAAACCTAATTATTTTCTGCAAGTCCTTTATTTTCCTTGTATTTTTACTGTGTGTGACAATTTCCATGTTGTTCTAGAAAAAAGGTTTTTGAGGTACAGGTCCATTATCTTCTCCTGTGATAAAACTGCAGGTAAATCAAAACCAAAAAATACCAGGGAAGTATAGTGATTCTGTACTTTCCCATGCCATAATTTTACTCTTAAAATAATTAAGTGTTCCACTGGATTGGAAGCTTAGCGAGAATATTGCTATGAACCAGATGCAACTTCCATTACTTCTTTGTTTTCCTATACCTCTTGGTATGTCTTCTAGGCTGTAGTCCATTATGGTGTCTGCAATGCTTTTTCATAACTAGATCCAGCTTAACATGCTGAAATTCAAGTGCTAACCATTTGAGGGTTGGAAGAAATGTCCTGCAACATACAGCTAAGTACTTTGAGCTTGTCTAACCTGGAGAAAATGAGTCTGAGTGATGGTCTCGTTGCTTTCTACAGATTCCTGAGAACATTAAGTGGAAAGGGAGGTGCTGATCACTTCTCTCTGGGATCCAGAAGCAAGATGCAGAGGAATGGTTCAAAACTATGTCATAGGAAGTTTACACTGGACATTAGAAAGCATTTCTTTACTGAGAAGGTGGCCAGACACTGGGATAGAGACACTGCCTTCCTGGAGAGGTGATCAATTTCCCAAGCTTTTGAGCATTTGAGAGGCATTTGGACAATGCTCTTAATAACATGCTTTAACTTGGTCAGTCCTGAACTGGTCAGGCAGCTGGACTAGATGATCATTGTAGGTCCCTTCCAACTAAAATAATCTAGTCTAGTCTATTCATTTTTGTGAGTTCTAGCAGTAATGCATGAGAGAATGTAATTGGTTGAGATCATGCTGAATCAGTCATACTTTCAAATATTTAATCACACGTGTGTCTGTCTAGCTGGAGGCAGACATCTTCCTGGAGAGATGGTCAATGGCCCAAGCCTGTAACTGTCTAAGACTCATTCTTTACAGTGCCTTTAATAATGTAGAATCATAGAATCACTAGTTTGGAAGAGACCCACAGGATCATCGAGTCCAACCAGTCACAGAATCAGAATCACAGAACAACCAGGTTGGAAGGGACCCATCGGATCTTCTAGTCCAACCATTCCTATCTAACACTAAACCAAGTCCCTCAATACCTCATCCACCTGTGCCTTAAACACCTCCAGGCAAGGTGAATCAACCACCTCCTTGGACAGCCTATTCCAATGCTCAATGACCCTTTCTGTGAAAAACCTCCTCCTAATCTCCAGCCTAAATCTACCCTGGCAGAGCTTGAGGCCATTCCCTCTCGTCCTGTCCCCTGTCACTTGGGAGAAGAGGCCAGCTCCCTCCTCTCCACAACCACCTTTCAGGTACTTATAGAGAGTAATGAAGTCAAAAGTCCAACCATTTTGATTCCTATCAAAAGTCCAACCATTCCTGTCAAACATGCTTTACCTTGGTCAGCCCTGAACTGGTCAGGCATTCCAAGGTTAAGTATACAGTAGAAAAGGGCCAACAAGGCTCTTCAGGGGTGTCTTTCAGGAGTAACCCCTATTAAGTGCACAGACTTGAGTTTTACTGCTAATCAAATTGATATAAATGGGCTCAGAGATTCTCCATTTGGCTTTGTCTGGAGTCCTTCTGGAACCACAGATCCTGGAAACTACAGCACAGAAATACCTGTGTGGGTTGCTATGATCCAGTTCAAAGCAAGAGGCAATATTGGTGGTTTGGTCCCTTAGAAAGCATCTCAGTGGGATCTGTACAATCCCACTCTACTGAGGGATTGCACATGTTGCTAAAATCACTTCACTTGTACAAAGAGGAATAGCAGAGAAATATCTTCAGGTAATTTAGGTAAATAAGTAGTGTCAGTTCCTCAGAAGGCATAATCAACCTTCTTGTGTGCCACAATTGCCCTAATAGAATGACCATTTAGAAAATAAATCTTCCCTCTTGTGTGTCCATCACTGAAACACCAGAGGAAAAGAAGAATCCTAGGAATTAAAGCCTTCAATTTAAAATACAGAAAGTATATATGATTAAAACATTTGTACCACCAGCACAGGTCATGCAGATTCTATGATTTTAAAATCAGAAATTTTATTCTGTAAAGTTCTGTTGTGGTATCTGAAAGTAGAGCAGTGGCTTCCAAATCTTCTCTTTCATGAATTACCGATGGTTAATTTAAGAGGTTTCTGGTTTGTTCTTTTTCATTTTTACTTCTAAAAGAAAATAAATATCTTTTAAAATTACATTAATAACCTGGCAACTGTCAAAAACAACCACATTATTCCTTTTTCTAGAATTAACTTCAGGTTTTAAAGCAACAGGTTAAGCTACAGGTTCAAGGCATATTTGGGTTTGTTGTTGGTTGGGTTTTTTTGCCGAAAAGACTTATTGTTTCTAATTGTCAGTATGGAAACTAGTGGGAACTACTTGGTCTTTGTCATATCACCTTAGAAACTAAATGATTCTTTGATCTATGCAGGAAACTGGTGCCTATGGTGCCTCTGCTTTTTAATCTTAAGAGTTTCATTGCCTAAGCTTTCCATCTTAAAATAATGAAGAAATGGAAACAGTCTGAGGTGCAAAATCAGTATAAATACTGTCACAGTAAATTCTGAGGGGAAGCAGATTAACTGACAAGTGGGAATTATCTTGATATTGGAGATGTTGAAAACTGCAGACCATTTCTCAGGAAATACATTATCCCTGACCCACTTCTCTTCCAAGATGAAAAAAAATCAGCAGTTTGGAGGTTTTTTGCCATTCTGAGAATCCAGGGTAGTCATTTACTTCATGGAAGAGTGAGGGTAAGGGTCTGCTTTTCCCTTTTGGAAACTGTCACTTGGGTGCAGAGCTAGGAATCCTTATGACACTTGAATAATATCACAGAGTTTGCTTATTTATTTGATCGCAATTTCTGCCAAACTCCCCTCCTATCTACACTCCAGTGAGAGCTGTGAGCATAGGTTCTTCTGGGTCATTTTCTCAACCATGTTATGGAGCCAAACATGCTCCTTTCTCAGTGCTGTGTATGCAGGGTTGCTGTGATGAGTCATGAAACAAAAACTTCACAAACTGAAGTCCAAACAGTTATGTTTTCCAGGCCTTAAAGAAAAACATTTAATTTCTGATGTATTCCATCTGGATGACCAAAAGCAAAGACAGGAAAGTGAATACCACCTCAAGTTCATCTCCAAAAGGAGGATTTAGTGCTTCGTTCCTATTTGTTTGGAATAATGAGCTCTGGGCTTCAGTCACCTGTTCTAGGACACAGAGTACCTTTTTTGGGAAATAGCTGACTTCACAGGATATTCAGGATCTATCCTGCTCTGTAGAAAATACACCTCCAAACTTTCTAAGCCTCATTTAGATTTCTTTCCGTTATTGTCAAGAACGCACGAGTGGCTGTAGCAACCCTTTAGTGCTTAGAAGGCCCTTAAAGTCAGCATTTCCTTTCTTTAGAAGATTAAGTAGCAGCATGGCAAAGGAGCATTACACTTGTATGGCAAGTGACTAAACAAAAAAAAAAAAAAGGAAAAAAGACAGCCCCCACTTTGCACTTTGTTTTATAGGTACATTAGATGTGTGCCCTGAAATAAAAGCTCTTTTAGTTATGTTAGCTTACTAGTAATTTTCATAAATGCCCTTTGCCCCTATTAACAATTACTGTGAATGATTGCTCTGCCCACTTCAACTGTGTGTTCTTAAGAAGGCCGTTTTCAGACAACATCATGAAAGAAAGTCAAAAATCAACATAATGCAAAACTGAACCATCATTCCTCATTCTTTATGGTTCTGAGATCTAAGCCAAAATTAGAGAAATTATAACATTGTAATATTAGAGAAAGAACACTGTAACACAACAAACCTGACAACATGCTGTTATTGTCTTTGAAAGAGCATCTTGAAATCTCAGTTTTTAAAAAAAAAGAAAAAGAAAACCTGCAGAATTTTTTTCCTTAATGGCTATTGAATAGTTATTAAAAACAAACAGTAAAAAAGACAAAGCCCAGCTTTGTTAGCATTGGTGAATTGTGGTGAATGTGTATACAAGTGTGATCTGCAGCCTGCAGGCATCAACAACAGCAACACTATAAAATCTTCCCTGCACTTCAGTTGATTTTGGATCAGGTTATGCGTGGTGTGGCCTTGGTTCAAAATAGTAGCACTGATGTCCATAATTAAAATCTAGCACAGCAGGGGAATTAAAAGGCTGTCCCCTATTACCAAAAATGAAAGAATCATAGTCACAATTGTCACTGTATTAAAGCATTTGTGGCAAGAAACCTGCATTTTTAGTGAGTTTTCCTAGAGCAAAAGATTAGTTAACAGGATAAAACGTCAAGTTATATATTAAAAATAAACACCTGGCCAAGCACCACCACATCTGGAGGATGACACATTATTTAAATTTTATTTGGCTTGTCACTCTGTATTTTGCAGCTGTTACAGCACAGACAATGATAATTAAAAGCAGCAGGTTACCATGGTATTTAATTGACTGCTGCTGAACAGTTTGTGTTTGTGATCTGAGTGAAAACCATCAGGCAAACTGTGGATTTGGAGGAGGAAGATAATATTTATGAGCAACAATGAGTTTACTGAAGCTATTTATCCTATGCACTAGGGCAAGAAGTAAAGATTTCAGAGTAATGAAAAAGCTATAGAAAACATAATGTAGTTATTTTAGGGAGGTACTTACAGCAGAATAAACTCTATCTTGCTTAAAGAGGAGCCCAAAATGAAACCATTAACATGCCACAAAATCATCCATATAAGCTAGGGCTCTGAATCATCAAATGAAGAAGGGATCACATGTAAAAAGAAATTGAATAACCTCAACCTCCCCCCTCCCCCATCCCCAATAAATAAATTGATTTTCATGTTTGGACTGATTTTCTGGTGCTCTGAGCTCAGGCCCCAACTCAGGTTCAAACGAGTTCACTTCAGGATCACAGATGACAGGTAGCAGACATTCCCTTTCAGTTCCCAACTCAGAGGGTGCTTGGTAGCCTATTGTGATGTGCCTTTGGATTTGAGCAAAAACATCTTGAAGTGGTACGACAACTCAATCTCTCTCTCATTCCTTGTAATTGTATATAACCACCTTCCTAGAGAGAATGCAACATTTTCAACTTTGGTAATAGTGGTGATCTTCATTAGAATGCCAGGAACTACATGAAAATTCAAAGAATTTCACCACTACCTCAGAAGTAATCAAAATATTGGTGTGCCATCTCTGTTACTATCCACCAAATGTTTATATATAAATCAAGCTGGCTGCTTCCTAAGTTAACTAAAAAGAAGCATGATTTTGAAGTGTAGATTTAATTCTTCGGGTTTGACATAATTTCTGAATATTACTTGTTCTTGCTTTTCTACATAATCTGGCAAGTAAGTAGCTATTATTTATTTATTTATTAGTTTTACTTAAAATAAAGGCCACAACTCTTATATATTCGTGTCTCCAGAGGCTGAAGTTTAAAGACTGAAACCCAATGGGATTTTGAGCTTCAACCCACTAATTTGAAGCAGTAGAAAATCATGACAAACACATGTCTTTATTTAACCGAAACACTCATGTAATAATAGCTAGTGAAGTAATTTCATTGGAGTTAATTAGCAGGCACTACAAGAAGTATAGGCACTCTGCACTGTGAGTGACAAAGATTTCTTCCTCTCTGTGTGTAATGTGGCTTTCACTGACCCAGGAGAAAATGAGGTGGAGGAGACAGGGAAGGGAATTTAGCATTCACTCTACCCACTCCTGCCTGCTGGCAATACTCAGATGAGCAGCTGCAGAGAAGAAAATGACCACAGAGGTAATTTCTCTTTTCAGGGTAGTGTAATTACTTGCTACTCCTCACTTCAGGTCATGCCAGAGTCAACAATGATCTACCTGTACATTTTCATCTGTATCCTCCTTTTAAGGTGCTACAGACTCCCTACAACTAAGCTTCACAGTTGATCTTGACAGAAAACATAATCAGTCAGGGATACATCATAATAGTTTTCTCTATTGTATGTTTTTACATTACATTTATTTGGGTTAATAGTGAGAGAGAGAGAGTGATTATCAAGAATTGGTAATGAGTTGGCTCATGTACAAAATAATCATAAATAATTTTTGGTTGGGATTATTGCAAACTGGTTTTGAGTTTTATCTTTACATGGTTCTCTTCTTGAGAGACTAATCGTAGAGTAGCAGTGCAAAGCAATCATAAAAGAGCTAAGCTGTAACTTAATTTGACACTTACATTTATGTTTACCTATGAATTTTTTCCTGGAGAAACATTATGGGTTGTTTGGTATGAAGTTTTATTTTAGGAATGGTATCTGCTTCCTCATCCACAACAATACCAGAAAACTATATTGCATATAGTACCAGTTTTTCTCACTTACCATGTATTGCAACTGGGTTCACTCACGTATGTGAAAACATAGGCCAGACCCCAACATCCCAGATTTAGAACCTCAGTACTGCAAACCATTGCTCATAATCTTTTGCAAACGGTTTTATTTTCCGTGCTTGAATAAACAGAAGTATGCAAAATCACCAATTCACAGCTGTGGAAACAAAGACAAAAGGAGAGCTAGGTAATCATTTAAATGGAAAGCTATTTTTCCTTCATATAAAAGAACTCATTGAATGTGTCTTTTCCATAGTGATAGATCTTTTGCAACTAAATTTACCATTATGTTTATATGGGGAAAAATCCCTAATCAAATTACCATAAGGCATCATAGTGCCTTATTAGGTGAGATTTATGTGCTGGCATTCATTGACTAATCATTATATTCCAAGGCTGTGTGCTTATTTGTGAGCCAGGTCCTGCGAGAGAATAGTTTCCTCCCTTTAGATTGTAACCAAGTGCTCAAAAGTGATCCTGCGTGTCTTCATCAGGAGATAAAATCCTAGCAGTCAAGAAAAAGATTAAAAGCCAAGGTAGCACACAGGACTGGTGATCAGTGATCTGAACACATGTGCTTTAGCCTCTAATTTTATTCCTGCCATGGACATATCATGTGACCATACACCTACCAGTTTCCCTCTGAATTTTTGCTTGATTTTCCTTTGGTCACCTCTGTGTAGCCTGTTCAGGTTGTGTCCAGCCTTTGAAGTGAAACCATGAAATGCATGTGTATTTATTGCCAAGCCAGGTCAAATGACTTGGCACTGTGCCAAATTTGATTTTTAAAATCTGTACGTGCAACTAATTAACACACTATGAACTAGTTTGCGATGGAAGTTTGTTTCTAGGAAGCCAGATGTGTTATTGATAAAGAAGAAATTTCAGTAGAGTGGTGGGATTCTCTTAGGGGCTTTTTCTTCCAGTTTTGAGTATTGTTTCTTTTTTTTTATTTCAATAGATATCTTTCTCCAGATCTCTGTATTTGGGAAGGAGGGGCAGGGTAGGAAGCAGGATGAATCACTGTTACAGAGCTGACATGGAAAAGCATTAAAACAGTTATTCTAAATAGTTCGTAATTTAATTCTATTATAGAGAGCCAAGTCTGGACACAAAAGTGCCACATTGCTCTGTAAGGACAGCATAAAAATCTGAGAAATTACAACCAGGAAAAGATTGGAACATTGCTTTAGTTAATGCCTAGAAATTCCTTAGTATGCAGCAACTGTACATAGATAAGTATTTCTATGTAAGTAAATCTAAACTATTCTCTGACTATGATTAACAAAAGCTGGAAGAGTTTCTTCACAAAAAGTCCTCAACACTAATATTTCCAAAACCAATGATGTTTTCTCTGCTTAGAACTTTCCCCCTTTTTGCACAGATTCCTTATATCAATTAAATACATTCTGCCTGGGAAATAAAAGAAGTGCAATGTCATTTAGTCCTTTATGTCTGCTTGGAATAAATCATAATCTGATTTAAAACAAGATTCTAGGAGAACCTAAAATCTCATATCTGTTTGCCAAGATGTAAAAGATCATATCTGAGATACTTAAACCAAGTCCCTCACCACTATACTGAATATTACTCTGCTGCCTGAAACTGTGAATGGGGAAAAAAAGTGCTATACAATAATAATTTTATATTTTTTACACTCATAAACCTGACTTCTTGGTGGTCACCCAGCACAAGTATTTCTACTTAGTTCTTTGCTCTGTCTTGGTCTAAGAGGCACTGATATTTTCAACTGTATTTTTCAAACTTGAATTCAATGTTTAGATTCTCTTTAAAGTCAGTAGGCTGAGTAACCAATTAAAATTAATTGCTCTACCTTGGCCTGCATTACTTTATAGGGATTATGGCAAAGAAGGTCATTGAAATGCTTTGAAAGGGGAAGCCAAATCAAGAGAAACTCCACTGGAGATTCATACATAGGAGCCCACTGTGCTGTACTGAGAGACGTACTCCATGGTCTGCATTAATTGCATGCAGCTTCCTCTCTGCAGAAGTGCAGAGCTACTAGCTCTTTGGAGTAAACTGACATGTGAAAAACAGGGACAGGGATCTCTGGCTCTTAGAGGAAGCAAAGACAACACCTATGAAATTATTGAAAACTAGACTGAACATTGAACTGCATCAGCATGAGCCAGTGTCTGAGTTACTCTGCCAGCTCTTTAGTTGTCTCGGTTCTGTTGGGTTTGCTAGCTTTCATTCCACTGCTTTTGTTTGGCTTTGCCTTCAGAGATTGCTATTTTGATGAAATACCACTTTTAATTCTCAACTATGCTCTTAAGTCTATTCCTGCAACTTGTGACATTTTTTTCTTCCCGTTTTTGTCCATTGTGAAACAGCAGTGCAATCAGGGTGAAAAAAGTGAAGCTAATACACAGTGCCTGCAAAGAGAACAGAAGTTGTGTCTGAGCTTTATGCTGAACAGTAATTTGTGATGATATTAAGATAAAAATCTTGTAAATTTCCATATGACATTGCACATTTCCTCAGTGCCCCGTCATATTTTCTGCTGAGCATTTCTTCAGAAAAGTGTAAGAGAGAAAGGGGAAGACTTTACAATCTTCCCCACCTTCATGTGATCTGTAAAGATTGCTCCTCTTGTTCCAAGAGTGTGGTAGCTACAAGATCTTCAGTGTAGTCTGCTATTCAGCCCACAATCTGGAGGTTCACCATGCCTCTCAAATATCAGTTCTGCATGTAAATATTGCATTTAATTTCCACTCAAGTCCAGGCTTTTTATATATAGATATGTACCCTAGAACTTCCTTCTCAATCCAGGCTGTGGTGAACTCCTTTCTTTGGCTCTGATACACATTTCCCACTGTTTACTGGAAATTAACAACCATTATGATTTATGCAGTTATGTGAAAATAATTCATTATGTAAAGTCAGATGCTATTGGAAGTGTCTCTTGAAAAACATGATGGTTGCATTGTGCCCAAGATTGCAAGAGAAGATGCTGGACTAGATTTGAATCTCTGAAAGTTTATTAATGAGAAAACCTGAAGTTATTCTTCTCCAAACACACAACACATATTGCTTTCATAAAGCAAGAGACTCAAGCAATTTATTTTTATTCCTGTAAGCAGAGAGATCACCAGTAAGTTCTTCCCATCACACAATTGACCTGCTTCAGAAATGTCTGCAATACACTGGCAGAAGAGAGTTTCACCAGCACATACGTGGTAGGAGGTTTGAGAGAAAAGAATTTCTTAAGACAGTGGGATTGTGCAGTCATAAAATATTTCACTGTGGCGTGTATGCTGGGACAAGCAGCCAATACCCTGGCATATCCGTGATATTAGGAGCAAGAACAGAGCAAATGGCTTGTGTTCTCATGCTTGCTAGTTTGTTGAGACCTTGGAATCTTTACTAAGACCGGTGAATTAATAAGAAAAGAATGCATTAGATGGAAACTATGAAGATAAGGGGCACATCTGTGGTAAATAGTGGATTGCACTCTAACACTGCAACTGTGGGTTCCTCACAGGTGGAAATTCACTGGGGTAGCTGCTGACTGGATACACAAGCACTATATAAGGTTTGCATCCTCTCAATAAAGTTAATCTCACTAGTTGCCTCATCAACAGGGTCTGTGCCTTAATTGCAACAAGACTGTAGATCTGTTGACCAATAAAGTACATCTGATAGCTCCTTTTGAAAACTTCCTTGTGTGGTAAGAACCCATGACGTTTGTTCTGATTCTGTTGCAGTGTTGTTGGAATGCTCTGCAATGCAATCCATGGCCAGAACATACAAAACAGACATTGTTTTGTGTGTCAGGACAGATAGACTTATCTCTGTATAAGGCTGCCAAGAGATAAACCAAGGGGAAGGAAGGATACAGGCATCTTCCTTTTTAATGATTATAAAGTCTTTTCCTCTAAGAAACAGCAGTGTACCTCAGTCATCTTCTTAGTCTCTCTGTATGCAACCGCTTTTCCAGGCTTAATCAAGAGCCATAAGTGCTCAGTTAAAATTTGAAGAGAGTCACTCATAAAGTGAGTGCATTGAACACTCACTTTCCCTTTCTTGGGAAAGATAAAACTAGCTTTTTGGATGTTCAAGAAGGTGATTTTCTTCATTTGTGTGTAAAGGAGAGGAAGAGGAAAGGAAAAGGGAGGAAAATTGGGAAATGGGATAAAAGAAGGAAGAAGGGGAAGGGACAGGAAAAGGAGAAGGGAGGGAAGGGAGAGGAAGAGGGATGGGGGAAAGGGAAAGGGAAAGGGAAGGGGAAAGGGGAAGGGGAAAGGGAAGGGGAGGGGGAAAGGGAGGGAAAGGAGAGGGGGAAGGAGAGGGAGAGGGGAAGGGGGAAGGAGAGGGGAAGGGGGAAAAGGAGGGAAAGGGGAGGGGGAGGGGAAGGGGAGAGAGAAGGGGAACGGGAAGGGGAGGAGAAGGGGAGGGGGAGGAGGAGGGGGAGTGGAAGGGGAGGGAAAAGGAGAGGGGAGGGGGAAGGGAAGGGAAGGGAAGGGAAGGGAAGGGAAGGGAAGGGAAGGGAAGGGAAGGGAAGGGAAGGGAAGGGAAGGGAAGGGAAGGGAAGGGAAGGGAAGGGAAGGGAAGGGAAGGGAAGGGAAGGGGAAAGGAGAAGGGGAGGGGGAAGGGAAAGGGGAGGGGAGGGGAGGGGAAAGGGAGAAGTGAAAAGAAAAGGGTGAGGGAAAGGGCTTCAGAGAAATTATCAAAGTATTGTTAAAATATTTTCTTAAGGGTTTAACAAGAAGTTGAAGTAATGCCTGGTACTTAACAGCTGAAACTCCAGTAGTAATTTTACATCCTCTTCTCTTGTTTTTCCTGAGAAGATATATGCAAGACCAGATAGACTTTTCTTCCCTCCTGGAGTAGGACTTTATTTGCATATGGAGATAATCAACCCCTGGGGTAATGTCACAAGTTCTGCAGAGCAACACAGCGCAGATCAAGGCAATGCTGCTCAGGTGCTGTGAACCATGTCAACTTTGTGAGCTCCCCAGATTGCTTCTTCTCCCACTTGCTCTGCTACTTAGTACGGCTTTCCCAGGGCTCCCCACTCAGATCACATGTGATACTTAGGAATACACAGTTTATTTAGACACACAGGTCACTCTAAAGCAGCCCTCCACTTCTTAGCCCACAGGTAACTCTGAATTTTAAAATAGTCTTCTCCTTCCACTAACAGGAAACCTATAAGCCAGCTTTCCCTCTCTCAGCTGTACCTTTTTCGATATGGGACTGGAAACTATTCCCTGAGATGTGATGGGAATAGTCTTGCTTAAGACTGGTTATGTTAGCCAGACTTTTGTGTATCATTAACGCTGCACACCATTTTCCCACTTTGTGGAATGTGTCTTCCTTTTATTTTTTAACAGAAATGGCTGTCAGACACAATAAAACGGCATGCATAAAATTTCTAGGTCTGCCTGTTGCCCTTTTCTACTTATTTTTCCTTCCTTCTACTAGATACATACCAGGTGCTTTGCTTCTCTCTGTAAACTTTTGGGAATTTTGTTTTTCTATTTGCTTTTTCTTTTGAGGAGGTACTTTCTCTTTCTGATACTGGACACCAGATTTTTATGTGATAATATGCTATTTTTTTATGCAATGTATAGAAGTAGTAAGGCCTTAAAAGGAAATTGTTCCCCATCCCCCTTCCTCTCCTTCTGCCCGTTAAAGTCAGTTCTTGACAAGACCAGAAAAAAAGTCTGGTGAGGACAAAGGGAGCAGAGAAAACACAAGTGGACATCTCTGAATCTAATCTATTTGTATACCCACTATAAAGATCAATCAATTTGTTAAAGAACAAAAATAATGCAGACTAACCTCTGTAAGTCTAAGCAAGCATACTTCTAACTAATTGTGCCTGGGTGGGACGTCACCCTTATCTAATGCAGAGCTGTGTGCCTTTGGAAAGTAAAATATACTGTAAAAGACAACTGGTAAAGGTAAACAAGTTGGAGGGGCTACAGCAGTTTATTAGGAGCTGGTAGTAATTGATGACACATAGTTTAAGTGAGGCTTTACTATCTTCTAGAGTTATAGCAGCGTGTAATGATTTGATACTAGGAAGCCAGGAGGAGGTGTTAAAAGGTGTCATGAGGCTCCACAGCAAGAACTCAAGAGGTCTTCAAACAATTAATGTGCTGCTTTGACAAAGGAATAACTTCTCTAGGTGCATAACAATAGCTCTCTTCCGTTTATCCTCACTGAAAACCACCATTTTATTTGCTATTTGATCCATAATTGAAGGGGATTCTGTCAGTAACTTAACCTAGATTCTGTTAGTGAGGAGGCTGCTGAATCTGGCCCTTATTGCTACCAATTCAATACAATTAGTCGAGTAGTAATGTGTGGACTACAAGTATATGTGGCTAATACAGTGACACAATAAGAAGGTGGGGACCCGTCCTTCCAAATTTTCCAAGTGCATAAGGACACCTACCCCTTCTCACCTAGCCCATTACAATAACTAGGAACAGAGAGCAGCAAACTGTACAGCTTTTGCTGTACCCTTCAAGAAAGCCAACCATCAGAATGCCAACCAGATTGGTCTTTGCTAAGTATCAGAAAACAACAGATTTCATTACTGTCTGTCTCTGCGGAGTAGAGGCAAGGAACAGGCATTTGGCTGGTGCAGCCCTGGCTGCAAATTCTTTAACTAAAGTGGGTTCCATAATAAGCAGGGTGCCAAAATTATATTAGACTGGTTGCTCCTCCAAGGCTGAAAAATCCCCTTGGCACCCCAAGACAGGAATAGGAAAGGGAGAAGTGCACATTGCTAGCTCTGAGTGACAGAGTTGTCTGGTCTACCTTCATAGGCTTGGACATCCTGGAGGTAAGCTGTTGTAGGGAGGCTGTGAGTTGCAAAGCTGTGGGGCAACAGCAGCCTCCAAGGGCAGCAGACCCCAAGGGACGCTATAAGCTGTGCTGGGCATTGCAGATGTCTTGCTTATAATGATCCCAAGGAGGCTGTCTATGATTCTCTGGGATTTCTGCCTTGGAGACTGTCTTTGCGACCTTATTTGGGGAAGTGACTGCTTTCCCTTCATACTTGTTCAAAGTTAAGGGAGTCAACATCCCTGCATTTCTGAGTCTTCCTTTTCTTCCTTCCAAATTGGTCTTGCTTGAGGATTGTAGGACTAGGGCAAGAAACTGAAAGGGAATATGAATTTACATAGGAAAGACCTACTTGTCCTATAATGGATCTGAGTGTTAGGTGGTGGATTTTGTTGGTTTTGTTGTTTTTCTTTTAATTTGGTAATAGCAGCCTCTAGTGGTTTACAGCACCTTTTACAGCTGTTTAATGAAGAGTTGTTTGCTATGGAAGTGTTTGTGTTAGAAGTATCAATATCAACTCCCAGATGGAAATTTTACTTCAGTGGAAGCCAACTTTCCAAGAGTAGAGAATGATTCCACTCTCTTGTCTTATGCTCAACTTTACTGTAAAAAGCAAACATCTTCCCTGAACAACTGCTAGTATTTCCTTTTCATGCAGGGAATATACTTCAGATAATGTCTTATTCAGTAAGAATTTTTACTTATTCTTATACAGTACAAACAGGGGGCTGCACTTATAAGTGAAGGCACATCTGACCCCTGCTTTGAAGGTTGTACCAACCGGCTAGTGAAGGCAGGTACAATAAGTATTATGATAAAATTTTGTTATTAAGAAACCAAGCTGCAGCAAGATTGGTTCCTAATATGAGTTGTGCATGAGTTGAGTTGAGTGTGGTGGTGATTTGTACCTTATGACCTACAGAAAACATAATATGTACACAATAGGTGTAGCCTCTGTTTTGGCTTTGTTATCAGCTCTTACATCTCGAAAACAATATGGAAAACTTCATTACAAGAAGAAAGGTATAGGCAGAAACATCCCAAGTATTTCCTGCTACATTTTTCCTTTTTAAATATTACATGCACATGTTTTGGTCCTTGCACATCTGCTATAAATCTAAGGGTTGGTGTAAGGAAAGCAGAAGAGAGAACCACATTGCAAGTGTGCTGTGAGAACAATGTGGAGCATGAGCTCTCCCTAGTGGGATCACAAATCCCTCCACAGAAAGAACTGTGTCTGGTAGTGCTGTATTTGCTCCATAGCCTTCCTTCTGTAAGTATGTCTGCCAACGATGCACTTGCATGACATGTACTTCCTGATGATTAATTACATGCATGAGGATAATGAAGAGAAATACAATTCTTTTAATTGACTCTGCTGGGCACTTCAGGATTCCTCTAAAGCTCCTTTTCTCCTACCTGTAAGAAACAGGAAATTAATGATACCATATTTTTTCTTTTCCGTTTCTGTGTAACAGTAACCTCCAATTAATATATTGCTTCAGTTTCCTACTGTCATTCATTTTTAATCATAAAGTTTTGGTTTATGTGAATGCCTTGCAAAGCAGAGATCTCTGCAACAACAGGAACGATCCACCAGCTTCTGTGGTCTTAGGAGAGGAACACAAGAACAGAGAAAACCTTTAGATTTACACACTTCTGCAGGAGACTTAAGCCCTCATGTCTTTACTGTATATTCCTTGCTTTCCTATCAGTCATGAAGACACACCTGATAAATAAACCTTACACCACCAAGTGTTCCAACAATCCCACACAATAACTCTGTTCAGAGGTTTGTACCTCTGCTCCTAGAGTGACCTTTTTGCAATTTCCTGATGTCTTAAAAATCCAGGTGTAAAAGAAAATGTAGTTCCGTTTATACTACTGTGTTGCTATAACAGAATTACATCCACACACAGGGACTGAATGTGCGTTGTGGTCTCAGAAAGCTTGCAGTAAAGAAAATAAATTGAGAATAATTCAGAATCTGGATTTATGGGACCACAGAAGAAGAAATTGCCTGCACATTTGAAGCAGCAGTAGTTTGAGGAACGACTGAGAGAGCTGGGGTTATTTAGCCTAGAGAAGAGGAGGCTGAGAGGAGACCTCATTGCTCTCTATAACTACCTTAAAGGAGGTTGCAGAGAGGAGGGTGCTGGTCTATTCTCCCAAGTGACAGGGCACAGGACAAGAGGAAATAGCCTCAAGCTCCACCAGTGGAGATTTAGGTTAGACATTAGGAAAAATTTTTTCACAGAAAGGGTGATTGGGCACTGGAACAGGCTACCCAGGGAGGTGGCCGATTCACCTTCCCTGGAGGTGTTTAAGGCACGGGTAGATGAGGTGCTAACGGGCATGGTTTAGTGTTTGATAGGGATGGTTGGACTCGATGATCCTGGAGGTCTCTTCCAACATGTTTGTCCTATGATTCTATATGTAAAAGTAATTTTTCAGTTGGATGAGATTGGCAAGAGGAAATAATTTTTGATGAACCACATAATGGAAAAGAACAGCTCAGAACCTGGACCAGAATTATCCAGTTCTGCAAAAGCTGATGAGACCTCCATTTCTGCTTATGTGAGTACATACACAGTCCATATGTGCACACCTGAACATCTGTATGTAGACTTTTATTACATAAGACAAGAAAAAGTGCAAGGCTTTTGTCACTGTTAGAGTATGTGCTGCCTCTCATAGGAGGTAAGACTGACAGAGTAAAAGATGCCTGTGCCTGTGTTGAAATGTTAGTAATAAGAAAAATGTCTTAAAAAACCCAAAACTAGTTATACATGGAAAAAAGTTGTACTAAAGAACTCTATGCCAAGAGAAATAAAAAGAAGATAATAAAAAAGAGAGGAAACAAATGTCATATGAGTTTGCTTTCCTTCCTTTAAGCCCTCTTTTCATTCTTCAGCACGTTAGGTCATTACATCTGTGTGTAATGCCTGAATAAATTGAAATTGAACTATAAATCCTCCTCCTCATTCATTTAAAAATAATAGACTTCAGTTTTTTATGTTGTTCTACTTTCACACATTTTAACTTAATTATATGTAAAAATATAGAAAACGGCAAATTCAGATTCAAACTAAAAATGGATAACTAGCAGCTGTGTTGGAAAATCTTTTCAATATTTAGTCCCTTTTTTACCCAGCAGGAGGAGGAAATCATGTGAAGTAATAGACAGAATCACAGAATTATAGGGCTTAGAAGAAATCTTCAGAAATCATCTAGTCTAACCATCCTGCTAAAGCAGGTTCACCTTCTGCAGGTTGCACAGAAGAGCATCCAGCTGGGTTTTAAATATCTCCAGAGAAGGAGATTACAAACCTCCCTGGGCAGCATGTTCCAGTGCTGTGTCACTCTCAAAAAAAACCCCTTTTCCTCACAGAATCATGAGGTTGGAAAAGACCAACAGGATCATGAAGTCCAACCATTCCTATCAAACTCTAAACCATGCCCTTCAGCACCTCATCCACCTGTCTTTTAAACACTTCCAAGGAAGGTGACTCAGCCACCTCCCTGGGCAGCCTGTTCCAGTGCCCAGTGACCTTTTCTGTGATTTTTTTTTTTCTGATGTCCAGCCTGAACCTCCTCTGATAGAACTTCAGGCCATTGTCCCTTGTCCTTTCTCCTGACAGTTGAGAGAAGAGGCCAGCTCCCTTCTCTCTGCAACTTCCTTTCAGGTAGTTGTAGAGAGCAACAAGGTCTCTCCTCAGCCTCCTCTTCTCAAAGCTAAACAACCCCAGTTCCCTCAGCCCCTTCATCAGCCTCACTGCTTTTCTCTAAACATGCTCCAAAGCATCAACACAATTCTTGTGGTGAGGGGTCCAGAATCTACACTCCTAGGTCCTTCTCCTCCAGGCAGGTTTCTAGTCACTCTTCTCCCAGTCTGTAGCACTGCACAGGGTTGTTGCGCCCCAAGTGCAGGACCCAGCATTTGGCCTTCTTAAACCTCATGCCATTGGCCTCAGGCCAGTGATCCAGCCTGTTCAGATCCCTTTGCAGAGCCTCCCTGCTCTCCAGCAGATCAACAGTTCCACCCAGCTTAGCGGCATCCACAAACTTGTTAAGGGTGCATTCAATCCCTTCATCCAGGTCATAGATAAAGACATTGAAGAGGGCTGGACCCAGCTCTGAGCCCTGGGGAACACTATTCATGCTGAGGTGCAACTTCCTGCCTTGGAGTAGGACTCTGCACTTGCCTTTGTTATATTTCTTGAGATTCCTCTCTGCCCTGCTTTCCAGTCTGTCAAGGTCTTGCTGAATGGTGGAACAGCCTTGCAGAATATCAGCCACTCCTCACGATTTTGTGTCATCAGCAAACTTGCTGAGGGTATACTGTGACCCCTCAACCAGGGTATTGATGAATATATTGAACAAAACTGGGGTTGGTACTGACCCCTGGGGAACACTGCTGGCCACAAGCTTCCAACTAGGTGCTGCCTGATCACAACCAGCTGAGCTCTGCCATCCAGCAAGTTCTTAAACCACTGCACTGTCTACTCATTGAACTCATTGGGAGAGTTCTTATCCTGGAAGTTTGCCTTCTTCATCTCCCGCAGAGACTGGCAGATCCTAGCAGTACTTCCTAGGTGACCCTGCTCCTGATTGCCTTCTGGGATGACAGTACCTTTAACCTCAGGCCTAGCATACCATTCACTGTCATGGAGTCCATTTCAGGCTATTCTCCAATAAAACAGTGGTCTCTGAGATTCACAAGTGCACTGTAAATAATAATGTGCCTTCCATCAGGATAATATTTGGCAAAGAAATCCATAGCTGGACATTATTTGTGTAGAAAAGGTACTGATTCTTCCTTTGTAGGGTTTTGTGAGCTTCACCTGCAACATCCAGGACCAAGACCAAAACTGTTAAAACTATTGTTTAGAGTAGCTTTTTGAACAGACCTACACTATAAGCACGACATGTGGGAAAAAAATATCATTTTCCTGTAGATGATAGGGTCTTGATTGGTCTTCTGCAGCAGATGCCTGCTATATGCTGCCTGGAGTCCCAGCATGGCAGCTTCTGTTCATGCTTCTATAATGGACGTGTAAAATAGCAGCCTGATAACAGCCTCTCCCTGTAGTGGTGGGACAGAGGACAAGCAGTGCAGGTCTGTTTTCCAGACCAACTGCATGTAAAAATAGTGATAATAAGAATAATATTCAAGAGAGGCTTCCCATTCTGCTCATCCCCTCTGGCCTGAATTTTTTTTTAGCTTTTTCTAAAAATACTACAGTAATTGTGCAGGTGAGACAGGATTTTAAATTTGGCTTAATAGATCACAGACCAGGAAGATGACATGGGAATAGTTTCTTTTTAAGGCATTCTTATCAATCAGTCCAATTTTGAGATATGATAGGGCACTAGGTAATGAAGTGGCTGAGATCTAGCAGGAGCGTGGGGCAGTGCTTTTTATATGTGTGTGCATAACAGCCTGTCCAGGCAAATGTCATGAACTTGCAGCCTTGGGGGATACATTTCCCTGTGCCAGCAACTGGGGAGACTGGGACTGAGGGTCTGATGATCTCATTCACTCTTGGACCTCCATCCTGCTTCACTGTGGCCACGTGACAGCTCTGCGTATCTCTCTGGGATCCAAACACAAGTATAGGTACATATGTTTAAACACATGTGTACATCTGCCTGCTGGGAGCACATCTCTAGTTTGAATGTAGGGACATGGAGCTGAGCAGCCTCTTGTCTCCCGGGCTCTTGGATCCAGCAGGATACATGTTCCTATAACATTTTCAACAGCCTTATACTCCATTGGTCAAAGATGCTGTACACTCTCATTATTTCCTCTCTGGAGTAAGAATAATACCTACATGAGCAGAAGAGAAACAGCAACATACTTAGAGAAGCATTATTTGTACATCATATTAGAAAATGTATACAAACAGCTGGATAGAAATACAGCAATGATTTTCCTACCACTGCTGTGAGACATGCTTTGTTCAATGTAAAAATCTATTCCTTCTTTAACTATATCACAAATTATTCCATATATGTGGAATTTTTTGAGTCATTTAATGCTTCTATTTTTCTTTTTATAAATGCTGTGAAAATAAACCATTATTTATTTGTCTGGGAGATAGTTAGGATTGTCTGCCATCCTATTCACACCATCATTTTGTCAAGGCTAGATATTAATACTCAGGAAAAGGTATGGAACACAAACTGGACCAGCATTAGACTTTTAAGCAATTCATTAAATTTTACATTAATCTCCAGCTTTTGCAAGAACCATTAACCAGAAAACATATATGTATTATCTACAACAGAATTTAACATATCTTTTGGAGTCAAATTTAATACCACAACACTGATATATTATTTTTTGTACATAAATGTGCAAGTCCCTAGAATGAAGAGAGATATGATTATTATAATAAAAACAGGTTTCTAGATTTGCTGATCAGTACCAATTTTAACTGTAAGCAAAGTACTGTGGCCCAGATGAAAAACTTAAATATACTAGAACTTACTTCTGGAAGTTTTTGATATTCTTTATATGAAAGCAGTTTTCACATATGTTTCTTCTAGACAACAATTGTATTTAAATAAAAGTGTGGCTTAACAGAGTTCAATGATAAGGTCCTACACTGTTACTTACTGCATGGTAGAACTGTATGAGGAGAAAATGGGTTATATGCATTTATAGCTAAAGAATTATATGTACCAAAGGATTGTATGTGCTCACTCAATTCACTACGTCACTTAGCTAAGATTTCAGAGTGTCATCTTTCTTCTCCACCATGCTCACCTCCCATCTGGTGTTCTGCCAACTGCTGCCAAATATCAGTTCACTCCGAAGTCTAGATTTGGGTTTCTTCATAGCAGACTCATATGTCACAGCAATTTATCTTTGAGCGCTCAAGTATAACTATTTTTATTACCAGTCCATACCTTTCTAAAGATCACTTTCTAAATTTTTGCTGATTGCTGCTTGTCTGCTGTGTATTGAGGTCTTCTCTGTTAGTGAAAAGCTGTTCACTGCCTCCTACCAAATTAGCTAGCTGATACACAGGCTGTATTATTTAAACCTCTGCTAGAAACTTACTTTTCTTTATAAGTAATTTTCCTGTGTTTTCCCTGGAAAGTAAGACTTGCCCGGACTGCCTCCATCTGATGTTTCTCCAAAATAGTTATTTCTTCCGAATAAGTCAATCCATATGCTAAGTTGCTTTGCTTCATTCAAATTCCTTTGTCTCTTACATCTCAGCTAATGAGTTCCCACAATTTTCCTGGCTGGTCATTTAGGCTGTCACTCAATGAAATTATGAGTCTGGGTTTTATGTTATTCTGGGGCACCACTGACTGCACAGAGAAATAATAAAATGTGCTGTTCTGGTACAATCTCACTCTACTGCCTCAGATACATTGAAAATTGTATCAAGAGGTTGGAGACGTAAAGATTAGGTGTTGTCTGTTCTTTATTTGCTGATGAAGATGATAAGGACCAAAAATACACACATGCGCCATCTTTACATTTCAATGAAATAATATATCTTTTCTGCTCTATCTTAACTTCACCTGAGAAAAATCTTCAAGCATAGAAGCCTGAAGAAATGGAAATATGAACTGAAGCTTGGCATAACTGTGGAAGACAATGGATTGTCACCCAGTTGGTGTATAGTCTGCAGTCCTGCAGCTGTCAAGAGGGTCAGGTCTTCTCCCCATCTGCAGTCAAACAGCTCTGACCCTGTTCTCACACCAGGGCTAGGGAGCCCATGGCTACATGCTGCTACATCAGCTTAAAGTAACCATGACTGAGGCCAAAGAACAATCCTTGTCTCCAGGCAGAGGTAGCCTTTCTGCTGTAGTTCATCCCTCCTCCAAGGCATGTTGATCCAGGTTCCACTACGGCTGAGTGGTAAAACAGAGCACAAAACTGATACAAAACATACTGTTTTAAGTAGGGTCAGCCTTATAAAAGTTTATCCTAACAGAGAAGAGAGCTCTGTGGACCTCAGTCCACCACACACAGGGTAGCTGGAGGAAGAAATATTTTCATTTGCTTTCATTGCCAGAGAAAACTGAAACATCAGAACTTGTTCTTCTGATGTGTTTCTACATTGTGATTCTTTCAATGGCAAATTAAAATAAAAGGGACCCTGCCCAGAATTCAAACAGTATCTTTAAGGATTTATTTAAAGCTTGACTATTTCACATATCTGGGTTACGGTAACACACAATCCCCTTACCAGACCTGCCACATGTATCCCACTGTAGTTGCACAGATCTGCTAAGGAAACAACTTAAATGGGAACACAGACTTTTAAAGAAATTTTCCAACAGGCTTTCTGGTGGTTGGCTCTGAGCTTCTTTAAACAAAAATAATATGTGTAATATTGAGGAGAGAAGATTGTCTTCTTGCTGGACAGGTATTGCCCATAGTTCTCATTCCTAACTGAATGGGCATGGCTGTAAAATCACCTAGCTTCCACTGAAGCATGTCAGACACATAGCATTCATTTTTCGCTTCAAACTCTGTATTGTGTGAGATGTGCTCTCACCAGCAAAAGCATTCAACGAAATACTTTTGGAAAGTGAATGCAACTGAAGTAAATTCTACTCATGAGCTGTTGAAAATTTCCTTTCATGACTTACTCTTCCTGGTAGAATTGATAAACATACATAATGAACTGAAGACTTGTAATTTCTTCTATGAACTTCATTAATCTGAAATTTAGTTTGAAGTTTTGCAACATGAATGGTTAATACTTTTTCTTTTGCTTGTATCCCAAAATACCAGTCCTTCAAACTCTGGAATACTGGTAGAGTATCACAGATCTCACTTGAATATGAATTTTCCACTTAAAGCTACCACAAAAAGAAAAATCTCTCTTGCATGGCTTTCATATTTATGACTGGACACGTGGAGATCCTCCAGGCTTCAGTTTCTTAAGTAATCCTCATTCTCATGTAATCAGAGCCTCCTTTTACTGCAAGTTCCTTGCTTTTTCTTCCAGGACAGCAAGTTGGACTACAAACCTAGTCCTAAAGATGCTGTCAGGTGAGAAGGCTCATATGGCCAAGTTGGTACAGGAGACAGAAAGGAAAATTCCCATTTCTGATGGCAGAGAGCTAGATCTTCCCTCCTTTGTTCTCTATAGTTATTCTGATGAGCCAGTTGATGTCATGAACCCAGCCAGCCTACAGTTCCTTTTTGGTGGAGATACTTTTCTCTGGGAGCTGTGAAATGAATCTTTCCACCCACCAGGGAGGGAGAGCCCATGGGAAGGGTGCAGCAGCAGCCACATTCACTGCATGACAGAAGCCTCAGTACTTCCTTTGAAACAAGCCATTTGGCAAAGGGTTTTCCTTTGCTTTAACAAACAGCTGGGAAGCAATAGTAGTTACAGGCTCAGTCTCACTCACACATGTAACAACTCAAATGTCAACCAATCTTTCAGACTGACAGGTCCTCCATTCAGCAGCATGTGAAAACTAGTATCGCATTTTCTTCTATGATTGAGGGTTTCCTTTTTGAGTGAGGAGAAAAAGCCAAGAAGTCTTAATAATCTCTGGGTTTTTCATTTGAAAATCTTCAGCTTCCCTTGAACTCCTTTGTGTTGCGTTTTTTGCCCTAGCAAAAGCATGCTTTAAATAAAGACATAAAGGGGGACAAAGGGGGTGGGGAGCTAATTTTTATGGAGCAGAAGAGGGCTGAATTGGTCATTAAGAAGCAAATGCAATATACACATTTGAACATTACTAGCCAACATTTTGTGATAAAATTATTTTGAAATGTAGATTGAGCTACATAATTAATGTTTGGAGAATCTCCAATTTGTACCCAGAAAATGTATATACATAAGAGTATATTGAGTGTTACTCAGACTGAGGGTTTTTTTCCAGACTTACTATGAATTTTTGAATATTTTTTAATTTAATCATTATTTTCAACCCTGTTCAAGCATAACAAAAATCTCAGCCTATGAATTTTCTAATCCAAGAGTCCTCTAGAGTACAAAACTTAGTTGAAAATACCTCTAATAAACCACTAAGTACTAACTTTCCTATCTCCAGAGCCTGAAGAACTCACCAGATGTTTGTCACAGAGCAGAAGAGGATGTTTTTCAAGTAATTCTAAACTGGAAAATGATTGACATATTTAAAATATCCTGAAGTCCTCAACTGACAGAAATTGCAAGTTCTGATTATCTTAAGCAACTTCTGAATTGACCTCTTCTAGTACATGTACAGACAATTCTAGTTTTCAGTCACATATGTGATTACAGTAGTAAAAACTCCAGCATCTCTGGTTCTCTGCAGCTACAGCTGCCCTTATATTCACATCCTAGATCAGTTCTCCCTTGTTTTTAATAATTAGCAGAGCATTCATTTTACTGCCTTCTCCAGCAGTATCGTTGTTGCACATCTTGAAGAGCAGTACCACCTGAGAAATCATTGCATCCTGTATCCCAGACCCAGACAAGCAAGAAACTTGCCTAGATGGCAGTTCACGTTTGCAGTGAACACATCTGTCCCCCACAGCATGGAGTCTCCCACAACTACCACTTACCTGGTCTTGATGCTCAGCTGGCTCAGGTGCTGTGCTGCACTGGACAGACCTGCCAGAGCACTGAACATGCATCACAGCTGCAAATGAATGGAGTACGATTCATCTTCTAGGGGCTGAAATTCACACGCTTCCAGACTTCAGCATGATAGTAGAATTTATTTCCCAGCCTAATGAGGTAGACTTTGTTTGCTTCTCCCTTCATACAGCTCTGATCTTGTATCTTGAGGATCTTGTGGGAGATCCCACCTATCTGCTTTTTGTGTTCTCTGATTCTGGACAGCCTGCTGACTTCCTGCAATTCCTTTACACAGAGTCACTACCAGCACACATCTCCTGTGGGCAATGACATCCTCCCTAGTGAGAAATCCCTGTTTATTTGTAGTCCCAGACTGGTGGGTCTGCATATTGGCCTGGGAGCTCAGTCTGGATCAAGGATTTGGATGTATCAGGGCAGCTTTTCCAGTTGGTGTTAGGCAGCATGTCCTACAATGTACCGCCATCAACATTGCTCAGCACATGTGTACTACCCTCAGCTGAGCTCCTAGGTCCTTTCTGCATGAAATGATGCATCTGTTGCCAGCACCTGCTAGGTAGGCTCTAAGTTTTCTCTTCTGTTTCCAGTTTTATCCATCTTTGAGGAATAAAAAGCTCACTGATGAAACACCCAGCTTCTCTTCAGACATAAGAAATAAAATTAAGAGGAAATGGAATACAAACATTTAGTACTTTACTTAGATTCAACACACTTCAGTTTCTTTCACAGAAGTGAAATCCTATAGTTTTATCAATTTCATTCCAAAACCACCTAAGATCTGAATATTTAACTTACAATGAAGAACGGAGACTGTGAAGAGATATGTCTGGAAAGCTTTTAGAGCAAGTTGAAAGTGTATAACCCAAGAAATCAGACAGATAGAGATCAGTAGCTGTTCCCTGTCATAGTTGAGATGCATCCTAGAAAGTCTAGGTAAAGGATGCTAAGTGCAAGTTGAAAGACTGTAAAGCATAACTGTGCCTTGCATTTAAATTTTAAATATTGTTTCTATGCTAAGATATCCGCCATATGGCTTACTAGAATAAACTTGCAAGAGAGAAGGAACAAGTGAAAAAAGAAAATATTCTAGGCACATACTGCATTGCACTACACAACCTCTCAAGGATTCAGGATCTAAGAGGTTTCCAAACTTCTGCATCTAGTGCAAGGGAGTGGTACAGATAGTGCTCTGCAAGCCGGCCTGAAACTTTTTTTCTGCAAGGAGCAGGCTGTACAAATGAGCCATCTGAAACACCAAACAGGGACATAAAAAGGAATTGCAATTTCTTAAGTAAAAAACAGCTGAAGTAATGGGGTCTTGCAAGGTAAACAAGAAAACTTTGAGACCAGCAAGTCCTGCAAATTTAAGAAAATTACCTTGCCACAAAACAATTCAGTAATATAGTTTTCAGGGCAATAGGTACAAAAAATTTACTTAGCAACTGATTGATGCAAAATAACAAATAAGTGACAGAGATCACCTTCTATAATAAGATGAAAGGCCAAAAAGAATAATGCAGATTCAATTACGTTGTTTCAAGAGGAGTTTGAATATCCACAAATCATAGCTTCAGCAATGAGTGCAGTCAAGATAAACGTAAACTTTTGGTGAGATGCTTTTACTGTCTGTGTAACATAAACTACTTACATAATCACCTTTGATCCAGTTGTTTCCCTTTACTATAAATACAATACACATTTTGGCAATTCAGCTCTTTATTTACAATCCTTAACCAACTTTCTCCTCTCCCCTTCTGCTTAGCCTAACACTAAGATAAAATGAGCCACTTGTAATATATAGTGCTATAGTAACACTATTAATATAGCAGTTAACAAAAAAAATATAACATTTTATCACTTGTTTTTCCTGTGTAATTCCACACTATTTGACTAACCTGCAGAACACAGTATGTTTTGATGCATTAAGACTGACTGAGCACAGTAAGAGTCATCTTCCATACACAGCATCTATGACATCCTCAAAGAAAGTCTTCAGGGAGAGAAAGCACTAAGAAGTCCATAGTGAGCAAGAAAAGCTTTTCTCATGTGCATTTACTCTTTAGATTATTTATAAAAGTTTGGTAATCCTTGATACCCATAATGTCTGACTTCAAGATATTGTTTTGGACCAGTCCTGGCAAAGTTATTGCCATGTTAAATGAAGTCTTGCGCTACTGTCTGCTCCTCTCCATAAACAACTGTTTTGTCCTAATACATGTCTCTTAGATTTCAACTGCTTTCAAAATCCCTGCTCTTGTGAACAACATCACATGATGATGGAAACAGCCACTTGGGTCTGAAAAGCTTTAAAAAATTACAGTACACCTAAGGAATTCATCAGATTTTTCAAGCAGATAGAGCAGTCAAGAGCCTTTACCACTTAGTTTCAAGATTGCCTGTCAATTCAGGGTAGACCCTGGAAATAATATATCTTGGGTGCCATACAAGCCTCCTTCTTACTTCTGATATCTCATAAGTTGTTTCCTTGCACACTAAAGGGAGCATAGATACTATTAATTTCTTAAAACCAGCTATCCTTGCTTGTATTTCAGAAGACCATTAGTTTGGAAATACTTCAATATGGGGAACAGTATTTCTAAAGAAGTAAAAACTTCATTGATAATTGTCCTTGCTTGTTCTCACATAACAACTAATATGTTTGTACAAATCCATACTCCCCTGACAGGCTTCCAAGATCAGCTACACATAAAGGATAAAAGCTACACACTTTACATTTTTTCTAATTATAAGGAAGCTTTCCAGGTCTAATTCAGATCAATATCTGGGTAACTGTCAGGCTACACAGGCATGCTGCTGCTGCACAGACACTCATGCTCAGGATATGTATTTAAAAGGAAAACAAAGCTAAGTTATTTTAATCTTGGCATAAAGTAACATTCATATGGGCAAGCAAATGGCTCAGGAAAGGTTTGATCATGGCTATGTGGTGGAGGGAGTACTGATTGCAACATTCATTGCAATGATGTCTTCAGCTGTAACCAATGATACCCCTTGAACTGCTGTTTTTCTTGGTCCTAACTAACTAGATAGCCCACAGTCCTTCATCGCCACTCTAGCACATGCATGATCCAGCACATGCCTGACAATGTTACTAATGGTCTTAAAGTATCTGCAAAGCATCTTACATATCCATGCATGAGGGACAATCCAATATAAATACTTGTGCATCTGCTGGATTAGTATACAATTACCATTTACAAGAGCCTAATCTGTGTTCAAGCTCAGAAAGAAGTACATAGAAGAATATCTGAAATGGCAGGTTCTCCACCTATGTTTAATACGAGGCTCCCATAGTCCAAGAGGAGGTGGTCAGAGCCCTGCTTGGCCAACTGGACACCCACAAGTCCATGGGGCCAGATGGGATACATCCTAGGGTTTTGAGGGAGCTGGCAGATGTATTGGCCAAACCCCTTTCCATCATCTTCCAGCAGTCCTGGAAGACTGGGGAGGTACCTCTGGACTGGAGACTGGCTGATGTGGTTCCCATTTACAAGAAGGGTAGCAGGGAGGATCTGGGGAACTACAGGCCAGTCAGTCTGACCTCAGTGCCAGGGAAAGTCATGGAACAGGTGATCTTGAGTGCTATCATGAAGCACATGCAAGAGAACAGGGTGATCAGGCCCAGTCAACATGGGTTTACCAGAGGCAGGTCCTGCCAAACCAACCTGATCGCCTTCTATGACAAAGTCACTCGGCTGCTGGATGAAGGAAAGGCTGTGGATGTGGTCTTTCTGGACTTCAGTAAAGCCTTTGACACAGTTTCTCACAGCATTCTGCTACGGAAACTGTCAGCCTCTGGCCTGGACAGACGCACACTCTCCTGGGTAGAGAACTGGCTGGATGGCCGGGCCCAGAGAGTGGTGGTAAATGGTGTTAAGTCCAGCTGGAGGCCAGTGACAAGTGGTGTTCCCCAGGGCTCAGTGCTAGGTCCAGTCCTGTTCAATCTCTTCATCAGTGACCTGGATGAGGGTATTGAGGGTACCCTTAGCAAGTTTGCAGATGACACAAAGCTGTGTGCAAGTGTCGATCTGCTGGAGGGTAGGGAGGCTTTGCAGGGGGACCTGGACAGGCTGGACCGCTGGGCAATGTCCAACGTCATGAGGTTTAACACGGCCAAATGCCGGGTCCTGCACTTGGGGCACAACAACCCTATGCAGAACTACTAACTGGGAGAAGCCTGGCTGGAAAACTGCCAGGAGGAGAGGGACCTAGGGGTGTTGGTTGACAGTCGACTGAACATGAGCCAGCAGTGTGCCCAGGTGGCCAAGAAGGCCAATGGCATCCTGGCTTGTATCAGAAATGGTGTGACCAGCAGGTCCAGGGTGGTGATTCTCCCTCTGTATTCAGCACTGGTGAGGCCGCTCCTTGAATATTGTGTCCAGTTCTGGGCCCTTCAGCACAGGAAGGATGTTGAGGCTCTGGAGCAAGTCCAGAGAAGAGCAATGAGGCTGGTGAAGGGGCTGGAGAACAGACCCTGTGAGGAGCAGCTGAGAGAGCTGGGGTTGTTTAGCCTGGAGAAGAGGAGGCTGAGAGGAGACCTCAGTACTCTCTACAAGTACCTGAAAGGTGGTTGTGGAGAGGAGGGAGCTGGCCTCTTCTCCCAAGTGACAGGGGACAGGACGAGAGGGAATGGCCTCAAGCTCTGCCAGGGTAGATTTAGGCTGGAGATTAGGAGGAGGTTTTTCACGCAGAGGGTCATTGGGCATTGGAATAGGCTGCCCAGGGAGGTGGTTGATTCACCTTCCCTGGAGGTGTTTAAGACACGGGTGGATGAGGTATTGAGGGACTTGGTTTAGTGTTAGATAGGAATGGTTGGACTAGAAGATCCGATGGGTCCCTTCCAACCTGGTTGTTCTGTGATTCTGTGATTCTGATGTTGTCAAATAAGCCTTTAAAAATTGTCCTTGGCATAGCAGGAGCTGCCTCAGTAGGGATTCTTTAGGACAGTCACAAATTCCCACCCAGAAACCTCTTGTACCATTTAGTCAATAACTATGCTATGAAGGTGAAGGTGGCTAGGAGACTGGTCATACACCTCTGAAAGGACAGCCGGGCTTGCTTTTATGAGTGTCTGGGAACAGGTCAGAAAATAACTCCACCTTTCAGCTGCATTTTCACCACATCTTCAGGATGTCATGTTTTGTAGTCTTTTCAGAGCCAGAAATACACTTTCTGCTTGAAGATATATGTGCCTATGTATATCTGTATATGTATATGTGTGTTTGTATACACACATATACACACATATGTATAGCGCTCTTTGTCTATATATACATACATATACAGATACATATATCAACATATATGCATATATTTGCTAGTTTTGGTAAGAAGTCTTTTAATATCTGCCTTAGGTAGGTAACAGGTATTCCCAGTTAATTACAGCTCCTGAAATTCACATGCATTTGATAAGAAGTGGACTTTTCTGAAGAGCAAACACAGTTCTGTGTTTGAAAATTATTACACATCTGCTTACTGGCATGTATTACAGAATGACTCAAACAGAGATGTAGAAGTTGATCTTACAGTCTAAATGATTTTATATTTTTTTTCCTATTTGCAACTCAACCTTATTAGATTTAATAAGGTGTCTATAACCACATTCTGTCATGCTGCAAAAGCAATAGTAGCCAGCATAGAATGGAAAAAGTTTTTCTTCATTTTAGCTATGCATGTACAGCAAGGTAATGATAAATAGGTAGCCTGAAAAAATAAAATATTTCAACTTGCAGTCCTGGACAAGTTAGTGTTTTGATAGCATCTTCAAGAACATAGGCATGCAGCATTGCTTCTTCCTTCCTCTCTGGTATGGAAGCAAACTGTCATTGTTCTGGCATGTGAGAATGAGAGTTACTATGGCACATTTCATAATCAGTGGCAAAATCTGAATCCCTAGAAAAATGATTTGTCATGTTAAGAATCACACTTAGAACCTCTATTTTGTGTTGTTAATTTCTTAGATTTAAAAAATATTTTATTGAATTTCTCACCCTAAACATTTGAGTCTCCCACATGCATTGTCTTTCAACTACAAAACTCAAGAAGTGCTGTAAAGCTCTAGAAACCCCAGATCTGCTTTGTCTAAGTATATGATATATGGCATAGTGAGGTGATCAGCAGTGCTATTAAAATCTTCAGAACTAAAATGCCTAGCCTGACAGCCAAGTGGACTAGCAACGCTAGAAGAAGTGATTGTCCGTTTGCACTTTCTTTCTTTATGTCTGCTTTTGCTCAACAGAAATCACAGGTGATGTGAGCTCAAAACCAGATTTTTCCAAAGTGAGCTAACTCTAACTGCATAGCAGCATCTGTGGCATTACAACAGTGTGGAAACTGTTACTGTGAAGTACAGAGAATTGCTCAGGTGCAAAGTCTTGCTCACTCATCTAAATACATGCAGTCAATGAGGAGAAGCCATCTGTGATGTTGCCCTGCCAGCAGAGACTGTTTCCTACTTATGCTCCACACTTCTGGCTTTAAAATCTCTGACATTTTAAACAGTAGTATTTCCAAAACACTGGTTTTCATTCTTACTATTTCTCTTTTAACTAGGCCACCTAATTTGCTACAGTCAGACAACAGAGCCATAGGAAAAAAAACAAGTATTTAAACCATTATCTCTGCATATGCACACCCCTCAGAGGAGAAAGAGAGAGAGAGAGAAAGATCCTCCCACTGTTTTAACTTTCACCCGTAAAGTTGTATGTTAAAATGTCTTTTTCTAAAAAAGATTCTCACAAATCTGTTAGGCAAGACTCATAAGCCCCACTCAGCCTTTTGTTTTGCTCCTGACAGCTTATAAGCCTAGAGAAGAAATATGGTATTGTTCTCCAGCCAAGGGAAGAGATTAATAAAGAGTTTCATCACAGACATTTTCTTTCTGTCATTGATATTGTTCTTCATTCATATGGCAAAACCAACAGGAATGTCACAAAACAACAATTCAGTTTGTCCTTTAAAAATTAAAAGAAAAGATGGGGTCTATGTACTTTTCAATTTTTTTTTTCCTGCAGTCTCTGTGGATAGCTGGATATTTATGAGAAGAAATCTCCCCTGCAACAAAAATATTTGACCCCTCATTTTTGCCCTGAATAATTTTCCAGGTCTGCAGAAGAAATCAAAGCTTCCTATTATCACTTGCATTTACATATTAACACCTACTAGGATGTGATTTAATAAATTATATACTTTGGTCTAGAAATTCTGTGTCAATGGTCTGCAAGTTTATATGGTACCCTCATGGTAATAAAGCAAGGCAATTCTTCCATTATTCTGTAAGTGTTTAAATGGAATACTATGCCAACACATTTACTAGCAATACAAGTAATACATGACATTATAGGCTAACAGTTACATTTTTAAAATATGTGTCTATCCTTGCTCACATACAAATTAATGAGTCCTAATTGCTTTTTTAAATTAAAATCTGAGTAATATCAACTGTATACTTTAAATGTGCTTTTAGAGTGAAAATATGTGTCCGAGTCTTGTTATTAATTGGGATTAATTGTTGTTAATTCTTAGCTCAATCCAATTTAAATCCTGCAAGCCAGAACAATTCTTTTTATTAAGTCATATACTGCATGGCACAACTACTATAATGCAAGACAAAGAAGGGATTATATCTCAAATGTGAGTAAACAGCTGTGGAGGCAAAGTAGTAAAATGAAGAAAAGTAGTAGTATCAAGCAATCAAATATCATGTACAGAATGACAGTACCAAGCAAATCCTCTTTTTTCCTTTTCTATTATTAATGTTATATTGTAACATTGTTACAATTTCTAAATAAGTTGGTTTGGATTTTTTTAAATTGCATCTCGAAAAAGGGACTGAACTAAAAGAGATCTAAGAACATAGAAGTATTAAGTATTACCCAGGTAATGGCTCAGGGGCTGAGGGGGAGTTAGCCATTCAAACAAAGGGCTCAGTGAAGAAAAGCTCTTAATAAAATCAATGTAACTAAAACAGAGAAATTTACCCTTGGTGAATTCTGTCACCTTTGTCTGACATATGACAGAAGCAGGAACAAAGGGATCTATTGAGAATATGAAATGTTAAACTTTTCTTTTTCTTCCACGGAAGTAGTCTGAGTTTGGCAGGAGATGATGTTTAATTAATGCTTTCTGTAGAAAAGAACTCCAATATACTGCCAATAAAAATACATTCTAACAATGATACTGACACTGACTTACAGGGCCGGGAGAACAGGCAAAGCAGGAGAGAGATGAGAAGTGTCAGAACAGATACTTTCAACTTTCAAACTGCAGTATGAAGGCTGGTTTTCACCACCTGGTGTCACTGTAGTACTTGATGTTTATGTTTTCTTGTCCATTTATAGTTGTTTCTGTTGTGGGTAGATTTTTTTTTTTTAAATCATGGTCATTACTGCTGCTTTTTATCAAGAATGAAAGGCAACAATCAAGCTGATGTCTGTTAATAGCCCTCAGATCTAATAATGAATGTTGTTGAGCATTAAACCAACAGCATAAAGCCTTGGACACCAAACTGCTTTGCAATAAACTGATTCAGAGATGGATAGAATTTGCACAGTTCAAGGTCTGGAAATCTTTGAAATCTGTTAATGTAGCTGTTGGTGAATGTGATCAAGTTCACAGAGCTCTTTCCCTTACATCTGCACCCTTTATACTCTTTAAAATAATTATGTCTTGACACTTATACTTGTGTACAGGTCTTTCTCTCGATAACGTGGGCAGCATTTCACACAGAAACAGTTTTATTGGAAAACAACCGAGATTGTAAACTCATTCCAGACAGCGATTAACTCACAGCTAAGTACAGTGTGCAAGATGTCAGACAGGGCTCCTGTATTTCTCTGTGTCCTTAAGTATTAGGAAAATTCCCTAGGATTTCTATGAATTGAAGAAAGAAAGAGAGGAAAGGAGAAAATGTCACTCTAACCTGAGAATATCATAAAACTGAGGGCAGCAGATGAGGATGTATCATCACATCCTGTACCAGTGATAGAGAAAATGCATCCCCTGGTGCCCAAACATAGCTAGCTGCAAAATTTCTTATCCAAAGGACATGCACACAGATGTTTTCAAATGATTTTTAATAGATTTGTCTCTGCTGCTTTTCCTGTTATTTTTACTTGCCTGTTGTGCTAGTTTGACCTTGGTTGGCTGCCAGGTTCTCACAAAGCCACCTTCTCACTTGCACTCCTCAGAAAGATAAGAAAGGAATATAAGATTAAAAGCTCACAGGTCAAGACAAGGACAAGGATATTAGTCACCAGCTACTGTCGTGGACAAACCAGCTTCATCTTGGGGAATATTCATTTAATTTATGACCAGGAGGATAAAAGACATTGTCCATTCATCTCAGGCTTAACTTCATTCCTGACAGTTCTGCCCTCTTCCTGAGGAGTTGCACAGGAGTTGGGAATGGGAGTTCTGTTCTTATCTCTGAAATGCCATCTTCTGTATGTTATTCCCCTACTTCAGCAGATAGTTCCTTCAATGGGACAGTCTTTCATTGACTTCTTTACTGTGGGTCTTTCCAATGGGCTGCAGTTCTTCAAGAACTGCTCCAGTAAGAATCCTTTCCACAGAGTGCAAGCCTTGAGGAATAGAGTGCTCCAGTACATATGCCCACAATCTACACCTTCTGCAAGGATCCTGCTACAGCAAGAGTTTTCCAGGACTGCAGATTCCTTCAGGGAATGTCCACCCGCTGTAGCACAGGTCTTCTAAAGGCCACAGGTGGATATCTGTTCCACCGTGGTCCTCCGTGGGCTGCAGAGGGTCAACCTGTCTCATCATGGTCTGCTCAATGGGCTGCAGGGGAATCTGTACATGGAGTACCTCCTCCACTTCTCCTTCACCGACCTTCATGTCTGCAGGACTATTTTTTCTCACATTTTTCTTACTCCTTCCTCACAGCTTCTAGAGATGGGCCTGAAATGCCATAATATGTGGTCTGTCCTCCTGAATGGGTGTTGGCATCACAAGAGACACATGAAGAGCCTGAGAAAAGATGGTGTGCTTTAAAACAAAAACTTTGTGTCTTTGTCCATGTAGACATGATGTAGCTTCAGCATCTTGATTTTGTAGATTTTATAAAGAATGACAAAATGTAGATGTCCTCTTATGGAGTGTCAAAATGATGAAAGCCCGGTATATGAGAATGCTGTGTTACACAATAAATTGATTTCTTATTATAGAAGACTTGTGTTTGTATGAAAAATAATGTACAAAACTACTGTAACTGTTAAAGAAACAGGTCTTGGATGCACTGTCTTCTCAAACACTATCTAGGAACTGTCGGGGCTAAATGGTAAATCTGGCTACATCAGTTTTCAGCTAGACCATTTTCCACGTGTAATTTGCAGGTACCTTGCTGCACAACGTCTAATGCTGTCCAAGAAATGGCATGGAAACACTTCTCCAGCTAGTAATTTTGGAGGTTAGTACAACTGTTACAACAGAATTAGCACATTGTGTGTTTAGCAATAAGATGTGTCAGCTGTTTTATGAGACAATTCACACAGCACGTGTTGTCTGACCCACGTCATGCATTATGTCTGTGTGACTGAGTTCTTGCACAGAATCCTTGTGTTGGACATATACTTGATATAATAATATTGCATTGAATAGTTGAGCTAATGTTACATTTTGAAAACCACTTATCAATGTCCACATGGAGATCAGTGACAGGTGGTATCTTTCAGGAGTCTATACTAGAATCAGTGCTGTTTAATATTTTTCATCAGTTTTCATCAGCAAGACTGAGTGTACCCTCAGCAAGTTTGCAGATGATAGCAAGCTGAGTGGTGTAATTGTACAAATGGGCCTGTGTGTACCTCATGAGGTTCAACAAGGCCAAGTTCAAGGTCCTGCACCTGGGTTGGGGCCATCTGCAGTTTCAGCATAGGCTGGTGGACAACATAATTGAGAGCAGCCCTGTGGAGGAGGAGTTCAGTGTACTCATTGATGACATGAGCTAGCAATGTACGCTTGCTCACAGCCCAGAAGGTCAATGTTATCCTGGGCTACATCAAAAGAAGTGTTGACAGCAGGTTGACAGAGGCGACTCTGCTCCCCTACTCCGCTCTCAAGATCCTGCCTGTACTACTGCGTCCAGTTATGGAATCCCAAATATGAGAAACATGTGGAACTGTTGGAATGGGTCTAGAGGAGGGCCACAAAGACTATCGGAGGGGTGGAGCACCTCTGCTATGAGGCTAGGCTGAGAGAGCTGGGGTTGTTCTACCTGGAGAATAGAAGGCTCCAAGGATATCGTATAGCAACCTCCCAGTACCTGAAGCAGACCTACAAAAAAGCCGGGAGGGACATTTTACAAGGGCAGGCAGTGACAGGACAAGGGGGAATGGATTTAAATTGGAAGGGGGAAGATTTAGATGAGACATTACATGGAAACTTTTCACACTAAGGGTGGTGAGACACTGGAATAGGTTGCCCAGGGAAGTTGTGGGTGACTCCTTCCTGAAAGTGTTGAAGACTAGGTTGGATGGGGCTTTGAGCAACCTGATCATGTGCTTGGTTGGGTGGTGGGTCATCAAGAAGATCAAGGAGGAGCTCGATTTGCTGATGCAGACCAAGGTGGCTGGGAAGCTGCTGGAGGGCCTCAGCCTTAGGGAGGTCTCTCTTGGCAACACGCTCCCCATCTTCAAGACTGTCAAGCTCAATCAATCCGTGTTTTGCGATGAAGATGGGTGCCCCAATGAGTTGGACTTCAAGATAGGCCTCGAGTACAATGGTGGCTTCCATGTAGCCATCAACACCGACCTGGTCTTTCATAAGTCGACCCACCTCTTCTTCAAGATCTCCTGGGTGACTAGGAAGCTGAAGCTTAACGTACCATCCCTTGACACACATGTTCTTCTCTTTCATGGATGACCCCAAGATAGCGTTCGAGGTGAAGTCTCATTTTGAATGGAGGCCTGTGCCACATCTCACCTCCTTAATTGTCAACCAGTTCAAGAAGGCCATTAAGCGCAAGCATATCTTTACCCCATTTTAAAATCAGGCTGATGCGCTGATGCTGATCTGTTTGGGATAAAGTACTGACATGCAGAATCAAGACTCTGCAACGTATAAAGTTATAAAAGATTCAGTTAAGAAGAGGAGTCTCTACGGAGAAATCCTTCTCCGGTGGCACCCGGCAGCAGGATGGTGAGTTCTCTGGTGGAGGCAGACATTTTGAGGCAGTGGGAGCTTCCCTGAGGTGGGAAATCCCTGAAAATTCCAGGCAGGGGAGGGGTTTCTGGCAGCCAGCACAGACACTCCAATCCCGTGTGGTGCCTGATGGGAGGGGGCGGTCCCAGTGGCTCTCGCAAGAGACTTAAACGGCCCCCTGGGAGCACCACACCTGGAGCACAGCAAAGAGGAGCATGGCAAAGAGGTGCAGGACAGTTTGAGCAGCAGTTTGAGAAGGCAGGGCACAAAGGCAGGGTGCAGAGAGGACCCAAAGACTGGACAGAAGTCAGCAAAGACCATGGTGGATACCCGGCAGAAGATTAAAGCTGCTCCAAGTGCTGCAGCAAGTAGGATGGATGCTGCCACCCAAACGGAGCCACAGTGGGTACATGCAGCTACCCAGACCCTGAGCTGCAAGCAATGCCCCCCTCCCAAACAAGTTCATGCCTCTGTTACTGTTACTGGCTCCACTTGTGAAAGCCGTGCTTGAGTGGGCGAACTCCTTCATATGGTGGAGGAATTAAGGGAGGAAGTAAAGAGACTGAGGACTATCAGGGAATGTGAGAGGGAGATAGACCAGTGGAGCAGTGCCCTCTAACTAACTCAGCACCCTGCTGGACCTGGTATGCCCAATCACCATCCACCTGCAAACTGCAAGGTTGGGGTTATAAGAGATGGGGAATGGCAGCAAGTTCCTGCCAGCCAAAGGAAACATGCTCCCCTCAACCAGACAGCAAAACTCAAGATCCCCCTGGTGAACAAGTACCATGTGCTGCAGGTGGAATCCAATCCTGAGGATGATGGCTATCGTAGCCTAGAATCTTTCCCTAGGCCACACCATCCTCAGAAAAAGATAATAACATCCTCCATTAAGAAGAAGGAGGGTGATGTAGAGGACTCCCTCCTAAAAGGAACAGAGGAACCTGACCCACTCCACAGAGAGGTCTGCTGCTTACCAGGAGCATCAGTGAAGGAGGTAGCTAGAAAACTTCCTTCCCTGGTCCATGAGACAGACTACTATCCTCTGATTGTAGTCCAAACTGGTAATGATGACTTAGTAAAAAGAAAGACCAAAGTCATCAAGAAAGACTTCAGGGCCATTTGGAAAATGATGGAGGGCTCTGGGGCACAGGTAGTGTTCTGCTCCATCCCAAGGCTAAATAGAGAGGACCTGGAAGTTACAAAGAAGAACTCGATTAATGCCTGGCTCCAAGCCTGGTGTGTGGAAAGGGGCTTTGGCTTCTTTGATCATGGGATGGCTCGTGCACCCCCTGACATTGTTGCTAAGGTTGGGACATGTGGGCCTCCTAGCACGGCTAAGGCCCTTGCAAAAAACCTAGCTAAGCTCATAAATCGAGCTTTAAACTAGATGCAGAGGGGAAAGGGATTGAGACCAGGCCAGGCAGGAGCGAGCCTGAACATGAGGCACTAGGGATTCTGACAGGGTGTGCTGGTGAGGACCACCAGTACATCACCACACAGAAAATGGGGGAGAATGCACCTTGGAGTGGTAAAGGAGATACAGGCACTCTGGTACAAGCTGCTCCAGTTACCTGGCAAATGGGAACAAACACTGTTCCCCCTAAGAGGGCTGAAGGCTCGGTAGCTCAGCTGAAGTGCATTTACACCAATGCATGTAGCATGGGGAATAAGAAGGAAGAGCTGGAAGCTGTCGTAGGGCAAAGAGGCTATGATGTTGTTGCCACCACGGAAACGTGGTGGGATGATTCATATAACTAGAGGGCAGCTATGGTGGGTTACAAACTATTCAGGCAGGATAGGAAGGGTAGGAGAGGAGGCGGGGTAGCCCTCTTTGTAAGGGAGGACTTGGACATTATTGAGATGGATTGTGGTGATGAGATTTAGTGCCTGTGGGTTAAAATCAGAGGAGCCCATAAGAAGCTAGATTTTGTGATGGGAGTCTGCTACAGGCCACCCAGCCAAGGAGAAGCAGCTGAAGAGCTCTTCTATAAACAGCTGGCGTTAATGTCTAGATCAATGCCTCTTGTTCTTGTGGGAGACTTCAATCTTCCTGATATCTGCTGGAAGTACAATATAGCAGAAAGGAAGCAGTCTAGGAGGTTCCTGGAGTGCATGGAAGACAAATTCCTTGCACAACCAACAAGGGAAGGTGCCCCCCTGGACCTGCTCTTTGTGAACACAGAAGGCCTTGTGGGGGATGTGGCAGTAGAAGGACTAAGTGATCACAAGATGATAGGGTTTTCTGTTCTAGGCGAAGTGAAGAGGGTAGTTAGCAGGACAGTTGCATTAAATTTCCAGAGGGCAGACTCTGAACTCTTAAGAAGGCTGGTTGGCAAAGTCTCATGGGAGACAGTACTTAAGGGCAAGGGAGCCCATGAGGGCTGGGAGCATTTCAAAAAGGAAATCCTAGCGGGTCAGAAAGCCGACCCTATGTTCTGGAAAAAAAGGCCAGCAGAGGTAAAAAACAGGTTGGTTGAACAGAGAGATCTTGAGTGATATCAAGAAGAGGAATGTTTATGGGTTCTGGAAGAGGGGACAGGCCTCTTGGCTGGACTACAAGAGGGAAGTGAGGTTGTGCAGGAAAAAAATCAGAGGGGCTAAGGCTCAACTAGAAATAAGGTTGTCTAAGTCTGTGAAAGATAACAAAAAATCTTTCTATAAATAGATAAATAATAAAAGGTGGACTAGGGACACCATACAGTTCCTATTGGACACAGAGGGAACAACAGTGACAGGGGATGAGGAAAAGGCTGAGGTACTTAATGCCTTCTTTGCCTCAGTCTTTAATTGTAAAGAAAGTTGTTCCCTCTGTGTACAAACCCTGGAACTAGAGGAGAAAAATGAGACTCTCATGGTCCAAGAGGAGGTGGTCAGAGCCTTGCTAGCCCAACTAGACACTCACAAGTCTACGGGGCATGACAGGATTCACCCAAGGGTATTGAGGGAGCGGGCGGATGTGCTGGCGAAAACCCTTTCCATCATCTTCCAGCAGTCCTGGAAGACTGGGGAAGTTCCACTGGACTGGAGGTTGGCTGATGTTGTACCCATTACAAGAAGAGTCACAGGGAGGATTCAGGGAACTACAGGCCTGTCATTCTGACCTCAGTGCCAGGGAAAGTCATGGAACAGGTGATCTTGAGTGTTGTCATGAGGTACATGCAAGAGAACCGGGTGATCAGGCCCAGCCAACATGGGTTTACCAAAGGCAGGTCTTGCCAAACTAACCTGATCACCTCCTATGACAAAGTGACGCGGCTGCTGGACAAGGGAAAGGCTGTGGATGTGGTCTTCCTGGACTACAGCAAAACTTTTGACACAGTTTCTCACAGCATTCTGCCTCATAAATTGTCAGCCTCTGGCCTGGAGAGGTGCACACTCTCCTGGGTAGAAAACTGTGGAGAGTTTGGTTGAAACATGGTTAATAGAGCGAGGTCACCCGTTTTGTTTTATGAAACCAGGGAGTCAGCAAGAGCTGTGCTCGGCCTGACGATATGTAGCAAAAACACTCTATCCTTGAGAAATTGCAACAGGATACAAAGAAGGAATTAAGTTTGAAAAATAAGCACTTTCAACCACAAGGAATGTATCGACAGGAGGGGTTGACATTCAACTGTCTAACCAATAAAGAGCTCAATGTTTGCAATATGTATTAGCTAATTAATTGTACTATAAATGTAAACAAGTAGTAAGCAATAAACGAGATTTGCTGATCACTCATATTGAGTGCCGCTTTTCTCCCGCAGCTCTCCACAGAAAACTGGTTGGATGGCCAGGTCCAGAGAGTGGTAGTAAATGGAGTTAAATCCAGGCCAGTGACAAGTGGGGTTCCCCAGGGCTCAGTGCTAGGTCCAGCCCTGTTCAATGTCTTCGTCAATGACCTGGACAAAGGCACTGAGGGCACCTTAGCAAGTTTGTGGATGACACTAAGCTGGTTGGAAGTGTCAATTTGCTGGAGGGTAGGGAGGCTCTGCAAAGGGATCTAAACTGGCTGGACTGCTGGGCTGAGTCCAATGGCATGAGGTTTAACACAGCCACATGTTGGGTCCTGCACTTGGGGCACAACAACCCTATGCAGAGCTATAGACTGGGAGAAGTCTGTCTAGAAAGCTGCCTGGAAGAGAGGGACCTGGGAGTGTTGGTCGACAGCCGACTGAACATGAGCCAGCAGTGTGCCCAGGTGGCAAAGAAGGCCAATGACATCTTGGTTTGTATCAGAAATGGTGTGACCAGCAGGTTCTTCTTCCTCTGTACTCAGCACTGGTGAGACCGCACCTCAATAATTGTGTTCATTTCTGGGCCCCACAAGAAGGATGTTGAACCTCTGGAGCAAGTCCAGAGGAGAGCAACAAAGCTGGTGAAGGGGCTGGAGAACAGGCCTTATGAGGAATGACTGAGAGAGCTGGGGTTGTTTAGCCTGGAGAAGAGGAGGCTGAGAGGAGACCTCATTGCTCTGTATAACTACCTGTAAGGAGGTTGTAGAGAGGAGGTTGATGGCCTCTCCTCCCAAGTGACAGGGGACAGGACAAGAGGGAATGGCCTCAAGCTCCACCAGGGAAGATTTAGGCTAGACATCAGGAAAAAAATATTCACAGAAAGGGTCACTGGGCATTGGAACAGGCTGCCCAGGGGGGTGGTTGACTCACCTTCTGTGGAGGTGTTTAAGGTACAGGTGGACAATGTGCTAAGGGGCATGGTTTAGTGTTTGATAGGAACAGTTGTACCTGATGATCCGGTGGGTCTCTTCCAACCTGCTTGTTCTATGATTCTGTGATCTAGGGGTTAGGTGCCCCTGCCCATGGCAGGGAGTGGTGGAACTAGATCATCTTTATGGTCCCTTCCAAGCCAAAGGACTCTATGTATATAGATCCTATATGCCACTATATGACTCCAAGCTATGATACTACGTATATATGCACAAATCTTGTACTGCTGTTAATGGAAAAGAATTTAGCTTCCCATCGTTGTGGAAGCCAAATAAGGTACCTATTACTTCAAATTACAAATAAATTAAAAATCCTTTATAATTTGCAAGAATTTTCTCCTACATTAAAAAGGGGCACAATACTAACTTTCTATCCATCAGCCAGAAACCACTGGATTCTGTTTCCTGCATCAAAATTCTATGAAGATTCTCTGAAGCTCTAAAAGACAGCCCATCTCACCCCACCACATACTTTTGACTTTAACATTAAACAAAATTTAATCTAGATTTAAAACAACATGGCACAATATCTATCATTTCTGTTTACTCAAAAAGAGTCTCCTATTTTCACATTCTTCAAACCAATGTGGGTGGAGGGTGGGTGTACAATATATACATAAGTAGGAACTGTGGACACTTTATTAAGTCCTGCAAAAAGTTGTATTTCTAGGTAAGTAACACAACTTTGCAGGACTGAACCACTTGTTGACGGGTGATCAGGAAGCAAATATAGAGACCAATGTGATGAGCAACTGTTCAATTTATTGAGCTTAGCTCTTTCTTCATAAACCCTTTTCAGTTACATAACTGGGGGACCAAGAGGGTATCTACAGTGTATTATTGCTTAAAGGTAGCTGTCCATAAAGCTATTACTAACATATTATTGGCTAAACTACTGCACATGCTAAGAAACCAAGTTATACTAAAACTAACTATGTTGATATTTCTCTTGAATTGTTTTTCTTTCAGCTGGTACTTGTTCCCTCTGAACTAGCTGCTGCATTTCTCATAGCTGGCCCCTGTTTATCTTTTGGCTCTCTATTCAAGGCCTTGTTAAAGTTGCTCAGCATGAAACAATCTTGCAGCATCCAGGCCTTGTTTTCTGTAAAATGTTCCCACTGCTTTTTTGCATGGTGCCAATTGTGATAGACCTCATGGTAGTCTGAGATGTCAGGTAACAGTAAAGATCACTGCATTGGTTTAGTCGTTACCTCATTAGGTAGATCTGGGCAGTTCCCTACTTTGGGTGGCAATGAATGGATTGCTGCTTAGTTCTCCACTGCATGAGGGGCCCCAGTGTCTAATTCGAGATTTCCAAGTTCCTTCCTGAGACACACTAAGGATTTCTAAGGTACACTGCACCCTGCCCCACTGCTTTATGCACACAGCTGAGCAACTATGTATATATTAATTACCAAAAGAAATACATTAATTACTGAATGAAGACATAAACTACACTGACCAATCTGGCATTAATCATGACTAAGACAAGGAGAAGGAATTGGCAAAGCCAAATGCAGAGTTGCTTACTACTCACCATCACATTCTATCATTGAAGTAAACACTCAAATTCAGTTTGAATGATGCCTATCAGGAATCTCTCAAAACTTTCAATTTATGTAGCACACCAAACAGGAAAAAAATGCTTTCTTAGGTAAAATACGGCAGCATGATTCCTTTCCCATTATTGATGAATCAGTATCCATGGAAATTTGTGAAGAAATTACAATCAAATTGAGTTTTGTTTCCTTATATAAGTGAGCCTAGCACTTTATTTATTGTCTTTGCATGCAGACATCTAACACTGTAAAACGTGCAGTGTATTTGAATTTCTACAGCTGTAGACCTGCCCTCAGACGAAATTATCTAAATGACACCTGGTTGTACATGCTGAGGGTACTGGACATCCAGTCCATCTGTCCAATGCTGTGTATACTCACCCACCTCTTTCTAGCATCTCCACTATTTTGTTCTTGTGTCACCGAATAACATTGGGAAAGGGTAGGGAGGCTCTTTCAAGCTATCTGGACAGGCTGGACCACTAGGCTTAGTCCAATTGCATAAGGTTTAACAAGGCCAAATACTTGGTCCTGGACTTGGGACACAATGACACTGCTACAGGCCTGGGGAAGAGTGGCTGGAAAGCTGCCTGGAGGAGGACCTGGGGGTGTTGGTTGACAGCCGACTGGACATGAGCCAGCAGTGTGCCCAGGTGGCCAAGAAGGCCGATGGCATTTTGGCTTCTATTAGAAACAGCATGACCAGCAGGTCAAGGGAGGCAATTCTGACCTTGTATTCATAGAATCATAGAACAACCAGGTTGGAAGGGACCCATCGGATCTTCTCGTCCAACCATTCCTATCAAACACTAAACCAAGTCCCTCAGGACCTCATCCACCCGTGCCTTAAACACCTCCAGGGAAGGTGAATCAAGGTGTCATCTGCAAACTTGCTAAGGTACCCTCAATGCCCTCATCCAGGTCGTTGATGAAGACATTGAACAGGGCTGGACCTAGCACTGAGTCCTGGGGAACACCACTTGTCACTGGCCTCCAGCTGGACTTTACACCATTTACCACCACTCTCTGGGCCTGGCCATCCAGCCAGTTTTCCACCCAGGAGAGTGTGTGCCTGTCCAGGCCAGAGGCTGACAGTTTCTGAGGCAGAATGCTGTGAGAAACTGTGTCAAAGGCTTTACTGAAGTCCAGAAAGACCACATCCACAGTCTTTCCCTCATCCAGCAGCCGAGTCACTTTGTCATAGAAGGTGATCTGGTTGGTTTGGCAAGACCTGCCTTTTGTGAACCCCTGTTGACTGGGCCTGATCATCTGGTTCTCTTTCATGTGCTTCATGATAGCACTCAAGATCACCCGTTCCATGACTTTCCCTGGCACTGAGGTCAGACTGACTGGCCTGTAGTTCCCCGGATCCTCCTTGCTACCCTTGTAAATGAGCACTACATCAGCCAGTCTCCAGTCCAGAGGTACCTCCCCAGTCTTCCAGGACTGCTGGAAGATGATGGAAAGGGGTTTGGCCAATACATCCACCAGCTCCCTCAAAACCCTAGGAAGAACCCTAGGCCTCGAACACCTCCAGGGACGGAACATCCACAGCTTCCCTGGGAAACCTGTGCCAGTGCCTCACCACTCTCGTGGTCAAAAATTCCTACTTATGTCTAGTGTAAATCTGACCCCCTCTAGTTTATACCCATTAGCCCTCATCCTATCACTACCAGCTTCTGTGAACGGTCCATCCCCAGCTTTCCTGAAGCCCCTTCAGGTACTGGAAGGTCGCTATAAAGTGTCCTCGAAGGCTCCTCTTCTCTAGGCTTAAACAACCTCAACCCACCATAGACCATACAGCACCAGCACAAAGCCTCTCACAGCTCCCTCCCGACTCGCCGCCCAAGACGGCTGACGCGCGCGCTCCCGCCATGCCGCGCGCGCTCCCGCCCTAACCGCGGCGCTCCCGCCATGCCCCGCGGGCCCCCGTGGCCATAGGCGCCCGTCCCGCCGCTCGCCGCCTGGGCATGTCGCTGGAGGCGCCGAGGATGGAGGGCGACGTGGAGGACGGGGAGCTTTCCGATTCGGATTCCGACATGGCCGGCGCAGGCTCCCCAGGGGATCCGCAGCAGGTAGGGGAAGCGGCGGTGGCAGGCGGCCAGGCTCGGGCTTCCGCCGCCGCGGCCCCGGGAAGGCCCGGGCGGGACGCGGCCAGAGGGCCCCGCGCACCGGGAGCCGTGGCGGCGCTTGGCCTCGTTCTCCCGGGAAACCTCTCTCCTCGGGCTCGTTCTCCTGGGAAACCTGCGTGCTGTGGTTGGGCAAGGGAGGCTTTTGTTGTTGCTGGGCGCGATGAGCAAAGTCGCCGCTGTTCTTCCGAGAACGGCCGACATAAAAGCCGCCGTAAAAAAGTGTGAGAGCAGCGAGGGGCAGAGAAAAATCCAGTTCTTCTCGCAGCTACATGAGTCCGCAGCTTGTAGCTTCCTGTCCTAACTGACCCAGAATAACAATGTGCTTCTCAGAACATGAGCAGCATTTAAGTTTTGTGCGTTTGGTTTGGGGTTTCTTTTGATCATTTTTTTCATCTCGGCTAAGTCTTTGTAAATGTTGTTGTGCTTGCAGACCGCTAGTCCTGCCTCTTCCCAGACTTTGGAGAGAGTATTAGTATCTGTGCTGTTAAAAAAACCCTTCACATAAGTTTCCATGATGATTTTTCTTTTTTAATTTTTCTTAGAATTGCCACGCATATTTTGTCTTTGTCCAGTTTTGAAATTTAAATAGCTTATGTAATCTCCCAATAACTTGAATTTTAGTCAACGAATACTACCTAAAGTAGAGTAGTGACTTCTGATATGTGTTTATACTAGCAGCCGTGCTGTCTTTCATACACAAGCATGGAAAATAAATAAGTTTTATAGGATGCTTCTGTCAGCTGTCATCCAAAACACCCTTATAGAGGACTCCCTAGTCACATGAATCAGAATGAAGTTTAAATCTTTGTGTGACTTGATAGCTTTTTTAATTTTTCAAAGTAACTAAATTAACAGGCATTTAATTTCTCATTTCAGAAATCACATGATAACAGTGATTCAGGCAGACCATTGCAGAACAGCCTTTCATCATGTGCACCAAGTGTTCCTTATCGGACAACCAAAAGTGTGGATTCAAGTGATGAAAGCTTTTCTGAATCTGATGATGACAGCTGCCTGTGGAAACGAAAACGACAGAAATGTTTCAACTTCCCTCCTACAAAATCTGAGCCATTTCAGCTTAGCCAGAGCCACCAAACCCAGACTGTTCTAGGTGGCAAGAAGGTCAACAACATTTGGGGTGTGGTGCTCCAAGAGCAAAATCAGGATGCAGTGGCTACTGAACTGGGGATTCTAGGTATGGATGGTAGTATTGACAGAAGCAGGCAGTCTGAGACTTACAATTATTTATTGGCTAAAAAGCTGATGAGGGAAGCTCAGCAAAAAGAGGCAGAGACTTTAGATAAAGAACTGGATGAATATATGCATGATGACAAGAAATCATTGCCAGCAGAAGAAGAAAATGGACATAGCTTTCTTAAACGGAAGCAGCCTGTAAAAGATAGACTGGGTGAAAGACAAGAAATGAAATATAAAGGAAGGTATGAAATAACAGAAGAAGATTCAGAGGAAAAAGTGGCAGATGAGATTGCGTATCGGTAAGTGTAATAATATAGGTTCACTTCCTTAAGTATTGGTGAACTGTTGATAGAAAAGAGGAGGGGTGAAAAAAGTTTTCCTGCTACTAAATATGTAAGATGTCACACCGGATTACAGAAACCACAAGTGACTTGTGTATTTCCAGAATTCTGGGATTAAAATATGCAGCATTATGGCTGGTATCTAATGGAAGCATACAGTAATACCACCTAAACTTTTTTAATATCCACCAGAATGGTTTGTTATTTCAAAACAATGGCAAGGAAAAACATTGTTTCTCATGAAGCAAATATAGTAGTGGCTTTTTTAAGAAAATACTTTATAATTAAAGATATATGTTTGGAATTGGACACCAAAGAACACCTAGCTAAAATCTAGCTAAGTTATAAATCTTATAAATGAAATGGACTTTGCAGTGTTTTGGAGAGCACAGTTTCTGAAATACGTGTATTCTTGGCTAACCTTGTTGTTCTTAGTAGTTGTTCACATCTGTGATCAAGACACCTTCTATTATGCAGTAATTGTAACATATGCAACTCTATAGTACGGTAATGTCACTTGAAGCAATTACATTAGGCAGTGGTCTTCCAGAAATTTTGGTAATGATGATGGCCTCTTAGTCCCCAAAGTGTAGAACCACTGAACTGCAGTGCATGGGAGTGTTTAATAAAAAAACTTTGTCATTAAAAAATGAGAATTCAGCATATGAACTCTTGCTCTGGACGAGTGGTATTGATTTCTGGGCTTTACAATGTCTTCCAGTGAGTGTACGTACCTTCTACAAAGAATTCATAGAATAGCCAGGTTGGAAAAGACCTATTGGATCATCGAGTCCAACCATTCCTATCAATCACTAAACAATGCCCCTCAGTGCCTTGTCCACCCATGCCTTAAACACCTCCAGGGAAAATGACTCAACCACTTCACTGGGCAGCCTGTTCAGGGCTTAATGACCCTTTCTATGAAAAATTTTTTCCTAATGTTCAGCCTGAACCTTTCCTGGCAGAGTTTGAGGCCATTCCTTCTTGTCCTGTCCCCTGTCACTTGGGAGAAATTGGTGCTATATAAGCTACTCACTTCATGTGGACCTGACAGTGAAAATGTCTTAATAAGGATCTTGTTTCTAACAAAAGAGTACAGTTTAACTCAGTAGTATTTTTTCCCCCTATACTGCATTTTTTATTTTATCATAAATTAATCAACAGATTCATTTCTTTTTTATTTTGTAGATTTGTCTAAATGGCATATGATACATGGGAGCTCTTAGGCTTACTTGTCTCATGTTAATTGTCGAATTAACTGTAACAGGTGCTGTAATTTTCAGTGTTAAATGCACAGTGCACTTTTATACTTCAATTTCTGAGATTTTTTTACATGTCTTTGCAGTTTCGTATTTGGTTTAGTCTTTTCAGAAGAAAAGTAATCACTCAATGCATTTTAATTTAAACAAAATTTTAAAATGAATGCTTTAGAAAAACTATCCCTCAGAAGCTCAGTGTTTTGGAATTGATTCAATGAGCCATTGAAACACATTTAAAATCGTAGACTCTTTAATTTTAGCAGTTGTATGTCCCACAGAATAACTACTCATTATGGAATTCTCATGGTCAATGACAATGATTGTGCCTTTTTTTCTGTCCTTTAAGGCTTTGTGAGCCAAAGAAAGATTTGATTGCCAGAGTAGTGAAAGTCATTGGGAAGAGAAAAGCTATTGAACTGCTTATGGAAACAGCTGAAGTAGAACAAAATGGTGGACTGTTTATAGTGGTAAGAAAAATGTGATACTGTGGATTTGTGGTGGGCGGAGGGAGGGGTGCAATTTTTTACCTGTAGGATATTTACTTAGTATTATTGCATAGCTTTCATGTTGGACAGGTTCTCACTGAGTTTCATGGCCTTTCCTCATTGTGAAATTCACTTAATGAATAGTATGTATACTTCCAGCAGGATTTGAGTACACAATGATCGCAAGACATGGTTACTATCTGATTTGCAGTGATGATATCATATCTGTTACTCTGCCACTTGGGATTCTCTTGGGATCTTTTCCTAACAGATTTTAAGAGTGAAGCAGTCAGAAGCTTGAGTAAAAGTTTGTTATGTTAATATTGAGGTGAGTCCTCTGGCATGTTGCTTCAGTAAGTCAGATGAATGTTTCACAGCACTCACTTCTCTACTAAGTTAATCAGCATGTCACCAGAGGTTAGCATACTCAGTAGTCAGTATTTCTAGTGTAATTTGAAGACTAGATTTTAAAAGGGAGTATTTTAGCTTTATTAGAGAACCAGTGGCTTGTGTATCAGTAAAGCAAAACTGAGTACCAGTTTCTGTTAGAAACCATGGTAAAAACATTATACTTAATAATTAGGTTATCAGTTTGTTTTTATCAAATAAGCCTCAGTGCAAAAGTTCAGAAAGAAAAGAAAAACGTGAGAGGAAACTAGTAGGTGCTTCTAGGCATTTGTTTATAGTTTACATCCTTTGAGTTCTGTCATTGGAAGTAGAAAGAGGGGCAGAAAAGTTTGGGAACAGGATAAAAAAAAATAAAAAAATCACAAATTAAAACACATGATCACCATCACTTCTGCCCCCAAAAAAGGCAACAACTTTCCATTTAGCAGCCTACCTTGGAAACAGACTGTTGCCTTGAAGGATTACAGTACTTGTTAACAGATATTTACTAAATACACAACTGGTGTGTACAGATTACAGTATTCATTTGGAAAGTCAGATCATACTGCATTTTCAGGTGATAGGATGATAAAAGTATATGATGTCTGCTGTTTGAAAAACAGACTTAAAATTTACCTCTTTTGTTCTAGAACTCCTGGACTGTGTTTTACTTTTGTTTGGCAGAGAAGTGTTGTTTTATACAGTATGGGAGCACAAGAGTAACAGTTCAACTTTATATACTATGAATGGTAGTTGAATAATAGTATAATTAATGTTTATAATTTACTGAGGTTCTAAAGCTGAGTGCATTCATCCCTCTGTATGATGCATTGCACCAGCGCTGTTACATGGAAAAATGTTGAAGCATGGAACTAATATGTTGTGGATATAAACTTTAAAGTATGTGTTATGTTCATATTCCTTAGGTGAAAATGATCCAGATGGGTTGTAAAATTACTGAGCACAATAGAAAAAAGATACCAACATAATTTTACAAAATTAGTTTTTGACATTCTAGTGGGCTTATGTGTTAGGCATGTTCTGAATATTTAATCTAGTATATATGTCATCACGGATAGTTTTTAGGGTAGTTTGAAAAGTATTGTGTTTTGCTTCTTCACTACCAAAATCATAGCATGTAGTTGAACAGTTTGTTATTACATTCTGAAAGAAATTTTTTGTAACCTCATGGTTTACCTGTTCATATATAGCAATCTGGGTATTGACATTATTTTGACTAGTTCAGTCATAAATAAAACATAGCCAGGGTAGGTTTTATGTAATACCTAACACAGCAGAAGTAATATTTTGTATTCTGTCTCAATAAAAAGCGTTTTCTTAGGTGCTATATTTAGATCAGCAATTACATATTATGCTTGCTGTTACTAATTTACTCTGTCCATATTAAGAATGGCACTAGGAGAAGAACACCAGGGGGCGTTTATTTAAACCTGTTGAAGAACACACCCAGCATTAAAGAAGAACAAATCAAGGTAAAATTGTCAAAAGCTCAAATGATTGTCCAAAGTAATTTGGGGGTTTTTTTTCCTACCAGAAGTGTTATTATAGAAAAACTAGCTCTTCAAAAAAAAGCAACTCAAAAGAACATGATGAATTACCACACACACCTGGCAGAGAGAATACTTTTTACATATAGCCAATCACAGAAGGTGACAATGAGACTGTAGGGTCTGAAGAGATAAACATTGCATTTTCCTTCATTTGTATGTACATGTACAACAGTGTTACCTGCAGTTGTATTTCTTGCTTTGGAGTTCTATGTGATTTTGTATGGATTGAATGGTGTTTCTTAGTGGAATGTTTTTATGCTGTATGATGAGAGGGCTGGAGCACCTCCCATACAAGGACAGGCTGAGAGAGTTGGGCTTGTTTAGCCTTGGGGAGAGTCTCTGGGGAGACCTTATAGCAGCTCTTCAGTGCTTAAGGAGTCCTACAGGAAAGCAGGGGAGGGTCTTTTTGCCAGGGAGTGCAGTGATAGGACAAAGGGTAATGGTTTTGAGCTGAAAGAGGGGAGAATTATATTAGATATTAGATATTAGGAAAAAATGTTTTCTTGTGAGGGTGGTGAGGCTTAGGTTGTCCAGAGAAGTTGTGGATGCCCCATCCCTGAAGGCATTCAAGGCCAGGTTGGATGAAGCTTTGAGACACCTGATGTAGTGGAAGGTGATCTTCCATGGCAGAGAGGTTAGAACTAGATGATCTTTAAGGTCCCTTCCATACCAAACCATTCTGTAGAGCTCTGGCTGTAGCAGCAGGCAGTATTTCCCATTATGTCAAATACAGGTCTCAACCTAGTCTGATTTGCTCTCTTGCCTCATCTGTGATGCTCACCAAATTAATTTTGTCAGCCTATAAATACTGTTGTCTTTCTTTATAGTATATGGAATAGACTGAGGTGGTATTTTCTTCATTCAGTTAAAAAATATTTTTTAAGTGGTATTTGCCACTTAATTAAATTTTTGTTAAAAGAAAAATGTATTTCTTTTGCTTATGGGTGGCCACATCTCACTTGGTGAACCATCCTAGCATCTTTTATTGGGAATTGGAAACAAATGAACATAACCTGTCATTGTCTTTTATTTAAAAAAAAAAGCCCACAACTTTTTAATAACTTAAGGTGGTCACAAAAAGTGGCAAGTTTGATCACTTTACCTGATTTAAAAAGAAATTTGGTCCTCTGCTCCTCTTCCATGCCCTTTGTGTGTCCTATTCTCTTGTTGATACTGGCAAGAGTTTAATGAGGCAGAAGTTTTTGTTCAACAAATTTGATTGGTGTTATGAAATATCATTTATCGTACATCACAGATTTGGATAACCTCAGCACTCGACTTGCATCTTTTGGGAAGAAAAATACAATTAATGTTTTCTTTACACAATATGTGTTTTTTTAAAAAACAGTCAAGGAAAGAAAGGCATGTAGCAGTACTTAGTTCTGCTATATGATATCTCCCCCTTAAAATATGGAGGAAACTTGTAATAGTTATATTCTGCAGTAGAGAAGATGTCAGTGAGGTTCGCAAACATTTGATAGTAAATATCGTGGACTCAGTTTTCAGTTGTGGAGAAAGTGTTCTCGTAGAACCTTTGGTTGTATTTTCTCTGAAGTTCCTCTGTATAGCAGCACAACCCTCTTGTCTACCACCCATTCCTCCCAGTTCTGTAGCATTAGCAAGTGAAAACTTAGCAATACTTATTTACATACATTCTGAGATCACTGAGAAATTGTGTAGTAAAATTTTTTATGGGACATTTTACTTAAGTGCAGACTACTCTTGTAGTTCTGCTATTAATGGCGTGTATCTTAGTTAAATACTATTGAACAGTATTAGTAACATTTTTTTACTTAATGTTTTCTTTAGGAAACAGTACTAAAGTGAATGTACCAATGCTTTGGTTTTTGTTTGTTTTATATCAAGGAAATATTCTATCTGGAAAACCAAAAGGAATATGAAAACAAAAAGGCTGCTAAGAAAAGAAGAATACAAGTCCTAGGAAAGAAGATGAAAAAAGCCATTAAAGGGCTTAACCTACAAGAATATGATGATGCATCTCGTGAGACTTTTGCTAGTGATACAAATGAGGCGCTGGCTTCCTTGGAAGATCTACAGGAGGGGCATCACGAAGCAAAGATGGAACCCGAAGACAGTATTGAAATTGATAATGCTCAGGATTTGGAGATATTCTAGTTACTAGTGTTCTTGATAACAAAATCTCTATAAAATATATTAAATGAGTCTTATAATCCCATATTTTCTTGTTTTCATAAGCTGCAGAAACATGGGAAGTATTTGATACTGAAAAACACAACATAATTCTTGGGTAAATTTAACAGCATGAAAGGTGTTAATTGTCCTGTTGTCTGTTTGCTGATTCCTCAAACTTAAAATTTTTCTAGATATTAGTCCTGCATCATTATGTCTGTTTCTTAGAAACATCTTGGCCACATGTTAGCTTTTGAATTAAGGCTACCTTTTAACCAAATACGTCATGTTTAATTTGGTGAAGTTAATGAAATACAACAAGTGAACAGTACTCCTCATTACAGTTGAACAGAAAAAGCAGTGTGAATTTAATCTTCATATTAAAAATCTTGTGTTCTTATTGTGGCAGTGTATTAAGAATACCAGTGTTTATGGAACCTGTAAAAACAAGAGTGGTTTATGAAATAAAATTAAGTTTAAGTCAGTGACCTTTGAATAATCTTGTAAATAAGCAGTGTTGAGCATTTCGTTTTAAGTTTCTGCAGAAGTTTAATCCTTCCTATTTCATAGTAATAGGGGTTGAGTTTCCTACCTGTTCTGTCTAGATATTTTTAGACACACAACTTATGCAGATCTTTTTGTTTGAAAACAAACATAACTGAATGCTTTTTGAGAAGCGAGATTTTATTAATCTGTGTTACCCTCAAGAATCTGTAGACTTTAACTGCAAATGTAAGCCCTTTACCTTGCAATTCTTGTTTCTCTACTTCTCATGTGTGTGGTAGGATAAAGGAATGTGCAGCTATCAGAAGTTTTAAAGTTTTTCCATGCGGTGTCAACAAAACCCAGTAGTACGCAAAATATGGTCTTTTTTTTATGTGATGTAAAAGACTGTTGTGTAGTTCCTAAGTTCAAGTGAAACTAACTTTTATGTTCAGTGTTGTTTGGTTTTTTTCTAATATAACTGAAGAAATGTTCAACACTGACAGTGTGAAACTAAAATACATCATCACTAATAAGTTGTGGGTTTTCTGTGACTGGCAACACTTTTTCCAGTATAAAATATTTCTAAAATTGTAATGAATTAATTCACTTCTATACCCGGCAACAAATTTCTGCACATATGAGTAAATTTTCTTCTCCTGGAGTCCTTGGATTTCAGAGGAAAAGCATATCACTAGAACACATAATGAAATTAAAATATTGAGCAATTCAGTACTGTCAAAAGTAGGCATTTAAAGGATTACAGTATTGGAGGGGAAAAAAAGAATTCTTAAACATACAGCACATTCCATTATCTGCTTTACTAAATCTAATTGGGGATTTTGACTTTTCTGTATTTTTGTATTCATATGCTAGAGCACTGTTCAGAAGTTAGTCAGGAGAGTTGAACATGGCCTTGCTCATAGTAGTTGCTCTGGCTGAAATAAGAGAATGTTTTGATTTGTTCATAACTTTCCTAAGGAACCTGGTATGGTCAGAGTAATAAACTAATAGCTCGTGTAAGGGAAACATAAGTTTGTAGTGTTTAATGAGTTTGGGACTGTAGCATTTGATCCTATTTTAGGAACTGCTTGGAGTGTCTTGGCAAATTTCTGGATAGAATCAGTAATTTGTAATGGTTTAAGTAATGTTATTTTATCGTTAATTTGCTGCTAATGAGCACTCTTTGTTTTCTAAATGTTAAGATTTTTAATTTCCTAGGTAAGGTGTAGTGAAGCAGTGTGGAAAGTCTTTTAAAGGAAAGGAAGGATAGAGAGGGCACATTCCTTCCCTCCAGTGTCTAGCCGGTCTTTACTTATCTTCCTTTATTTTCTTTTCTGTTTTCTTGAGCTTTTGAGAAAGTCCTTTCAAAAGGAAACCTGTTCAAAATAATAAGTAACAGGTCTTCATTCCTGTTACACAAGCAGTTTCTTTTTTCTTTGGCTTGGGTATCGAAAAGATTGCAGCACCAGTTTTTATGTAGCACTGTAGTTCCAGCATTCAAGCTTTGGTATGTTAGCGGAGTTGCAGGGCTTCTCCTCCCCTCTGCAACCTGGCACTGACCTTTGTCCTTTTCTGTGGGATGTATCTCATGCTGGCATATGATAGTGGCAGCCCAGCAATCACCATACTGTTTGTCCATGTGTGATGGAGTTTGGGGCTGATGTCAGCAAGCCTTGGGTTGAGCATGAGTGGTGCTGGACCTGATGAGTCCAGGACTTTGAAGTCTCTTGCTGCTGTCACCAGTTTCCAAAGGGTTTGATACAGATGTGCAAGAGTGAGAAAGAACAGGCTGTGATGTTCCTCTGTGTTGCAATAGATCTGTCTCTTTTCTCCTTACCCGGCTGAGGTTGCTCAAAAGTGTTAGAAGGGATACAGTGGTGGTCATCTTTATCTTCCTGATCAAACTTCTTTTTAATTCCTCACTGTTTATCTTCTTACCCCCAAACCACTGCAGGAGTAGGAATCATGGGTAATAACAGAGATGGCAGCTCTGTGATTGTTAATCAGCAGGTTTGTGACCAAACTGGATTATGTGGGCTGTTTTATCTGGGAACAGGTGTACCTTGTTTGGAAGCTGATGTTTTACAGACTGAAGTGCAATAATAAGGAATGGGGTTTGTGTGCTTAAGTTCCTTTGATGGGCAGATATGATTGAAGCATCAGTTTACTCCAAGTGTATACTGCATATTTGTGGAACAAATGTCAGGCTCTATCACTCGAACTGTAACAGCACAATAAGCCTTCCCTCTCATGCCTGAAGCAGACAGTGAAAATGAGTGCTCCGATTTGAAAAGACAAAACTTATTTCAAATGAAGACATTTTTCTCCCTTGTATTCCTGATTGAAATAAGAAAACAATGGGGTTTTATATCACAAGGAAAATAGATTTATTAACAATTCAGTTTTACAGAGGATTGTGAAAGCATCACTTCAAGTATAGTTATAATATTAGGTCCTTCCCCTTCAAGTAGATGATCTCATTAAAATTTTGCTATGTCCTTCAGGCTTATTAGCTGCTATTTGCCTGAATTTTAAAGCCACTGCTTAACTGTGAGGCCTTGGAAAAGATGTGAAGAACTGTTTGAATTTAAAAGGAGTGATACGGAAATAGAGATTGGTTTTGTACTGTATACAACTTGCTACCTTTCCTATGTTCCTCAAGGTACAGTGCTGCCAGGTACCTGCAGCAACTCTTATTCAATGCAGTTCCAAACATCAAGTTAGCTGGCAATGCTTTACTTATCTCTCTCTACTATCTTCATAGCACTAGCAAAACACTTTATCCCTATTAATAGCTATCTGAAATATGTCTAAGTATTTTATTCTTTCTTTTGATAATCGGGGGTTTTTTTTAAATGATTCTATGACTTCTTATTAAGAAACATCTGGAGATGGACAGTTGGCATATGCGGGTTATTCATTCTACAGATACATTTGGTAATGACTGATTTTTGAGGGAGAAGGGGACAAAGCAATAACAAGGTATAAAGGTCATAAAAAATGAATTAAATGAGATGACTACGTTCACTATGATAGCTGCTGTTATGGACAAGTTTAATTCCTTGTACTTTGTCAGAGTAAAGATGTTAAGGGGTAGACTGGATAATAAAATTACAAAGTTCTCAAAAGGTGGCTTTTTTTTTTTCCAATCTGTCATGAAACTTCACTATGAAAACCCTCATTAACTGGGGACTTTATTTCCAGATGCAGAGAGCTGTTGTTCATGGCTTCAGTGAATATGGGCTTACTTGGTAGCCCACTCGTATTCCTAATCTTTACTGGTCAACAGCATGTTAAAGATGCAATTGTATTTCTGAGCTACTGTGGTACTTCAGTGACCACGGGAATATCCACTCTTAGAGGCTTTGCATGGTAGTTTTTAGAGATTCAAGAACCTGGCAGAATGACTGCTATTTCCACCTCTTGGATTCAGCAGGCAGCTGGAGAACAGTGATAACCTTACACAGTGGCAGCCTTTGCAGGAACTGTGACCCCTTGATAACTTGGACCTGCTGCATTCTGTCTCATTTGTGGCCTGCCAGGCCAGAAACAAACAACAAAGCTCCCTATTATTTAGAAAGGACATATTTGAAACTTTCTCATCTGTTTATCTGCAATACTTAAAAATGCTAGTTTTTCAGAGCTGTTGAAAAAGGTAGGAACACTCAACTGTGATGGATTTAATGTGGCCAAGCCAAACACATTTCTAGAGTCACAGACGTCCAGACCTAAATAATGATGAAAATTATAAACAAATGTCTAAAAGAAGACTCTGCAGACAAATTAAGTGTTCTAGATGCTACCTTTTAGGTTTGGGTTTCTTTTTTTCTTTTTTTACTTGAGCAGAGATTCATTATTTTTTTAAACATAAGCAAACCATATTGTTACATAAATGAAGAAAAATATTTATTTTCTTGAAAACTTTTCCCCAGAAAGATTCCTCCCTCCCTTCCAAAGTCTTTTGTGATTCAGTATATCAGCATTCTTCTTTAAACTATCCCTTTGAAAGATATTCTCATTCCCTTGAAACTACATTTTTTTAATTTTCCCCTTGAGATTTTCATTTGTTCTGTCAGGCTGTCTGTCTGTTTGTTGGGGGGCTTTTTAAATGCTTATACAGCTGTTTACAGTAATTATTTTATGTTTGTTGTTACCCATGATGTGTTATGCAGTGACAGCTTTCAACCACCATAAAGTCTTAATGCAGTGTTTAGAACTTTTTTGCAACATATATGGTGGCTTTGGAAGACAATTTGTTCTTACAGCATCACAAAAGTCTTTTCCTTGGAGACAAAAGAAAAAGTCTCCAAGAAAAAATAAATGCCTTGAGAAATATTAGTGGCTAATATCCTCATACATTGCCATGTTTCCAGATACTGGGCAACTGTTATTTATCTTGCATGTAGAAAACTTAATACTTCCTCTTTCCTCTTATAAATAAGGTGGAACGCTGCAGTATGAGATGTTTAAATGACATAAAAAATTGCAACAAACTGCTGTGGGCTTTATGTCGACCAGAAAAGGAATGTTAAAGAAAGTATACCTACCCCCCACTTAAAAGAATAAGTGACCTTGGATCAACAGCCAAGGAGAAGACTGAGCTACACAACAAATTCTTTGCCTCAGTCTTCACTAGCAAGCACTCTTCTTACCCCTGTTGGGTCAATGAACCAGAAGATGGTGACCAGGACTGGGTAAACCACCTCCCACTGTAGAGGAGGATCAGGCTTGGGACCACCTGAGAAACCTGAACATATATATCCGTCTATGGGACCTGATGAGATGTGTCCCAGACTCCTGAGGGAATTGGCAGATGTGGTTGCCAAGCCACTCTCCATGATATTTGACAAGTCATGGCAATCAGGAGAAGTCCCTGGTGACTGGAAAAGGGTGACATTGTACCTGTTTTTAAAAAGGGTAGAAAAGATGACCCTGGGAACTACTGACCTGTCAGTCTCACCACTGTGCCTGGGAAGATCATGAAACAGATCCTCCTAGAAGCAATGCTGAAGCACATGGAGGATAAGGAGATGATTCGAGACAGCCAGCACGGCTTCACCAGAGGCATGTCCTGCCTGACCAACCTAGTGGCTTTTTATGTTTGGGTAACCACATTGATCAACATGGGCCAAGCAATGGATATAATCTGTCTGGATTCTTTAAAGCCTGTGACACGGCCCCCACAACATCATTCTATCTCAGATGGGGAGATGTGGATTTGATGTTTGGACTGTTCAGTAGATAAGGAATTGGTTGGATGATTACATTCAGAGAGAAATGGTCAACAGCTCAATGTCGAGATGGAGATCCATGACAAGTGGTGTCCCTCAGGAGTCCATACTGGGACCAGCGTTGTTTAATATTTTCATCAATTCTATAACCAGTGAGACTGATGAGTGAAATGCAGCATTCAAAGTCTCTTTTTAAAAGTTTTATGTTTCAAGGAAGTTCATTTTTGATTTGGAAGATACACTGTCATGTTCCTTTAGTTTCCACTAAGCAGAGTACTTGTCAGGAGACAAAATTTAGTATCTAGACTTTGTAAGTAATTATCTGTTCAAGGACTTCCAGTTTGCCAGAAAATAATAATGTTCTGTGATTCAAAGGCTGCAACCAGTACAGATCTAATTCTTTTATAATGTATGAATTGTTATTCAGCCCAGCAGTATAAATTAAAAAAAATACTTTGAAACAAGCTGTCAAATTTTGCAGGTGTAATGTTTCATTTTAATTAACAACTCTTCACAGTTATGAGCTTTCAAATGTTTATTTTATTCAGCAAGTTTTCATAAAACCATATAAAGTTTTAAATACTGATAATTTCAGGTTTCATCATAATCACAGTGTGCTAGCATGGACAAAAAAATGACGTCAGGCTTGTGGACATTTTCTTTGGTTATAAATTAGCATTGTCTGAAAAAATGGATAATTAAATAGTTGTCAATTAAATAATCCTGAAAGTCTTCAAACCCTTATTTTTAATCCTTAAAATCACAAGTTCAATGGCATCACTAGAAACTGTTATTTAAATATGTGGAGTATATCTGAAGTGAAGTTTTTCAAACAAACTGATATTTAAGGTCTCTTCGTGAAGACTTCAATCTACACAACAAAGTAGACCGGCTTATAAATAAAAAGAAAATGGGAAGTCTCAGATTTTTGTAAACAAGTATCAAGTCAATAGCCATATAAACAGAAATGGAAAGATTTCTGGAAACTATTTTGTGAAAGAAGATGTTTTTGAACAAGGGTTTTTACGCACTATTACTTGTACCTAAAGTGCCTTTAGAGGTGTTCTGTATTCTTTTTAGAGCAGCTATGGAAATTCTGAGCTTTGACTTATATATCGATCCCTTCAATACTTCTCTAACTCTGTGTATTAGAGAAGAGATGGTACCGTGTTTCTTTATTCTGCTAACATTAAACTATTTGCATGAAAGTGTGCATAACAAAGTCTTCAAAGGGCAACTACAAAGAGAGTAAACATTAGTCCTATCGCAGCTTACAAGATCTACTTACTACAATTTCAGAATTTGTACAGTAACTTTACAATTTTTTTTTTAAATGTCAAATTGACTTGCGGGTCTTTCTGTGATACAGATGATCTGGTGAAAAGTAATTCCACAATGCAAGATAAAATAATCTGTTCCTTAGACATAAATAAGTTGTGTACTTTACTCTATGTAGGCAGTACAGGAGTAGTTTGTACCTGTCTCACAGTTGTTGAAGGTGTCCTTTCATGTTGAGCCTTCTTAACTCAAGATTTCATCAGCTAATTTTCACTTGCATCTCTACCAAACCAGCGTGAAGTAGCCTAAGAGGAAGTGATAGTTTAAATGCATTTGTAAACTTGAGATTCTATACAATGCTTGTTCCTTTTGAAATTGTTATATACAAAGACTTGCCTAAAAATATTTTGACACCATAAGGCTTTAACATAAATTCAGGAAAATATATCAGTGAGTTTCATTTTATTCCCAATTTTTCTGCAATCATTTTATTCAAACACTTGCTGTCTTCAGTAACTACACTGACTACATTGACCCACCTGATGTTCACAAGGAGTCTGTGAATATCTTATATTACAATTAATCAATCATTATTCATTTCTGAGTTTTAAAAAAGAAATATTCCCCAGGAATTTGAAGAAAACTTCCCATTAAATAACAAGGAATGCCTGAATTCCATGGAGCTACTGGGGATTCCCAAGAGTGATTTCCACAAAGCATTCAATAGCCTGTGTGAAAATCAGATCTCTTTAAAGCTAAGTCATTTTGGGAACAGGCAGGGTTTTTCTTTTTCTCTTTAGGGTTTGAGTTTCTTTTGTTATATAGTGATAATCATACAGTAAGTGTTACCACATACACTTTTTACAAATCTAAGAAGTAGGCATAGGGGTTGTGAAATCTTGCCCTTTAAAAGCTGGATGAGAAATCTATGAATATCATGCCCTATGTACTCAGAAAAACCTAGTAAATAATCTTAGTAAATAATCTACAGTCTGTGCTTCCTTATTGAAGTTTTGGTTTGGTCTGCCAATACAGTAAACACTCTAGTTCAGTGGCATAACATTTCATACTGATGTATTTTCCATCCATGATTACTTTCAACAGTGAAATGGTGTGCACATAGAATCGCTAATGGGTTGTTATTATTTCTGTTAGTAGCAGAAATCTAACAGGATTGCAAGTCTGGGTAACTTTATAGAATGATACAGGAAATACTGTATTATATTGAAAGCAATCAATATACAGGCCTGGCTTGAAGATATTAATGTATACTTGCACAGGCAGATGAGAAGTTTGAAAAGACTATTATATATTTATACTGGAATGAATACCAGTTAAAATAAATTTACCCATTCATGCTTCAATAATTCTTCTAGCTTTTAATATACTTAAAAATTTAAATACAAAATACTACATAGATGAATTATATATTTTAACCCAACTTATCTCTCTCAGGCACACTCCATGAATTCTCCTCAGCAACTTTATTTAATTTCAAATATTCCAATATTCTACCCATACTAAATTTAGTTGACAAATTATTTTCTTCGCTGTCAGTCTTCATTGACCTGAGGAGGGCCAGGCTGGAAGTGTTTTCTCAGCACAGAGACACTGGATTTGCCAAGCAAGGAGCATTTCTCTGGATCTAGGCAACTGGAGCTGGGAATGGGCTGGAGCAGAAGGGAAGGAGCTGAGGGAGCTAGAGGGCTCCATCTGGAGCGAAGGAGGAGGAGGAGGAAAGTCCCCATTGTACTGTGCAGCTCTGGCCAGGAGGTGTGAGCCAGGCAGCAGCGGGGCTCAGCTCACAAGGAAGAAGCCCTAGGATGAGAGGGCTCCAGATGTGCCAGGAGACGTTTAGGCTCGACAAGGGGCAAAATTCCTTGATAGAAAGGTTGTCAGGCACTGGAAGGAGTTTCCCAGGGAAGTGGTAGTGATTCTGTCCCAGGATGCATCTAACATGTACCTGGATGGGGCACGTAGGGCTGTGGTTTAGTGGTGGGATTGCCAGCTTTAGGGTTAACCTTGATGATCCTACGCGTCTGTTCCAGCCTAAAGGTTTCCGTGATTCAATTAGCACACACACCTTCACAGTTCAGAACATGCCATTTATTCCTAGCAAATCCAACACCACTCGCAATGCACTACAAAAACCCAAACAAGCTTTAAACAGACACAGTGAGTGAAAGAAGATTATTCTTTAATGCTCTCAGAAAACACATGCCTGACACATTTCCACACAGTTTTTCCGGCATCAGAAACATCAGAAGAAGGCATAGGTGGCAGGCTCCAGTTCTTAGCTGGGAATTAAAAAAAGAAGTGTAAGCAGCAGATAATAAAAAAAAAATATTAAAAAAATAATAAAAAAAATCAGGTTCTACAGTGAGCTGAAGTAGGACAATTTTCTGTTTGTCTTGTTTCTACAGTAGCTGATGAAGAAGGAATTAAATTTTCTTCAGCCAGGTATCTACTAAAAACCAGAGTTATATTCAGAATTATAACTGCAAGTTATTAGAAAGTTTGTATACTGTTCACCAAGCACTTAGAACTTTGGGGTTGCTACTTGAAGCAACAGCAAAGCATTAGAATTTCGTTAACAAAGAATGTTCAACATTTTTTATGAAGGAAGTGAATCAATAATTTAAAGAAGAGTTTATCTCTTCCAAGGCCATGTTATTATGGATTTTAAACCAGGCAGATCAGGCCATTTTTTCCTGAAGCAAGCACTGGGAAGAACCACTGACTACTTTACTTACATATTTAAGGTACAGAAGGCATTTGCAGCTGAAGAATGAGAAAGATTTAAATTAAGAAGTCTCTGCATAAAACCATAACAGGTGAAACATGTGAACTGATAAGATCACACTGCAAAATGTTAAATGTATGTGTAAATACAGTAGAAACTATTTACAACATAGACTAAAGGATTTGATTAGAATTTTTTTTGTTACTGGAGCAGAACAAGAAAATAAGCTTCTTGGAGCTTGTTTGGCTCTACCTCTGCATTATACTCTCTTTTGGTCTTTTTATTCAGGCTGATTTTCATTCTTTATTTTAATGGCTTTGATTGTAGTGAAACAATAGAAACATACCTTGTAATTCCTCAAGGAGAGTAATTATTCCATTGCTCTTCTAACTGCATTGCTCATTAATGTTACAAATTTTTCTGCTATCCTAAATTTATTGGGCAAGGAAAATTAGATTTATCAGCTTCTGAACCAAATAAAGCCTTGCTGAAATGCACCTCTAGCATCAGGCTCCCAAGACAGGAAAACAATGATAATCAGTGGCAGTTCTGATACCTGTTTTTCAAAGCATACTGCACAGCACCATCTTCTGGTGATGAAAATTCGGATTTTGTTTTTCTGTCAGACTGAGAAAAAAGCTCTCACCATATGAGAGACAATTTTCATATAAGAAAGAGTACTTTATGTTTAAAAATAAATTCAAAATAGACAACATCTGTGAAACAGAAACCACCAAAAGTTTATTAACCTGTTACCCCTAGAAACACAAAAAGTGAAAAAATGTCCTTTAAAATGTCTTAAAATTCACCAAGAGGGTCAGGCACGAACCTTGTGATGACTTTGACAAGTAAAAGAAAATGCATATTGTCCCCATAACAAACTATGAAATCTCGAAGTACATAGAATCATAGAATCATAAAATAACCGGGTTGGAAGAGACCCACCAGATCATCGAGTCCAGCCATTCCTATCAAATGATATCAAAACATATCACAGTGGAGCATTCTTCTGAGCTTGTAAATGGACTCACAAGGGCAAGGTGGGGGTTAAAAACAAACAAAGGCATGTGGGCACAGGCCCTTTGTGACACCACTGCGGTGGACCCAGGTAACACCCTGCAGGGCAGGGTCATAATTAGAGTTGCTGGCAGAGGTCAGTGGGCAGGAGGTTGGGAAAAAGCTGTCCCTAAAGGGCAACTACCGACAGGTCCTTGGGGGGAGAAGGAGAGAGGAAGGTGGTCTGGAGAACCTGGGGCTTGGTGTGTGCTACAGGCAAGCTGTGTAGCACATCAAGCTCGGCAAGATCTACGACACTCCTCAAGTGCGTCACACATCATTTCTGAGCCCAAGTAACACGCTTTGCTGCCTGAGGGGATACCAACATTCCAACAATCCTAAAATACACCCCAAGACTTCCTTCTCTCTAAACTACAGATATATGGATATGATGGGTGCACTGTTTGGGGGATAAGGAATTGGTTGGATGGTCGCCAGTAAGTAGTGGTCATCGGCTCGATGTCCAAATGGAGACCCATTACAAGTGGGGTCCATACTGGAATCTTTGCTGTTTAATATCATCATCAGTGATAGATAGTGAGATCGAGGGCATCCTCAGCAAGTTTGTGGATGACACCAAGCTGAGCGGTTCAGTTGTTACACCAGAAGGATGGGTTGTCATCCGGAGGGACCGGGAGAAGCTCAAGAAGTGGGACCATGTGAATCTCGTGACATTCAACAAGGCCAAGGGCAAGATCCTACACAATCTGGACAATGCGTCCTTTCAGTGCAAGCAGGGGTATGATGTGACTGAGAGTAGCCCTGCGGAGAAGGAATTGGGGTTGCTGATTGATGAGAAGCTTGACACAATCAGGCAATATGTACCCAGGAGACCAACCATATCCTGGACTTCATTGAAAGAAGTGTGGTCAGTGGTCAAGGGAGGGGATTCTGCCCCTCTATTCCACTTTCATGAGACCTCGCTTAGAATACTTAGTCCAGTTCTGGAATCCTCAGCATAAGAAGGATATAGAACTGTTCAGATGGGTCCAGTGGAGAGCCACAAAGATGATGCAAGGGCTGGAGGACCTCTGCTATGAGAACAGACTGAGGGAGTTGGGCTCCTTCAGTCAGGAGAAGAGAAGGCTCCAGGGAGACCTTATAGTGACCTTAGAGTACCTGACAGGGGCCTAGAGGAAAGCAGGGAAGGGACTGTTTAGAAGGGCACATAGTGATAGGAGGAGGGGGAGTGACTTTAAATTGGAAGGGGGAAGATTTAGATTGGACATTAGGAAGAAATTCTTCCTTATGAAGGTGGTGAGGCACTGGCTCAGGTTGCCCAGAGAAGCTGTGGCTGCCCCATCCCGGGAGGTGTTCAAGGCTAGGCTGGATGGGGCCTTGGGCAGCCTGGTGTGGTGGGAGGTGTCCCTACCCATGACAGGGGGCTTGGAACTGGATAGGCTTTGAGATCCCTTCCAATCCAAACCATTGGGTGTATCTTGGTTACAGACACGGCATTCTGAGCAAACTAATTAACCTGACATGGGTCAAAAAGAAAGTCGGGATCTTGGAAGATGTAACAGAGATAAAAAGACAAAGACGGGATCACCAAGCGGTGTACAGGAGAGCAAGCAGTGTAAACAGGATCTTGAAAGTTGCAACAGCTCTAAAAAGACAGACCAATCAGCAAGTGGTGCGCCAGAGAACCAGGACGGCAAGCCAGATCTCAGAAGACGCAAGAGGACTATAAAGAGAAAAAGATCTGAAAGCAGTGCACCAGAGAACCAGCACAAGAAACTGGATCTTAGCAGACGAAAAAGATCTAAAAAGACAGACAGACCCGCAAGTGGTTCACTGGAGATCGAGAGCAAGCGCAAGAAATCAGATCCACAAAGAAGCATGAGGGCTACAAAGACAGACCAATCAGCAAGCGGTGCACCGGAGAACCAGGACTGCAAGCCAGATCTCAGAAGATGCACAAGGGCTAAAAAGAGAAAAAGATCTGAAAGTAGTGCATCAGAGAACCAGCACAAGAAACGGTATCGTAGCAGACGAAAGAGATCTAAAAAGACAGACAGACCAGTAATTGGTTCACCGGAGAGCAAGTGCAAGAAATGGGATCCACGAAGAAGCAAGAGGGCTACAAAGAGAGAGAGATTGGGAAGTGGTGCACCAGAGAACCAGCACGAGAAAACTGATATTGGAGGAATTAAGACAGCTAAAAAGAGATTGAGATCAACAGACGGCGCTCAGGAGGGCAAGCGCTGCAAACTGGATCCTAGTGGGATGAGTGCTCACAAAACAGAATTGCAGGCAAGGCCCAGTATCTATGAATATTTGCAGATACTTGGTCCATTTTAATGGAGGAATTTTTATTTTATGAAGACTAATTATTATCTGGGCAGCAGCCATTGAGTGCAAGGGGCAAAGGGAGTTCAGTTAGTAACATTAATAGTTTATTAATTTTGCTGATACTAGTGCTTATTCTTTTTGCTGGGTTTTGATTTTCTTGAGTGAAAATGTATAGTTTGCAGGTACACTTGTGGCAGCACACAGGACAGTCTTGCTGTTTGTTCTCAGGACATATTTGACCAGATTAGTGAACAAGAACCATCCGTTGGGGTGCCTGAAATAGAGACATCTCTCTCGTGCCATCAGAATTTCCCTGGCAACAGGCATTTATTTCATCCCTACTCAAAAATGCAAACCCAAGGTTTTAGACTTGCTTTTGACTTAGTATTGTCGAAATAGGAGATCACATCTGATTCTACTTCTGTAGAAAATGTTCTAAGAATCACTAAATAATCTGTAGAGTCAGATACGTATGACATCTGCCCGCTAGCGGGGCAGTTGTTCTGATCTTTATTATCATCCATTTAACACTTTACACAGCTGCAGATAGGATTTATAGTGCAATGTCTTCAGCTGAGACATCCTAAAATAAATGTGTATGCTGTGTGCAATGTATCAAACAATTCCTACCAAAAATGCAAACTATTGATTTAGTGTCAGTCACTTTAAAGGAGTGCTTTAATGTGTTCAAAAGGCAATTTTATATACAGAAATAGAGCAGATCATTCAGACCTCTGCCTCTGGTAGATACCTCTAAAAGACACCTTTGATGCACAGGAGAGAATTCTTAAATGCTTTTGCTTTAAATAAGAATATGGACACTGAAAGGCTGAAGGAAAATCTATGGAACCAATCTTGTAAGAGGAAGACAATAGCCTTATAGTTTTATATTGCCTCACCTCTGCAAGTATCCCACCTGAAAATCTGTTCCTTGCCACCTTTCTGTCCTGGAACATAAACGATGTACCCTGTGAATTGCCGGGGGCTGAATTGGAAATTGCTCCTGTCTAGTGCTTGTGTCCTGGCATGTATCTGAGTGCCCTGCTGAATGTATTTTGTATTCTGAGCTGAATTCACTCTGGTTTATTGATTGGCTGGACAATCTTGGTGCCATTCCAGACAAGTCGACGAAGGAGCACACCCAGACGTGTGGAGGACGAGGAGGCGTGTCACCTGATCTGGCAGAGAGGAGATGTGCTAAATGCAAGATGTACAGAATATTTTTCAACATTTTTTATCTTTTCAGAGAGGCTAAGTTCTTTTAGCAGAAGATTCAAAGGGGGGTCTAAAGTCTTTTCTTTCTCTCTTGACTTTTTGGTAGGAGGTGGGACTGGTTTTTTCATAATCTATTACTATTAACAGTATATTTTGGGGTCTTTTCCCTTCCAAACAACCCAAAAGAGAAATGAAATTAATGAACCTACTGGAATAGGATCGCTGTAAATATATTTGAAGACAGTTGTCCAGTAACAACTCTCACACCATATATTTATAATTCAGAGGACAGCCTAGAAAAAAACTTCGGTGATAGTACTCAATCATTCTGATTGTTTGTTTTATCTCTGTTTATTGTTGATTATTTGTTAAGCTGTTTATTAGCTGAGTAACTTCACCACTTGGGTGATTAAGAGTTCTCTTCTTTACAGATGAAGTTGTTTCTGTGTTGGGTCAAGGTAGTTATGGAAAAGTAGTGGAATGCATCGATCATGAAATGTAAGTCTTCTAATTCGGCGTCTGTTTTTATTACTGATACTCTCAGCATGAGGTTCAGGAAGTGCTTTCTGACCCTGTCAGGCTTTCTCTTAGCTTCTTCATGTGCCATCTCTGTACTCCTCTAAGGTCACTGCAGCTCCCAAACAAAAGCGTACGTTGGTTCATGCTGCTAAAAGCAGCCCCTAGACACAAGGGTTGTGCAGGGCTGGTGGATGAGGCGAAGGCTGCATCTTGTGCAGGCACAGCCCAACCGGGTAGAGGTTAGGGCTGAGGGGAGAGATGGCCTAGAGAACATGAGGTACAGCTGCAGCCCCCACACTGGGCAGCCTTGGGGCCTGTGCCACCCAGCTCTGGATAACCAGCAGTGTTGGACACTGTGTAGCTTCCCTTACAGCATCATCTGCAAGGAGGCAGTGTCATTTGGGTTCTAATGGAGTGGGCAGTATAAATGAAAAACGTATTTTGTGTTTGATGCCACTTTGGCTGTGTGCAAAATAGTATGGAAGGAGAGTGTCTTCCCATTCAAATGCAGAAGGCATTTGACACCTCAGTGACATTTTTACTACTTCTTGGAGGACTGAAAGTGGCTCCCCATTTTTGATTAAGAGTTGTCTTAGGCTGTGAAGTGGGGAAGTTTCTCTAGTATTAGCCCAGCATCCAGAGGAGTGAAGGGGAGGTAAAAGGGACTTGAAGAATGATACTGGTCTTTAAAGGAATGAGCGTGTTTTCAAAATGTAAAGATGAAGTTTTAGTTGAGTTTGTGCATAGATGACTCTGGGTTATAAGAAGTCAGTGTGCCCTCTTCCCAGAAAGTTTCCAGTGTTAGGAACAAGGCAGATGAGGTAATAATTACCTGAGAGTCTAAGTTAAGAGTACTCTTTATTCTAATCTCTGTTAAACCTTGTCTTTTCAGGGAAGGAAGACACGTAGCTGTGAAAATAGTAGAGAATGTAAATCACTTGTCCAGAGCTGCTCATAATGAAATACGAGTGCTGGAAGATTTAAAAGCATTAGACCCCAGCAATGCCTAGTAAGCACACAAAGCTGACTGTGCTGTGTTCTGGCTTGAACACTTCTTCAGTGACACTTTCTGTAATGCATAGCATAGGTAGGGGTGCTGCACAACTCGCTGTTTCAATGCACGTGTTTTCCTGCTTTTGCAGTCACTGTGTGCAGATGCTGGAATGGTTTGAGTACCGTGGACACATCTGCATTGTGTTTGAGCTCCTGGGGCTCAGCACCTATGTCTTTATGAGAGACAGAGGCTTCCTGCCATTTAGCCTAGATGACATTCGATACATGGCCTATCAGATCTGCACCTCTGTCAACTGTAAGTATGTTCCTTCTTTGCTCTATTTGTTAAAGTTTCTTCGTGGAGCCCACTAACTGTATGATTTCTCTTGCAGTTTTGCATATGAACAAGTGGACACATGCAGATCTGAAGCCAGACAATATTGTCTTTGTGAAGTCTGACTACATAGAAAAGTACAAACTCAGCCTGGTAAGTTGCTGTCCCCTTCCCCACTTTCCTCCTCCTCAACCATCCTCTGCATTCATTCAGTCACTTGCTTCCCATCACCTTTCATTTCAGAAACGCATGGAATGCCGACAAAGAAAACCAGACATTAGACTTGTGGACTTTGGGTGCGCCACACATGATTGTGACTATCATGGCCATTTGGTGACTACCAGACCATACAGAGCTCCTGAAATGATCCTAGGTCAGTGGAAAGCTATTGGTTTGGCTGATCTTTCACATATGAGATTTGTGTGCAATTGAACAGAGCTGGAGAAGTGTTTGGTGTCTTGCTTGAGCTGCTGAACTGTTTGTAGTCTGGTCTAAACATGAACAACCTGAATCTTTTCACAGAGCTCGGATGGTCACAGCCACTTGATGTTTGGAGCATAGGATGTACTCTTCTGGAATACTACCTCGGAGACCTAGTATTTCAGGTAGGGAACTCTGAACCCAAAAGTATGCAGCATGCATAACACTCCCCAACTTGATGAACATAGGCTACAAATAGGTGGGGACTGAGAGGAATGGTCTGTGCAAGGGAGTAAGCTGCGTTTCTCTGTAATGCCAAGTTGAAGAGAACAGAAGACTTGGGCACCAAGGAACTATCTCAGCAGCAGATTTTGATGAGTTGTTTCCAGTGGATATTTTGGCAGCAGCTTGAAACGAAGGATCGCCCTGTTAACATCTGGAATGTACAAGGCACCCTAATACCACATATGGCTTCATCTATCACCATCAGCAAATACTACTCAAAGGCCTGAATTCTGTCCTCTTAACAGTACTGCTGAAGTTGAACTTGAAAAAGAAAGAAAAGAAAAAACCCACCAAGGAAAGCTCAAGGGTAATAACTCCAGTAACTTATAACTTCTTCCAGGAAATACAGAAATTGAGCCTCTCTCTTTTTCCTTGATCAGGTTCAGCATATTGGTTGCAGGGTATAGTCACAAATGAAGTCAGACTGGTGTGTGCTTCTTGATAACTTCCTCTCAACAAGGAACAAAAAATGTCTCTCTTGACTTCCGTCCAGACCGGTGACGATGCAGAACACCTGGCAATGATGGAGCGATTGCTGGGGCCTTTGCCACAGCACATGATAGACAGAGTTATTTCACCACGGAAGAAGAATTATTTCTGTAATGGCCGGCTGGTGTGGGATGAACACAGTGCTGCTGGACAATACGTCTCAAGGTGCTGTAAACCCCTGAAGGTAAGATTACAGGGGGAAGATGCTTCTGTGCAGAGGAGCAACCAGTGCAATTCTAAGATTGGAAGCCTGAGTTTTGTTGTTTTCTTCATAAAGGCATACATGACGTGCTACGATTGTGACCATGAAAATCTGTTTGATTTGATCAAAAAGATGCTGCAGTATGACCCGGCCAAGCGCATTACTCTGGAAGAAGCACTGGAACATCCTTTCTTCCTCCCACTGAAGAGGAAAAGTAGCACATAGACTCCTAGAGCTGAGGCAGATGAGCTTCTCTATCTGCCTGTTAAGAAATGTAAACTATGTTAAGTGCTGTTTATTTCTTTGTGTATGTCAGATATTTACTTATTGATGTTGAATTCAAATTCTTCTGTTGGAATAAAATTTATTTGAGAGAAAGATACCGATGAGCCCAGTTGTGTTTCTCCAGTAAAACAAAATCTCCGGACACTCTTCTTGTGTGGGTGAGAGCACCCTCTACTCTACATGCCTCCCAAGAGCCAGACTGTATTCATTTAATTAGGGTTTCTCTAACTGTCATTGGAAGAGCAAAAGACCTAAGAGCAAAAGACATTTGCCCTTTAGCATGTGACTGATGCTTCTTTTCTGAGTAAGAGGACAGGGGCAGCCCTTGTTGTTAAGTGTGAGCATGACCTTTATCTTGTAAAAGAAAAAAGTTTTGCTGGAATGAAGATCCTTGTAGTATTAAAGAGATTGCACTGCGATAAGGAATTATTATTTTTGTTAATTTTAGGAGGGGTACTCTGGTTACCAATATTCCTGTGAATGGTCATCGTTGGTGTGCAGTAGTAGAGACTTCCCTCTTCCAGCAGCTCTTTCTTGGATGACAAGCTGTCCTGAGTCTTTCCAATAAGAGCTTCAAGAAGGCTGATAGGCTTCTGTAAGGAGCCCAGTTGGGAAATTCTGTCTCAAAGACTGTCAAAAGCCACTGCCAGGTTATAACACAAGAGCCACTGAAACCACAAAGTCAGCAAGTCAGCAAGTGACAAGTTCAGCAGGGGCAGGAGGTGGCGTGTGATTGCTGCATGTAGACACAAGTTGGAGACACCACGCAGTATTGCACAAGTGCAGATGGGTGAACATGTGCAGGTTGCATGGTACACAGCAACCCAAACTGGAAAAAAGTTTAAAATTACCCAGTAAAACCCCTCTGCCCACCACTGATGCTTTGTAGGCCCTCCGAAATACCAACCTTAGAAGACTCCGCAGACATTCTGTGATGACTATTCTTGCGACACTATCCTGAGCCCTTGCTTAACTTTTCATCTTTGTTCCTCTCTTGCCTATCACTGCAAGTCCCCTCCATTTTTTTCACTTATGCCTTTTTATAAGAAAGTAAGATGTTTGATGTATGGCATCTGACCTTGGTCACTAGAAATAATAATCCTGCCAACTGGTTCTTGACCCAGTGAGCCACTTACTGGGTGGGAAGCTTGGAGCCCTTGGTTAGAGGGGGTGTGCCTGCCGTTATCAACACAATGGACCTGTTGGCCAAAAGCATGCAGAAAGCAGCATGTTTGCAGATGATACATGAACAGAAGCTGGACCCTTGTCAGGAGTCTCCAGTGATGTTGGTACACCCAGAGAGAATGACCTCCTTAATAAGGGGACTCCTGGATCCTTTGAGACTCATTGTTATCCAGCTGCAGGGTAAAACCCAGACTATGTCACAGAGCAAGAGGGTGTCTGCCACAATGGGTGGACTGCCACCCAGTCAACACAGTCGATCTCCAGATAAAACGATGTGGACTTGGGCAAAGGTGGCTCGGGAACTGATTAATTACGGGTGAAGGTATGGCCTCGCTAATCCAATGGCTGTTTTAAGAGCCGGTAGGTTATTTACATGAATGTAAAGCCAGTAACTGAGTCAATACTTTCTTTGAGCTTGAAGTAGTTAAGCAAAATGAAATGCGTCTGAAGTCTTCAGCGCAGGAACAACAAGTACAAATGCAAAGCAGTAAGGCTTTCCATTTTAAGATGTATTACTTGAGGATTTCAATGGGTGATTTGAAACAATTGACCAGTAGTAGGTTAGTCCATCTCCTTCGCTTAGGATCATTTATTGAAAGAAAGGAGCAGGGACTGTGGTTTTTCAGTTGTTTTCAGTATTTGCTTGGAAATTTTCTTCAGTTGGTTTTCTTTTCCAGGGAGAAGTGACCTAGCACGGCTAGCACATGGTCCTCACCTTGAGGTAGTGAACTCTGTGACAGACCAGTGGCTCTCTGCTTACCATTTCAGAGGACTACACAAACAGTCTCCCACTATTCATATGGTAAAGGAGTTTTCCTGGGAGAAAAGAACTGGCCTGCTGACTGGATTGGAAGAAGCAGAGAGAAGTGTTCTCTGTCTGTGCGGCCTTGGAACATCAAGCATGGTTAAAGCAGTTATTCTTCCCAGAAGGGTGCATACTTTTTAATGAGAGCAATGAAGCTTTTCTGTTGTTAGGTGCTACCTAACACAGTTTCAGAAAAAGCTTTAGAGCATCTCTTTGCAGGAGGTGTTTCTTCTGCATTGCATTAACATGTTATCACTTGAGAGTATCCAGTTGACTGAGCCTCTGTGTAAAATCACAAGGTTAATTGTGCCATTATTTTTTGAGTTTTCTGGTAGTGAAACAAGTTTTCTGGGTTTATTGTAGAGCTCATAGTTACCTACTGCTCCACTTCCACAAAAAGGCATTGAAAAATATCTTTTGTCAACCAGAGTGAAAAAATAAAAAACCTACTCTTTAAAGCTCCTCGAAGATAGATTTACTACATGCTTAATTTCTGTCAGAAATACTCTCTTTAAAAGATCTCATACTTCCACAGTTGTGCTGAAATTGGCTTAGGCACGTTCTCATCAATCTCAGACTAGCAGGCAGGTGACTTTAGAGCAGAAGACATTTTTATATTGAAGCTGGACAGAAAAAAGAGCCTTCAGTTAGTTATCCGACAGCATTGACAGACTGCCTTTCAAGATGCAGCTCTTGAATCTCTGCTTAATGCATCTTGTGCTTCTGTAGATGTGGTACAATGGTGTAATGTTCCTACCAAACCCATTGATCACATCCCTTTGAGCCTGCCCATGCATTCTGCACAGACAGGAAAACAGGACAAATAACCGGGAAAAGGCACCACGAGGGACCAAACCAAGGCATTGAGGTATTTCAAGATATTTTGAACAGCAACAATCAGCAGACACGTCTTGAGAATCATAGACTCACAAGGTTGGAGAATACCTCTTACATCATCAAGTCCAAGCATTCCTACCTACCACTAATCCACATCCCTGAGCACCTCATCTGCCTGTCTTTTAAATCTTTTCTGGGACATGACACAGCCACCTTGCAGGGCAGCCTCTGCTAGTGCCCCTTAACCCTTTCAGTGAAAAAATATTTTCCTGATATCCAGTATGAACCTCCCCTGGAGAAGCTTGAGGCCATTTCCTCTTGTTGGCAAAACAAAGAGATGAAATACTTGCACTGCACATCACAAAAGCCCCAGAAAAGGCAATGACAGAGCTCTGTTTAATGGTGTTTCTTGAATGAAAGAAATTCCTCTTTCTTCTCTCCCTTCCAGGGTATTTCCCAAGAGAAATGATCACAACGCCCATATGAAGATTCATAGCCCGGAGGAGGATCTGGATTACCTGTGGAAGACCAGCTGGCCGCTGAAGCACTCAAAACCAGAACCAAAGACTGAGGAAAGCAGGCTGCTGACAGACACTGGGAGCAGAGAAACTCCAGCTTGCCAGCAGCACTGAGGTCAGCTTCCTGCATTCCCTGTTATCTGGGAAGAGGTTTAGCCCCAGGGAGGGTTAATGCCACCAGGCTTCTTGGCACTTCTATCCAATCTAACAGCGTATTTTTCTTGACAGTGATGCCAGAAAAAATCAGTGAAAATATTTTGAGCATGTGTTTCCTGAGTGCATTAAAGAATAATTTTCTTTCTCTTACTGTGTATTTAAAGCTTTGGTGGGGGGTTGTAGTGCATTGTGCATGGTGTTGGATTTGTTGGGAATAAATTGCATGTTCTTAACTGTGAAGATGTGTGTGCTAATTGAATCATGGAGTCCTTTATGTTATAACAGACCTTTAGGATCACTGATGCTAACCCTAAATCCAGGGCTGACAATCCCACCACTAAACCACAGCCCTAAGTGCCCTTTCCAGGGACAGGACCTCCACCACTTCCCTAGGAAGTCCCTTCCAGTGCCTGACAACCTTTCTGTCAAGGAATTTTTCCCCCTGTCCAGTCTAAACCTCCCCCCTGGCACATCTGGAGGCCATCCCCTCACATCCTAGGTCTTCTTCCTTGCGAGACAAGCTCTGCTCATACCACCTGGCCAGAGCTGCACAGTACAATGGGGACTTCCCTGCTCCTCCTCCTTCACTCCAGACAGAGCCCTCCAGCTCCCTCAGTCCCTTCCCTTCTGCTCCAGTCTCTTCCCTACTCCTACTGCCCACACTGGCTGATAAACAAGCCTGCAGTCCCAGCACTGATTCCCAGTCCTGAGGATCCCGACTTTTATACTTTTTAATTTTTTAATTTTATATTAAAGAGTACTGGGAGAAGTGATAAATGAGGTAAACATATATGCAAATGAGGTGTTAAGAATTTCTTCAGTTTATGGTCTTTTACATAAAATTGAAAGCAAAAAAATAAATTCCAGCCTCTTAGACAAATTTATCCTTAGAGTTCGGTGCAGAAAATAAAGATGTTCAGGATCTCATAAAATTACATCTTGTTTAAACTAATCACATGCCCTGTATGCAGAAAGCAGAAGAAAAACATCACTCAATTAGTTCCACAGTCTCTTGACCTGGAAGCTGAAGGCTAGGGAACTACAATTTGCACTGGGAATCATCAGGTATTTTAAATGTAACAAATTCTCTGGTGTTTAAAGGAATGGGATGTTTAATTAACACTCCTTAAATATTTAGAGCTTTCTTATTTACTGTTTTAAAAAAATTCGTTTTGGTGATTACTTCTTTGGAATTGCAAGTACAGCTTAAACAACTTGTTAGTCTTCCTAACTGAAAGCATGTTCTTCAATGTTATTGTGAGCTGTATTTAGCAGTTACATTTTCTGGCACGGCTGGCAATTTAAAAGACTAGAAAAGCCCGGTAGGCTAGAAAAACAAAAGTGGAAGACACTGTTACATTCCTTCCCATGTAATTTAGTAGCCTAATGTTCAATTATATCCCAGTGGTTAATTGCATCAGCACTTTGTCATTATGGAGTTGTGTATTCCCAATTTCTTAATGTGGTGAACATCTGGAATTATGGCCAGCACCTCTGAATGCAGCACATCAGGGATGGCTGCATTGCAAAGGATATATGGTAACAGGATTGTGAAGAAAACATGTGGATGCCAGCTGCAACTCCAAAACATTGCATATGTGTCTGTTTAGCACAGCTGTCCTCTACTGCCACACATGGTCATATCTAAGGGGAGAGAAATCAAGAAGGCAATTCTATTTGCAACTACGCAGTCCTGCTAGCAAAATCCTCGTTCTGTTGCGGGCAACCAACTAGGCACAGAAGCTTCAATGTGTCTCAGAGTGGACACAGCAGCTTAATGTGCATTGACAGCATTTTTAATTACCTGCGTTTTATGTATATATGTTTCCTTCCTTTTCTTAATAACACAGTCCTTTCTCCCATTGCACTGGAAATTGGGCTACAACCTTTGATTTCTTACGCATAATAAAGCAGAAATGACAAATTATTTTTACCTTTCATGTAGGAAAGAAGCAGAAGCTGATACGGCACCTGTTAATGTGTGGTCTGTCAATTATGAAACAATCAGAAAAGGTAGGAGGGGAACCATTGCATAGTTCCTTATTATGCAGTTCAATGCACTTTCTCAGGAATGATTGCAGATTTTATTGTTACGAGAAGTAGTTACTATTAAAAAAAAGTGGAATATTTTGATTTAATCTAAAGTAAAGTTCATCTCAGTAATTGCACTTTTTAAAATTTAGACAATATCCCTCTGACAGCACAGTTTTTTTCAAATAATTTTTTTTTCCAGGCACTGTTCATTCTTTGGAGATGATCATGTCTTGCATTATCTGTGACCTATGCTAACTGCTTACATAATCATCTCTGTTTGCAGTGTTTATCTCATATGCAGGGTCAGACAGAGACCCGGCTCCAAAGCTCCAAATTATCTAGACATTTAATAGTTGTGAAGCTTATAGTAACAATAAAATTAGTCCTTAGATATTAGTCCCAGAATATACATAAAGGAAAATTTACACCTATGCAAGTGGGAAATATCTTCTGTCACCAGTTTTTGTTTCCTTGCACATGATTGACGGAGGTCACTCTCTCACATTGCCAAGGCCTGAGAAAGACGTTTTCTTTCTGAAACTCCAAAATGAGTCTTGGAGAGTTTATTTGTCATCATTTTTGGTATCACTATAATGCATTTAAGTATGCATCTCCAGCGAAGTAAATGGAAACCTCAAGTCTCGGGGGCAAAGGAGAATCTTTCTATAGGTCCTTAAGGATAAAGGAGTCAAGCCAGTTTTAGGCATTTCCAGAGGAAATATTACTTCATACCAAATGCAGAGATCAAAACAATCTAATGGAAATAACAATATTTGCATGGATTCGTGTGTCTTAATTTTTGAGCTCAGGTGACCTGCACTGAAAGCCAAATTTTAAACTGGAATTGCTCTTCTCTGCCTTTGTACTGCACAGTTAGAAGAGTGCTGCCTGAGAGCCAGAGACAGTCATGCAACAGGGACACTGACTCCACCCTTTCTTTCTCCTGGTCAAATTCTCAATGACAGTTTATACATGGATAAAGATTATCAGTATGCTTTCTATTACTAAAAAATACTTGAAGCTTAGAAACCAGCTGTTAGTTTTATGGAATGTATATGTATATTTTAATCAAAAAACAGATTATTGTAAATGATAATATTATGTCAAAAATTAGGTTTATTTGTTAGAAGTTTAAGAACCTTCATTTAATTTTCTAAAACGTTTTGTAATAATCAAGCCAGACTCTCGGCTAGATAGTTCTTGTGTGTTACACAGCACAGGAATCTGTGCATACTTATAAATGGTAAAATATATTTTAGCATCAAATTTAACCTATATTTTCATAGAATCATAGAATCACCAGGTTGGAAGAGACCCATCGGATCGAGTCCAACCATTCCTATCAAACACTAAAGCATGTCCCTCAGGACCTCATCTACCCGTGCCTTAAACACCTCCAGGGAAGGGGAATGAACCACCTCCCTGGGCAGACTATTCCAATGCCCAATGACCCTTTCCGTGAAAAATTTCCTCCTAATCTCTAGCCTAAATTTTCCCTGGCAGAGCTTGAGGCCATTCCCTCTTATTCTGTACCCTATTACTTGGGAGAAGAGGCCAGCTCCCTCCTCTCTACAACCTCCTTTCAGGTAGTTATACAGAGCAATGAGGTCTCCCCTCAGCCTCCTCTTCTCCAGGCTAAACAACCCCAGCTCTCTCAGCCGTTCCTCATAGGGCCTGTTCTCCAGCCCCTTCACCAGCTTCCTTGCTCTTCTCTGGACTCGCTCGAAGCCTCAACATCCTTCTTGTGCTGAGGGGCCCACAACTGAACACAGGATTCAAGGAGCGGCCTCACCAGTGCTGAGTACAGAGGGAGAATCACCTCCCTCTGATACAAGCCAGGATGCCATTGGCCTTCTTGGCCACCTGGGCACACTGCTGGCTCATGATCAGTTGGCTATCAACCAACACTCCCAGGTCCCTCGCCTCCTGGTAGCTTTCTAGACAGACTTCTCCCAGTCTATAGCTGTGCATAGGGTTGTTGTGCCCCAAGTGCAGGACCCAGCATTAGGCTGTGTTAAACCTCATGCCATTAGACTCAGCCCAGTGGTCCAGCCTGTTCAGATCCCTTTGCAGAGCCTCCCTACCCTCCAGCAGATCAACACTTCCACAAAGCTTAGTGTCACCTGCAAACTTGCTAAGGGTACCCTCAATGCCTTCATCCAGGTCATTGATGAAGACATTGAACAGGGTTGGACCCAGCACTGAGCCCTGGGGAACCCCACTTGTCACTGGCCTCCAGCTGGACTTAACACCATTTACCACCACTCTCTGGGCCCGGCCATCCAGCCAGTTTTCTACCCAGGAGAGTGTGTGCCTGTCCAGGCCAGAGGCTGACAGTTTCCGTAGCAGAATGCTGTGAGAAACTGTGTCAAAAGTTTTACTGAAGTCCAGGAAGACCACATCCACAGCCTTTCCCTCATCCAGCAGATGCATCACTTTGTCATAGGAGGTGATCAGGTTAGTTTGGCAAGACTTGCCTTCGGTAAACCTGTGTTAACTGGGCCTGATCACCCGGTTCTCTTGTATGTACCTCATGATAGCACTCAAGATCACCTGTTCCATGACTTTCCCTGGCACTGAGGTCAGAATGACTGGCCTGTAGTTCCCTGGATCCTCCCTGCAACCCTTCTTTTAAATGGGCACTACATCCACCAGCTCCTTCAATACCCTTGGGTGAATCCTGTCTGGCCCCATAGACTTGTGGGTGTCCAGTTGGGCAAGCAAGGTTCTGACCACCTCCTCTTGGATCATGGGAGTCTCATTTTTCTCCTCTAGTTCCAGGGTTTGTACACAGAGGGAACAGTTTTCTTTACAATTAAAGACTGAGGCAAAGAAGGCAATAAGTACCTCAGCCTTTTCCTCATCCCATGTCACGGTTGTTCCATCTGTGTCCAAAAGGGCCTGTATGGTGTCCCTAGTTCTCCTTTTGTTATTTATATATTTATAGAAAGATTTTTTTATTATCCTTCGCAGACTTTGCCAACTTGATTTCTGGTTCAGCCTTAGCCCCTCTGATTTTTTCCCTACACAACCTCACTTCCCTCTTGTAGTCCACCCAAGAGGCCTGTCTCCTCTTCCAGAGTCCATAAACATTCCTCTTCCTAATGTCACTTGAGATCTCTCTACTCAACCAAGCTGGTTTTATTCCCTTCCAGCTTTTTTTCTGGAACACGGGAATGGGCTTTCTCCTGAGCTGCTAGGCTCTCCTTTTTGAAGAGCTCCCAGCCCTCATGGGCTCCCTGGCCCTCAAGTACTGTCTCCCAGGAGACTTTGCTAACCAGCCTCCTGAAGAGTTTAAAGTCTGCACTCTGGAAATTTAATGCAACTGTCCTGCTAACTACCCTCTTCACTTTACCTAGAACAGAAAACCCTATCAACTTGTGATCACTTAGTCCTCCTACTGCCACATCCCTCTGCTGCCACATCCCCCACAAGGCCTTCTCTGTTGACAAAGAGCAAGTCCAGGAGGGCACATTCCCTCTTTGGTTCATTCACTACCTTGCATGAAAAGCATATATTCTGCACACTACTTTGAATATTTGGGTTCTTTTAATTTCACAATCTTGTACATTTTAAAGAAATTACAAGCAGATTTTACCTAAAATCCTCTCTATAGCATTTATATACTTTTCAAACTTTTGTTAATTATCAAAGGACATAATTATGGGTCTTGACCAGGTAACTATTCCATCCAGCACTATATAGACATGATGTAGCACAGTTACTGAAATGTCATACGGAGAGATTTCAGTCATGTTTTCTTCTAATACGTCAAATTTATTACCTCTGTTCTGCATTAGAACTTAAATGGGTAAATGATTGCAAATATACTTATTAAACCTGATATTTACTTCAGAAGTCAAAATCATTACTTCATTTCAAACACCCCCTTGGAAAGTCAGGATGATGCATTTTTTCTCAAGGTCTCTCCACTGAATTTCCTGCTATATACTTCACGATGCTAAAGCACTTGGTTCCCAAGCTTTTGAGAGAATATCTAACTGCCCAGACCAGAAAGATGTTATTGGCATCATAAAGTATTGATAATATATACCAGTTAGCACTACTGATAACAAAATTAAGTATACATTAGTACACAAAGTTGTCAGTTACTTTCTCATCAGAGCCAGCTCCTCAGCAAGTTCTACAGTGTATTCATTTTAACCTCCTTCCATACTATTTTGTGCACAGCCAAAGTGCCATCAAAAAAAAGATATGTTTTTCATTTATAGTGCCCACTCCGTTAGAATCCAAATGACACTGCCTCCTCACAGATGATGCTTTAAGAGAAGCTACACAATGTCCGACACTGTTGGTTATCCAGAGCTGGGTGGCACAAGCCCCAAGGTTGCCCAGTGTGGGGGCTGCAGCTGCACCCCATACTCTCCAGGCCATCTCTCCCCTCAGCCCTAACCTCTACCAACTTAAGCTTTTGTTTGGGAGCTGCAGTGGCCTTAGATGAATACAGAGAAGATTTGTTACTCTCTTACTTTTGTTAGCTCTGATTTGTTACTCTTGTGCATCTGTAAACTAGTACAGTTTGAAGAGCTACCCCCTGAAAAAAAAAAAATAAAAGAAAAAAAAAAAGAAAGGAAATAGAAGAAAGAAGAAGGAACTTCAAAAGCAATTTAGTTAACTGGTAGCACATCTTCTCTTTGCATCTTCTACCTTGTAAGTGTACTACACAGGAAGTCATCTTCAAAGGAACACTTAGGACATACTTTTACAATATAGTTCCTCATTCTGCCAAAACTTCCCTTAAAGAAAAAAATCATACAATTCACAGAAGAATGCAATACTCAGTGAAAAGAGAATGAAAAATACAAATGTATTTTCTAACTATTTCACATTTATGTGTATACACTACAGATGAACAAATGATTAAACTAAACAGAGAGGACTTCAAGTTCAACAGAGAGACTTGACTTCAAGTTCTAATAAACATGGAACTGGCATAACTTCATTTGATGTTGTGAAAAACACTCATTCACTGGTAAAATATTGAAAAGAGTGTTCAAAGCAAAGGCAATAATATTTTTATTTTACAATTCAGGGCTGAATTGGATGCCCTTCTAAAAAAGGCATAACATCTTACAAAAGCTATGAGTATAGATAGTATCTTATGATAAAGAACTATATAAATCTTCAAAGAATTCTCATTATTTTTTTATATTATTATTATCCAACCACATCCTAAGACTCCCTTCAAGTTGTCTCCTACAACAGCTGCATCTTACAAGGCAACTTAGCATATTGATACAATCTCACAGACCTAGACAGGCTATCTCTCGGCCTAAAGTAGCTACATCTGACAAGACTGATTTATATGATGACATAATTAAACATAAAAAACAGCTGCAGCAAAATTATCAATCAATTCTCACACTATATTAACTGGAGATTTGAGAATAAATACATCTTTCTGACACCAGAACTGCAGGAACAGTGATGTGAAATTAAATTACACACTTAGCCTTCAGAGAAGGTGTAGTGTTTTAAAATACTGCTAAGTTTTAAGGCACACACATTGAGAAGGAGCAAATAGATGTATTCTCCCATCAAGCATAATGAAGTTAACAAATCTTAAGCACCAACCATACAACTGACACCCGTGTGTTTCAGATGGCTAGATTCTTTGTGCAGACAAAGAATTGCCTTAAAAATCTGGATGTAATTAGAGTACTTAACTTGAAGTAGCTTGAAAAATCGTCTTTTTCTTTTTTTTTCATTTGCAAATTTAGTGCTATTTCTTAGTGAGTTTCATACATTTAGGTGTGAGATCTGAGCAAAATCACCAGTAGTTCTAAACACCAATATATACAGGGATTACGAGTATATGTGACAAGAAAGTTTGGGTTACCTCCTTTGGGAGGGGGTGGAGGTGGGGGGAGGGCAGTGTCAGCAGAAGATATTACCTACAGATAGTATAACAGCTATTCCAGCTGCATATCTGCAGTCTTGTACTTAAATGAGTTTCTCGGAGCCCTGATGCCTTCAGCAGCAGGTGTCACTGCTTCCCAGCACATCATACAATCATAGAATAGTTCGGGTTGCAATGCACTGTAAAGATAATCTAGTTCCAGCCTCAATGTGACAGTCAGGGACACGTCCCACTAGATCAGGCTACCCAAGGACCAATCCAACCTGGGAAACCCATTCCAGCGCCTCTCCACTCTCACTATGAAGAAATTCCTCCTTATGCCTAGTCTAAATCTGCCCCCTCCACAGTTTATGTCCATTTCCCCTAGTCCTATCACTACAAGCCTGTGTCAACAATCTCTCCCCAGCTTTCCTGTAGGTCCTTCAGGTACAAAAATGTCACTAGAAGCTGAACAACTCCAACTAGTAACACCTCGTGCCGTTCCCGGCCAGGCCCATGCCAACTGGGAGCTGCTTTTGCACCACAGGCAGAGTTATCAGTGACAATAAAACCTACCCGCTCTTCTGGAAAGAAAAAGATACTTTAGTGGCACAGTTTCCTAGTATAGAAATGCAAAGAGCAAAATTCCATCAGTATGCAGAATAACATCTAGCAGTCATTCAAGGCCGATCTCCCCTGGCAAAAATTAATTTGATAGTTTAGTCCTCATTGTTAATGATTGTTTTTCATATTCAAAATATACCAACTTTCATTTATCATTCAGAGGCTCTGTAAAAGCTAGTGAGAGATGGAGGCAGGATGACAGTTGCCAGTCTCTTTTGGGCTCTCTTTTGTATAAAGATAAAAGCAGAGCTTGCTTGGTTTTACGAGACCTTTTCCTTCCCATGCTCCATGCTGCAACTTGTCACAATGCGGGCTCACTGGTCTGATTTATCTGAAATGTTTTGGAGATAACACGTATCCTCACTTAAATATGCAAACGTATATAGAAGGTAAAAAGGAATGACGCTGAGAGAGTTGGGGTTGTTCAGCCTGGAGAAGAGAAGACCCTGACGAAACCTTCCCGTGACCTTCCAGTGCCTGAGTGGGACCTACAAGAAAGCTGGGGAGGGACTGTTGACAAAGGTTTGCGGTGATAGGACTGGGGGCAATAGGTATAAACTGGAGAGGGGCAGATTCAGACTAGACAGAAGGAGGAATTTTTTTCACCATGAGGGTGGCAAGGCACTGGCACGGGTTGCCCAGGGGAGCTGTGGATGCCCCATCCCTGGAGGTCACAGAATCACAGGTTTGGAAAAGACCCCCAGGATCATCGAGTCCAACCATTCCTATCAATTCCTAAACCATGCCCCTCAGCACCTCAGCCCCCCGTCCTTTAAACAGCTGGGCAGCCTCTGCCAGTGCCCAATGACCCTTTCCGTAAATAATTTGTTCCTGATGTCAAGCCTGAACGTCCCCTGGCGGAGCTTGCGGCCATTGGTCCTCGTCCTGTCCCCTGGCTCCCTCCTCACAGCACTCGAACGACACCAGCGCAGAAAGCTGGGAAACGTCTCTCTCCTCCGGGGCCGGGAGCCGGGGCTGTGACGCTGCCGGGGGCTGGCTCGGAGGAGGAGGGGTCGTGCTCCCAGTCGCACGTTGCTGGCGGCCGGCGGGACGGCACAGGTAGGGCTGAGCTCCGCCCGGGGCCGCCGGGCTCTCCGCAGCGGGTCCCTCCCCGCGGCGTCGGGGCGGCCCGGGGGGTGCGGGCGGCAGCGGCTCTCTCGGCTCCGTGGGGTGCAGGGTTTGCGCCAGAGGGGCTTTTTCTTTCTGCAGGTTAGTGTTCGTCCCCGCGGAAAGCTTTCGGCCGTCCTAACCGGAGCCTGGGGTGAAGTTCCGAGTTGAGGTAAAGGGATGTTTGTGTAGAGATGGAAATAAGCGTGACCCGCAGGGGAAAACGCACGTTATCTGTTTGATAACTCGACTTTATTCTGGGATGGGGCTTTTCGGCAGAAGCTGCCTAGAGAAATCCTCATATTTTTCTTTTGGCTATAGTCGTAGCAGTGTAAATCTTTCCCACTGTGTGTTTCAGCCATGTAGGCTCAGCCCAGAAATGTAGGCATAAATCAATTAGGGAAAAGGAGCAGCTGCTATTTGGCTTTTGGGGCTTTTTGGTCATCTTAGGAATTACTTAAATGTTACAGCCAGTTGTTGAGGACTTAAAGGTAGTCAAAGCAGAGATGTATTTCTCGGAATGGTGTGCTGCTCTTAAGGTTTTCTTAAGGACCAGCTTTGATCAGAGAACGAATTAAAAACCTTTGGAACCCACCATCGGTACTGAAGGTGCTCCACGGCTTACTGTCTTGGTTTTGTAAGAGAACGTGGGCAGCAGCAGTTTGGAAAGCAGATTCATCTAATCTCTCTTTTTGGGAAAAAAAAATAGTTTATCCAGCAACTTGGTTTAGTGTTAGATAGGAATGGTTGGACTAGAAGATGCGATGGGTCCCTTCCAACGTGGTTGTGCTGTGATTCCGTGATTCTGTGAACTTGTAAGAGCCAGAAGAAAAAGCTGGAGTTGGAGGGTAATATTTGTTTCCCATCCGATAAGCTACAGGTCTACGCTGACAAGTCTTAAGTTGATTTGACTGAGCAGCATATCTGATGTGTCTGAAACGGAAAGCTGGTTTCAAGCTTCAGTTTCCTTGTCAATACCCTAAATGGCATTTGTGCCCCATAACACCATACTGGGAGGAAAACGTGTGTAATCAGGTATATGTATTCTTCTTGAAGTGCAGGGGTGCATGCTACTGGCTGAGCTAGAGACACGATTCAGTAAAAGAACAGCCTGGGTGGCCAAATTATCTATATCGACTGCAACTTATTATCCCTATGAATGAAATGGTATTAGGAAGCCTAGTTTTATTTTCCATCTCAAGTCAGAAAAGCTGTCTGTGCAGCTGTGCTACTCATTTCTAATAATCTGGACAAACATTGTAATTTAGACTTAAGTTTCCACTTCTTTGTTTGCACAACTTTTATGCCTGCACAGCATCAAAACATGAGACCTTATCTAGTAAGGTGTATTTAATTTTTCATATTCAGACAACTGTAACCACCATATGCCCTTGTCATACAATCAAATATAGATGCACATCACTTGCACAAGAGGTGGATCAGTTGCATCATGTTGCTTTTGATTGTTAATATGCTGTGGAGATGTCATGGCTTTGTGTTTGGCTTCTTAAGGCAGTGCAGTTCTAAGTCTGTAGTGTTACAAGTCTCTGATAGAAGATGAGCAGTTCACAGCATAGGTAGTGAATTTTTTGTGTCGCTTTCACAGTTTACAAAATTTCTCAACTACTGTCTATTCAGTGACCTGTGTGAAGTAAGCTGGTTGTATCTGTTTAATCCCTGGAAATAACTTCTCAGCGTTCCCCTGCTTTGAGTGTCAGGTGGTGAAACGGTCCAGTCTGCACTGTTCACCAGGGGCAGGGTTGTGCACAACAATTTCAACTCTCCAGACAGCCCTGGTAGGCAGAAACTGTACAGCCTCTGTCTCAAGAGCATGATGGATACCATAAATTTTACAATTTAGCTGCACTGGTTAAAATAGCTAATACCATCACTTCAAATGTGACAGGATTGTATCCTTACAGAGTGAGTCTGGGGGAGGACCTATCTAAGGGCTTCTAGTGTGAGATGAGCTGTTCTGCACTGCAGGTAAATAGGAGTTTGACCAAATGAACAGTCTTTCAGTGACTCTGATTACAGGGTTCCCAAAACAATGTATTTTGCTGCTTAGGGGCATACACATAGGGAAGCAAATGCAGTTTAACAGCAGCAGATAACTCGCCTATTCAAAGAACACGGGAGCTGAACATTAACATACTTAAATTTTGATTAATACCTAACAGAGTTTGGAGTGGGCTTTTAACCGCAGCTGGTAAGGATCCTTTGAATTTATATTGAGATTACTTGGCAGGAGTTTTGTACTGTCTCTTACATACCTTTTTCCTGTTTAGGCGTTTTCAGTTCTCATTAGGGGAAATAAGTGGCTTTTGAGGAGGGAAAAAAAAAAACCCCAGATTCTTTGCATATGTGCTATAATTTTAGCTAAAACAAAGATATCTTGATTCTTTCATAGAAAACACCATAACCTAGATGTGATCCAGTATATTGTTTTTTAAAATGAAACACAGTATACAGTAGTAAAAATCCTCTATAAACCTTTCTTTAGATGTGGAGTAGAATGGTATAGTGGAATAACAAAGTTCTTACATACTTATTAAGTAGTGTCTTCCTTGATGACTGATGACAGTGGCACCAGATTTCACTGTATAGTAGTTATGTTATTGGCTCATTATTAGGAATGCAATTTAAGTGATTGCTTAATATTACTATTACTTACATTAATATTAAGAGTTGAGTTTCCTCGTAATTGGTACTCATATTCCACCCTGAAGATCTGAAACATATGCTAGAATCATGAACTTAAGTATATCTGCATTATTTCATCTATGAGAGGAATCTGTGTCTTGATATTGCAAATGTATTTCTTATTAGAACAGTATGTATCATCAAAAACCATCTGTCAGAAAAATAGGATTATTATGGGGCATGATTGTCTTTACTAGAATAGCTTTATTGACTGTGTCACCCGCCTTGTTAATTAACCCATTCAAACTGTCTAGTCTTTACCTGATATTTTGCTTATGTGTTTGAGGCTCATATCTTTGGATGTACGTATTAGCTTTATATTAAAATGCAGACAGCCATCTCTTCATGTTTTATCTGTGTTTTATATCTGATTGTCAGAGAAATTAGCCCATAGTCAACAATGATGTACTAATTATAAACCCTTTTGATGTGCATGACAACAAAAGAAAACAGACTGAGAAGCATAAAGCATGATTTTAACTTTGACCCTGTCTTGCTATGTGACCTCAGGAAAGAGATTTAATCTTTCTGCTGCTGCTGTAAAAGGACACTTTTCTAAGCCTACCAAAATATTTTTGTTGAACACACAGAGATGCAAGTTAACTCTTGTAAAGTAGCTCGAATATAATGACTTGATGTCAATGTGTCATGTTAAAATAGAAATGCTGACATTAACAGCTGTAGGCTGTATGACTCGTAACCCACCACTCCAGTCACACAAACCATACAACAGCACAAAAACAATAGCAAAAATAAGATGATCTTACCTTTTAAAATGAGACCATAGGTAATAAGGAAGGACAATGAAATCATTAAAGTAGCTGTCAAGCCACGGTCATGGAGTCATAGAATGGTTTTGAGTTGGACAGGACCTTAAAGGTCATCTAGTTCCAACTCCCCTGCTATGGGCAGGGACACGTCCACACAACCAGCTAGAGCAGGTTGCTCCTTCAGGAGCAGATCTGATAAGCCAAGTGAGTAGCACTGTTCCAGAAGCAACTGTATGAGACAAATATGTGCTGCACAAAATGTTTCAGAGAAACAACAAGGGCAGAAGGATGTCTTTCTTAATATATTTTAGTCTTAACCCTCTGAGCATATTTTCCTTTAATGAAAACAAAGATATCTGTTAAGAGTCTCAGTCAGCTGAGCATATGCGCAGCATCTTTTTGAAGTTTCTCTTATATAGAAATGTTTTATATACTTCTCGGGACTTTCTTGGCAACTTGGTCATAAGGATTTACACAAGTAGTAACTTTGTCACCTGGTAAGGTACTCATTTTATTTTGTGGAAATGTTTTGATTGCATCTAGTAGACATTTTTCTGAAGTACGGGAGAAAAAATATTCAAGATAGAGATAACTTTGATTTGGAATTTTTCCTGTCCCCAACTCTTATTTGGAAGAAAATACTCTGCTTTCAAAGGTCTTAGGAAAAGCTATGATGAGATCCTTATCCATGGTTCTCAGTATCTGGCAGTGCTGTTTATCACCTGTACTCTGCAGTCATGCCGCAGCGCTGCAGTGCTGCCAGGGTGTGGGAGCTTTCTGAGAGCTCCTCAGCAACCTCGCTGCTCTTGCACTGGGATTTCCCACGGGCAACCAACATGCACTGAAGAAAGCTGTACACCACAGTTTCATTTTGACATACAGTTTCTATGGTTGTAGTTCATACCTAAAGATCAGAGCTTCAGGGTACATCTGCTTTGCACTATAGACTCAGGTGGGAACAGTGAGGTTGTTATCTGGTGGTGCAAAGGGGAGGAATTTGCAACTGCAATGCTGTGCTTATTGTCCCATAAACTGAAGTATGGAAAAGAATCCCACTACCACATTGCTATCCTTCTGACCTCACATAATGCAAAGGTGAACTAAATCAAACTTACTTCTATGTTTTCACTATTGTTGCCTTCATTTAGACCTTTTGTGCTACATCAGTCTATTTTTTATTAAACTTGTTCAACATTTGAGTTCAATGTTGATTTGTGCGAAGTAATTTAAGTGATGGCTGTTTTATTTTATTTGCCCTTTTCTTCATGTGACTCATAGAGAAGTTTCAGAATCAGTTGATTTGGATGAGAGCTTTTGAATTCTGACTTTCAAAGTTCCGGCACTGCTGAACTGATTTACTAAAGAGGAGAAAAATAGTTTCAGTCACAGGGCTCTGCCAAAAAGAGCCCCCAAAGTGAATGTTTTGTGTAAAAGCATGCCTTGCAGTTTAAGTGTGGAGTGACAATGATTGTAACACAACGCTGTTCATGTGACAGGCAGACAAAGAAGCCATTATGCACGTCTGGCTAGCATCAGATCCTCCCAAAGCCAATAGTCAGACTGAGATTGGTTGCCCCAAGAACGTGAATACACTGGAAGCACTTGCATGTTAAAAAAGAAGAAAAAGACAAGGGAATGGGAGGCTGGGACGGGGATGGGGTTGTGGGGTGTGTGCTGTTTGTGTGTGTGCCAAGGTCTGGTTAAGTTTTAAGTACAAAATTACATAATTGATTTGTGTATATCTTTTTGTAACTTGGTGTCTGGAATCAGCAAAAAACATATAATGTAGCACTGACCAACAGACATGGTGAGATAAAACAGAATATGTCAACAGACAGTGCAGATCTTTCAATTCCTTTGTTCCATGTTAAAAGATCACTTCCTACCCTTTGCTTTTGGTTATATATAACTGAGTTTTAGTTTCTTCTAAAGCTTTTACAAAACTTTGGGGCACACTAGTCTGTCAACACATGTTATGGTCACAGGAACTTATGCACAAATAATGCTCATGTATTTGTGGGAAGCATATGTTTGGTGACTTATAAACCCTCATGAAAGTGTTCAAGACCACTTAGGGAGAATCAGAACACTTGATACATAAGAAATGTCCCTGACAGCTTGTGAGCTGCAGCAGTCTTGGCTTCAAAGGCAACATACTTCCATCAGCCATTGTAAATCTACTTAAAAAATAGGATATGTTAGATGGAGTCAAAAGCTTTTAAATTAGCAGTGTATTTGTTCAGAAACTACTAATTCACCTTTGCAAGCCCAAGGGCTGTATTGTCTTTTCCAGTGCACTGGAGATAGCACTCAGTGATGAACTAGAGTCACTGGGGATCAGACCGATGAATGGCAACTTGGCCTCATTCCTTACCTACTGCTCTGCATTACTTTTTTTTTCCTTTTTTAACTTTTTTTTTGATTCCTCCTCCTCCCCTGCGCTCTCCCCTCCCTCACTTTTCCTTTCTCTCCCTGCCCTCTCCCCTCTCTCTCTATCCTCCCTTCCCTCTCCATCTAGTCCTTTTTCTTTTCTCTTATCCTGGTTGAGGACCTCATTGCATAAGTGTTTGCTTTTGAATGTTCTTAGTGCCTAAACATTTAGTTTAAAGGAAACGAGTTATTTACAGGGCATTCATAGCCTGTTTGTTGGCCTGTTACTACTGGCATAAAAAAAAAGTACCACAAGGTCAGATGCTTTAATTTCATGTAGGGGCCATATTTGTTTCCTCATTTTGCACTATAACACTTACTGAATACAGAAATTCAAAATGTAAAATTATTTCATATACTGCAGTCATTTTTTGTTTATACTGACATATTTTCCCTACTTTGTTTACACTTTCCTACTGCATATTTACTTTAGAGACACTTTTGAAGAGCAAAGAGGAACAAAAGGCATTTTTTGCAGCTGGTGTCAGAGTACTATTAAATCGATCATGTATATCCGTGTTCAGTTCTCTTCAGTTAGGCTTTTCCTTGGAGGTTTTTTGTCTGTAGTTTGGGAAAGAAGCATCACCAAAAATACTTATGCTAATATTAAGAGTTTTTTGTCATCAAGAATTAATCTGAAGAGGACTGCATTTTGTGTTTGGGGCACAAGTGATAAGTCAAGAATAAGGGCATATTGGTAGCTTTATTTAAAAACATAAATTTAAAAACATAAATTCAGCCTGAAGAGCTGATGATTTCGTTACTTCAGCCTATACCAAGGAAGGGCTCCATCCAGCTTGTGCTGAGGGCTGGCTCTGGCAGCCAGTTTTTTCCTGCAGTCACCGCGTTCACTCCAAAAACAGGTCTCAAGAGTTGTTGCAGGCTCCAGGAACTTATTCCAGGCCTTGGAACTTTTACTCACAAATTCTTCTTTATGCCAGTTTGCTTGTGGTTGAAGATAAAAACTAGAGAGCCTAATGATTTTGATTTACATTAAAAATCTCAGCCAGTTTTGGCCTGACAATTATTGTATGTTTTTCTATGGCTGTTGCTTCTTGCTTTAAGCTCAGTGTGCATCGAGTCTTACTGCTCTTGGGAAAAAAAAAAATAGCTGTTTGAGGAAAAAGATTAGCATGGTTGGACTCCTGAAGAGCTGTTTCTTTCAGTGCTTACCTTAGATGTTTTAGTCATCTTTTTAATAGGAAGAAATAATGAGGATACACTCCAGCTGGTGTCAGAGGGAAACTGAACTGCTGGTCTAAGGAATTCAGTGGTCTGTCCGAGTAAGTTACATGAAAAAATGGTTGCTGAGGATAAAGCTAGGCTAGACAGGTTCCTCCCTCCCCCTCCCACATCCCACATCCAATACTCAAGAAAAGGAGCAGTACTTCATAATTTTCTTGAACTGTAGTAGAAGGGCACCAGACTGCAGAGAAGTTAGGAGTTCCTTTTCTTTTGTGAGATCTATGGAAACAATGCTTTTGATCTCTGTATGTACTGTCATAATAAAGGATGTTCATAGGCCGCTGCATAGACTAGTGGAAGCAGGGCTTCCCCCCAGGGCTCAGTGTTGGGTCCAGCCCTGTCAAATGTCTTCGTCAATGACCTGGATGAAGGCACTGAGGGCACCCTTAGCAAGTTTGCAGATGACACAAAGCTGTGTGCAAGTGCGGATCTACTGGAGGGTAGGGAGGCTCTGCAAAGGGATCTGAACAGGCTGGACCGCTGGGCAGAGTCCAATGGCATGAGGTTTAACACGGCCAAATGCCGGGTCCTGCACTTGGGGCACAACAACCCTATGCAGAACTACAGACTGGGAGAAACCTGGCTGGAAAACTTCCAGGAGGAGAAGGACCTGGGGGTGTTGGTCAACATGAGCCAGCAGTGTGCCCAGGTGATCAAGAAGGCCAATGGTATCCTGGCTTGTATCAGAAACGGTGTGACCAGCAGGTCCAGGGAGGTTCTTCTCCCTCTGTACTCGGCACTGGTGACACCACACCTCAAATCCTGTGTTCAGTTCTGGGCCCCTCACCTCAAAAAGGATGTTGATGCTCTAGAGCAAGTACAGAGAAGAGCAACAAAGCTGGTGAAGGGGCTGGAGAACGATCCTTATGAGGAATGGCCATGGGAGACAGGGTTATTTAGCCTAGAGAAGAGGAGGCTGAGGGGAGACCTCATTGCTCTCTATAACTATCTGAAAGGAGGTTGTAGAGAGGAGGTAGCTGGCCTCTTCTCCCATGTATCAGGGGACAGGACAAGGGTTAATGGCCTCAAGCTCCACCAGGGGAGGATCAGTCAGGGAGACATCAGGAAAAAATATTTCATGGAAAGGGTCATTGGGCACTGGAACAGGCTGCCCAGGGAGGTGGTTGAGTTACCTTCCCTGGAGGTGTTTACAGTACAGGTGGATGAGGTGCTCAGGAACATGGTCTAGTGGCAGATAGGAATGGTTGGACTGGATGACCCAAGAGGTCTTTTCCAACCTGGTAATTCTGTGACTCTATAGAAAGTTAAAGCAGTGGATTTAATTATCCACGTAGTTACTTTTCATGCATAAGAATCTCTTCAATTACAACATCATTCTTAATGTCTTGAAAGTATAAGTCATGCGAAAGAGCGCATTGTCCATCTCCTGAAGACAACAAAGTAAACAGCCTCTCCAAATCTGAAATCCCATTTGTCATGTGGCCCTTTCATTCAGCAAAAGGCAATTATTACTTCCAAATACTAATGTTTGGATTTGTACAAATTAACTCATGTGCTGTAGTGGTCAGATCACTTCTACTTGTATTATGGTTTTGCGACCACAGAAGACAAGGACCTTTGAGTATGTGATTTAAAAAAATATGGGTATGGCTTAAAGCAGAGATGATACTGTATAATTTTTGCCTGCTATGTATGGCATTTTATAGGTGTTGCCATTTCTCATGATGTGAGCTCTTATAGTCCTGTTTTATGTTGTCAAGTCTTTGCATCCTTTTGATATTTTCTGATGCATTGGAAGTATCCAAAATATGGTATTGGGTTACATAAAAATACAGACAGATACATTGAAACTTGTGAAATTTGGGGATTTTATGGTGCAACTAGGAGGCTCCCAGGAATCTAAACACCTCAAGAAGATTTAGTGTAAGATTTATCATAGTATTCAACCAGTCTTAGGTTATATCCTCTCTAGAGTGGTGTTTGCTTTCATAGAAAGTCTAGGTAATTTCAATAGGAATAAACAGACACTTAAGTCTAAGCAGAGTTTTTGTGAACTTGTGAACAGGAGTCCCATTTGCACTATTGTTCTATTTGCCCCTAATTTTGTTATGCTATTTCTAGAGCTGTAACTCATATGCTTTGTGAATTCTCAAGTGTTTTGTGAGTGAACAGGTGAATATCCACAAACCCTGGATGGTCCTTCCATCAGCGACTGCATGTCCCCCGCTGCTGTTTCTTGTCCCTTCTTCCAGCAAACACCCATGTTCCTGGAAATGGCAAATGTGAAGCAGTTAAGAAGTAATTAATACCTGTCCACACTGACTGTAGGATAGCTGGAGAGCTCAGAAGAGAGGCAGAATAAAATGCCTGGTGCTATTATTCCTACAGGGTGGTGTTGCTTTGCCCTTTGGTGGGTGTTTCTGATATACTGCAGCTGAGAAGTGTTTCACTAGCTGCAATGCACTATTTATTTATTTCATTGATTGATTGAGTAAGTGGATTCTGATTAACAACATGATTACTTTTTATGCATAAGAATCCAAATTAAGTCATAGATACTTTTTATTTTTCCTACTGTGACAAAGATCTGGGTACCTGTGGCCACATAACTCCTGTTCTGCTTTGCACTGGTATCATCTTCCTGGCATGACCTACAGGAAAGAGACTTAAAAAAAAAAGGCATAATGCTCTGCAGTTTCTCAATGTCATGTTTTTGAAGACAGGAACTGGAAGTCCAGAAGCGAAAAAAAAAAAAGCCCTCCTCAGACGTTCTGGCTGTTCCACTTGCCTGCTGAGATGCAGGAAAGCTGGGGGTCTACCAAGTGTAACTGCCCTTGTAGAACTATCTCCTTCCCTTCCAGTGCAGCAGACTAAGGTCTTAAACCTTAGCCAGGGTATAGACTTCATGTGGGCTTGGGCACTCCAGTTGTAGCCTGCCTGGGCACTGAGGGATGAGCCTCTGCTGCCTTTCCAGCATGTTGAGGAAGCATTCCTGTGTAGGGAGCTTCTGTGCCACATTCTCAGGTGTTTGACATGAGGACTGCACCTTCCTTTGTTTTTCAGTTTTGACAGTGGTGTTTCTAAAGAAAATTTCATGATTTGCACAGGCTCCCCGACTCTCCAGTCTGCTCTGTCACCACCAAAATCAAAGGCTGTCTCTTCAGTATCCCCTTTCTGCCTACAGAACTGCCTCTCAACACACTTGTCTTCTTCCCTCCAACTTCCTTCTGCTTAGGTAGTCAAAATGTAAAGGCAGAAAAATCGTTTGGGTACTTCTTACCACCCTGGCCATGGACATTGAAAGAGATGTGCATGGGGCCCTAGGGGAAGAGAGCCGGATGGGACATTGACGAGTGGCACTGTGAGCTGGTGCGCTCTGCCTGCACTGTAATGGAGCTTTAGTGCTGCTTTAATCCATGCCACATGTGGGTGACCCGAGTAAACCCTGTGGGAAGACAGAAGCACTGTTGTGTGTTTGTGGAGCAGTTGCTCGGAAGCTGACGTACAGCTGTGGCCAGGCTTGTTTGGAAGTGAAGAGAAACTTGATCTTTTAATCTTTTTTTTTTTTCTTTTCTTTTTTTTTCTCCCCAGACTGATTTTGTAAATAACAACTGTTTTTAAAGGGTACCTACCAGTGAGATTGAAATGCGTATTTTAAATTGAGGAGTAGATTTAATGAAGATTATAGTATATCATGTGCTAAATTCTCTTTATAATTTAATTTTTTGCTAGTTTCATTTCCTTTAAAATAAAAGTTGTAAGAGAACTGAGGCTGAGGGCCCAATTTTCTTATTTGCATTGAGTAAATCGGCAATAGCTCAAATGAAATCAGTGGATTTCCAGAGTAATGGAGGTTACGTCCATGTACACAGATGCTTTGTGCACCACTTGTGTAATGCTTTGTAGGATCTGTGAAAACACACACACAGACACACACACAGAGAAACACACACACAGAGAAGCACACACATACACCCTGCTCCACATCTTGCCAAAGCTGCCTCCACTAAGACCAGTGCACTGGGCATTTTTTAGTAGATTATTAAATTTTATTTTAGAAAAAAAGCTGACTTGCCAGCTGTACAATGGGCTGTGCTGAGAATGCATAGCAACATTAGTGCTTTTTATGCTTTAGGATTGTTTTGGATTAAATGCACTACATATTCCAAATACTGCTATGCAGGTGTGCTACAGGGTTTCACCACTTTAAGACAGAAATGGTACTGATTAGAAGTTAGTTTCACTAGTTCCAGGAAAGTTGTTTAAACTCTGAACCCACAAAAGAATTCACTTTAATTTATTTAACAAGATTGGTTGAGTAGTTGTTAAAGAAATGAAACAAAAACACAGCAAGAGAGAGATGCTTCCTCTCTTTAAATATCTCTGCTGTTCTCAGTAGATTTTTACATCTCCATAACCCAATCCAGAGAGCTGAGACTTGATCTTGTCTTTGGAACAGCATTGTTGCTCTGTAACTTTAATGCACTTTTAAGATATGCCCCATTCTTTCTCGCTGAACACTGGGTCATGCCATTTTACATTATGTATGAATAACAACAACCTGGATATGCATTCATGGTAAGTGAACCTCAAAGAATGCAGTTATTTGGGGTACAGATCTGTGCCAGTAAAATACACCTTTTTTTGAGTCATTGCTGACTGTCAACCTTTCTGTGTGTATTATACCCTTTTAAAAGTTGTTTGTTACTTTGACAGTGATTCAACTTCAGAAAATAGATTTTGAGTTGGCTTGGCTTGGCTTGGCTTGGCTTGGCTTGGCTTGGCTTGGTTTGGTTTGGTTAAGCAGTGCTAGGATGAACATAAAATATTTAGATAGGATTCCAAATTCTTTCCATATACAATGTGGTTATTAAAAGTAGCCATAAGAACAAAAAAAACTTAGCGTTAGAAAAAGTGGTTTAGATATGTTGATAAAAGTACTGCATGTGAAATTATTATCCTATCTTTTGCTAAATTAAAGAGGTTGAGGGAGATCAGGTATTTGCAAAAGACACACAAAAGGAAAGAGGACCCAGAGATAGAAAGCCACGCAGAAATTGGCCGGAACCCTTTGCACTGTGGAGCAGCTTTGAACTCACGAGAGCACGACAAAGACCTTCAGATAGTCACAGAGAGCATCTGCACTTGACTTATCTCACCCACCCATTGGGGGAGATTCTTTCCAGAACAGTCACTTGCTCTCCTGGAGGTAGGGAATAAAGTGTCCCAATTTGCCCTCCAGAGAGAGGAAAGTTTTATTCATGGATTAGTTTACTGGGCAGCTGATAGTCTGGATCAGACAAAATGCCTGTGGTAGACAGTTTTGCTTTAGCTTTCAACACAAGGGCATCTTTCAGTCTTTCAGGAGCAGATATAATAGATATTGGTACAATTTGTGGGGCTCTTCTGTACATTCCTATCTTTATTCACACTTTCTACAGCAGCGAAGAAAATCAGTAAGGAAGGTCAAATAATCCTCTGCTCCTTACTGCATAAAGTGGATGAAAAGAAGTAATTTTAAGCAATTTGGCAGCTGACCTGTCGATCTTCCTTGCTGACAATAGCTACATGTTTCTCTGCTCTTAGTAGAAAGCCTATGTGAAATTTCAGGACTAGTAGATATTAACAGTTTGATTTTTAGAGCTAAAAGATGATCAGGTCATATTAAAAACACTGCAATAACAGTAACTGCCCAGCCCAAGTGTGGAGTTTTCACTTGGTGTTGTGATTGTGTCGTCAAAAGTTAGTTAGCATTACCCAGCAAACAGCCGTGGGCAGGAGGAGGAATGTGTTTCCATCTGGCATCACGTGATCCCTCAATGTGGCTTCTCTGATCTCTCCCTATTACATGGGCTTTGCTTTCCCCTACTCATTTGCACTGTCTACTGCCAGGGAGCTGGAGTCAGGTTTGATGTCTCTGCACAGAGGGCCAAGCTAAGCTGCCTGGAGTGTCCCTGTTGCAGCCAGTGAGGTGACCTGGCAGTATAGAGCTGTTTGGCTGCACTAAGTTTAGATAGAAAAAGTGGTTTTATAAGTTAAAATTTCATTCCAAATTTCCACACAGATCAAAGTATCCGTTCCCTTTTCACTCTTCCCAGAAACTGCAGTCATCCGGTTCCTTTGCAAATGCTGCGCTTTTACTGTCTTCTCAACTGGTTGCTCATCAGCTAGCAAAGTAAGGCAGTAAATGTATTTCTGAACGTGAAATTTCATCATATTCCACTTCCAGCCTCTGAATTCCTGATGTCTCTTATCCATTAAAGATGAAATGTTCAGATGACTACTGAATTTCCTACTGAAAATAGTGAATGCTTTTTTTATCTTTTTAAGAAAAAAAAAGTGCATTAAGTCCTAATACTTGGAGTTTTTTTAATGAATGACTGAACTAAGGCTAATGTTCTCTTTTTTTTAAGTGAGTGGCAGCAGAAGTTGTAGCAGAGATGCTGTTAATACCAGTTGGACTGGTATTAACTTTAGAAAGTTCGCCTCTTTGGCACAGTTTCTTGACACATACACTCTAGTCAATCACAGCAAAGTGCCTAATAACAGATGTGGAAATTAAGCTGGAGATTCTGTCTCTCTCTTTTAATTTTTATTACAGAGAATAACAAAATACCTCATTAAGCCCACCATCATAGAATGTTTTTTAATTTGGCATAAAAATGTCAGCAAAAATTAGATCTCTGAATGGGGTGCCCTGTTTCTAAAGGTGCTTTGTCAGACAGTGCTATGAATAGACCATTTTGTAACAACAGATATATACTTGTGCTACTTCTGCCCTTTTACAGCCAATACTGCATGAGGTACAAGCTTCAAGAAGGCAACACATGTCCTGAAGGATAACATTTTGAGGGATTTAGGTCCTTGTGCTCAAGTTAATAAAAATGTGGTCTTTATTCTTCTGGGTTCAAGTTACACTGCCAGCAGCTGGGATTAGCAGCAGATATTTATGTTTCAGATAACCTGTAACCAATGTAAATTTACATTTTTTAATAAGAGAAATTATCTTGAAAAAGATATTAATTTTAAAAAAATCTTCTTTTGACTGTTAGGGCTTCTAAGGCATTTGCCTTCATTAATTGCTTTTAATGATGTACCAAAGCACACTTTTTAAGGGAGAGTCTTATTCATCATTAATGGCAGTCAATTTAGGAACTGAGCAATTTGAGATGCCTTGAAATTTTTGGTAAGAAAAATACTGAAACTGACGTAAATCAGAACTGGAAACTTGATAGGAAATTATTCTTTTAGTATTAAAGTGGTTTTATTCGTAGAATATAAAGGTTTTTACTGTTATGTGTTTTTATACTGTCTATCACAAATATAGGTAGCAGGTGAATTTTTTAGAAATATCATTTATTAACTAAAGCACAGTATCTTGTCTTACAGCTTCAGTTATTTATCGAGGAGTATACTGACTCTGTCTGTGTACATTTACCTGCATTCATATATAGCATCAAGGAGCAGTGCAAATCAAGCGATCTAGTAAGTAAAGGTCAGGAAGAAGCTCACAGATAAAAGCTTTGTTTCCATAACTGCATATGCTTGCAGGTGTTACAGAAAGTATGCGGTAAATTAACTGTTGGAGATAAGGAATTGTGTGAGAAAGGAAATTAGTAGGTGGGAAAAACAGTCTGGTCTGTTCTTCTATAGAGCTCCTTCCTTTTATTCCAGCTAGGAGCAGCTGAAATGATCTCACAATGTTGTTGGGCTAGTTTACTGTGAAAACCACAGTCTTACAAATCGTACACTTTATACAATCATCAGGTTATGTTGTAGTCTTACTGAAAACTGTTCAGGGAGAGTTGCCTTTGACTTTAATGGGAATAGGATTTGTCCATTTAAGTGTAGTTTTGTTAAAAAAATAGAATCATAGAATCATGGAAGAGCTTGGGTTGGAAGACAACTTGAACATCATCCAGTTCCATCCCCCTGCCATAGGCAGGGACACCTCCCACTAGACCAGATTACTCAAAGCTCCATCCAGCCTGGCTTTGAACATTTGTAGGGATGGGGCAGCCACAACTTTTCTGGGCAGCCTGTGCCAGTGCCTCAGTGCCCTCATCATAAAGAATTAACCAGTCTCTTTTGGTTTTGCACTATGGTCTTCCATTTTCTCCTTTGAGGAAAGAATGGAGGGGTTCTATATCCATTCTAACCTTTGCAAACAGCAGAGTGAAAGATGAAAGAAGTGAATGTATGAAGTGTCAAATGAATCGCTTATGAGTTCCCCATTCCAGAATCTTTTGGATTTACCTTGTGGGGCTGGAGGGAGGCATGTGCAATGAATCATAGAGGCTTTGATCTGGATTGCTGGAAGTGGAAAAGAAAAGCTGACAAGTAATGCATTGAAATGTTCAGAAGCTGTTAAAAGGAGATGGCATCAGAGTTAATTAACATAAAAAATAAGATCATCTGAAAATTAAAATCTGTAACAAAGTACTGGGATAAGGAGTTTTAGGAGTGAAATGTTTGGTATTGTGATAAAAGGAGCTAACAGGAATGACAGATTCATTTTCTGCAGAGCACTATATGCAAAATGGCATTTCCTTGCATTACTTACAAAGATAAATGTACCGAAGCAGTATTAACAACAAATTTGTTGACAGATCATATTGTAACAGTTTATTAGCAACTAGAAGATATAAACTTAGAAGATATAAATAAGGGTGTTCATTTGTCCCATTTTCATAGTGAAAGGGTCCAGTGAAAGGCTGTCTCAAGTGTGGGGAACTGCCGACTGAAGAATTTTGCCAGTGTATAACAGAGGCTGTGTCTGGAAATGGGAAGAATTTTTACTCTTAGGATTACAGCATTCACATGTATTATTATAACAGCCCTGGGATTAATATACGGACTGGTGAACCAGTAAAGAATGCATTGTTTGATAAAAAAAGGAAAAGAGAAAGAGGAGGAAAGGAAGTCTGTCTGTGTGATTTTTCTATTAAGGTCTGCACCATATAGCCTCTCTTAAAATGTGTTATTTGCTTTCATTACTGTTAACAGTCATCCTGGGAAAGATGCCCAGGGCTGATAGGTGCCATCTGTGTACAATCTGAAATCTGCTGGTTCCTGCATCAGTAGCCTTGTCCCAGCTATCCCCTGGCTCTTGAATGTCTCTGCATCCCACCAATTTTCTTCCAGATGATAGCAACTAACTTCCCTAGGGGTAGCTAGGCAATCTGCAGCTGTGGAGAGAAGCTGGAAGGGAAAGTCCTGAAGATCTGACTGGAGCATGCAGGCAACAAACAGATGCAATAGCTTGCCCACAGAGTGACAGTTATCTGGGAAATGGCAACCTGCAAATGTATCTACGCATTTAAATGAAAGAGATGGTGGTTGAGAGTGGCCTTTCTTTAAAAAGGCCCATGCGTGCCTTCCCTCTGCATAGAAAGGGGAGCTGCTTATTGTCCCAAGTTGTCTCCTGTTAACAAGTTGCCTTTTGGCATTACCAAAAATCATGATCTTGAAGCAATGCTACCTTTAACAGTACAGACACATCCTGTGAAGATTTTCAATGTTCTGTATTTACAAAATAGGTTTATTACAGTTTTTTTTAGAAACTATTTGTCCTTCTTTGTCTCACATAGAGTATCTCCGTCCATCACTTGGTCTTGTTTGATTATCTGAATTGGGACAAGGGACCATTAAGCACCCTGGTGAATTTCCCCACTTTTTTTGGTACAGGAGCCTGATGATAAAGGAATAGATTATTACCCACTAGTACCCAAAGCACTAGCACCAAGAGCAGAAACAGACAATAAATATACTTACTCAGCATAGTTTTATATGATTCCCTTAAAGCATCTTGTGTTAAAGGAGTATATCAGGGTTTCTGTTCCAGATGCTAATTTGTCTTCTAAAAGCGTACTTTATAAATATTTTTGCCTGAATTCTAGGCAGATTTAACTATCTTTATTTGGTAGCTTGATAATCTGTCTGGAAAATAACCAAACAGAGCATTTAGCCAGAAGATTTGTCTTAGAAGTTCGTCCTATCGACTCCTTGTGTGAATAATCTTTACATATACTCTGCCATGTGCAGTTGGTAATTTTAATGATCACAGGTTTATGTGTTTGAGACCTATATTTGATATCCGCCTGAAAGAAGATCTCTTCTAATGTGAACAGTGCTATAATTTAGTGAACAATGATACCTACAGTGAAGTGACCCCTTGCTTGTGATGTTTGACAGCCTGCCTGCATCAGAGAAATAATGAGTCCATCTGCAAAGGTTTTGTCATACTTACATTTGTCTTTACCATGCCTCTTTGCCTTATGCAAACGTGACTTCCACTGAGATTTCTTCCCTTCTTTTAATACTGATTTGAGGAAGCAGAGGACTGATAAGTGGGTACATCATCCCTCCCAGTTTAGCGGCTTCGGAAACTCTCATTACACGGTGAGGGTGTTGCATGGCAGTAAATGAAGCCAGAAAGCCAAAGAATCTTGAGGCTGAAATATCCTACAGGAACTCTCACCTGATCCTTTTTGGTAAGAACAAATGACTTGCAGTGAAATACAGAAACTTCCAGGATCCAGTTTCTGCTAGTGACAAAATAGGTCTATGCTTTTGGAAAGGCCAGCCATCTGGGACCATGCCCATGCTGAAAGTTGAAGATTTCTGTTTCCTTCAATGTTCGTAATTACCTTATTTCTTTCAGGAAATATAACTGACCGTATAACTGTAGCCCAAGAGATTGCTTGACACTTGTCAAACACCATGCCGTGTCACAGATCCCAGATTCTCCATCTGAAAGTTTTCATTTTTAAATAGAAGGTGCCTGCTTCCAAAATACAGTTTAACAGGTACTCTTCATAATTTAAGACAAGTTCCTGTATTATTACATTCATATCTAGATGCAATGGTACAGATATGCAGTCTGCAAAATAATAACATTACTTAAAGGATTGTGATGCCATAGCTTTCAAAAAAGATATTTCTGTGACTTATGGGCAAATAAAGCCTGGTTTCCTCCAGACTTGTGGGCCTAACCTTATCTTACTTGGCATAAATTCCAGTTCCATTCTGGGCCCAGAATTCCATTCCAGTTCTGGGTCCCTTACCACAAGAAGGATGTTGAGGCTCTGGAGCAAGTCCAGAGAAGAGCAACGAGGCTGGTGAAGGGGCTGGAGAACAGACCCTACGAGGAGCGGCTGAGAGAGCTGGGGTTGTTTAGTCTGGAGAAGAGGAGGCTGAGAGGAGACCTCAGTACTCTCTACAAGTACCTGAAAGGAGGTTGTAGAGAGGAGGGAGCTGGGCTCTTCTCCCAAGTGACAGGGGACAGGACGAGAGGGAATGGCTTCAAGCTCCACCAGGGTAGATTTAGGCTGGAGATTAGGAGGAGGTTTTTCACAGAAATGGTCATTGGGCATTGGAATAGGCTGCCCAGGGAGGTGGTTGATTCCCCTTCCCTGGAGGTGTTTAAGGCACGGGTGGATGAGGTACTGAGGGACTTGGTTTAGTGTTAGATAGGAATGGTTGGACTAGAAGATCCGATGGGTCCCTTCCAACCTGGTTGTTCTGTGATTCTGTGATAAATGAGTTTCATCCCCTGAGGTACCTTGAGAGTGAAAAAGCTTTCTGAAGAATAAAAGTGTGAAGAGTAAACCTGGAGGGGCTGTTACTTTTCTGTGCTAGAGTATGAAATAAGGACATTAATACTGTGTTTTGGTAGAGAGCGCAGTGGTTGGGTTAGTACCATCACGTATCTAGAAAATGCATCTAGCAGGATCAGATTGTGAGTAAGTCTAAGCAATAATTGCTAGCTGGCACACATTCGGATGAGCAGTGATGTTTAAATGTAAAGAAGCATGAGCTAAGAGGGACAGATTTGATTAAGTTGCATAAAGAAAAGCCCTTGTAATCTCTGATCATGGGAAGTGTGAAAGGACCTTTCAGTTTAGGGCACTATTGGTTTATTATTTAGCAATCATAATTTAAATGCCCAGATCCCACACATTTTCTGACAAGCAGAGCTTCAGTTTTGCCAGATGAATTGCATGTAAATATCTTCTGAGCTCCCTTAACTGGCAGTGATGCCTTTGAAATGACATATTTTGAGGATTCAAGAAAAGACCAGTCACTCTGTTTACATTTGCTGTGATTGTACTTCTTCAGCCACCTTAGGATCTGTGTCATAATACTGCTATTCAGGTTGATTTGTATTTGGTTTATGAGTGAGGTTTCATGTGACACACCATCAAACTAATTTCCAAAGGAAAAATGCCTTCTGCTCTTCACTCATTAATTCACTAATGTGATCGATAAAAGCAATCATTTCTTTTTTTCACTGGAATTAACATGGGACTAATCATCATTGACAATATTAGGTCAAGTTCAAATTTTGCTTTGCCTGACATTAGTCAATAGTGTAGAAGAGAATTGTATAAACAAATTGTGCCACTAGTTATAGGAGCTGAACCTCAGGAGTGAGAAGAGTATGATTCTATGAAAAACACTGTCTAGGAAGTGAAGGACCAAGCAATTCTTCACCAGAAAATCTTTGCAAAAAAGTAATTTATCTTGTCTGGAGCCATGATTTCTACTTACGGGTAGCAGCCTGTTACGAGGTGCTGGCTTTGTTGTGCTGTGAAAGCAGAGGCACCAGCAGGGGATCCTGCATAATGACTGTGTTGTTTGCCATTCAGTCTGGAAGTTTAACTATGATGGACTGAACATCATTTGCTGTACATGCAGGTTAATGCAGTGTAAGAACATCCCATGGGATTACAGCCTAGACATCCCTGTGCTGTATCACTACAGAAATACAGAAATTAATGTGGCAAACCTTAGAGATATCATAGCAGAGTATGAAAAGCTCTTACTAATTCTGAAGTTTATCTTCTAACTAAATGGCATGTTCCTGCTGCATTTTTTATGTTGCAGTGCTAAAAATGCTTTTGCAACAGTAATGAGAAAGCTATATCAGTGTTTCCTTTGGTTTTGGGTCCATTATGTCATGTTAGCCACTGTATCATGCTATTCTCTGTTGCTCATGCAGTTCTAATCCTGCTTAATTCACCAGCAGTATCTGATTTTGTGGACTAAAAAATATCTGTTTGTGACCTTAAACCACCTTCACTTATGTTTTGCATTGTTTTACTTTCCCTTGCCCCATCCTCCCCTATTTCCACTTATAATCATTTACCTCTTGTCAGGACAAATCTGAGAGAGACCTGTGTTCCCTCGGGATGGATAAAGAGATTAACGTCTCAATTTTCAATACGTGGAGGAGGAGCATTTGTTTACTTCTTTTAGTTATCTACTCTCTGTCTGGTTTTGATCCTAAACTCTCTGAATGAGAAAAACCCAAACTAAAACAAAATATGTGCAAACCTGTCCACATAATTGATACTGGCAGAGAAAGTGCTTACAGGTCTCAGGTGATGGGTAGTAATGGTTAATTTTCTGTGTTTAAATGTTACAGTATTTTTCACCTACTTAGTAGAGAGAAATACGTAGTTTGTGTAGTTGCTCAAATTAAAATGTGTTTTAGGGGAGTACCTGTAATATACAGGATTATATTTTGGGGATACCTATATATCTGTTGCACTTTTAAAATGAGCTTGTTAGTAATTATAATAGGCCTTAGGATGATTAGATTTTTTTAATATGACTGTTATTGTTACTATTAATATCTACCTTTGTTGTAATAAATACGTAGTGAGCTACGTTTATCTAGTTAGGTCACAGAAACTTGGAGGAGTAGTCTATAGTTACTTCATGCAGCTGCATTTCTTTCCTGTTAACAATTTTAAAACATTGGCCTATAATGAAGTCCAGGGAAACAGGAAAGTCTCTGAGCTAAATAGACCTCATATTGCACAGAACTTACCTTAAGGATTTTGCCCAAATGAGAGTAAAAATGCAGCTTTGTCAACTAAATTTTTTGCCTCAAATAGTGTAAAAAATTCTTTGAGGCAATAAGATTGTAGTGTTCTCTGGAGGCATACGTGTTGTATTATGTACCTTAGTAGGAACACAGTGGGCTAAGTAAGATTTTTTGTGTGTGGACAGTTCGGTTGTAAAGTCAGAGATTTCACCTGTCTTGACGAGGTTGTACATGCTGGTTAGCAATAAGAATTATTAGGGAATGTTTTTGAAGAATGTCGTTCCCTCCCCCCATATATGCAAATGTGTTGCTGGATATTGGAGAGTATTTTGTGAAGAACAGTTTGCCTCTCTGAAGTTCTTTTTCATAGAAGTCAATGGTGCTACATACAATAGAAAGCTTGATGCCTGGTGGTAGCAAAATTTGTGTTTGCAGCTTCGGAGTTTAAATTATACAATATATTGTTGGAGGTCAGAGTCACTTTCTGTTTTACGAGAGTTATTTAGTCTTTCATATGTCTACTTAATTGCTAATTTGAATAGCAAAGGCAGTCTCCAACACGAGCATTTTCAGTACCTAAACTATGGTACTAAGTATATGTAGATAGTGACGATACTCGTGTGTTAATGGGTGAGGCAATTTAGGAAATATATAATAAGAAAAGTGAATCTCTGAACAGAGTATCTCAGTACAAGCTGTAGACAGCAAGGGTTAAAGGAGTCATCTACATTTTTTATTGCTAATATAAACACTTCAGCAACGTTAATCAGTTGCACTGATTTTCTGGTTTGATTTTCCCTAATGATTAACCAAAGATCTGGAATGCAATCAAGTTTTACACTAGGGAGTTCATGCAAATAATTTTTTTTTCATTTTAAATTTTGTTAAATGCATCCAGAAGGAAAGTCACTGAAGCTGAGAATAAAAGAAAAAACGGAAATCTATTTCAGAGTCTGCATAATCAAAGTGTCTATTTTTGATGAGAGACATTATGATTTTGTTGAATGTTTTCGCTAAAAATACAGCTGGTTTTGCTGCTTTTGAGACAACTGCACTTTTACTATTATGCTATGCAGTGTGCATGCAGAGAAACAGTTACAGACCATGAAATCTCTTTCAGAAGCACTCATTTTTCAAGGGGGATTTAGCAAAACAGGGTAAGTTCTGTATCCTCAGATATCTTAAATATACTAGTTTCTTTTTCTGACCTTTTTTATACTGACTTCTGAGGAAGGTATTGCAAAGACTATTTCATCTCTTTTTTTTTTCCTGACTTGGTGGAGTTTTTTCTCTTAAAATAAAGTTGTTGATGTGATTTGTTTGTGTTCCATAATATTGAAAGCAAGAAATTTATATTTCTAATATATTTTATTTAAAATATTTCAAGTATTTCAAAGCAAACATATTTATTAGAAATTATTTGCTTATTATATTGCATTTTTCTATCCAAATAGTGTTAAAATTTGTCTGAAAATGAGGATATAAGGCTAAATGTTCATTGGAAGGGAGACATAATAGTTTAGGTCATTACAGATTACTTATTACCAGTATTCATTCTGGTATCTGGGGATTAAGAGCAGGTTGAATTAAAAGTATTTCAGCTTGCAAGTTAAAATCATTTGCTTGAAAACAAAGATAGACCTAGTCAAAGTGTTAGGATAATATTTTAGATTTTTTTATTACAATGATTTTTTTATTTGCATATTTACTGTATTTCAGAATTGTGCAAGTGGCAGAGGAAGGGTTATTATTGCAAACTCTTTTGGGAATTTAAAGAGGAGTAACAGTGCAGGATAATGTGTGAATCTGTCTGTTAACAATGTAAAACAAAGTCATTTAAACTCTTCCTGTGATTAATTTGTTTGCATGAAAGTTATAGATCAGTTAGTAAAAGCGCTGTGACATTTTCTGCATGTCCTGAGTTTGCACTTCACTTTCCAATAGTATTGTTCATCATCTTGAAGAACTGATAAGGAATATTCCATGATTTGCTTATATGTTTGCATTACAAAATAAATATCATCACTCCCTGAGTCCTACAGAACATCTTTTTCCTCTGACTTGCATCTGTCCCTGTTTCCTGTAGGAAAGTGATATCTGGAACAGGTTGAGGTTGTGCCCAGGTGTTGGGGCACAGCCTTTCCCAAGCAGATCCTGGGGATCACCTGGGGTTTGGATGCTCAGGCATTCTTAGGGAGGCCACACAGTGAAATCAAATACAATTTTGGAGTAGACCTTTCTGGGAAAGATACTACTTGAGATAGGGCAGCATCTGGGTTTTTTAAGAAGACAGCATAGGCTACAGAACTTTGGAGTGATGGTGGCGATTTAGCACGAACCCCTTCTGTGAGTAAATGATGTGCAGGATTTCTTATGATGTGCCATCAGTTGAATCTTTCTACTTTTCTGTGGTCTTGAGCAAATTCCAGCCTTTAATTTAAATTTCAGCTCTGTCAGCTGGTGTGGACAAACCACCATTAGACAGACTGAGCCTGACTGCCTGCAGTTTGATGGAACAGTGTAACCTCTAAAATGTGGTTTGTTCACCAGCTGGCCACCTTGCTAGTCATATGAAACTACTCCACTTGGGTTCTCCTTCTCCTCCTTCCCCTTCCCCCTCCCCTTCCTCTTCTTCTCCTATATTGATAATGTACAGATCAATAGCTTATATTATAGCCTTTATATTTTATATAATATTGTTACAGTATTTGAAATATTTTTTTTTCTTACAGCTTCCTTTTTTTGAAAGATGATTCTTAATTTGAACTCCCATTTTGGCTTCCCTGTCGTATTCCTGTACTATTGGATGGGGACAACTTTATCTTTGAATTTGGAAGATCCCAATGTGTGTAGCCACTGGGAAAGGTAACATTTTCTTCTGGAAAATATATGATCTGTATTCTGATTGTAATAATCTTGTTTTGTTTTACTTGGAACATTTTAAATTATTTAAGGTTTTTAGTAGAGTAATAAACTGGGGAAAAAACTTCACATTGCTGCATGAGCAAGGCATGTTCATGGATAAATATGGGACTGTTTCACACTGGGGTGAAATGCATTCATCACTGTAGTAGGGTTAAGATGCAAAAAACACTACAGTGGCACCAACAATGTTACACAACCATCTGGATGCAAGAAGTGAATAAAAATAGCTTTTTAGTTTAAGTGAAAAGAAGCTTTTATGTATGCAAAATATAATTAACTATGTTAGAGTTTAGCCAGACTTGTTCATGCTGATTCTTTCCTATTCATCATTCACAGAATTTGAAATAAGATTTGTTGAGGGGGCGTTTGCATGTGGTTTTGAGATTTATAACATACAGAAAGATGTTCATCAGTTCATTTGTCCACTTGTTGCCCTAGTTTCATGTTAATTGCAAGGGGAACACTACAGTGACTAGGAAAGGTACAGCAACAAGCATTTACTTTGCAGTAGTGAAGCATTTGCAAGCATTTACTTTATAGTAGTGAAACCAAACCTTATTAGAAACATAGAATCATAGAATAGTTTGACTTGGAAAGGACCTTAAACATCATCCAGTTCCAACCCCCTGCTCTGGGCAGGGACATTTCCCACTAGATCAGGCTGCCGAAGGCCCCATCCAACCTGGCTTTGAACACCTCCAGGGATGGGACAGCCACAACTTCCCCGGGCAACCTGTGCCAGTGCCTCACCACTCTCATAGTGAAGAAGTTCCTCCTTATGTCTAGTCTCCATCTGCCCCTCTCTATTTTATATGTAATGCCCCTTGTCCTATCACTACAAGCCTTTGTAAAAAGTCCCTCCATAGCATTCTTGTATACCCCCTCCAGGTACCAAAGGCTGCTCTAAGGTATGCTTGGAACCTACTCCAGGCTGAACAACCCCAACTCTCTCAGCCTGACCTCATAGTAGAGGTGCTCCAGCCCTCTGATCATCTTTGTGGCCTTCCTCTGGACGTGTTCCAACAGCTCCATATCCTTCTTATGCTGGGTTTCCAGACCTGGACACAATACTCCAGATGAGGTCTCACAAGAGAGAAATAGAGGAGCAATATTGTTATCATAATCATTAAATAGTAATAGTAACAATACCAACAATAATAGTATGCCTATGATTGCTTATCTAGTCTCTGAGATTGTCTAACTGTTCACTTGAAGACACCAGTATTTCTTGCATTTCAGGTAAACTGTGTTATATATTTAATCACTGAGTACTGCTGAACCACTGTACATTTATTTGTGATTGTTATAACTGGATATTTACAAAGAATATTTGAATTTTTATTTCCTTTTTTGAAAAGTCTCTCTATGAAAAAAATCACGTAAGGCCTTTTCAGGAGCTTATCTGAGTTTCATTCGAAGCATTTGAGTCTCTGCCTGTACTGTTGTTTACAGTTTACCTTATACAATAACGTGTGCATGAAGTATTTACCATTTTAAATGCATGTTTACTGTATTCAGGCATACAATGTTACTGGGTCCTGCTCTATATTGTGTATGCTTTGTTTACTGTTTTCATGGATGAAAGTTGATATTGAAGGAAGTTACAACATAGCAAAAACAAAATTGGGAAAAACCCAGAAATATAACTGTTTACATTGCATAATGTGTTTTAAAACAAACTAGTTGAAGTCTGCAGATAGAAAAATAATTCTAGCAATAAAGCCCATTTTGTTGCATGAATTGCAGAAATGAGGAGGAATTACAACTAAACTTAGCACAGTATTGATGCTGTTGCTCAGAATAGGCAAAAGTACCTAAGTATGAGAGGCTAAAACCCCAGAGAGTGCTTTTAACTGCTGCTGTCACTGGCAGTGCTATATGCTTCAAATAAATTTACCTCAGCCATTAATAAAATAGCTTTTGCAAATGAACCATGTTCACAACAAGAAGGAGTAGAACATGCCCAGGCTTAAATAAAGGGTAGACAATAAGGCAAGTGTCAGCACCCCAACAACATTTTATCAGTCTGTATTGGGCAGCTGGATGGATTAGTGTTGCTGGCCTTCATATGGACACAGGAAAAACAGGGAGTAAGTTCTGGGTAGTGAGAGCAGGTGGATCTGGATGATTTCTCTCACTCTAGGCGATGACAGTGGCAAGAGGAGATTGTGTCTGGCACATAAGTGTGCAAAGACATAGAAGAGGGTGTGAGTGAAAATGAGCAAAGGCTGAAGGACTATGTACTCCTTAAGTGGTTTTTTTCTGGTCCTGGGGATTAGTCCTACTGCAGGAATTTACCATGCATTCCTGGATTTTCTAACCTCTTGTGCAATCAAAAACTGACTGCCAGCACAGACACCCTCTTGAGGAGTTTTTTAGGATGATTCAGTATTTTTCCCTTTTGCAACAGGGCTGTATTCCTCTTGCCCCACTATAGCTTTGGAGGCTATGGGCTTCAGAGCACGGATTTATTTTTAGGACACTACACTAACAATTGGACAGAAAACAATAACAGAACTACAGTGTAGTATTTCTGAAAAAAATAAATGATCCCATGTTAAAAATTAGCTGATAAACAAATGAAGATATGGACTCTAATATTATATAATGTCAGATTGTTCAATAAACAGTAAGATTGCGTAATTTTCATATAATTTTTCAATAATTATTATTTGTATATATTTCTGTGCAAACACCAACTTACTATTTAAATAATTTGGCAGAACTTTCACTATCAGTGAAGATATTTTGCTATGGATGCAGCTAAAGTTTTCAAAAGAAATTTCTTCATAAAATCAAGTGAGATTTTTCTGGTTTGTGTCATAGCAGAAGAAAACCTTTTGTCTGGCTCTTACCTGGTTTTCTAGTTGTCCAATGATATTAGTAAAATTTTATTGCCATAGGAGAACAAAAATCACACACTACTTCAATTTGCTTCTCATTTGAGACACAGTTGACTTGGGGTTTTTTTGTAATTTAGGCTTACATTACTTTCCTTTAAATATCTGCTGCTACTATTTGGACCTGATGATCACCAGTGCAAGTGGAATCATCACTGATGTCAAGACCAGAGGCAACCTGGGCTGCAGTGATCATGCATTGATGGAGTTAAGGGTCTAGAGGGATATGAGACAAGTGAGGAGTATAATCAGGTCCCTAAATTTTAGTAAAGCAAAATTGCAGCCCTTCAAGGAATGATTCAGTAGGTTCCCTGGGACATGGTCTCTGGGGACGAGGGTGCAGAACAGAGCTGGTAAATATTTAAGGATGCTTTCCACAGAGTGCAAGAGCGATCAGTCCCCAGATGTAGGAAATCAGGCAGGGAAGGGAAGTGACCAGCGTGGCTGAGTTGAGACCTGCTGGTCAAACTCAAAAGCAAGAGAGAACTGCACAGGTAGTGCAAGCAGGGACAGGGACAAGTACAGGGACACTATCTGATTATGTCAGGATAGGATCAGGAAGGCCAAGGTGCAGCAAAGGAAGGCAAGGGAAGCAAAGAATAACAAGAAAGGCTTCCCCAGGTATGTCAGCTAGAAAAGGAAAGTTGAAGAAAGCGTTCCCCCACTGAAAATGGTAACCTCATATCAACACATGAGGAGAAGGCTGAGTTACTTAACAGCTTCTTTGCCTCAGCCTTCGCTGGCAACTGCTCTGCTCTCCTCTCCTGGATCAATAGACATCAAGATTGGGATCAAGGGTAAAACCTCTCCCAGTGCAGAGGAAGACCAGTTTTGTGACTACCCAAGGAACCTGAACATATGTAAGTCTGTGGGACCTGATGAGATGCATCCAAGTCCTGAGGGAATTGATTTATGTGGTTGCCAAGCCACTATCCATGATATTGAAAAGTCATGGCACTCAGGAGAAGTCCCTGGTGACTGGAAGAAGGGTAGCATTTTGCGCATTTTTAAAACGAGTGACCCTGGGAGCTATCAACCTGTCAGCTTCACCACAGTGCCTGGGCAAATCATAGAATAGATCCTCCTAGAAGCTATGCTGAAGGACGTGCAGGCCAGGGAGGTGATTCGAGACAGCTAGCATGGATTCTTCAAGGGCAGGTCCTGCCTGACCAACCAAGTGGCTTTCTGTGATGGAGTGACCATATCAGTGGACACAGGAGAACCAATAGATGTGATCTATCTGGACTTCTGTAAAGCCTTTTATGCAATCTCCCACAACATATTTCTTTCTCAATTGGGTGTTACAACTGGACTGTTTCGTGGGTAAGAAATTGGTTTGATGATCACACTCAGAGAGTGGTAGTCAATTGCTTGATGACCAGATGGAGATCCGTGACAAATGGCGTCCCTCAGAAGTCTGTACCAGGACCAGTGCTGTTTAATATTGTCATTGATGATACACACAGCAAGACTGAGTACACCCTTAGCAAGTTTGCAGATGACACCAAGCTGAGTGGCGCACCAGAAGGACAGGACATCATCCAGAGGGACCTGGACAATTTGGAGAAGTGCGTTATGCGAACCTCACATAAGGTGAACCTTGGTTCAACACGACCAAGTTCAAGGTCCTGCACCTGGGCTGGGGCAATCCATGATTTCACTATAGACTTGGGGATGATGTGACTGAGAGCAGTGCTGCTGCGAAAGACATGGGGATGTTGCTTGATGAGAGGCTGGACATGAATGGAGATGGCACTCATGGCAGGGGTGTTGGAACTAGGTGATCTTTAAGGTTCCGTCTAAACCAAAACATTATATGGTTCTGTGAGTTGGCAATGTGTGCTTGCAGCCCAGAAGGTCAGTCGTATCCTGGGCTGCATCAGAAGAAGAGTTGCAATCAGGTTGAGGGAGGTGATTCTACCCCACTACTTTTCTCTTGTGAAACCTCATCTGGAGTATTGTATCCAGTTCTGGAATCCTCAACATTAGAAGGATACAAAACTGTTGGAATGGGTCCAGAGGAGGGCTACAAGGATGATCTGAGGGCTGGAGCACCTCTGTTTTGAGGCCAGGCTGAGAGAGTTGGGGTTGTTCAGCCTGGAGAAGAGGAGGTTCCAAGGATACCTTAGAGCAGCCTTTGGTACCTGGAGGGGGCATACAAGAATGCTGTGGAGGGACTTTTTACAAAGGCATGTAGTAATAGAATGGAGGGGAATGGCTTTAAATTACAAGGGCAAAGATTTAGAATAGACTTTATGAAGAAATTTTTCACACTGAGGGTGGTGAGGCTCTGAAACAGTTTGCCCAGAGAAGTTGTGGATAACCCTTCCCTGGAAGTGTTCAAGGCCAGGTTGAATGGGTCCTTGAGCAACCTGCTCTACTGGAAGGTGTCACTGCCTATGGCAGGGCTGTGGGAACTGGATGACCTTTTAGGTCCCTTCCAACCTGAACTGTTCTATGATTCTATTCAATCAAAGGTATTACACTATAGAGGCATGATGGCTTTTTACATACGTGTTTTTCTTTGTTTGATGGAATAAAAGCCTTTCAATTGTTATCTTATGTTTTATAAAATCAGGTTTTTCATATGTTACTTGAACTGTGAGTTTTTGTTGAACATGAGTATTTTGTTATATTAATTCCTTTTTGTACAGGACTTATTTAAATCAGGCTGTACTATAAAGGACTTACTTGATAATCTGTTGGCTTTTTCTCTCTCTCTCTGTGTCCTCAGTTATTCAGTTACAGTGCAAGAGTCATATCCACACCCTTTTGATCAAATTTACTACACCAGTTGTACTGACATCCTGAACTGGTTTAAGTGCACACGACACAGGTGATGTATAATTCTTCAAATTGTCAAACTGCTGATACAGATATTTGTGAATATTTCATCTGTCAAAATCAAGCATTATATGTAGGATACATTAGCCTACATATATTGCCTACTCTTGTCTAACTACTGTGCCAACTGGAAATTGTCCAAGGATGTCTTGTGTTTTATTAGCAGGTTGGGTTGTATCATCCCATGGAGTGCTAAAAGAAAATGAACAGGCTGGGAAAAAGCATGCAATACACAGAATTAAATTCCTCACACCTTGCAAGGTGCATTTGTTTAGAAAAGTCATGAGAAGCCCCTTGCTGCTTGCAGCTTTATATTCTGAGGAAATTGTGCGCCACTTGAAAGGAAAATAGAGATTTGTTAAAGGAAACTTCTTGTGCTTGCAGAAAGTAAGCAAGAGGTGAATGCTGAAAAACTGGTAAAAAGCATTTTCCTCAGAACAATATGCCCATAACCATGAACTATTAGCAGTGAGAAAGGCTTCCTAGGGCACAGCACCTGGAGAAGAGAGATAAATACAGGTAATACATAAAAAGTAGATACTGAGTTCAAAGAGAGATTATGCTTTGCTTACTTATGACATCACTTACATACAAGCAGTTCTTTGCTGGGAATTCAGACTGTCTCAGGTGTTGTGAGAATGTGTTTCCTGCTTTGTAGTGTATGTGGTCAGCAGCCAGGAAAGCCAGAGCATGGAGACTTACAGACACAGTGAGGAGCACAGAGGAGAAAATGGTGGGAGAACCCACTTCTGATAAATACTACTTGCTTATTTCAGAAGGAACCTATGTTTTCTGCAGTTGTTCTGTGTGCTTCTCACCACTGCTTGACAGGGATACATTTGACAAAAGACAGCTACCCCCCTGGTGAGAGGCATACAGCCCTGCCAGCTGTGCAGGAGATCCAAACTCTCCTTGAGCCCTCCTGTCTTGCCATAAAGAGAACTTCTTCTCTTACAAGATCTGTGCCCCTAGAAAACTGGCTCGTCCTAGGGAGGATGGTCCCCAGAAGACTTTCCTTTGGAAGCTAATAGCTGTAATGATCCAGCAAGTTGATTTGTGTTACCATCCTTTAGCCTTTACAGGAGAAGCTAATGGCAAAAGCAGTAATGCTCTGGTTTGCATATTAGTTAAGGAGTCAAAATTCTTTTTTCCTGCTCTCTGGCCACCCATGTAAGGCTTGTTAGGGACCACTTGAACTCAGCCACAGATAAATCAAGGTCTCTTTGAGTTTTTTCTTTCCTCTTCATGGCATTAGAATGGTTTTTAATACTTTTAAGAATATGTATTGTTTTGTTTCTGAACCATGAATTGTATGTAACAACCATTCATTCTTTTTTTCAGGATCAGTTATCGTACTGCTTACAGACATGGTGAAAAAACAATGTACAGACGTAAATCCCAGTGCTGCCCTGGATTTTATGAAAGCAGGGAAATGTGTGTCCGTAAGTTTAGCTTCTTTATGCTCTGAAAGTCCATACATTTATCATGACCTTTGACTCCCTTTTGATAGGCAACTTGTGGAATCTGAGTTACATAACCTCAGTTATTCATCAGTGGTGCACGTGCTCATGTTGAACTCAGTTGTTGTTGTGCAAATGACAGTGTAATTGGATATCAGATGTCTAAACAACCAGCTTTGGTGTGATTCTAAACTAATGGGCATATGGAAAATTCAAAGCACAAGCATCAGTGTATTTTCCAACACAGTAAATAAAAATGAGGTCCAGATGGGAGGTAGAAGCTTTTTTGCCTGTAGTATGGGCCCTGGTTGATCCACACGCTTAGCCTCTCTTGCAGATACAGAGATTTGTGAAGACTGTTTGAAGGTCACAGCACTGCCTTTTCATGTGGCACATGCCCCTGTCTCCACTTCTTCTAAAGAGAGAAGAGCTGTGTCCAGAGCCTGTTGGTGGCCTTGGCTCAGGCCTGTTTTTCTCTGTTTTTTGACCATGTGCAGACCTAGACAAGTTTGATGCTTAAAATGGTGTGAATTCAAGACCGTAGCGTAAAGACAGAGGGAAAATAGAGATGTTAATCCAGAGTCCTCAAAATGTATTGTTAACATTCAACATAGCGTTGTTCAAAGTCACACAGTCAGTTGGGTCTCAGCAGGACTGAAAGCAGTGCACTTGTGACAGGTGAGCAATTGTGAAGGATACCATGACCTTGGAGACTGGCAAATGTGTAGGGCAACAAATTAATCTAATTCAATAGTATTTCAGATCATTTGTCCCTGTGAATGTATGTCTGCACCATTGACTGCAACAGTAAATTGTCCAGAACTCAGGGAACCTCATCTTTTCATGCTTTCCTCTCCTGAAAGACTGGACCCTTCAGGGGCAATCTTTTATCTGTAATGTCATTTGTGATATTGACCTGTGTGTATGCTTATATTAATTATAGGAGGCAGAAAGGGCATGAATTATAATGAAAAACAGCTATATCTTTTCTTTGACTTTGCTTCAGCTCTTCTAGCAAGGAGATTTAAAAAACATGCAGAACCCTAATAAACTATGTCAAACGGACTGAGTTTGTATTTTTTTCTGTGCTCTGTAAGAGGCAGTGTCCCTGTAAAAGCAGACTAGTGAGGGCCTGGAGCCTCTGGATTGCAGGGGCTACCCCTAGGCTTGCTGCCCAGTTTTTGAACAGGCAAATGAATAGCAAGCCTTGCCACAAGATAAAAGAGAGAAGCCCAACTTATTGGGAAAGCTGTAGTGTGTGAGCTGTTTTGGCAGCTGCTTTGACTCCTCTTGTGTGATCATCTGCATCATGTCCCTGAGTCAAACCCTGACTCAGATGGTCTGTGTGGGGACCCTGCCAGCATGTTCCCTCCACCCCAGAGTGGGACCTGGACTGAGGCATTTGTGAAAGGCTGTATCTGTAACAGCACATTTTCAACCTGAACTCCCTAAGGCACACTCCTTAACAGTACACCTTAAAGGTGTACTTTTCTCAGCTGAGAATGAGAAAAATGGGGATATGTTCACTGCTTTATTGTCTATTTTATGGCTATAATAACAGTGGTGGAGCATAGTTCTGAAGGTATGGAGAAGCTTTACTAGGAAAATATTCTGTGAAATAATGGATAACAAGAGATTTGTCATTACCAGTGGATTTAGTAACCTAGTTTAGGTGAATAAGTCTTTGGTTTTCACTGGGAAACAGAGTCTGAAAATATCTGTACATATGTTAGATTTACTTCTTCAATACAAATGCAGAATATTGTCTTAATTTGCACCTTTCTGCTTGTTGTGAGGTGTATACTGGAAGCGACCAACAGAGTTGCCTTCTGCCCCTGGAAGACTATACCATGTGAATGTCATAAGACACCGTGTTATCCTCCTTTATATTTTTGTTTTATGGTACAAAGTATAGAATTTGAAAACGCAGCAGTAAGATATTGGAAAAAATATCTTGCACAGGAAAAAGCAAGTTCAAAATTATATTTTTAAAAAACAACTTTTTTTTAAAAATGAATCTATCTGAGAGCAGATTGGCAAATTTTTTAACCTTTTTGTGTGTAATGTGTATGTGTTAGACTTACAAGAGCTCATTTCTAACTACATTTGGTTATTATAGAGCAAATATAAATGATAATATTTAGTTGGTTTATTAGGTTACTTTTGAAGTATGTAACAGTTTGGTCACATGAAAATTTTGATATGGAGTTTTATGTGACTCCAGCTTTTACGTAGTTACAGTATGCACAGTAATTCATTCTATATTATAGTAATACTCAGATCCTAATAAATTCAGATCACATTGGATGTACTGATTTTTTTACTGTTACGTAAAATAATGTCAAATGCTGATATTCAGGATGTATCTGCTCTGACTTTCAAAGCATTTTTGGAATGCCTCAGACTTCAAATTGTGTAAAAATAAGTATTGTGTAGTAGAGTTAACTATGCATTTATTTGATTCTGTGATGGTTGACCCTGGAAGGCATTGAGAGACCTTCAGTCCTCATGATCTTCAGTTGGAGCTAAGGATTCAGGGGCAAAGAGGAGCTACTTAATTAATAGAAGGCAGCAAATATTTCTGGCTTTCCATTGTTTCAGCCAGTTTTCTTCATAGTGAACTTGTACATACTAGAGTAGATAATTCTTGCTTACACTGTGATAATACTGTGTCATCCAGTTTAATTCACAAATCAACTGTGATGCTGTCAGCTGAGATCCCATTGTAAGTGACAGTGATATGGGGAGGACTATTCTCCTGTGTTCTCACAGCAGAAAGATCACTGTCAGAAAGCCGAAACAAAATCTTTTTCTTCAAGAAAATGGCAACCACATTGAAAAAACCACACATGTACCTCCCCCCTTTTTATATGCAAAGCTAGCACACAATCAAAGCCATTTTAAGTGTTTTTACGTTTTTGCTGCTCCACAATGCACACAGCATTTCTGTATGTATGTGTAAAATATATGTTTATATGTACATGGAGAATATATGTACAGAAGATATGGAAGTGGGCCTTTTTTATCACTCATATGGAACTTTTTTAGTTGTTTGTTTTTCTCTAAATTCAAAAGAACTATTGTGCTGTAAACTGTCTAAGCTGGTACAGAATTTTAACATCCTCTTGTGACTGATGGTACTGATAAGAAGGCAACACATATCTGCTTATAGTGTGACTGTTAAAAGATTTTATGGAAAAGACCACCCTACTACTGCATTGAAATTTTTTTAAAAAATCTGTCAAGCTACTCAGATACCTGTCTTTCCATAGTTTCTGTATTTGTTGAAATACTGCTGCATTTACATCAATACTGGTAAGCAACTGTCATCATTATTTTTGCTCTTAAACCATCTATCTTACAGCATAACTGAGTATTCCTTCAATAGGAACTAGTCATCAAGCACAGGTAAAAAATATTAGCCAAAGGGTGTGTTGTAGCATACAGTATAGAAATGATACTTTATTTAAAAAAAACCCCCCACATTTATAGTGCAGTTTAAGAGACATGTGAATTTTATTATGTACAATAAGTGCTGAAGAACCTTATTTAATTAATTTTGAAGAAGTTGAACCTTGTGGAATATAGAAGTGGTTTCTTTTCTCTTTCTAGTCTAAAATGTTTTGTGTATGTAAATTTAATTCATAAAGTTTTGAGGACTTTAAGAGGTAAAGAGGGTTTGGTGTTTGGGTTGTGTTTTTTGAATTGAGGTTGCTTTGAGGTTGGATTTTTTTAAATCTGTTGATTTTGTAATGGATATATTTTTTCAATTTACTTTTTCAAAGACTAGGTATCCGAATCAGGATAGAGTCATATTAGAAGAAATACTAAACAAAAAACACAGTCAGGCATGTTATAAGACTTATTTTGTTGGAAATCATTTATCTGAAATAAATAATATGGAAATCTTTTTACAATCTAAAAAAAAGCCCAGCTTTTACTCCAGTCTTCCTAATATAAATTCTCTGCCAAATTGATAGGAATTTTATTTACTAGATTTCAGATATTAATTGCATGTTTAAAAAGCGGAAGTTTAATTCCAGAATCATCATTGATATTCCTGGCCATTTATTTTCATGCAAATTATAATTAAAGCCAAAATATTTTAAGCTTTGTTTATGTTAATTGATTTATGTCTGGCTTTTCAAAATGAAAAACTAACAGATTCTAAAATCCATGCATAATGTTTGATTAAAGATAGAAATATCTATATTCAAATAATATCACTGGAAATTCTTCAGTATCCTCTTTTAACATCTGATAATGCAATGCATAGCTGTCTAAACGTTATCTATTTTGACTTATGAAATAACTTCCTGTCACTTTCTTAGTCATAGAGAATAGATTCATAAAATGCCATTCAGAAATTTCAACTCTGTCATGTTCCACCTTTCATATACAGTCCGGTTCAGAAATTGGAGTCTCATGAGGCATGGGAGTTACTCCACTCAGCTATGATATTTTAAGTAGGTATAGCAATGGAGGAGCAATCTGTATTTGTATTATAGAGGGTATTCTGCAACCCATCAGCACATGACTAGGCATTTAAATTGCAATATTCTCTTGATCTGGAGGACTCTCTTCATTGACAGCAGCGTGAGACATGCGATCAGTTTTTGAAAGCAGCAGCTTGACCTAGAAATGTATTATATGTTCTATGCCTCCTGCCAGACTGACTTAATCCTCCTGATATGAGCTCCCCTCTTGAAGCTGTGGTACTAAGGCATTTCCACAGGCATGTTGGCGTTGCCTTACATTGCTTTCAGTTTGCTGTACTAATGGTGTTGATGGCCTGGGAGGGTTACACATGTCTTTACACATAAATTTCCCTTGCTGAGCTTTCTCAGCAAGACATGTTCCTTTATCTGGTTACAGAAGTATCAGTGCCTGCGACTGAGGTGGGAATAGAGCTCAAGGAGGTTGGCGGACCTGTGTCCAGGGAATGAAGTAGCTCCTTTCCATGGTGCGGAAAGGGATGCCATGGGGAATTGCACACGTGGCAGCAGACATTTTGTAGATACTTCAAGCTGGCTGATACTCTGTGATCATAAAGAGCAAAACCACTTTTTGTTCTTAAGGAAGCAAAAGGATTTTGATCCTCTGAAACACATGCTGTTCCAAGAGAACCCATGTTTTCATGCATGCAAAAGCTGCCTTCTTTTTGGTGGTGTGAAGGTTTGCTTCAGAATCACAGGATGGTCGAGGCTGGAAAGGACATGTGGAAGCCATGATGTCCAGCTTCCTTTTTCAGGCACATTGACCTACAGTCTCTTGCGCAGGATCTTGTTCAGATAGGTTTGCAACCTACATTACACTAAGATACTTTTTTTAATTAAATGTGGACAATTTTGTATGCATAAGTGTTTGAGTAGCATCAATATGGTTTTAGCTGGAGCCTTAAGACTTAGGAGAGATAGAAGACAGTGAAGTAAGAAAATGTATTTTCAAAATACACTATCAGACATTAATATACTAATGCTTATTTTGCCTTTAAAAGATATTTAGAAATGAAAGATCTAGATTAGGAATAAGTTTAGAATATTTTTCCTAGTGATAGTAGGTTTTCTTTAATTCTTTTTTTATGTCCTTCTCTGATAGCTCATTGTGCTGACAAATGTGTCCATGGTCGTTGTATTGCTCCAAACACCTGTCAGTGTGAGCCTGGCTGGGGAGGACCCAATTGCTCCAGTGGTGAGTTTTCACCTGTTTCTGCCTGTCTCGTGCTCTTTCCACAGTGTTGTCCTCTGTTTTCAACTGATCATCATCAATCCCATGCTTGGACTCCTGCTCACTAGTCAGGGGGTAGTTCTGATTTATCAGGTTGCTTGACTTGATTTTTTTTTCATTTACTTGCAAATAATGTTACCTTTTATGACTAAATTTGATGAGCTGTTTTGTACTGGATATCATGCTGGATAATGTAGAACTGAGTATCTGAAGTAGTGTCAGAACCAAAATGAATTAGTAGAATAATATTAGGTCACAACCTTTCAATCACTGCAGTTTTCTAGACTCTTTGCATGTAAAACCAGGCACTGCAAGCTGCAATAAAGCAGCAAGGTCTGGACAGAGGGCAGAAATTGCTCAGTGGCAGGACAGGAATGTTGATGCATTGTCCCTTCCTGTGTCAAAGGTAATAGTCTGTGTAGATCATTATTTTTTTTTTCTTCCCTTTGACTGAAATGGAGTTTTTCAGAGTAATTATTGGGGCTTTTTATTCATTATAATTTGTTATTTGTTTCATCTTTCTGTTCTGCTTTCCAAGATCTTTGGAAATGTAATGTTTAGGCTAAAATTACAGTCCTGTACTTCGTTACAGTCACCTTCAAAGCAGGTCACCGCTGATGTCTGTCCATTTGAAAGTGGTGGACACATTATAGTCAACAATCAAAATATGTTTTTATAATTTAAATTTAACAGACAATATAAAATTCTAATTCATATACCAGAGAATCATGCCTTGCAAAGATATTATGCTCCTACTTTGCTTGGTTTGGGATTCCTATAAAATAACCACTGTGAAAAACCTAGATCATCAGTAGGACAAAAATAATATGGTTTTATTTTTACCTACATTTTTTTCTACTTGACAAAAATAGGGAAATGTTCTTTTTTTCTAAATAAGGTGCTATAGGGACTCTGTGTCTGGAACTGATCTGTTGTTCAGGCAGCATATATTGTGAAATTGGAGTGAAAGAGAGTGAACAAAAGTTATTAATAATAAATTACATGAGAAAGAACCACTTAAAAGTTATTACATGTGTTTTATAGTCTTCGTATTTATTTACATATGATTCTTTCAGTAAACAGCTTTAAAGACGTTTCCCATAAAGCATAAAACTGAAAAGGTTAGCAATGCAATTTTAGTGTCATGATCTGGTGTGCTAGATTAAATCTAGAGTGTTAGTCAAAAGAAATGTCAAAAAGAAATATTATCTGTCTTTCTGAAAGCTTATGTATCCATCTCTTCTGTAACTAATAAAAGATGCAGGAGAAACACGTATCACTAGACAAGTTACAGTGGGGAAATACTGTTATTTATTGAGATTTCCAAGTTCAGTACTCAGTGAAAGTGCAGTTTAGATGAAACAGAAACCTCTAAGTCATTCTTTGGAAGCAATGCTTCCTCTCATAGGACTTTCTAGAGTCCATTTTCTTTACTTATCCATTTTGAATACATATGCAGCTTTTTTCCTCTGCTTCTTCTGCATTCGATAGGAATGGTTGGACTTGATGATCCCATGGGTCCCTCCCAACCTGGTTGTTCTGTGATTCTGTGATTCTGTGATTTGGTGGCCTTTGATTGCTTGTCAAAGCCGTCACAATAGCAAAAATACTTTCTGGTGTGTGAGCACAGCAGGCCCAAGATGGAGGAGCTTTTATTCCTATATCTTTGAGCAGTGTGATCTCTTGAGAGGTTGTTATCATCTAAAGGCTTCTGCATGATGTGGAAGCTAAATGTAACTGCCAAAATTTGTTTCAGATCATTAGCGTAGTCCTAGGAAAAGTGGGGAAGGCTGAGGAGGAGAATATTTCTCTACATGTGCCATGGCACACGAGTTTTGGAATTTATCCCATTCCATATGGACAAACCTGAGAAAAAAGTTGCTTTCATCAGATTGTCCTTCTGAGTTTGAGTACTGCTGTCTATTGCTGGCTCTGTGTGACTTCCTCATCTGTGTGTCTGAGAGCTACAGTGCAGATCAAATAGAATTGAACAGTAGATGATAGTGTTGGAAAGATAGTAGTGGTAGAGTTTTGTCTTTCTGGCACTGAATGTTTTTGTTGCTTGCCTTGTGTCAGAGATTTTCATATTTTGCCTTTAACTGTATTTTCTGCATGATCCTTAACTTAATTAGTTTTAGTAACAGAAAGGTACAATGAAGTAAAATAAAGAGATTAGAGTTTTTTTAATCATCACTTTGCTGATGTGGTTAAGTCAGTTATTAAAAAAAATAAATGTAAATTGCTATAATGTAATGATATCTAACATATAAAGATTTTAATTGTGGGACTACCTAATTGAATAATGGGCAAGGAGCAAGAATTAGAAGATAGATACTTCTTTAATGCAGACACTCAGGGATGGAATGGTTACTGATGACCAGATGAAATACTGTGACTGAAAGGGAGAGATTATTCCCAAAAGTCTGAGACAGTGGGCAAACTTATATCCAAAAAGAAATAATATTTGGATTAAGTTATCACCTTTTTGCAGAACACTGACACTCTAATGAGAGAGGTGGCAGTCATCTAAAATAAGTTGTGCTAATGAGGAATTATTGACTCAACACAGTATTCAGGTCAAAGACAAATCGGTGGGCACGAGACATCTTGAACCTCTTCCTTGAAGTGAGTGAATCAGCACAACCAGCATGCTGTAAACAACACTTTAAAGAAGTGAACTTCAGGAGTATAAGTTGATTGTTTCTGGGCTGAGAACAAGGACAAAATTTAGGAAAAAAAAGGACACAGTGGTAAAAATAGATATACATGCGTATTAAAAATTAAAAAAATAGATTTTATTGAAAATCAAAGTAGCCCAAGCTTCTCCTCCCAAACTAGATTATTATTTATAACAAAATTTTAACTTGCATGTCACATTGGATTGTTACATTTTAAAAGTGGGTTTGACTTCAGGTTGTGTATAAAGCAGTCTTCTGTAAAGGTTGCTACATGTAGTGGTAGTTGGATATCTGGATGTGAGTAGCAAACCTTGTTTTACATTTGTAGATTATGGGGTTTGCCTGTTTTCTGCTCACAAACTTGCAACCGTATTGTCTATAATACATGATACATGGACCTGCTTATCAGTTTTGAATGTGCGTGCAAAGTAGATAAACATGTAGCCTAACATGGAACCCCACTAAGCAATCAGGACATTGACTTTGTTTTTATTCTCATGCCTAGTAGTCCACAAATAATTGCTTCAAAATCAATAGGACATTTTCTGAATAAGCTAGAGCAGAGGCAAAGGACCAAAATCAATATTACACTGACTCATCTGCAAAGGTTATAGCCTTTGTGATCCCCCAGCAGACCAGAGTAGTAAAACAAAAAGGGAATGACATAGGTTTCTGACAAGTATGTTAGGGTTGTTTGTGGAAATGTAAAAAGGCATTTCCTGTTTTTATTGTATTTAGGTAATCTGAGATTTATTTGATTTACCAGATTTTAATTTGCAGTTTGATTCTGTTGGTAGTTAAAAAGTGTTCTCTTGGGGCTATAGTCTAAGGGTATGGATGTAGAACAAGTGGCATTAGAGTGTAATTTGGCCTAAGGGTTTTATAAAGCATGAGAAGAGAACTGGCTTCTTTCTTAATATGTTAGGATAAGCATTTAAAGCTGGCATCTCAGAGAAACATCTTCTTACCTTTAAATGCACTTGCTAGGGAAACAAAATTTAAGGTACAGTAGCTCTGCTTCTGTCAGATTTCACTTATTATGAGGGGTGTCTGTAAAGTTCACAAATCTCACTGTTTTCTTCAGTGTACTCAGCAGATGCAAAATATGGCAGAGACTGGATCCCCTGGCATAGCTTGTGTGGGATGCTCATGTGAGTTACAGGCACTGCCAGCTTCTCAGAGGAGCTTGTAATTTCCATTAACCCAGAGGGTGGATGTGTGACTGATTTCCACAGACACTGTTGCACCTTAAATGAAACAGACCTGTTATTGCAGGTGCCCATCTTGTACACACTGATGGCACAGCTTGTTAATCTTGATTTGAGTTTCTTTGATCAAGGCTTTGCTTTTCTTTTTGTTTGTCAAAAACATTCTAATCGAGTTTGCAAGATACGCTCAGAGAGAGAGGTCATCCTTAAGTTTTCCAAGACATTCAACAGGCTGTAGAAATAGGTTCTGGTTTTAACCACATGCTTGCAGCAGAACGGTTGCATTCACAGGACTGAGAAACTGCTAAGCACACAAATGAAACTGCACAGTATCCAGACAGAGAGCTATTTGCTTTTAAGGAAAATGCAGAGAAATAGCTCATTCAATGCCTCCTGCTCTGGCTTCCAAATGGCCACATGCATCCTGTTAGCAAAAGTGACAGGAAGTCATAAACAGTCCTAAATTTAACTTTTTCTTATTATGTGTGTCTTCCCCATTCCTTTCACACGCTTAATTCTGTAGTTATTACTTCTGTAATTCCCCTAATTGATTTCTCCTTTGTTTAGCCAGTTGAACTCTCTAACAAGACTGAATATCTTTGGGCTGAGAAACTAACCCACCAGCAAATTAGGTCATGTGCTACTAGGGAAAACAGGTATTAATGGAAGCTGCCATCACCTTCATTGTTGGCAGAGTCACTATAGCGTCATTATAGTAGGTAGTATCAAAATTCCCAGGGCTACATAACAGCTCTGTTTTTCTAGAGTTCAATATAACATATTTGAAATTACATTACTCTTATGCCTACAATTTCTGTCCTATAAAGCATTTTAGTTTTGAAGTACTAGGGAAGTTAATAGATTGTATGAACAAGATTCAACATTCTGCTGAATTACAGTTCCAATCTTTAAGCAAAAAAAGGAACAAAAATATATTTTGTACAAAACTGAGTTATTAAATTTTATTTATGTTGAGATTTACTGAAGAAAGGCATTACAGTAAATGGTGATAGTTTTATTGATTTGTATATATTTTCTGGATCAGTGAATCGTTTCAGATTTTCACCATTTTTTAAACTCAGTATATTTCTGGTATTATGTTGATTTCTTGAATAATATCTGTGTAACTTTTTTTCTAGTAACAGTGCAAAAGTATTTTTAGTATTGACTTAATTTCAGACAGCCTTGTATATTGGAGGACTTGAGTGTTGTCAGTGGCTCACTTAGCAGATTTTAAAAGATGTGAAACATAACATTTGTTGCTAATTTAAAAATTAGTGTCATGTCATTGCAAAGAAGGAAAAAGGCTAATTTATGGTCCTGCAAGGAGATTTGTGCAAAGTCACAGCCACGGACAACAGTTCATTTTATACAGTACAATTGGACTCTTAAAATTTTGTAACTTTTCCTGTATTAGTGATTATTTCTAACACATTTTGTCTCAGTAGCAGGATAAAATGAACACTAAGAGCCATCTCTGTGTGTTCACAATTATCCAACCTGGTGTTATGTTGTCTAAAGCACTCTAAAGACCCTTCTGATTATGGCATGTGAAAGGCATATAATTCCAGTCCTTTATAGGATCTGAAAAACACACTTTCATTGTTCTTCCACTTCATGGGTCAAAAGGCTTTTATGAAGTAAAAAAAAAATAAAAAAAAAATCTCTTAAATTAAATCTTAACATTTTGAATATAGTCCTTGCTATACACAAAGCAAAAAGTAGGAATGGAAAATATGCCTCAGGGTAAAAGGGCTACAGTATAACAAATGAAATCAGAAAACAAAAGACTCAAAGAAAATCCAGATTTACTGGAACGTGCATTCTGAAAAAAAACACTACAAAGCATTTCTGCGTCTGGGATGTAGGTAAAAAAAAAAATTACTAAAAGGCATTGACATCTTATAATTGTTACAAGCATTGTCTAGAGGACAAACATTTATTTTCTGGTATGCACTTGCATATATTTTCATAGCATCCTGAAGTGACTAGAACAGAGCATATAAAATTATGGAGAGTAAGCTCATGTTTTTATTAAATAGAACTGTTTGCTTATTTTAAATTTTTGTTTCACGGTATTGCACTACAAGTGAGGGAGCATTCACTCTTATTTCTGCTGTCAGTGGTAGGGAATTTTGTTTTCAGATTTTTCAAAAGACCATAAAAATATATTAGGCTAATGCTGTGGTAAAAATCTTCTCTGTTTCAAAGGCAGTAATACATATTTCTAGAAACACACAGCAGTGTTTGTTGCAGAAAGATGTGTAAGTCAGAAGAAAATCTCTCCTGTATAGGACAGGTACAAGAAATGGTAACAAGAAAAGTAAATCTTAGTTTTGCTGTCATTGTTCACTTTCACCTCCCTGTTAGCAAAAAAGAAAGGCAAAAGGAGAAGAAAGATCTTTTAAAAAGCATTGCAATAACCATTGTCTGGCTTGAATATCATAGTGTAAAGGAAACTGTAGCATACATAAAAGATAGTTACAAGTTAGATTTTTCTAAGGAGATTTTTCTTCTGAAATGTTCTTTGACTTGATTGCCTCACTTTGTTCTCATTATAGGCCATTCTTTAGAGATGTAGAATTGTAGGTGATCAAGGTGGGTTTGTCAGGAATAAATACATACTCATTTGCTCTTTCCCTTTTTGTTGCCTTTTAATGACATCAATGAAAAAAAAGGCAGAAATAATCCTTACACCTGTGTGACTAACTTGGTTTAAAACTATAGTTAGGCTTTTTCAGGTAATTTTTTCAGCACTGAATCCTTTAGCTGTTTCTAAAATCATTGTTTGGCAGTCAGCTTCAGTGAGCGTTTCATTATGATCGTAAACCTGTATTGTCTTATTTGCTCATTTTAGATGAGGGTTTATACAATGTAGTGCCCTTATTCCCAAAGGCAAAGTTTTGCTTTCACCAAGTAGCCTTCAGAGTTCTCTGACCTGCATTTGTAGCACTGTATAATGTGCACAGCATGTACTGCAGTGACAATATATTCTCAAATGAACAGAATGTATAAAACCAAAAATGATAATTAGATGTGGCATTAATACCATGATGTCCTTAAACATTTATTTTTATTCCCTCCTCACCCCCCACCCTACCCCATACAGCATCAGGTGAAGGCAGAAAGGATTCTGTGTGTCTGCTACCAGAGCTGTTAGGGAGCAGTTACAAATAGCCAGTTCTTATGATTAAAACGGAAAAACCTGAAGGTTAACGTAACATATGTGAAAAAAGAAGGAAAACTGCTTTTGTAAGGCAGGTGGTCTGTGTAAAACACAGTTATGTTAGGCCAGTTCTGCATGATCAATGCAGAAAATTAACCTTCATGTACTAACTGGATTTTGCTTTTCTGCAGGATTCAGCCTGTTTCTGGGTGGAATTAGGGCTGAGATGCATCATCCTCATGCCAAAACCATTCTGAACATGGACTGTTTGTCTTTATACTTTTCTTGCCTTTCACACATGCCCTGTGCTGAGGGAGATGACTTTCAACTTTTACATCTGCGTCCATGTAGTGTTTGCATATGTGCATGTGACTGCGACCTTGATGCAGTCAGGACAGTTAGAGCAGCTATTCTGATTAGACTCCAGCTGACAGTCTGTAACCTGATGATAGTCATTAACTCAAGACTATCCCATTCCACCAGTTTAGCAGCTGTGTGACTTCCAACCCGGCTTTCTTGGTGCCTGAATACTGGGAAGCAGCAGATAGTCTGATGTAATAGTTGGTAAATTTAACCTCCAAAACTAATTAAAAAATAAACCAACCTCAAGCAGGAAACATTTCTACCCTCTACCCTCTTCTTTTCTAATAGTAAATTGAGCATCAGTTTTTGACAAATCACTTTAATTTCCTATAGAATGCATTATTGATTCTCAATCAGGGGACACAGAGGTAAAATATTTTATGTATTCCTGTCATTCAGAATTCTGCCTATAGCTTACAGATAGATGCTAGGCTGGTGACAGACCTTGTATAAAGGGCTATCATGCAGTTGTACTGTGGTAAAGCCACCATTGTCTTAGATGGAATGTGTCACCATTATGCCGTTGTGATAAATTGCATAGTCAATATTTGTTATTCACCTGGTGTGCCAGGAGAATGGTTGTGAGACTGGAAATCCAGTGTTTTTTATTTAAATGATATCCTGCAAATACAATTAAAAGATCACGCCAGGAAACTAGTAAACTGTTTTATGCTGTGGAGTACATGCCTTTAAAGTGAATAGTAGAGAAAGGTGCAGTGTTCACAAATACGGCACCTTCAACTTGGATGAGAGTAAATCTGCAGGAAATAGCAGGGCACATCCCAGGGAGGCAGACTAGGGGTGAGGTTGCAAAAAGTGCAGAGGGACTACAAGGCCTCCACTGCTTAACAAGTGAAGTAGTTTCTAGGAGAGCAGTCTTGATGCTTGGATGTTGGATGGAATAGAAGAGATGTGGTAGTAGATATTTCTTGTCTGTGTGGCTTCGAAACTTATTACACTGAGTCTTTAAGCACTTGCATGAATGTTGTTGCACTGCATCAAATATACCATTTCCAGCAAGTGATGAAAGAATTCAAGCTTGTACTGGACAACTAGAAATAAGTCCTCTGTTACCTGTCATGGCTTTTATATCTAGAATGCGTTCAGGCCACATTAATCCTTACCTGGCCTCTGCACTGGAACAGCTGTGGTCTAGCCATCAGTTTGAATTCTTATTGTCAGAAAGTTTTTTACAGAAAGGGTCATTGGGCCCAGGGAGGTGGTTGAGTCGCCTTCCCTGGAGGTGTTTAAGGCATGGGTGGACAAGGTCCTGAGGGACATGGTTTAGTGTTTGATAGGAATAGTTGGACTCGATGATCCAGTGGGTCTCTTCCAACCTGCTTGTTCGATGATTCTATGAAACATCCAAAGGGTTTTAAAATATTTTTAATATATATTTTTTCACTGTTAATATTCCATGAGGAATGACTGAAATTGAAATTCTGTATTTTGTATGGGAACAGGAAGAAGGCTGTCCTCTGAATCAAGACTTATATGTTAACTGAATCACAGAATCACAGAACAACCAGGTTGGAAGGGACCCATCGGATCTTCTAGTCCAACCATTCCTATCAAACACTAAACCAAGTCCCTCAATACCTCATCCACCCGTGTCTTAAACACCTCCAGGGAAGGTGACTCATCCACCTCCCTGGGCAGCCTATTCCAATGCCCAATGACTCTCTGCGTGAAAAACCTCCTCCTAATCTCCAGCCTAAATCTCCCCTGGCGGAGCTTGAGGCCATTCCCTCTTGTCCTGTCCCCTGTCACTTGGGAGAAGAGGCCAACTCCCTCCTCTCCACAACCACCTTTCAGGTAGTTGTAGAGAGTAATGAGGTCTCCTCTCAGCCTCCTCTTCTCCAGGCTAAACAACCCCAGCTCTCTCAGCTGCTCCTCATAGGGTCTGAAAAAACGTGCAGGAATGTCTGCTTCATACTGACACAACATGTGGTTGTCTCAGACATCTCACCGTCCATAGGTAGATCTATATATGTCTCAAATCAGTTAATTTCCTGGCAACAGTTTTAGGAATAGTTAAGCGTGAGTTTACACTTTCTATTCCATGCAGACATGTTGAAAATAAACACATAGCAGTTCTGAATGAACATAAGTTGTCATGGGGACAGTCAACTAATGAGATGCTGTGTGCTGTAGAGAGCCATGAGGTTCGTATGGTCTAGAACAAAACACACACATCTTCAAAGAGAGAGGCCAATAATAACATGGACAGTTTTGTGAGTTTGACAATATTTCTGGTTGTTCATAATATACATAATGCTTTCTGTTGCTCTTATTTTATTGTGTGTAGATGCTCTCAATATCTCCATTATAGATTCATGTCCTAGTGACCTTTCCTGGAAAAAAAAATTCTTTGAAAGACCCTAATCCCTTTTTATTTGTCTAGCTTGAGCGAACAGCTCGTGTAGCTGAATAATTCCTACCCTGAGGGGGATTCTTGAATTGCTTTGCATTAGTCTAGGAAAGCCTGCCTGTTCTCTGACTGGGTTTTTTGCCCTAGGAGAAGACGAGGAGAACAATGGTTGTCACTCTTTAAGACGAGAGCCCAGGCTTCCAGTCTCTGCAATTGAAGCTTTCCTGTTGTATTGCCGTAATGAACAGAATGTACAAATAAAATCAGGTCATTTAACCATATGATTAGCACATTCCTGTTAAACTCCAGGTGACCTTAATCTTTTGGCTTTCTACAGAACTCCCATATTTTCTTCCATAACATTAAGGTTTTTCACTTGGTGCTGAAATAACCTCTGACAGGTTTGCTTGTAGGGCTTTAATGGACCACATTCAGGCAGACAGAAAAAAGATGCATTTGAATGATTGTGAAAACACATCTGATAATCAAATTTGTAACATTCAGATGACATTTAACCATAGAATCAATAATTTCTATTGCTTTGTGAAACACTTCCTGTATTTTATTTTGCTCTATCATTAAATTGCAAGATTGAAAAAGGAATTTCTTGCAATTGTTTAAAGATGTAGAAAATTCTGGATTTGAAAAATATTATAATAATATTTTAATATTGAATAAGCTCTGCAACTTCCTTGTGAAATTAATACAGTTGTTTATGGGTTTAGGTTACTTTTTTTTTCTTTTTTTTAAGTTAGCAAAACTTCTCTATATAGATAGAACATCAACTGCAACTGTAACTGTTATTTGGTGGTGGAGAGTCATAGTGAAGAGCTTTGACAATGAAGAGTCTTGAACTTAGATTTATTTCACAGTTACCTGTTTTAAAGTGTTTGCTTTTATGATCGGTGTGCAGAAATTAAGTTCTGTCTGTCTGCCAAGATCCTTGAGGACCAAGGATAACTGAGGATCTGCTACATTTAGAACTTTTAGAACTTTGATTTTTTTTTTTTTTGTTTTTTTCACAATTGACTCATAGTACCTTCAGTGCTACAGCATGAGCTATTGTAAGAGTGCTGTAAATTTTTCCTTCTACTCCTTCAGCATGTGACCGTGACCACTGGGGACCTCACTGCAGCAGCCGCTGCCAGTGCAAAAATGGAGCCTTATGCAACCCTATTACTGGAGCCTGCCACTGTGCGTTGGGTTTCAAAGGTTGGCGCTGTGAAGAACGCTGTGATCAAGGGACATATGGAAATGATTGCCATCAAAAATGCCAGTGTCAAAATGGAGCCACCTGCGACCACGTTACTGGAGAGTGTAGATGTCCTCCTGGATACACTGGTGCCTTGTATGCAGGGAGTATATTATTTATGGGATAGAAATACGAATTTTAAATACTACTAACAACAGAAATTAAGTTAAAATTAGGGTTTAACACTATGCTGTTGATCTGGCTGCTGTGCAACACAGAGGAGTGGTGCTGGCAGCTGAGAAGCAGCTGGGCAAACCATATTACAGTGCTCATTCAGATATGAACTGAGAGAAAACTGTCTTGATCTGGACTGCTAACTAAAAGCCACAAGAAGTAGCACAGGTGCTTCTTCATGACCATTATGAAAATGTTTTTGTTGGAAATTTGGAAAATCTCATTGAAATATAAAATTGTTTGTCTTTGTGAGTAACAATGAATGAGCACCAATTAGTGTAGAAAGAAATACCTTTAAGGATAAATAATTGCGAGATTATCAGATCTGTTTCCTTAGCTTTGTTGCATGGATGCTATATGATATTCAGCATGTGTCACTTTATGTTGGACTGCTCTTTGTTTCATACTTTTGTCCAGAAAAGTCATTGATAGCATTAAAAATAAAGAGGATGCTGGAGACTAGAGCATGTGCCGAAGTAACGGTTGTCTCTCTTGTACACCACCAGCTGCGAGGACCTCTGTCCCCCTGGGAAGCATGGGCCACAATGTGAGGAGAGGTGTCCGTGCCAGAATGGAGGCATCTGTCACCATGTCACTGGAGAGTGTGCCTGCCCACCAGGATGGATGGTAAAAACACTTCCTGAAACTGACACAACCCCAATAAAACTTCCATATTTGTAGATTTCAGGCAGAGTAAGAAAAGGGTAGCAAATGAGGATAGCAAATGCAGTCTGCTTGTAGCCAGGAGTAATGAGGAATGTATTTTAGCATGAGGGATGCATAAAATACTTGCAAAACCATCTGTTGCTGAAAATCCTGTAGTTCTCCACTGCCTTTTTAACCGTGTCAGATTCTGGCAAGCAAAAGACATGAATCATGCTGTGAAAAGGCAACATGCTTTATATCTTGTCTGGAAGTCATTCGTTTCTAGATATAATCTGATATTATAGGGAGGTGACACCGTTATATATTTTAGCAGTGGTGTTTGTGCCTGTTTTCAGACATATAGTATCCATGACAAAAACCCTAAAGCACTAGATCCTGTGTCAAATGTTGGTCGTGGAAATGGGGTATCAGAATGTTGACATCTTTAGACTTTCTGCCCTTTTTGTCAGTGGACAGGGAAAGAGGAACTGACCTCAGAGCTGCAAGTTGCATTCCCTGCCACCAACCTACCACCTCTGAGTTGGCAAATAATGCGCTTAGAAGGTGGTCAAAACCCTGAAAGGTGACTAAAGCCTAAATACTTTATTTAAATAAATTTGCAGATAATATCTCTCTGTAGTATTTGTTAATAAGGTTTTCTATTTAGATTTCCATGTAGAGTGAAACTTCACACTTACTGTATTTTTAATTACCTAGTGATAATTGGGATGTTATGTTGAGATAACCTATGGCAAAGGTCATCTTTTCACCAAGTAAAGAACACAGCTATAAATTATTTTCTAGGTTTGTGTGTTTGAATAACACCACTCATTTGGATTATGATCATTTTTACTTTTTATTCCACTTTAAGTGAGAAGAAAATTATAGTTCATGGAATACAAAATTTTTTGCATAAATTCTTGATTTCCTTTATCTGCCTAAATACAGCTAATGAAAAAGGAGATAACATATGAAGGAGTGATGTAAATTTTATGGTCGTGTGTGTCTTAGCTAATAAATTACTGCTTAGCGCTTCTAGTGATTTTCCATTCCTAGTAATTATTTAAGCATAACTCTTCATTAGTTTAGATTTTCCAGTTCTGTGAAGTACAGTTTTGTCAGTGTAACCTGGTTTTGCTTTTTTTCATGCAAGGAATGTTTAAAATAGCCAAGTATAAATTCTGTGGTATCTTGTGTTAGCTGAAATGCCTGCATGTGTTTTGTCTGATGAAATGCCTCATATATGTTTCTTGTTTAAATGGCTTCTTAAGATGTGATGCTCCCCTGTCTACACAGGTGTAATTAGTTCCAAGGATGCAAATAGCAGCAATTCAAAACCTGTTGAAGGGAAGCATCCTTCCTACCTAAGCATTTGAGATATACCGCTTTCAATGAAATTGCAAAAAGCTTTTCCTTTCATCAGAAAAAAAAGCATCTTATGCTAAAGTAGTATAATTGGGGCATTACAGCAATTAATGTTTTCTATGCCACTGCTAACTGGAGGGCATTTCTGGATGTCTTGGTATATACTGCTTGTCATCAGTCAGTCTTAAATGTCTAACTGTTTTCACTGTTGCTTAGAGATAGTGTTTTTCACTGTCTTTGGTTTCCAGAATGGAAATCCTAGAAAATTATTCCTCCAGTGCGGAAACATGCCCCATGTTTAAAGCTGGACAAGAATCTGGCATTTCTAGATGAGATGATTTCTAGATCTCCTTGATCTTCCTTCATTTCAGACTTTCCTTCCTTGTTCATTCAAGATGTAATCCCAAATATAGTATTAAGATTTTTTTTTTTTTTTTTTTGCATACGCAGGGTATGGTCTGTGGTCAGCCTTGTCCTGAGGGTCGTTATGGGAAAAACTGTTCTCAGGAGTGCCAGTGCCACAATGGAGGGACTTGTGACGCAGCGATAGGTCAATGCCATTGCAGCCCAGGTTACACAGGGGAACGGTAAGGAAAACTTATTTTTGCCAGACTGCTGAACATGCAAGAGGCCAGCTATAACACAGAAAGTTACGACACTGGTATAAAGCATAATGGAAATATCTGTGATATGTTAAAGAGTGTTATGAGCTGTTTGCCATGTATGTCACTTAGCTCAGGAGGGTCACAACTTAAAAGGGCCTATGTGATTATGCTTCTATGAGGAACTGCTTGGTTTAAGGATTTTCCTGCTTTGGTTCATGCTATGTTAGTATCTTGTGGGTCAGATTCTCAGTGGGGTATGGTGAAGGGAGGGATGTACTTGGTTTTGTGCAGATGTTTGTTAGTCATAGTAGCAAGGGAGACCTATTTGGTTCGTCTTTAAATTGAGCAAGCTGGATAGATGTCCTCTAAAGTAGTTTATTCATATGAAGAAGTGAAACTTCTTGATTTTCTGATTTGATCATTAAAAATTCTTTTTGGTAGATTGGAAATATAGCAAGACATCATTTTATTAAGGCAGTGAAAAGAGGTGAAATAAATATTGTTTTAAACAATATGTTTTAAACAGCACACAACTTATTTGCCGAAGTCAGCAGCAGTTTAATCACTCAGTCAGTTCAGGGGATCTCTGCCAACAGTAGTAGGTACTGTAACCATATGCACTTCCCACACAGTGTTCACAGGATGTGAGGATATCCGTGCCAGACGTAAGGGGAAAAAAAACCCCATGAACTCATGACAAAGAGAAACAATTAGTCCATGGTCATTTGGATGCCAGAATTAAATTTGCATCTGGGAAGACATGGTACAGAAGATGGTAGATGCATTTAAAGAGAAACAGATAAGTCAACAGGGAAACAGGGAATATCCATATGTGAGTCTATTTACTGTGCTACACTGGTGTTTCTAAAAGGAATTACATTTTTTGTCTTGGAATTTAAATCCAACTTTAATCTGAAATGCCTTACAGGCTACAATATTTTGATTACTTTTGCAAGTCTGAGTTCCTTCTTTTCCTGCAAAACAGGCTGTATTTGCAATTCTTTTACTTTTAAAAATTCTCCATGGGTGGGAATGGGTCAGAGGCAAGGTTGTAGACCTGGTTCTTATTTCATGTCAGTGGTCTGGCAAGGGAGGACAATGTTGTAAGAAGTATGCAGGTATTGACTAGGCTAGTATGCACATAACAGCAGCAAAAAGGACCGTTTTTAAAAACTCTGAACTATCCTCCAGTTCTGTGTGTAATTTCACTGGTATTGCTGTCATACAGCAAGAAAGAAGGACTCATAGAATGTTGTAGCTTCTAGTTGCTCTGAGTTAATACAAGTTAATATAGGTTAATCTAGTTTAAACTACTTTTAAACTACCTTCTGCAATACTTTTTGATTGATGCCTGTCCTCACCACGAAGTGGAAAATTATCTTTCAAAAGCTGATGAAGATGCAATTAAAAAAAAAAAAAAAAAGCAAGGTTATATCTAATTTGGTTGGGATTCCTAATTGCTTTTTGGAGAAAATTAATTCTCTACTTTATCTGTATGTTTTCATTAGGAAACACTTAAACAGGATTTTTAGGTCTGTTAGTCTTGTGCATCTCTGAAGGAAAGGAGGTTTTGTTGCTGGCTTCGGTTAGGGCAGAGTTACCAATACCTTGAAATTTCAGAATAATAGTATCAGGCTGAGGGAAATACTGCAGAAGCATGAAAGGAACATATATACCCACTTCACCTCAGTCATGCTAAGTCACATTTTGTGGTACCTTGTATCACACCTTTGAAGTTCTCCTGTAATAAACTACCAGTTATGTTAAAAACATACAAAAATGCCAAGTATGTAAGAAAAATCACCAATCAAATTCTTCATAGGACTAGGGAAATTAGATGTTTATAAGCTGATAAGAGCATTAATAATGTGCTGTGTTATCAAGTAATAGTTTTGTACAGTCTTTAATTCCGTAAAATTTACAGGTACAGGTTAAAACTGAAAAAATCAAAATTATTTTGTTCCTTTTAAAGGCATCATCAAATGAAATTGCCTTCTGGAAACTCATTAATAAATGAGTTACATATTTCAGAAGTGGGGCTCTGAAAATTGTCTTTTAGTAGTCAGGCTGGCCAGCTAATTATGCAGTCTGCTCTTTAGGTCTTTCATAGGTAAAACATTAAGGAAATAAGACTGTTAACTGAAATAACTATCTTCTAAAAGCTCTGTGAATGAAAGGGTAAAAATTTGGTGAAGAAGTCTCGTTATTAGCATGTACTTTCGTTAAAGAGCAACAAAAGTTATTGCTACTCTCCCGTATGGGTTAATGTCTTAGTGAAGACTTCCAGTTTGCAGTTTCATCTGTTTGAAAAGTCAGACAAAAAGCAGGGGTTTGGTTTCTGGAAGATTTTTCCATGTCAACCTATGAATTGTTGAAAGGCAAAATCAACAACAACAGTAAAAAAAAAAGAGAGAGACCTAGAATGAAATTCTGAAAATAAAAGTATTGTGGAAACATCAAGTGCTTGGAAATAGAATCAGAAAATAGTCTTGTCAGAGACTGCTGAACTCTGTTACCAGGAAGCTTGCTGGCCTGAGTGTCTACAGGGGTGCATGAGCACTGGCTATTTGCATTATTGCTAAGTGGAGAACCCAGATCAATTCAAAAAGTTATAGATTAATGTCTTTTGAAACAAAATACTTGTTACTTTATTCCTTCATACTTCAGGTCTGATTTAAGAGGGTTTAAGTCTGTTCAGATTGCTGAATGCTAAATGCAATGATTTGTACATGCACATTTTTTCCTTTGCTGGAGGAAAGGAAACCCCTTCCAAAGGCATTTGCAAAGCTAATGCTTTTATGCCCGTCTAGCTAAGCAGCAAAAGAAGAGAGATGGGCACTTTTTAAAATTAAGCTATATAAATTCCTGCTCTACTTAAGTCATTTTAGACCGGTATAAGAGATTTCTCATAAAGTGTATTTTCCTTAATCTCCAAAAGCTGTAGTTTAAGAGAACTAAAATTAAATTTTGTTTATTTATTTTTCCTCACAGTTGCCAAGATGAGTGTCCAGTAGGGACTTACGGACTGCAGTGTACCGAGACCTGCAAGTGTATGAATGGTGGGAAATGTTACCATATTAGTGGTGCCTGTCTCTGTGAACCAGGATACACGGGAGAGCACTGTGAAACGAGGCTTTGCCCTGAGGGAATTTATGGCCTCAAATGTGATAAAAAGTGCCCCTGCCACATGCCAAATACCTGGAGGTAGGTTTACAACCTAGCCTGTTTGGGTTTTTTGTATATAGAACACAGCAATCTAAATAGAATCTGAAAATAAATATCTCTTGAATTTTCTAGTACTTACATGCTGAAGAAACTGAAGACTTGTAAGAGTATTTGGTATCCTTTAACCATATCAGGAAAAAAGATACCAACCCAAGATATCTTCTGAATTTTAGCGCTTGCAACTCTATTTGATCTTACATTCACCACTGGTTTTGGCTTCCAACCTATGAAATAAAGACAAAATGTGACCTTTGTCTGTATTTACCACGTGATTAAATCATTACAGTGTTCACTGTATAAACTCAGTATATGTCATATGTCTGCCACATATTCAGGTGTACTGTACCTGTGAAATAACTGACTTGAAATTGATGCATGAATAGCATTATGAGCCAGACACGAGAGGAGAATCCATTTCTATGTTTCTCTGTATACATGTATAGGAATTACTGTAGGTGACTATTTTAATATAGTATTTCCAAAGCCTTATCAATTGTAAATCAAGATTTCAAAAATACACGTTTTGTCATTTACATATTTTTTATAGAAAACAGGCAAAATCTGATCCTTGGATATCAAATGAAAATAGGTTTTCCAATTGATTTACCTTTAATCATCTCTCCTTATTAAGTAGGTAATGAGTCCTATTTTGGAGTTTGTGTGCCTTTATGGATTTCACAGTGTTTCAGCATATTGTTGTGAAAATTTGAAAACTAGCTATTTGGAGACAGACTTTCAGCTGTGAGGGAGGAGTGTCAGATGTCAGTTAAGGCAAGCCAACGTTTATAGAACAGTTCTAGATAGCTTTCTGTTGTTAGAAAACATGGTTCTTCTGATTAAATACTTTAGCCGTTGTGCATTCACTGAGACTTAATTTCATTGCTAATCACAATACCTTAGATAATGTTTGCAAGTGTAATGTAAGTCTCTGCTGTTAAAAATAACTGTGAAAGAAAGTTGTATAAAATGCTGACTCTTGTATAGGGTGCTGCTATACTATATATAAGATACACTTTTCCTCATAGATAAACAAAAGACTTTAGCTAGAATTTAGCAGTGATGTGGAAGCACTCAAGCATAGGTTATGGAAATACCTGTTCTGTTAGGCTTCTGAAAAATTACATTGTGGATGTCATTGATACAACATGTGACACAAACTGAATTCTTATCCCTTTCCATTCACACACTTTTAGAGTCATGTATTTCCACTTCTGTTTATCCCATTTACTTGAAATGTCTTTTTCAAAGTACTGAGCTTTTCCCATAAAATCAAGCAATACATTCTTTGGGTAGTATGTTCAAAAACAAATGGCACTATAATGCTGACCTAGCTAGCTCTCAAATTACACTAGCAGACCAGATACTATTGTATTATGAATTATGGTTAGCTACTTTCCTGAAAGTTTGTCTGCAGACTGTTGTAGCAGATTTATTAGATAGGAACACATTACACTGTATAGTATTTCTGATATTACAGGGATTACTCCTGATTCATGTTCAGCGCAGCTGTTCCTTTATTTATACCGCTGGAAGACAGCATGTGGTCAAATCACATCACAAATGTTCACATGTAAACACCAGCATATAACGGGTCTTTTTTTTGAAAGTTTTCCCTTTCGTATGACAAATCAAAAGCAATTTACCAGCACTGTTGGTGTGGGAGTGTATTTGCAAAGGCATAGTATTTTGTCATGAAAACACAGATTTTCATGACTTCACAAGTATATTTTTCATATGTAAGGTTCTTCCCCTGAGTCAGGAAGTCATTAAGACCACCAAATAACAGATTAGAAAGGTCATCTGGGTAATGGTACAGAAAACAAAGCTCCCTGCAGGCACTTCATGCTTTTGAGAGTCTTCTGAGAAACCAGTTGTATCTGGCTGTCTTTGTCACTCACTCACTAAATTTGGCCAGGAAACAAATTTTTTAAACATAACAGGGAATATCCTTGTCTCTTACTTGCCTACCACAAGTACTAGTTGGGCTGGTTGTAGTCAAGGGATCATCGTCATAGCAGTAACCCATTTAGCAGCTGTGGAACAACCAATAATCCCAAGGCATGAAAAAGGGAGCGTAATTCCTTCTTCAGATATACTTATGTCTGTCATTCTAGGAGTCTGTCAGTTTTAGGAGCCTTAATTTCATAAAAGCTTTTTTTTCATTTTGTATGACTGCTGATATAGATATCTTTGAAGAGGAGCTGTTGGTAGGCCTAAAGAGCCATCCAATTACTAATATTCTTGGCATTCACAGATATGGAAATTAACTAAAGATTAGTTAAAAAACTACTTCCTATCAAAAAATTGCACTGTAAATTATGTGTACATAAGATGTAGTATACAAAAATATGCCTAGCCATTTTCTTTAAATACTTAAGTGACAAAAACATTATGACAGAGTATCATTCAGTATGTATGCATATTTATATTACTATTTTATGATTAAGGAAATTGCATCAAAACAGCTTTGGCAAGGACTCATAATTTGTGTAGGCTGAGCTACACGGATTTTACTGCTGATGGTGGTTGATGTCAGCTTCTGGGAATGAAAGGCAACCTTGTTCTTACTTGTATTAGCAGTCTTTTTTAAATACTTAGTGAAGGGTTAGATACAGATATGCTTGAGAGATTTTGTTCTTTTTGAATCTTCAGAGGACAGCAACAGGTAATAACACTCTTGTGCCAAGAATTTTTTCACAAATGGTTCTCTATCCCATTCTTTTATATATATGGAAGGATTTGACCTAATCAGACACAGATCTCTGCTCTCTGTGACAACATGACCCTGTCAATTTTTCTGATTTTACTCAATAGCTGAGAAAAAAAAACCAAACATAGAGTGACCACTAGCTAGTTGAGACTAAGACTACATAAAATGTGTTCTCTAAGTGAAACATACACAGCAGCACTGTGAGCCGGTGCAAGTAGAGTCACGTGTCCCTGCTGCTTGCTTCCGTGGTTTGTTAGGCTTACAGAAACTTGTCATGCTGAAGAGCCTTTTTCTAATGGACTTGTATGTACCTGTAGAGCTTTTTATGGAAATTTGATATTGCATGGGTTGCTGCAGAATTTAGATGGATATTATAATAATTAAAGACCTGTATAAGCTATATGGAAACCATGTAGTTTATTTAAGTCCTCCAAATATATATTATCAACTACTGAAAAGTAAGTTTGGTCTTTGTATATTTGTATTTCCAGAAAGTATGAATAACCAACCAGGAATAAAAAGAGGTGTATTGGCAGCATCTCTCAGCACCTCTTTATTTCCTTATCTTAATATATAAATCATACTTCCAATTAAGCTAGCTGCATGGAAACCCATCAAAAAGCTTCAGAAGTGCTCCAGCTTCCTACGTCTAATTACAAATTATGGAATACTGATTTTGGTGTAAATCAATATATATTGATTGTGTATGTATTTGTGTGCCTTAGTAAAACTCAGTGGGGGGCACAGAATACCAATGCCTCTGCTTCATACCTAATGCTTGTGCATGCATGTGGTCTCCCCCTCTCCTGGAAGGAAAAAATAACCAGCAGTAAACAAAGCTGGGATTTATGCCATAAAATGACAGCACTCCCAACTTCATGCTTTAAATACATTCCGACTCATACCTTAATGTCTATTCAGTTGCAGATTGAAGAGTCTTTTCAGGTTCCCTGTCCTGCATTCTTCCACTGATAAGAAACAAGGGAACTGGAACCAAAATGTCACTTGGTACAGGCAGGAAGTTAGAAATAGGGGATAAATCTGATTATCATGCTTCATGATCTGTTTGCATAATTTTGCAGGCATTTTATAAAAGAACAGTTTCATTTCAACTTATTTCATGGCAGTTATAACTGAGCAAATAACCAGTATTTTTTACTTCAAATACCATGAGATTTGAACCTTTTCTGTATATATCATTTAGTTGAAGAGATTGTTTTTCTCACTTTATGTAAACCAGTTTAATACTGTTAAAATATTTTAATATCTTCAAAACCCCCGAATTCTTATAGTGCCATAGTGTATGCAATAACAGAGAGAAAACGGAATGCATAATGACATTCTGTACCTTCATAATTCGTACTTTGCCCGATCAGCAGTATATTATCATGTTATGTTCATGCAACAGGATGGTTATGGTTATGTTCAGCAACAGGAAACTCTTAATTTCACAAAAGCAGTCCTCAAGTCCAAAAAAATTTGCAACTAATATTATATTCCTTTGTTATGTTCCAACTTTTCCATAGAATATTCTTATTACTGTTATAGCATCTGAAAGTGCAGTAGGCAATTTTTTTATGCTTTCAAATGGTTAGAAAACACCCCCAAACTAAGAGTCAGCAAATCTTGCAAAATGAGACTCTTGTCATGGGTTATTTAATCTGTCTGGACAAAGGCACTTTTTTTCCCCCTAGACTTAAAGGAAATTCACTTCAATCAGTGAGAGACAAATATCTTTAAACAGTCTTCCCATTGTAAATATATCGGATTTGGATATTAAGCCTTTCCTTTGGTGAGAATTAAGCAAGTGCTTTGTTTGCCAAAGTGCTACAGAGTACCCCATTGTGTCCACTTCTCCAGCGTATATATCTTTGCACAGCTGATGATATCCATTTGCTATGAGGCAACAGCTGTCTGACTGGCCCTTCAATGAGACTGCTGTTGCAGGTAGAGACAGCTGGTATGCCACCAGGTATGGCCAACACAGAAGACATGCTCTCCAAAAGGCCACTGTTCTAATGGTATGTCTAACTGCTGGCCAGTGCAAATGTTTTTGTTGCATTCCTGGAAAGATACTGGTCCTAGAATCATAGAATCACCAGGCTGGAAAAGTCCAACCATTCCTGTCTGCCACTAAACGAAGTCCCTGGGTACCTTGTCTACCCATCTTTTGAAGATTCAACCACCTCCCTGGGCAGCTTGTTCCAGTGCCCGATGACCATACTTGCATTTACTGGGTGCTGTGTTATTATTTTGTGTAGGGTGCTAAGCTGTTATGCCAAAGCATCATTTTTATCAGATAATGTGCCACTGAGTCTGGGCAGTGTTATGAATGTGATCCCATTTTAATTGCAGTGGACATCTAATAGTGTATACTGGGCAGTTTAATTACCTTTAATATTTGTAAACATGTACATCTATTTTATGGTAAAAACTGCATTTCAGATAAGTTCCTTTTAACTTGTTATAGAAAAGTGATACATTTTTTTCTTTCCATTACTACCAAAATGTTTATATGTTGTATGACATTACATTTCTTAATTGGCAGGCATTTATATATATATATATATATATATATATGTACAAAGAGAATACTTTGTTGTGTGGTTTGGGGAATAAAACTTTCTCTGAGCATAGCATGCAGTATCCTTTATGCAGCCTATCTATAACAGTGTTTTATTTTGTGGAAAAAAAATGTTGGTGTCACATTTAGTCCTGAATTATTTATCCTTTCATCCCCTCCTGACAGCTGTCACCCTACGTCTGGGGAATGCTCCTGCAAGCCGGGCTGGTCTGGGCTCTACTGCAATGAGACATGTTCCCCAGGATTCTATGGCGAGTCGTGTCAGCAAATCTGCAGCTGCCAAAATGGTGCTGACTGCGATAGTGTGACTGGAAAATGCACCTGTGCCCCTGGATTTAAGGTAAATAAATCTCACTTTCACAGTCCATTTTTGACTCCACTGCCTTTAGTTAAAGTGTCAAACTCTTCAGAATGCCAGAATGTCCTTTTACCACCAGCAGTAAGAGATGCAAGGATATTGAAGTACCACTCTGTGTGTTTTAAGACTTTGAAAAGGCAAAATCTGTTATCGGTTCTTAGCGCTGAAATGAAGCTATTTTAGAATGAAAAGTTAGTTGCTTTGTAAGACATTGATAAGAATGAGGACGTGCTGTCGAGGTGTAAATAAAAGGAAGAACTATAGGTTTCAGTCATAATGTTGTTGCAACAGCTCCTCATGCTCCATCTGCAGAAACTGTAGACAAAGAAATTTGGTTTTACTATTTGGACAGATTACACCTTTTACACACATTTGCTGTTATGTGTGCATTGGATGCTAGTCTGGTATAGAAGGTATTTTACACTGTGGCTGTTCTTTTAGGAATGCTAACCATGAAATAGTTTTTAGACTACATTTTTGTATAATCCAGGGTGCTGATTGTGGTACCCCTTGTCTTCCGGGAACATACGGAGTAAACTGTTCATCTGTATGCAACTGCAAAAATGAAGCCATCTGTTCACCAGTAGATGGTTCTTGTGCCTGCAAAGCAGGTAAGTGTCTCTAGATTAATTTTCTGTTATCATAAAATAAAATTGAGTGTTTGCAACAGAGAAGAAAGAAACACTCATGAGGGTAGGGTGGCTCTACAAAGGGATTTGAACAGGCTGGAGTGATGGGCTGAGGTCAACAGAGTGGGGTTTAACAAGGCCAAATGTAGAGTCCTGTACTTGGGACACAACAACCCCGTGCAGCACTGCAGGCTTGGGAAAGAGTGGCTCAGAAACTGCCTGGCAGAGAAAGACCTGGGGATATTGGTTGACAGCTAATTGAACATGAACCAGCAGTGTGCCCAGGTGGCCAGGAAGGCCATCAGGATCTTGGCTTTTATCAAAGACAGTGTGACCAGCAGGACAAGGGACGTGATTCTGCCTCTGTATTCAGCACTAGTGAGGCTGGACCTCAAATATTGTGTTCAGTTTTGGTCCCCTCAGTACAAGAAAGTCATTGAGGTTCTGGAGTGTGTCCAGAGAATAGTGACGAAGCTGGTGAGGGAGCCAGGGAGCAAATCTTACAATGAGCAGCTGAGGGAACTGGGACTGTTTAACACTTAGAAAAGGAGGCTGAGGTGAGACTTTATCACTGTTTACAACTACCCAAAAGGAGGTTGAAGAGAGGTGGGTATTGGTCTCTTTGTCAAAGTGATAGGTAACAGGACAAGAGGGAATGGCGTTAAACTGCACCAGGGGAGATTCAGATTGGACATGAGGAAAAACTCAACAAAAGGCTTACCAAACACTGAAACAGGCTGCCCAGGGAGGTGGTTGAGTCAGCATCCATGGAGGCATTTAAAAGATGGGTACAGTAAGTGCTTAGGGATATGATTTAATAGTGGACAAGTACAGTTGAGCTTGAGAATCTCAAAGGTCTTTTCCAACGTAGTGATTCTATGATTCTGTGATTAATAAAAAGCAGACCACCTTGATGGCCACTAGATACTTCATGCTGCTGCTGCACTGTGGAAGTGTGTGAACCTTTTATTCATGTTTCCTGAATGCAGTTCTCAGTGGGCTGGATACTATGGTTGTGTGAATTACTAATGTTTACCCTTAGATGGGATGCTAAATGTCTCTTGTGGCAGTGTCATGGTCTTCTAGAAGGACAACTTGTATAGCGTTTATATGGTGTCAGCCTTTCTAGGCAAAATCATTTCCCCTCATCTTGGTAAGCACCAGCTTTGGCTGTGACTGTCACCCCCTCAGCGTTACAGAGTCTTCTTCCTGCCAGTTTAGCACTGGCACTGATATCTACTAGCAAATTTTTGTATTTGAATGCTCTTTTCCTCAGCAATTCTCCGACAGAACTTTGTCTAACCCACTTGCTAGCCCGTGCCCCCTTCTGTTGCATGCTTCCAAAAACAATTCCTGAGTCTCTCAGTATTAGTGTGAATGGACTATGCTCCTCGACCCCTCTGCCAGGCTCCCTCCTTGCAACAGTAATTTTGATGGTCAGTGTACCTCCTCCAGAAACTCTGTGTGGCTGTCCACCTCTCCATCTCCCAGTAGCACGTATCTTTGGCTGGAACAAAGATATCTCAAACAAAGATATCTTCAGCTCTGGTGCCATAGAGATCTTTTCCCACTTAAAGCTCTAAAGGTCCACATGGTGTTCTTATTCAACCCAAAATGTACTAATGAACCCCACTTAAAGATCTGCTTTTGCAACGCACACTGGAGGCCTGCAGTCTTCTTCATTCTCTGGGGAAGGATTTAAAGTCCAGTGTCTCTCAGGTGTAATGCCAGGTTGCTGAGATGAGAGGGGCAGGCTGTTGAATGCTCTGAAGCGAATCTCATACCCAGGCAGTCTGGAGTAGGAAAAGTGTTAGAGTTACCTAGACAAACAACCAAATTTGTCAGACACTGCTACAAATGAATCAATCCTGCAAGAAATGTGTAGAGTTTACAGCTCCTTCTCTTGTCAGAGACAGTGGAGTTGACTTAACTCTATTAAAGTAGCCAAGTAGCTAGGTTATGAGAACTGTTCCTTGTGTAATGCATTACTATGCCCTTTGGTGCATTATGCAAGTTTAGTCACATCACAATGAAAAAGGACAGCAAATGGTGAAATTAAACTAAACCCAGATTCTTGTGTAAATGAAGGAAATATATAGATGCTGGAAAGATGCTTGAGAGAAAACATCTCAACTTTCTACCTGGCACAGTATGACATTTTTATCTGAGATAACCCCTGAAATGAGGTTCAAAGTTCATCCAGGGCATGAGGCAGCTTCATTGCAGTACATGTGTTTCACATAGGCTATTGATTACCCTTAGTGCAGAATTATTTTTCCCTTCACTTACTGTAAACAAGATACAAAATTAGAAACTTGGCTTATGTCATTGTTGATAACATATGTCTGGTTCACTCTGTTGCTGCTGTATCCCATAAAAGACAGCATTATTTGAAACCTGTTTACATTTCTGTCTGTCCTATGCACCATCTATGAGCCATTGCTGTCTGTGGTGAATGCAGTATTTTAGAACAATTTTCCATTATGGTCTTTTTTGTGTTTGGGGAGAAGTACAGAAATTATTGAAAAGGTCTGCCATGTGTTCTTGGAGGAATTTTTTCCTGGTTTTTGTGTCTTAAGATTTCTGATAAAATCATATTGCAAAACTATCTGTATTAAACACTGGTGGAATAATTATGAATGCAACAGCTCAAGTCTAGGGGAAAATATTCCTGCTTTTTTGAGGCTAAGGCTGTGCCTTAAAACTTTCAGTATAGGTTAGTGATTCTCAGTGAAATTTCAAGGTGTCTCTGTTTTCATTTCAGGTATCTCGTCAATTGTTTTGTATGTTGGCACTCATGTGCAAATGTGTGCTGTGCACAGATGTTACAAGGTGCTCTTGAGCACCTTTGCTCAAACTTGGGCAAATCCTCAGCTGAAATGGCTGACAGTAGCCTGTGGTTAATGTTACTGTGGTGTTGCACATATCCAAGATACGCCATGTGGGAAGTGGGGGAAACATGTCTTCAGTGAATGGGGATAAAACCTGGTTAATTCGTCTCATTAATTCTTAATTTTTGCAGGTTGGCATGGTGTAGATTGCTCAATAAATTGTCCCAGCGGTACCTGGGGACTTAGCTGTAACTTAACTTGCCAATGTCTTAACGGAGGGGCTTGCAATGCCCTGGATGGAACCTGTACCTGTGCCCCGGGATGGAGAGGAGAAAAATGCGAACTCCCTTGCCAGGTACTTTAACAATTTTGCTGAATTTTGCACAGTAACACAATACTGGGGTGTTCCTGTCATTCTTCTGACTTTGTGGGTGTAGGTTCCTAAAGTGCACTCTGTCTGGTAGCCCGTATATGACTGTGTTCCAGATTAGGGACATGCATCAAAAATTCTTCTGGAAGAACTCTGCTGCACAGCATGCCAAAGCACACACAAAAAAATAACTACACAAAGTGAAGAAGCACAAATGAACACTTTTTCTGCTTTCACACTTAAAAGCTGGACATTTCAACAGATCCATTAGAATTCGTTGAAAAACACAGTACCAAATTTGTCCTCTCCATCAGCATCAAATACTATCCAAACTGCTTATATTAAGCTAATTTAAGTAAAAATGGTGAGAAAAAAATGCAGCAAAAATATATTCCGCATGTAACAAGACAAGTTTAATCGAATTATCTGGGGTAATGTCTGAATGAAGAACTTTAATTCCTCCTCAGATAGACATGAGAAGGCAGTTTTGCCAGTCCCATGACATCAGATCTTTGCCTTTGTATCAGGACTCTGACTTCCACTATATCCAAACTTCCAAGAACTACAAAATTAGAAATTGTTCTGTTAACAAAGGCACTCCTCCTCAGTTCTGTCCACCTTGTAATCTGTAAGTTTAGTCAAGCCATAAAAACGTATAATTCAAAATTTTAATAATTGGTAGATTCATAACGAATTTGTTTTATAATGTAACTGTTTGCCTTTAATTACATTTCATACATTAAAAAATGAAATATGGGAATTTTTTAGCAAAATTCATTTATTTAAGAAACTTCTCTCTGCTTTCCTTTCCACCTCCACTGTCTTTTCTGCATTTCTGCAATACTGTCCACCCAGCGGATTGCTGGTTTAGTGTAATTGTAAAGGAATCACCTGGACTGAACATGGACCTTGTAAATTCCCCTTCCATAACCCATTCACACTTCACTTGGTTTGAATTAGCTCTGCTGGGCAATAACTCTTATTAAAGAGTAGCTGAACTACAGTGTAAGACTGGAAACCACAACTTCCTTTTGAATGAAAATTTCTTCAGTTTAAACTGCTCTCAGAATACTCAGAAGTTATTTTGTCAGGGTTGGTTTTGGTAGTATGATGAAGTATAGCATACACCAATATAGTGAGTAGAACAGAGAAAACATTCTAAAATATTCTGAGAGGCTAATTAGAGTACTTTCTGTGCATGTTTATGCAGCATTTCCAACAATGCATCTCCACCAGAAAGCTAATTTGTTTTCCTAAAGCAGATTATCACTTAGTGTCTACTTCTGTAAGATGGTGAGGTCTTCCAAGCTCCATTAGCTCTTCCAAAGCTGATGTATTCAAAAAGATAGTTACTGGTTCACTGTTCCAAATTTAGCAAAACAATGCTTAAAAGCACTTCTGTGTCAGATAATTTAGCATGCCTTTGCTCATTGTCTTGTGCTTGCTTACTCTCTCTATATATATGTGTCAAATTATGTCCACAAGCGTTTACATATTTCAAATGAATATTCTGCCTCAGAATTCCAGAGCAGGAGAATAAACAAAGAAATAATTTAAGAAAGCTTTCCTTGCAGGCTCTGATAGTGTAAGTTATTGTCTTCTGAATCAAGGTCTCCAGGTCCATTAGACTGGTATTTTTCAAGAGAATGTTATTAATTCTTTATCTTCCTCTCTTAAATGAAAGAATGAAAATGTAAGATGCCAAAATTTTCCAAAAGCTAGAAGCATTTTGTATTAAGTGCCTCATGAGTTCAGGAGAGATCTGCAGTTGCTCTTTGAGGCAGGACTGAGCAGATCTCATTCCTCTGACTCCTAGTTGTCATCATTGATGGATTTTCTTCTTCTGTTGCCACAGGACGGCACATATGGTATGGATTGCTCTGAACGCTGTGACTGCAGCCATGCGGATGGTTGTCATCCCGCCACAGGTTACTGTCGCTGTCTTCCAGGATGGTCAGGTACAAAAGAGACTGTTGTGATGGGCAGTGAGTTTGCATTATGGTGAGAGTTGGTCTTCCAATTCAGTTTTGTTGGTAGAGGAGGAGTATGTGGGGTTGGAAAGAGAAAAGGGCCAGTTCTGTGTCCCTTCCTATGGTTCACAGGCATGGGAACTGTGTTGAGACTGGAAATAGAAGGAGAAATCTTAAAACCTGGGTACACGCACAGTATGATTCCTTATGAAAGTGGTGAATAACTATAAACATTCAAAGTTGTGCTGGCAGGTTTGATAGTTAAAGCACCACATACAGGAACTCATAAGGTTTTGCTTACGCAACCAAAAAGAGGATAAAATGTTCAGAACTTGTGCTGACATTTGAATTTCTGAAACTGCTGCAAAAGTTAATCTTTTCTGCATATAGTTTGTTTTGTATGAACATTGTTGCACTTCTTAAAGAAAGTTACTCCAGTATTTTCATTGAGGTTTTAAGAACTATATATATTTACTTATTCATCAAAATTGTGTTTGACACTGTTGTTGCGCTCTCTTGTTCGTGGAAATCAAGATTTTTAGAGAATGTGATGATGCTATGGAGAAGGGCAAGTTATCTTGAAATGTTCCCTTCATCTCTAGAAGGAATTTTTAGTTCTCCAATAGATTTCTGATCTCTAATTGCTGGAAAAGCTCTCCCAGCTCCAATAAGGATTAATTGACATTATAAGGTTTTCTCTTGGAGTGCTCATTTTGTGTCTCACTGTGATACTGTAGAGGGTCAGATTTCATGTTACCCATGTGTATAGACTCCTACCTAATTATGAGAAGTCCGCATGAAAATGCATCTTAAGTGAACAAAGAATGTTTCTGAGGTGTCAAGAAAGGAGAGATTTTTTATGATTTCAGATATAATCTAGTATTATTTATTACCAACTCAGCATTTGTAAGTTAATATATTTCCTAAATAAATTACATGGTCATGATATAATTGTTTTCTTTTTTTCTGGTGCTTCCTGACATAGTAGATGGAGGTGACCAGGCAATCATTAGACAAGTTTAGCAAATTATCATGTCCACAAAAGTTTATGTAGAGCTTATGACTTCCTCAGATGCAATCTTTACTGAGTTTATTTGCAAGTTTTGATTTTTATATGCTTCTTTTTCTAGCTCTGTAGATGGATCACAGGTATTTTGTTCAAAGTACCTAATACTCCTGTGTCTGCAGTTCAGATTGAGCATTTGTAGTTGATTATGGACTATCTGGTGTTTTTTCTACTACCTATCCACACAAATATAGCTTTTGGGATTATTGGGGGTAGGGAGTGGAAATTTGTAGGGACAGGAAGGGATCCTGCATTACTTCAAAGACCAAACCCATTTCTTCTGTAGACAACATGAGCCAGCAATGTGTGCTTGCAGCCCAGAAAGCTGGATCCTGTGCTGTATCAGAAGGAGTATAACCAGCAGGTTGAGGTTATTCTCCCCCTCAACTTTTGTCTCATGAGAGCTCAGCTGTAGCAGTGTGTTCAGTTCTGGAGTCCTCAGTACGGGAAGAGTATGGATCTATTAGAGCAAGTCCAGCAAAGCCTGCAAAAATGATCTGAGGGTTGGAGCACCTTGCTTACAGGGACAGGTGGAAGGAGTTGAAGTTGTTCAGCCTAGAGAAGAGAAGATTCTGGGGAGACCTTTGTATCAGAAATGGTGTGACCAGCAGGTCCAGGGAGGTGATTCTCCCTCTGGACTCAGCACGGGTGAGGCCACTCCTTGAATATTGTGTCCAGTTCTGGGCCTCTCACCACAAGAAGGATATTGAGGCTCTGGAGCAAGTCCAGAGAAGAGCAACGAGGCTGGAGAAGAGGCTGGAGAACAGACCCTATGAGGAGCGGCTGAGAGAGCTGGGGTTGTTCAGCCTGGAGAAGAGGAGGCTGAGAGGAGACCTCATTACTCTCTACAAGTATCTGAAAGGAGGTTGTAGAGAGGAGGGAGCTGGCCTCTTCTCCCAGGTGACAGGGGACAGGATGAGAGGGAATGGCCTCAAGCTCCGCCAGGGGAGATTTAGGCTGGAGATTAGGAGGAGGTTTTTCACAGAGAGGGTCATTGGGCATTGGAATAGGCTGCCCAGGGAGGTGGTTGGGTCACCTTCCCTGGAGGTGTTTAAGGCACGGGTGGATGAGGTCTTGAGGGACTTGGTTTAGTGTTAGATAGGAATGGTTGGACTAGAAGATCCGATGGGTCCCTTCCAACCTGGTTGTTCTGTGATTCTGTGAGACCATATAGCATCCTTCCAGCACCTAGAGAGGGCATACAGGAGAGATGGGAGGGTTTGTTTTTTAGGGAATGCAGGAGTAGGATGAGGGGAAATAGTTCTAGGGTAAAAGAGGGGAGATTTAGATTAGACATTAGACAGAAAGTTTTTACTGTGAGGATGGTGAGGCAATTTGTGGATGCCCCATCCCTGGAGTTGTTCAAGGCCAGGTTGGATGAGGCTTTGAGCAACTTGATCTAGTAGAACATGTCCCAACCATTCCCATGAATCTCTAAACCATGCCCCTCAGTACCTCATCCACCCGCACCTAGGCAGACCATTAAATACCTCCCTAGGCAGACCATTCCATTGCCTAATGACCCTTTCAGTGAAGAATTTTTTCCTTATGTCAAGCCTGAACCCCTCCCCTGGCAGAGTTTGAGGCCATTCCTTCTTGTCCTGTCCCCTGTCACTTGGGAGAAGAGGCCAGCACCCTCCTCTCTCCAGCCTCCCCTCAGGTAGTCGTATAGAGAAATGAGGTCTCCCCCTCAGCCTCTTCTTCCCCAGGCTAAACAACCCCAGCTCTCTCAGTCACTCCTTGTAACACTTGTTCTCCAGCCCCTTCAACAGCTTTTTTGCTCTTCTCTGGACTCGCTCCAGAGCATTAACATCCTTCTTGTGGTGAAGGGCCCAGAACTGAACACAGGATTCAAGGTGCAGTCTCACCAGTGCTGAGTACAGAGGGAGAATAACCTCCCTGGACCTGCTGGTCACACCGGTTCTGATACAGGCCAGGATGCCATTGGCCTTCTTGATCACCTGGGCACACTGCTGTCTCATGTTCAGTCAGCTGTCAACCAACACTCCCAGGTCCTTCTCCTGGCAGTTTTCCAGCCAGACTTCTCCTAGTCTGTAGCTCTGCATAGGGTTGTTGTGCCCCAAGTGCAGGACCTGGCATTTGGCCTTGTTAAACCTCATGCCATTGGACTCTGCCCAGTGGTCCAACCTGTTCAGATCCTTTTGCAGAGCCTCCCTACCCTGCAGCAGATCCACACTCCCACCCACCTTAGCAAACTTGCTAAGGGAGCACTCAATGCCTTCATCCAGGTCATTGATGAAGACATTGAACAGGGCTGGACCCAGCACTGAGCCCTGGGGAACCCCACTTGTGACTCGCTTCCAGCTGGAGTTAACTCCATTTCCCACCACTCTCTGGGCCTGGCCATCCAACCAGTTTTCCACCCAGGAGAGTGTGCGCTTGTCCAGTCCAGAGGCTGACAGTTTCCATAGCAGAATACTATGACTACTGAAGGAAATTTTATAATATAAAATTACTCCTTTAAAATAAATTAATTTAAGATCAGTTGAAATTACATGTGTAACAATATCATTTTAAGATGAAAGAGGGTAGATTTAGGTTAGATAGTAGGAAAAATATTTTTACTGTGAGGATTATGGGACACTGAAACTGGTTACCCAGAGAAGTTGTGGATGCCCCATCCCTGGAGGTTTTCATGGCCAGATTGGATGAGGCTTTGAGAAATCTGATCTAGTGGAAGTTTTCCCTGCCCATGGCAATGGTGTTGTAACTAGATGATATTCAAGGTCACTTCCAACCCAGATGCTTCTACAATTCCATGATACTGCTCAAAATACACCTTAGGAATTTTCTAAAACTGAGTTGAATCATCAAAGACCAAAAGTACGTTAATGAATGAAGCCAGATTAAAACAGGCAGTTTTGAAAGATCATACTAAAAATCTAGCAGCTTTTTGTAACTGGTTATAAAAATTACTTACCCAATGTGATATAACTAACCTGGTAAATGACAAAGCTTCAAGCATAACACAAACCTCAACTGTGCTTGACTCAGGTGTTGAATAGGATGCAATATTCATATTTAGAAAGGAAAAAGATTTCACTAGGAAAAGCCCTTATGTGTAGTTATAGATAAAATCGTGTGTCCATCCCTGGATGAATTCATCACAATAGCCTGCATAACAGACTAGTTTCAGCATGTTGGTGATGTCTAGACACAAAGTACAACATAAACAGCATAGTTTGCTTTATACTTAGTGTCTGTAAAATCCTTCTCCCACACTCCACATGTCAGAGTAATACCCATAAGGAATCCTGTCTTTGTGTAGATGCTTATATTTAGCATGATTGAAAAAAGGAGAGAATACTTTAGAAACAGGTTCTCAAATAGCTGTACTGTAATGTTACAGTACAGAGGATAGCATTAGGTTGTAGCATTAAGAAGAGATTTTGTGTACATACTTGTATGAATGATAGGTGAAGAATCAGACAGAGGATTAATAAGAAGATAGGAAGGTACTAAACTGCAACAAGTTGTGTTTGAATAGCTTAGATTTTTTTCTGTTACGTTTGTTAAAGTAACTTTCAGACTTGCTAATGGTTAGTATTAGCTATCAAAAAACACAGAGAAACTGATTTTAGATTAGTCTAATGTTTATCCAACCCAAAGGAAGGATTTAGTTGTCTAAAAACCATTAGGGAAGGGAGTGTTAAAAAATTATTAAATTTCAAGAGTGCTAAATATGTGAACTTGTGACTCATTTCTCTTTTTCCACAAAAATGAATGGATGAATCCAAGGTGTACTTCTCCAAATGTTTTGATGCCACCAAAATTATATGAAGTTTCTGGAAAGATATTTTAAATATAATGTTTTTCTCATCTATGTAGATCAGTTGTCCAGCAATATGATGCTGCATAGTTCAGTGGTTTGAAGTGGTTTTGGCTTAATTTTGTGACATGTCCGATGAATTATCTTTTGCTTTTAGATCCTATTTATGAGCAGAAGCATTATGTTCAGTTATTGACTATTGCCTGTAATGATCTGTTATTAAACTCAAGAAAAAATAGTAATTAGTTGTAATTAGGTTCTATTTTAATTTAGGTTTTCTGGTTTTCAATTAGGTTTTGTTGGCGAGCAAGATATTTAGATTTTTCATCCTGAACAAAAGAGTGCTTTGTTTATAGCACTCATGTTAGAAATCCTACCCTCTGTGTAATTCTCTGTGTAATTCTCTGTGTAATTCACTCTATGTAAACCCACAACACAAAGTGCTCGCTATACAGCAGCTTAATTCTGCTTAGAAAAGCAAGAGTTAAGGGTGATGTTTTTTTTTTTTTCCTGGCAATCCAACTATTCCATCATGTTCCAGGAACCACATGGCAGGACGGCACAAATTAAAAACATCCACCCACACAGAGGGTGATGCCTGTCCCAAACTTTCTCATTCTTTGACATTTTCACTGTATCTTATAAATAACTTTTCTCATTTGGGGGGAGTGCAATAGCTAGACCATGGAAAAGCATAAGAACCATTAAAACAGAGAGCAGAAGAAAGATGCAGAAAATGCACTCCCTTAATGGGTAATGATAATTAAATTTCCTCATCATTTATGCCAGAACTTTACTTAAATTTCCGTTAAAGACCCACCTCTACCACTTCTCTCAATGACCACAATCCAGCAAGCACCGCAGTAACTGTTCATCTCTTAATCTTGTCTATTCTGCAAGCAGCTGTCAAAATATAATTTTTCTGAATTGCCTATAAGTTTAGAGAATTCATATTTTTACAAACTGAGATTTCACATTAAAGCATTGTAGAAAAGGTGAAGGTTTTACTCAAGTAATGTGAGTGTTAGTGATAACATGTTACTGTTGTGCTTTCTTGGGTGCAGTTCTGCTGGATTTTTTTCACCGTGAAGAAATGTTATGTCATACTGATACATTTGTTATTTTTAAAATCAATTTAAAGGTTATGCAGTGACAGGGATTATGAAATACCACTAGCCTGCTGTCTGTACCAAAACAATAGTATTGGCTTATGAAGAAGACAGATGCAGTAGTATCAGCCTACATCTTACCAATATGTATAGTATTCATTCATATGCTACAACAGATAGGGTGTTGGTGACATTTTTCTGTGCTGGACATCTGCTGACACTAGTCAGATTGCCCATCACCCCATGTTTTTTTTTTTTTTCTGTGAGGAAATGCTGTGACTTTCCATGTGCTCCTGACATTATTTCTAAGAGGCACATTTGTTGCTGGATTATAACACGGAGGACTGTCATCTGACACCTGCCCCACTGATGTAAACAACCACATTCCCTGGTGACTGTGAACTAGAGCTCTTTCTTGCTGCTTAGCTTTTAATATGTATGGGTTTTTTTCCTCTCCTGCAAAGAAGTAAAAGACTTCAAAGACTACTATCATGAGTCTTTCTCAGTTTAAGACTGAGAAACAAGCTGCTGTTGGAATGGGGTGTGTGCTGCTGGCAGCCAAGTGCACCCAAGCCAAGAACCTCTTACAAGGACACAGGTTTCCCTCCACCTTGTCTGATTTCCTCAGGATCATGAGTCATGAAGTCCATTGCTATGGATATTCAGTCTGCTGCAAAACTAAATCATGTCTTGGCCCTGCATCATGATAAATGGATATTTACCTTCCAAATGTAAAAAGACTAATTCTTCAGTAATATTTTTGGCCTACCTTACATCTGGACTTAACTGTGTCTGCATCTCTGTTACCTGTACATTGTGATGGTCTTTATGTGGAAGAAATACCATTCTTTTGGAAGAACTTTTTATCAGTAGATTAACTACATTTATTTTCTCGTTCTCTAGAAGGTAAGAAAAAGAGGAGTAGTATTTTCTTGTGGATACCTAAAATGTGGTAGATGAGCCCCACTGGAGTGGATAATAGTGTGTAGCAACAGTATGGCCTGGAGATGTCTCAAAAGTGATTCTTCCACTGAAATTTGCAGTTACTGATGTCTGCCTTTAAACTCTGATACAGCACTGGTTTTGTTGACAAATTTTGTAGCTAGCTTCCAACTAAAACTTGCAGTCACAAACTCTCCTGCTGCCTCAGTGAAGATGCAGCAGTTAGAACTTATAGAGGAAAATCTATGACTATTAGCTCTTTTAATTTGAAGCACTTTTATTTAGTCTTTTGTCTATGTTCAACTAGGGAGCAAGGTATTTTTCTTCAAGAGGCAACTGAAAATAATGCCTGTGAAGTTTTTCACCACTTCCCTCGGTTGTTTCTCTCTTTTCTTTGGGCTTCTCATCCATCATTTGACAGAGAAGCAGGGAAGCAATTCACACCATCAGAAGTCTAAGCTTCCTTGAACAGAAGTGATCTCGTGTTTGTTTCTCTCAGATATGAAGAGTAAGGTCTTTTAATATTGCAAATGTATCATTAGGTTTAATGACATGAAGATTCCCCAGGTTTCGAGGGTTTCATCCTTCTGTTGTTTAGGCTGTTGTATATCTAATTTAGCTCTGACAAGTCCACCAATACCTAAACAGGTTTTAATTCTGAGGGACTAGACTAGAAAGTTCCATGTGTTGTGAAGATAAATTGTATAGCAAATACACATTCTTTCTGAAAAAAATTAATTCTTCTTAAAGTCTGGATAACTTTTTATCAGACTAGAGAATTTAATAAGCTGGAAAATAGCACTTAGTCCAATAATAAATTTGCCTGGGAAGATCAGAAGAAATAATTCATAGCCTTTTTTCCCTTGGAGTGTTAAAACAAGCTAGCTCTGCAGTGATCTGTCTTGGATGGATTACTGAGTCTTAATTTAAAAATATAGCATAGAGAGTATGTAAACACTCTGCTAGCATGAGCAGAAACACTTATATCCCTAAAGAATTATTTGCTTCATTCATGCAATTACGAATGCCGGAGGAATGCTGATTTAGATGTGAGGCCTCCAGCATAAAGCCCTGGGCATAAAATGCATGAGCATTTCTTCAGAGCAGCTTAGCTGAAGTTTATCATGACCATTCAGCGATTGCCTAGCAACTTGTGAGGGCCATCAAAGAGCTCTTTGTCCATAGCTGCAGCAAAAACTTTTCCTCACAGATATCCTTATCAGTATGAGTATCAACATGGAAACTTATAATTTTATTGCCCAAGAGATAATAATTCCTTGAAATTATGGCAATCATATAGCAGTACACTATTGACACCATTGTTGTAGAAGTTGTGTCAAATATTGCTTTGTAAGTTCTAGTAAAAATGTTTATTTTTCCTCAGAAATTCTTAGCTTTTCTATAAAAGCATAGCTTTCTTTGCTGAAATTTCTTAAAAGGCATTAGAGTCTGGAAAATCCTTTTTTTTTTTTAATCCTTGCAGTATTTCTAGTCTATTTTTTCTCAAAATTCCACATCTTTGATTTTTACAGCTACAAGATGTGAAACTCAGTTTCTCATTTTAAATGCTTTGTGAGCTTACCTAAATAACAGCAACTGAGTGAAAAAAGATGAATAGTGAATATACTAAAATTCCCTTTATAGTAGAACAGAAGTAGTATTCAGCACTCTTCTGGTATGTTATATTGTCATAATTAGTGTTATTTAGGAAACACTGATTCTTTGCAAAGTGGAAGGATATCATTCTTTAACTAGCTGCCTGCTTACATGAGGTGAAAGTGGGAAAGGAAAGGTAATTTTTTCAGTTCCCCTGATGAATAATTTTCCCTGATGTGTACTGGAGTAAATGTTTTCCTTTTTCATTTTGAATGGTAGTTGTCTCTTTTTTAACTATCGTGGCTCCCTGAAGCATGGGACCCATTGTATTTTTCTATCCCAATGTGCCCAGTATCACCCTTTGACACCATGCTGTCATAAAGCATCCTCTGTGCACAGATCAAGACATTATGATTGAGCCTAGTGTTATTATATGTCACTGGTCTACATAATCTCAGATAATGCATTGTGGTAACTCTTGGCAACTGCTGACTCGTAATAGTGACCATTGCATACTAAACACCAACTCATTAAGACTCAGTGAAAAATATCTTTTCTCTAGCAGCATGCACTGATTGGAACTATGTATGATATGACAGATAACACTCACATTGTCAGAACGCTGAACACGATTCTGAAATCCTCTGCACGTGTCTGCTTATGCTTTCTCAGGCTTATAAACTGTCTCAGGTTTGAGGGCCTTAAGCAGAGCACCTTGTACACATCTGAAACTAAGTGGTCTTTCTGAAAAAAAAATACTGCAATCTCATCCTGCTCATGGACATCAGTATCTCTCAAAATCAAACCACTATCTTTATTTATCCACTAATGGAAAGTGAATAAAAAAGTTGACCTCAACTACTGAGAAGCAAGTGTACATCACAAGTTAAATGTAGATGAAGTTAAGACAATAACATTGCCTGTGCAGGCAAAAATTAAAAAAAAAATTAGTGATACACGAATCCTTTCACTTTTTGACAATAGATTTATTTTAGGTCAGTATTGATTCGTGATCATTGTACAGTTAGGGCTTTTAGATTGCCTGTGTACTGTGTAGTGCAATTCTAAAAGGCAAGTGTTTTCTCTCTTACTGGCATCAGTTGGCTCAAGCTGTCAATCCACATATTTGGTTATTTAGTCTGTTGATTGTCTTGCAGAGAAACAAACAGTTTGAGAGTCTGGAGTTTCACCTTTCCTCTAATTAGAGAGTTAGTCTTTGGATATAGGCGACTTTACAAGGCATGTACTGTGGGAGCTGAGGAATCGCCTCTGTGTAGTCTCTCAGAAAATAGTGTAATTATTTTTCAGTATTGTTACAAACGGTAGGTTTCATTCTTCAAAGTCAATTTTTTTTTCCACATATGAAACTGTTTTGCTTGTATAGGACTCTGGTAATCAATGAACCTATGTCATATTTTGTTGGAAATGCTTACAAAGCAAGACATGCTTGTGAATGGATTCAGTCCAGTTTTCCCTTAGCAAAGGGCTTCATTCAGTAGAGGCGCTACAATAATACTTAATTGTTAATGCAAAGTACTGCAGACACAATACAGCCGGAGTTCCACAGTGGTGCTTGTTGGCATTTAACATGCAGCATACTTTTTAAAAGCAAATAGTGTAAAAACAAACAGGAAAGTTATATTTAATGTTTCTTCTTTGCAAAGAAAATAAACATGCCATGATTGTGTGCTTATAATTAAAGGTTTGGTTTACATTTGTGTGTAGGGGTTCAGGTTTTGGCCATTTTATAATCGGTTTTATGCCAAAAATGGTTAGACAAAGCACTGGCTGACCAGCATCCTTAACACTGTTGCAGCTAAGCATTTTGGAATGCTCACATGGTGTGTTTGAAAACCCCTTGTGTGTGCTACATTTTTCCATTTGGTATGAGGCTTAGCAGTAATCAGCTCACCAGTAATTAGGAATCGTTTTATGTCCTGCATGCCGCTATTACACGAAATTGTGTCAGACCTTAAGAATTTTTACATTCAGAAAGAAAAGTTTGTGCAATACCTTTTGCAAAGCATTTCCTTAACAGAAGATTTGAAAATAAGCTTTTTTTGAAACATCCATTATGGAGGAAGCAAAAGCTATTATTTTGCTGCATTTGAATTACTTTCTACTTTCAGTTCTCTTTGTTGATACTAGCAGTAATAGTTTGAGAAGTGAAAGAAAGACCTTTGCACTTTTGTAAGTTTTTATATGCATAAAGATTTTGGAAAATTATGGAACTCTTTATACTATTGAGAGATTTGCATTCATCTTTGTAGATCTCAAATTATCAGGCAGGATCCCTGTAGGTAGTATGTCATGGAGCTCTTATGTTTCTACATCAATTGTACTGTCTTGATCTGTGCACTGACAAAGTGCCTTCCTGTTATAGAACTTAGTATCAGCCCTTATGTACATCTCCTCAATACCGTAATATGCAAGAGATCCATTTCTTTGGGGGAAGGCAGGAGCAGAGATGCAAGTTTACCTTGTTCTCATTCTATTTTCCTGATATTAGTGATATTTTCCTAGGTTTTGTGAGCTGTGTTTTAAAAATGAGTACTGTGAGGACCAAATGTTTAAACTAACTACATGGAAGAGTTCTTTACAAAGGCTGACAGGGTTTTTTTAATTTATGATTGCAGGTATTCACTGTGACAGTGTGTGTGCTGAGGGGCAGTGGGGTCCAAATTGCTCATTGCCTTGTTACTGCAAAAATGGAGCATCCTGTTCTCCAGATGATGGAATCTGTGAGTGTGCACCAGGATACAGAGGCACCACTTGTCAGAGAAGTAAGGACAAAATAAATGCTTTAAAATATCCATTTCTTCCTCACTTGCTTGAAATACATTTGATACAAAAAACCATAATGCTTTGTTAATTGTTAGCATGAAGCACTATGAAACACTCCTTGATGGGACATTTTGTGTCGATATACAGAAATAAGTGAAAGAAATTACCTGACATTAACAAATATTTCCAACTAGTAGTGCTCTTCTTTCTGTGGAACAACTTTACTTTTATTCACTCTCTGTGCTGTGACGTCATTGTGCATGTGACTTCCTAAGAAACAAATTCCAGAGAGGTTTCCATTGTGAAGTTGAGGGCTTCCAAATGTTATTGACAAATACTAATTTTGTAATACATATTTCACTAGGTAAATAAAACATGTGTGAGTTTCAGAAGGTAGAAACCTTAGCTTCCCATTGAGTCTGTTAGGAATCGTTGGCTTAATAATTGCTTTTTTTTAAAAGATTATTTTGAAGGAACAAAGCATGGCCAGTGGAATACAGCTTCACAGTAAGGAGAGAATTTCTTAGCCACCAATAGCTGCAAATTATAAATATTATAAGGAGATGCCAATGAACTGAGTGAAATCATATCAGAAATGGAGAAGATAAAAAACAATGGTGTGCAAAATATGTGTTCTCCCAAGAAGGAGTATCATAGCTTGCCAACAATCTAGTTGTTTTTAGTTTGAGTTGTGGAAGCTGTGAGAAGAAGGTGTTAGTAGTAATCACAGAATCACAGAATCACAGAACAACCAGGTTGGAAGGGACCCATCGGATCATCAAGTCCAACCATTCCTATCTAACACTAAACCAAGTCCCTCAAGACCTCATCCACCCGTGCCTTAAACACCTCCAGGGAAGGTGACCCAACCACCTCCCTGGGCAGCCTATTCCAATGCCCAATGACCCTCTCTGTGAAAAACCTCCTCCTAATCTCCAGCCTAAATCTCCCCTGGCGGAGCTTGAGGCCATTCCCTCTCATCCTGTCCCCTGTCACCTGGGAGAAGAGGCCAGCTCCCTCCTCTCTACAACCTCCTTTCAGATACTTGTAGAGAGTAATGAGGTCTCCTCTCAGCCTCCTCTTCTCCAGGCTAAACAACCACAGCTCTCTCAGCCGCTCCTCGTAGGGTCTGTTCTCCAGCCCCTTCACCAGCCTCATTGCTCTTCTCTGGACTTGCTCCAGAACCTCAACATCCTTCTTGTGGTGAGGGGCCCAGAACTGGACACAGTATTCAAGGAGCGGCCTCACCAGTGCTGAGTACAGAGAGAGAATCACCTCCCTGGACCTGCTGGTCACACCATTTCTGATACAGGCCAGGATGCCATTGGCCTTCTTGGCCACCTGGGCACACTGCTGGCTCATGTTCAGTCGGCTGTAGACCAACACCCCCAGGTCCCTCTCCTCCTGGCAGTTTTCCAGCCAGGCTTCTCCCACTCTGTAGTTCTGCATAGGGTTGTTGTGCCCCAAGTGCAGGACCCAGCATTTGGCCGTGTTAAACCTCATGCCGTTGGACACTGCCCAGCGGTCCAGCCTGTTAATTTGAGTTCTCTGCTCTTGGAGGATAGTGCTGTTTTCAGATGTCTTCCAGAAACAGGGTCAAGAAGCAGGTGAAGTAAAACCAAGTGGAGATGCTACTAGGTCCTCTAAAAGAGGCTTAAAAAGCTGGAGACAGCATTATCACTAGAAAGTAGATGGAGTACCAAAAGTTCAGTTCAGGAGTGGCAAGATTACATGCTGAAGAATGTGATTGCCTGTAACACTATTAAATCCCATGTAAGTGTGGCATTAGTATTCCTCAAAGATTTCTAACTAAGTGCAGTAAGTATTCTCACTATCTAATCTCTAAAGGCCTTGCAGTTAATCAGTTAATCCAAAGCTGGACCAAGTGTAACATTACATGTAAAATTGTTCCCTGAGTTTTGGAACTGTGCCTATAACCTGTTCAAGCAGCTTCCAGTCCAGTGGCTCTCAGAGCCACAGTCCAGAGGCCAGGAATACAAAGGTCATACAAATAATTTGGATCTCAGTCAGAAAGTGCCTTTTCAGTAAACAGGAAGACCTTTTGTCACTGTTCCACTTAGAAAAGTTAATCTCTCTAGAGAGACTGGCTGCATAACTTGTATCAAGTGTATAATTAAAAGACTGAATCTTGAATGAAACTAAAATATTGAAAAGATTCCAAGCTAGTTTTCATCTGTGCTAATTGCTGCTGTGCAACAGGTATTTCTCTTGAGGCATTATCTAATATTCTAATTTATGAGGAAATAAATGCCAAAAGGGATTAGATCAACAGAGATGATTTCATACAACAACCTTTCTACACAGTGTGTGTGCTTCTCCCCCCAGTTTTTTTACTAAATTAGTACCTTTAGTGTAGGAATAGAATGTCAATGAATGCATTACTAACTAGAATATAGGAAACCTTTGAAGAAGACAAGCAAATCTCCTTTTGTGAGCGTAGACCATTGAACTGTACAAATAATAACAAACACTATTGCAACTCTTGTGTATTTAGTAAGCAGAGCTAATTCTAAGTCAGGAAAAAGTGCACTGAAAAGTAGTTTGTGGCGGTATAGAAAGTGCAGGAAGCAATGACAGTGTTCTTTCTAATTCCAGTTTGTTCTCCTGGGTTTTATGGACACCGCTGCAGCCAGACATGCCCCCAGTGTGTACATAGCAGTGGTCCCTGCCACCATATTACTGGATTATGTGACTGCTTACCTGGATTTACGGGAACACTCTGTAATGAAGGTACAAGCTGTAATAAGGGCCTTATGGAATTCAGAGACCAAGCACTGTAATAAGTCTCATTCCATCACTTGGAAAGTGTAAACCCAAAAATAGTTTCTCTTGTCATATGTGCAGTTTATAAATCAGGAATCTTGTTCAAAGAGCTTAAATTTCATTACTTAACCCTTAAGTAAGAAACCCACTGTATTCTTAATTGTATTAATTGTATAATAAATATTTTTAATGGGCTTAACAGAATTTATAGTGACTTTCTTCAATGTTATACTAAGCAATATGTTTCTTGATCCAAGTATCAGTTGCTTTCTCTTTAAATAGGGAAAATACTATCTTGCTCTGATTACCAACAAGTTCTAATTCTGACAACTTGTTCACAGTATGTCCCAGTGGCAGATATGGCAAGAACTGCATTGGAATATGCACCTGCACCAATAATGGAACATGTAATCCGATCGATAGATCTTGTCAGTGTTACCCTGGCTGGATTGGTAGTGACTGCTCTCAGCGTAAGTGTCAACTTTTCTCCCTTAATTTTTAAAATAATTAGTTAGGTTCCAGTCATTTCAATTCTCTACTGTTTGGTAAAGAAACACTAAGTTAGAAATGTGTCATGGTCTTTCTAGTAAGCAGGCTGGGGCATAGCACAGAAGGGATCAAAGAAGAACTGAAAGAAGAGCTGTAGAGAAGCTGAATCAGACTTGTGAAAAGACAACGAGGCAGTGCTTACACATTGCAGTAAGGGTGACTTTAACAAGACACAAGAAAAAAATCTTTACTGTTAGAATGGTCAAGCACAGCAACTGTCCAGATTGGCTCTCAAGTCTTCAGCCTAGAAGAGGTGATGAAATTAAAAGATCATCATTAAAGATCCATTGAGTAGAATGTTGGGCTAAGTAATCATAGAGGTCACTTTTAATATAAAATTATTAATCTTGCATTGCAGAGAGGATTCTTGACCTGCTTTTTGATTGTCTGTAATTATTTAGTTTTATCACAGTAGTGTTGTGAACATACTAGGGCTTATATTGTTATGGCAGTGTTATGGATAACAGAGGTATTATTTTGCAAATAAGGATCTGAGGCACTGAAACACAAGGTGTCTTCTCTTACTATGGTTGCATAAAGAGCTACTGTCAAGACTCAGAACAAAGACAAGATTTTCTCAGATATAAGTTAGTGCTCCGACTGCAAGTGCATCCTTATTCTTGTTTAATATATGAATATTTTAAAAGTTTTTTCACTATGACTTTTTTTAAGTGCCTGTAACTTTTTGACAGAACTTCCTTACTCTTGCTTTTATAAATGTTTCACAGATAGACATTTTTAGTGTCATTCTACCTCAGTTGTATAGCATTGTCTTGGTATGCTAAGGTCTGTGAAGACTTTGTTTCTGACTTAAAAGGAGAAGGGCTAGGCCCTGATTTTATTGGCATTTTCCAGATGCCTCACTGGATATATGAAAATTGCTAATGACAGGAAGGAAATAACTAAAGCAAAATTCTCACAATAAGCATAAGGTACAAAATGAGCACAGTCTGAAGCATATACATGTCAAAATTTCAGTCAACCCATTTTTTATGAATACATGATGTTGTACCAGAACCTGCTATGTCAAAATTGAAAAAACAATGTGCTGGGCTTTCCAGGCATGTGCATTTCCTAGTAACATGCCTCATTGTTTTATATCATTTATGGTTTGATTGATCCAGGTTAACTGGCTCTGTACCAGTGGGATGTAACATCTGGTCTGTTTGGAAAAAATCCTTTGCTGGCTAAATTCTGTGAAGTGATTAGCATGCACAACTCAGTATGATATCAAAATAAATCTTGAACCCATTTCTGTGAAAACCAGTAGCAACACAAGTCCCTGTTTTTTTGGTAAAATAAGTACGTAGCTAGTGGAGTAGTAGAATAGGGGTGTTTAGGAGGAGGAGGGGCTTACTGATTCAGTAACAAGAAAATGATGCCAACAATATGAATGGAAGCATCTATTGAGGCTGTGTTCATGGACCGTAATGGAGGAATTGTATTTGCTTTGTATAAAGGCTGTCATTGACATGGAAAATAGTGCTTCTGTTAATTTCTTTTGAAAGTAGCAACCTTTTTGAAACTTCTAACCCTTTCTCTGTATGTTATTTACACTCCTTCTTAGCTGACCACTAATTTCAGATCAAAAAGAATAATAAAAATAATTATAAGGCTTAACAGAGGTAGAAACAAGAAAAAGCAAACTTAGTACTTTTTCTTCAAAATAATGTAGTGTATTTCTTAATAAAGTGAAATTTGGGCAAAGATAATACATCATAAAAGTGCAGCCCTCACATATATGAGTCATTGTACAAACATGTGAAGGATTCAGGAGTTTTTATTACCCTCAGACAGGTCTCTGGACAACCAAATCAGAACACAGCAATGAGGATTTATCAGCCTTTTTAAACTTACGCTGGGATAAAGCTAAGACTTGCATGACTAACCTTTTCTTCTCTCTTGTTAAATACTCATGTTGTACTTCAAAAAACTATTTTTTAATTACTCATGTCTTTACAAAAGAAACAAAAACTTCAATATATGAATCCTAATCAACAGAAAGAGGTTGTTATTTGAATTCTCTCTGTGATATTCTGACATGAATAAAATTATCTTTTGCTATCATTGAAGAGTAAGTAATGTTTTGGAACCAGGTCACTATTCTAATTGAAGCACATAGTGTCAAATTAATTCACCATGGCATTTTCAAAGTGGTAAAACTCTATCTCATAACATGTCAATGTGATTGTGAGTGAAAACGACCTCCACTTTATAGATATTCACTTGTTTTTTAGAAATATTATATTGATTAATCAACCCACAAATTAAACTAAGCTAACTTTATTAAGATACAGTCCTAGTTATATGCACCACATTTAAGAGATTATGTAGAATCTTAAGAGTGGAAATAAAAAATGTAAGCTTATTACTGAGTCTAAAGCTATAAGTTGAAAGATGTGTTTCAACATTTTCTGTTCTCCTTCACTTTTGGGGCTTAAAAGCCTTATCCCTTTGACTGTGCTCAATCAAACTGCAGATTAAAAAAAAAAACCAAATTAAGAAAAGAAATGTAGGTGGCTCTCTTTATGAGAAAGCTAGTATAAGGTCCTAGTTTGTGAATACCGGGTATGTATCACAGGTTTCTTTTACACCTTTAATGTTTTTCAGCACCTTTTATCTAAAGCAAAATGATTCCTTAATTAAAGAAAATTGCTGTGGTTATTTGCTCAGAATGGAGCAGCCAAAAAGCATGTGTTTAAAAGAAAAACAAAAAATTCCAATCAGAGCAGTGCTAACAAATGAATGTAAGCAGCTTTGCTCATGGGTATCAGGGATCTTTGTCATTTGAGATTAATTAATTGCTATGGGTTGTTTTAGCTTGCCCACCTTCCCACTGGGGACCAAACTGCATCCATACATGCAACTGCCATAATGGAGCTTACTGCAGTGCCTACGATGGAGAGTGCAAATGTACCCCAGGATGGACTGGCCTTTACTGTACACAAAGTAAGTGACTTCTCTTATCCATTCATAGTCTACAAATTAGAATTTTCCTTCACTATTTTCAGAATTGATTAATTGGTTTCTTCCCATGGTCCTGAGCCTTTTTTTGATCCAGGAGGTGCAACATATTACATCCATGGTTTCAGGGGAGACCCCTGCATGAGCACTGCAGAGTGCTGGCCACAACATTTGGTCTCCTCATTAATGTTCTTTCAGAGGAAGACAACATTCAGCAATTTCTGAGCATTCCTGTGAAAGTATCTGTAATGTGCACATGCACCGTGAATGACTGATACTTGCTACCCCTGCAGATGTGCAGTTATGGCTGGAGTTTGTAACATGGATGGTTTCAACTCTGCAGGCTTTCGCCATAGGGTGGGAATATGGTACTGTCTAACCCCTTCCCTCTTTGAACCCCTCCCCCAAAAAGTACTGTACAACCATGGACACAACAGTTGGATTCTAAGACAACACACAACTGACTGAAACCATCAGAATAGCTTCTAGCTCAGCTGTGGCTGTGGTCTACTGATCACACAGTATGTGTGTAATAGCTATCTCCCAGGGGCAGTTGCAACAACAGCTGTAGCTTAGCATCTGTAATTCAAATACCGATGAAGAATCTATTTTGTTTGGAACTTAGAAACTTCACTTCACTAGACTGCAGTGTTATAATTTGTTTTGAAATTTTCTTCATGTAATTAATACTTGAATAATGATTTTTTTCCCAAGAGCTTTTCATTAAAAAGAAAATACAAAAAGCGCAGTGACTGGGTATAGATATATGGCACTCATTATATGCTGGGTAAGAGTATATACAAAGTTTTAAGAAGCGTCTGTTCAAGTAGATATTGCTAGAGATGATGTCTGATCTTTACCATATTACAGCTTCAATTTGGTTTATTTTCAAGCACCACCGGTGTTGTCTATAATCTGAGCACAACCATTATCTTTGAATTCAAGAAGAACAAGGGTGCTAATTGTATTTTGCACTCAGTGTTTAAATGCATGCCTTTTTTCATAAAATCAGAACTCTCCTTTTTCAACTAGATAATGTCACACTGGCAGGAAATAATAAATCTATTATAGAACCATATGGATGCAGCTCTGGAAGACATCCACTGTACTAGTTCAGCTGTCAGCTATCATGGTTACTTTGCTTCCTGCTGGTGAATAATGATCTCTTTGCAATCATATATCTTCTTCATACTGAAATGGTATCTTTGTAAGAAGCTGAGATACAATATGTTAATTTTATTGTTTTATACTTCAACATCAACTGTGCAAAAAATACACCCAGGGGTTCATTCTTCACTGAACAGACCCCCTACCTTGGTCCACAAAGAGTCCTCTTTCTCCTTCTTCAGATATCTTCTTGAATCAGTTTCTTCAAGGAGCCGTTCTTGTTGCTTTTTTCTGAACGTATGCTGCCTGCACAATTTCCCAACCTAATTTTTATGTAGTTGTAGGTCTTGATCTCTCATGTTTACAGAATGCCATGTTGAGTAGCTGGGTTACAGAAATTATTCTTCAATAACATACTTAACCTGAATATTTGCGTTATATTTCAAGGGCAGTTGTTTCATTTCTTTCCCCCTCCCCTTCCTTGTATTGCAGGATGTCCCCTAGGGTTTTATGGAAAGGACTGTGCAATGATATGCCAATGTCAGAATGGAGCCGACTGTGATCACATCAGTGGGCAGTGCACCTGCCGTACAGGGTTCATGGGGAAGCACTGCGAGCAGAGTGAGTGAGGATGAGCATGGGAATTATTCATACCTGATAGCAAATACTAAACCTCATGTTTTGGCCAGTGTTGTGATGCAAACTTTTGGTTTCAGTGGAAATTTTGATGGGGAAAGAACTGCAGGAGTTGGACCTAGGCTTTTTCCAAACAGATAAAGCTTCCAGAATCTGTTATTAAAACTGATTATGATTGTGATGTCTGTTTCTTTCAATTTGAAGCTATATCAAAGAGGCATTTGTACTACCTTTTAGTTGCTTTGGACATAAAGCTAAAATCCTCCAACAACTCTGTCATGTAAAAGTAAAAAATGAATCGAAGTAATTGTTATTAGCATAAACCACAATAATAGCTAATAGTTATAAAACTAAAAATAACATCTAACACATCAATCCAAGTGGATAAAACTAATCTTTGCAATGTGGTTTTACAATACAATTGGATTATAGAAGTATAATAGATGGCATCTTATTTTCATGTGTGCGTGATTCTTCACGCAAAAAAATCAAGAATAACACCAGTGACATCAGTGATGGTATAGTGTATAACAAGAAAAGAATTAGGCTCATAAGCACAGTACTGTTAATCCAGCTTTTGCCAATATTGCAGTAGTGGTCACACATTCATGCATTGTACTGCAATGCAATTCAACCTACTACTGTGGAGGTTTAAATCTGTCTTTGTCATTAGTGTAGTGCACAGTGCTCTGCTTTTGATGTGTGGATGACACTACATATTAGCTATAATCAGCTGCATCTCATCCTGAAAGTCTGTGCAGTGCCCGAGACAGCATTCCGGCACTGTAACAGAACAGAGGGAAAGTTGCTGTCCCTATTGATTATTCCCTAAGCAATGGGTCTAATCCTAGCTGCAGCAATAGTAATGTTTTTAAGGCTAATCAGCATCTATGGTAGAATCACTAAATGTCTGGAAGTGAGGTTTTTTCCTAATAAAAATACAGTTGCAACAAAATCTGAATGATTTGGAGGAACATATATACTTAAGTCAAATAATAGCTGGCAACGTATAATTAGTAGCCATTTAAATGTTCTTATTCTATTCTGATTATTTCAATTTTTCACTTCAAAAGAGCCATATTTTTAGTAAAATATTTTTTAAGATCTTCTCATGATGCCATGATATTAAAAAATCATTTTAAATATTTGGCAAATCTAAGTTTATTATTATGTTTTATATATCTTGTACTTTATCCTATAAGTTGGTAATAGTTACTTCACAATATTAAACAAAATCTTTTGGTATTTCTGAGTTTGAACGTCAGTTTTAAAAATTTACTTCTCATTCCAAATCAGAATTCAAAATTCTAAAATGTATTATGGCTTAATGGTTTTTTCCTAGCCATTGCCTTCAGTAGTTACATTCTTGTTTCATTGAATGAAACCAAGAGAAGGCAAAAGTATAGAAACATGAAATTCCATTTTAATCTGGATTTATCAAGACTACAAGAATATTCTTCTGGCATCTATTGTGTTACATTATCTCTTGAATTATTCTAAATTAGGAATACGTAAAAGATGAGTAAGATTCTTTAAAAAAATACAAAAAAGAGTAACAAATTAATATAGCTACAAAACTCCTGAGATACTTCAGAAAATTGAGTCTCAGAAGATGAAGAAATATCTCACTTCCTCAAACCATCAGAACTACAATAATGTAACAAGGCACACACAAACAGAAGTGGCAAGATAAATAATTTTTATCAGTGTAGGATAATTATCTACCATGCTGATTACATGATGTAGGAGGCACTTTGATCACTAATTAGGTATTGTATTCAAGTCATTCTGAGAGAAAAAAAAATCATGTAGAACTCTTCCAGTGAGGTTATTCTTCATAACTTAGCATTTTTCTTCTGTAGATAGTTCGCTGATAAACTGCCTGTAGTGTATACATTATAGTATCAAAATAAGCTATAAGCAAACTAGAACAAGCTCTATTTTTATATAAATGGGTTGTGTATATTGGACTCATTCTTACTGCCCCTATCTCTTGCTTTTTTACTGTATCACCACATCTGTCATATGACATGACAGCAGCCAGATGACTGGCTCCACTGATATGATTTTGTGATTTTTTTCAAACACTGGGATCTGAATAACCTAGGAGACCTGACATTGTGGTGTAGAACTGGCACTGTGTTCACATTTTGTCTATTTCTTCACCATCTTCTATCCTTCTAAGCTTTTTGTGGATTGGTTTGTTTGGGTTTTTTATTTATTTTCCTTCCTAGTTTCAATGCTTTAGCATCAGGAACATTGCAGGTAAAGGAAAGTTGCTTCTAAATATATTTTCCCTTTCTTCTTCCACACACACACAATGCAGAGAGGTCTTAAGAAAATCTTTTCTGCAGAGGTCTACCTCTAATAACACATTGCCATCTGTTGGCGATGTACAAAACTGTGTGGGTTTAGAAAGGAACAGTAGCATGTATGGTACTGTAGATATGTCGTACCAAAACATATACGAAGTACTGGCTACATGTGATTTTGATTTGCACTTGTTTTGTGCAGAATGTCCTCAAGGTACGTATGGATATGGATGCCGGCAAATATGTGACTGTCTGAACAACTCAACCTGTGACCATATCACAGGAACATGTTACTGCAGCCCAGGCTGGAAAGGGGCCAGGTGTGATCAAGGTAAAACCTAGATGCAACAAAATTATTGTAATTATTTAATATAAAACTTCTGTTAACCGACTGAATGCCATTAATCATTCAGTACATAAATCTGATAAGGCATGTGTGATTAAATATTCATTGCTGTTAAATTATATGCATTCTGTCGATTTTATATTAGATGTCTCAATGATAGTTTACTGGAGTAAAGCACTCAAGTGTAGATTGAATGAAATGTTTTACAGTGCTTTGCTGTCTAAAGCTTCTCGTAGAGCATGTGTTTTACCTGTTCTGTGTTTTTTGCTTTGAGAATGTTCTTACTTTTTCAACTCTGTGAAAATATCTATTTCTGTGAAAAAGATGAATGATATTCCTTAGGACTAGGATTGTCTTCATATCGGTTTCTGACATAGTTCTATTTGGCATTATTAAATACATTTAGATTAGAAGAAAGATTTAGAAGTGAAATATTGTCTACTGACACATAAGCCTCTGAATTTATGCTACCTATTTTCATTTCTTCTTGTATTTCAGCTGGTGTAATTATAGTGGGAAACTTGAACAGCTTAAGCCGTACCAGTACTGCCATCCCTGCTGATTCTTACCAGATAGGGGCTATAGCAGGCATCATCATTCTTGTCCTGGTTGTGCTTTTCCTGCTAGTGCTGTTCATCATTTACAGGCATAAACAGAAAGGAAAAGAAACAAATATGCCTTCAGTGACCTATACCCCTGCCATGAGGGTCATCAATGCAGATTACACCATTTCAGGTAAATTATGTTTAGAATAAGTTTTTTAATCTGTCTCTTGACTTTGCACTTCTTCAGCTGAGCTCTGAAGGGGTTCAGATCTGCCTCAAACAGGATTTGAACATGTATGTTTTGCCTTTTTGCATTAGTGAGGGCTGCTGCAAGCAGGAACATAGTAGATTTTGAAAAGATTGTCTACAATTCTGTCTTGGAAGCCTTCCTGGAAAGAGAGGCAGAGAATGGTTTCTCCCTTTAAGAAGAGAAAACCTGAGACGCTGCTCTGAACTACCTTTTGCGGGAGAGCCACCCAAGAGGCCTCACTGACACTGGTGCTGGTGAACTGACACAAGACCAGTGGGTCAAAGTTGTAAAAGTCAAGAAAGATGTACAAAGTCAAGCAAAGATGTGGTGTTCTGGAAGCACCATAAAATTTTTCCGTGAACTTGATGGTTAAAGTGTTTTTAATTAGGGTAATACTATGATTACAGAGGCAAAAGAGAACTGCGGACCACAACAGAAATAGAAATTGGCAAGTAAGACTTGTGAATGCTCTTTGCTGAAGGCGAGGACATGAGTAGCCAGCTACTGCACTGTATTTGTATTTTTTTAAATAAATGCAAGGGGGGCAGAATTCTTTTTCTGGAAAGTAAATCATATTATAAAATCAGTGCAGCACTGTCAAAAACATATCCTAAGAAAGAAATTACATATTAATTTTAGCTTTTCATTTTCCTTTTTCTTTTCAGAAACCATCCCTCACAGTAATGGTGGAAATGCTAGCAGTCACTACTTCTCTAACCCTAGTTATCATACTCTAACTCAATGCACTACCCCACCTCATGTCAACAATATGGACAGACTGACCCTGGCAAAGGTAAAGCATAAAAATATGGGTGTTTCTGTGTAAATGAGCCTTTGGATAATTTTACTTTGTTCTCTAATGTGTCATATCTGGTTTATATTTGCTTTTCTGTATTATGTGGAAATTCAGCAACTTCCCATCAGTTTTTATTTCTATTAACTGTCTTTCTTTGAAACAGGCCAAAAACAATCAACTGTTTGTGAACCTTAAGAATGTGGAACCTGGGAAACGAGGTACTGTCATGGACTACACAGGAACTCTGCCTGCAGACTGGAAACATGGTGGCTATCTCAACGATCTTGGTAAGAGAAAATAACGAGGAGGATGACAATGCTATTCATTGTGTTTGGGGTGAACTGGAAAACAGTGTTTTGCTTTTGCCACTCAGTGCCTAGTCATGCTTGTCAGGCTGTGTGTGACGTTCGGGGTTATGTGTTTGACCTTCCTTTAAGGCAGTACCTGTAGAGATTTAAAAATTCACTCCTTGTGACGAATAGTGAGTCACTCTACTGCTTACTGCAGACATGGTATGCAAAATAGTTTAAATTATTTTTGTAAAAAGATTTACTTATTAATTAGTTTCATAATACAATAGGTATTATACAATCAGGGTTGGCTGTGGCAAAATTACATATTGTTATTAAATAAATGAGAGGTTGAATTTCCTTTTTTCTTAATCCCCACCACATGTAAGCAATGCTTCAAGAAGTAGTAGCTCAACCTTTGAGCTGCTTCAGATGGAAGTTCTAGGAGCATCTTCCCAGCTAAGCCCCCTGTTTGCTGAAAGACAGAGCAGTGTCCTTAAGACAAATTCCTGAGAAGTGGTGGGAGTCGCTGTATCCTGCTTTATGCTTTCTTTTACTGTCTTCTCATCTTTTCCCAATATCATTCATTCCAAAAAGGCTGGATTTCACTCACTGACCATATCTCTGACCAATGAAAGCCTTGAAAGGGACTTTCATTGACAGTATAATTCAGATCATTTAATTAGTTTCATTTTTGATCCTTATCAGTATCAGGTTGTGGCAATCAGAGCAACAACATGCAGCATTATTTTTTTTCCTGCTCATCCACAGTCTTCATCTCAGATCTGGTTTTTTTAGAAAAGGATTTCAATTCTAATGTGCAATGATCAACTTTACAATTTCTTAGAGCATTTGTACTAGCATTTAAGACTCACTAGAGATACTGTCTGTGTTTAACCCACTGCAGAAGATTTTGAGTAACAGGAAGATTTTAGAGGACTGGATGAATGCAGATATTATGTCTGTTTTGTAGGAGTTCAAATGGGATCACTAGGGTAACTGTAGGCTGATGACCCACACATTAATTTTTTATAAAAACAACAGAACAGATGACTTAAGATCTAATAAATAAATATGTGTTGGTAAGGAAAAAACTAATTGGTTTAGGTCTCCTTGTATAACAGAATTTTATTCTTTGGTATTGTGAATTTTTTCTATAAAGGTATTGTGTACATAAAATTATTTTAGACTTTTGTAAGGCTTCCAGAATAGTACCATAATACAGTGTGATTTAAAAATCAGGACGCCATAATACCAGTCAAAGGTGTTTGCATGGATTAGTAGCCACATAGGAGCCAGGTCTCTGAAGACAGTTGTCTGTCATTCCTGACTGCTGATGTTTGTATTGAAATTTATATTAGATGAAATCATAGACTAACAGATAATTGCAAAGCTGTAGAGTTCTTAGGACATCCTTGTAAGTCAAGGAACTGGAACAGTGTGACCTTAGACAACACAATGGGAATGCTTTGGAAAAAAAGTAGCAAGAATTGGAATGAACTTTGCACACCCTGAGATTTTCAGGTCAACCTGGGATACCTTTCTGGTAGATATGGTTTATCCAGACAGAAAATACTCTTAAATCAAAGAGCAGTTATTAGGTTCTTTTAAGAGTGACTAGAGGAAACATAATGGCTTGTGCAATAAGTTAGCTCAAAGTAGGTAATTTAATGGTCCCTTATGACCTTGACTACCTTCCCTATTGAGGAAACTACTATTTAAAAGTATGTAAGAAAATATTAATTATTCTTATGAAACCCTATAGTAAGCAGTTTTAATTATCTTAATTCTCTTAAGAGAATTATTTTGCTAAGGTAGAAATTAGTCCCAAAACAATTTTTAAAGATTCAGAAACTGTTATCTAATCACTTTTCTTTGAATTTGAAAATACTCTGTTTTTTATATCATTTTTTCTCAGGTGCTTTTGGACTTGATAGGGGATATTTGGGAAAGTCCCTGAAAGGTGAGGTTATTTTTCTGATGCATGTAGATGAAATTATGCACACATTCAGTTTATTCTTCTGAAGTATCTTTGATTTCTATTTGAAGAAAATATAAAATAATTTTAGAGTAACTAATTCCTAGACAATGAATCAATGCATGAAGTGTGTTTGCACTGTTTTCTTTTTTGAGGGGATGATTTTAAAAAAAAAGAATGGCAAACCAAGCTTTTCTAAGTCTCCTATTTGTCACATACATCATATGTTTCTGTAATGCTTGAGTCACAAAATGGCACTATCCTAGACAGTGGAAGAGGAATGACACTTGAATTCAGTCTAGTGAGTCAGGTAAGGACACATACTGCCTCTGATGAAAGGCCTTAAAAAAGTGCCAATTCCTCTTAAAACTGGCATTGTCAATGTGGGACTGCATGACTGCAAACCTACAGCACTTCATGACATTCACTGGAGGCCTTTTGAAAGGATACTACTATATGAATATGTAGAGGGGAATGAAAAGCTTCAGAAATTCAGGGTACTAATGATATTTTGATCTTTTGAATTATCCAGTTTTAATATAAGACTTTATATCAGACCAAAGTGGTGGCATAGCAGTAGAAGTGCATTCAAGAACTGCTGTATAACAATTTTGAAGTGTTATAACACTGTTTATTAGCAATGTCGGTAGTATGTAGAGTGCTTGAGAAAGCAGTATCTTTTTCTTTTTGCAGATCTTGTGAAAAACTCAGAATACAATTTAAGTAATTGTTCATTAAGTAGTTCCGAGAACCCATATGCTACTATAAAAGACCCACCAGCTCTTGTACCAAAAAGTTCAGAATGTGGATACGTTGAAATGAAGTCACCAGCACGCAGGGACTCCCCTTATGCTGAGATCACTGGCTCTGCTTCAGCCAATAAGAACGTGTATGAAGTTGGTAAGTACAAAATCTGATTCTAGCTGTTGAAGGATAAGAACAAAGAGTAAAGGATTTTTTTTTCTTTGAATCAGTTATATCAAAACACATGAAAAATCACTGGAAAAACATGTATTCAGATTCTACTTTCTGCTGAAAAGCTAAAATAACAATCTCATTCTTTTGAGATAAATATAATTCACAAGAACAGAGTTTAAAGTTACATCAGGTTCTGTTCTATAACGTAGAGGTACCTATGAATTTCCCTAGCATGAGAAGCTTTCTTTAAATAAGAGCATAAAATAAGCTTAGCATTTGGTTGCAATATAAGTCAACTCTAGATTAGACTGTTAAGTACTGAACACAGCTGGAGTAAGCGTATGGGAGGGACAGAGAAGATCTGTTTCCTCATCTTTGGTGAGTAAAAAAATCCAGTGTCTTCACTCACAGACATAGCATTTCACTGATTTGGGCCATAACTAGTTACTTTAACCGCACAAAGAACAAAATAAGAGATCCTGGTCCATTTGCTTCTGTCAGTAAACATAACCATGGCAGGGCTCTGCTGCAAGACTACACATGTAATTTAGTGTAAAGATAAAAACACCTTAAAATCAACCTTTGTTTCTGCACCTTCATTTCGAGACTCAGTGTGACAAGGAATATCTATGTTCAAACAGAAAGGAGAGGCAGTGTTTGCCTTCTGTTTGGTGCTCCTGGTGTTGAATTATGTGCTTTCTTTTATCACAGAACCTACAGTGAGTGTTGTCCAGGGGGCATTCAACAGCAGTGGACGTTTCAGCCAAGACCCTTACGATCTTCCAAAAAACAGCCATATTCCATGTCATTATGACTTACTACCAGTTCGAGATAGCCCCACGTCCTCTACAAAGGAGGTCAGCAGTGAATGACCCCGCAAGCTGATGTGTAGCATAGTGAGACTCTCAAGGGGCAAAGTGGCATTATTATGCTCCTTCCTCTAGTTTACCATCATATTTGGCTCCTAATCTGTCCAGCAGACAATTGATGTACATTAAGCAGAATCTCAACATGAGGTTTGTATTCTGTGTACAAGTGACAGATGGACAAATGCCACACGCTGGGGATCCTAATCATTCTTTTTTCATGGCAGTAAATTTTATAGAAACAGGTATGCAACACATTTATACTGTAATATACTGGCTTAAAAATAGTAGTTTGCAGGTCAGTTTTCATAACATCCCATTTCAGTGACTTAAATATAGGCTTCATGATTCAGAGCAGAAATTCTTCCAGGACAATGCAATTTACCAAATACCACTTCATACAGGTAATCTGATTCACTAATTCTGTAGAAGGAAAAATGCCTTGCCAGTCTTTTGTTTAGTCAGGACATATTGAGATAAAAGATCTAATGGGGATAAGTAAGCACAATGCTGCAGTTGTTTGGGAGATCTATCTTCAGGCATTTTTGTCCATTACTGGTGGTGGGCTTTCCTTGCCTGAATAGTTTTGGAGGTAAAAGCATTGCATACATGAATATTGTATGTCACCCCAAGATCTCTTGGTATTTATGTCACACCACCAGTCTTAAACAAATCTTTTGCTGCCATTCAACTCCATATGTTGCAGTTGTGACCGCTATTTCTGCCATACACAACAAATAATCCATAACATATCAGTAATTACTCTTAAAATATGTAAATTAAATCAGTTTATTTTTGTCACCATGAATTGATTATGTAAGGAGTGGACAAAGGTGATGACTGCTGTAAATCTTAACTGCAGAGAAAGGTTTACATTTTATAAACAGGTAGTAATGATGACTGTAATATAGGATAAAAATAGTAAAGTGTTCTGATTTTTTTTCTTAGAAATCACTAAGCAATTTCTGTGCATACTTGCTAAAAAGGCACCTTTTCTTTTTTATAGTTGATGTAGGGAAACACATGCTTAAGCTGGTCTTTTGCATTGCTAACAATGTGACGTGGTCCCCCCATTCTTCATTAACTTGTTTCCATTTTTATGCTGTGTGTCTGTGTTTCTAGTGATCTAGCTTGTAATTGCAAAAATATTCTGCAGTGTGTCTGTTTCTTTTGCATTTTTGCCAACTGGCCTTTATATTGTCTGGTTAAAGAGGCCCTGGGCAGAGAGAAAGTATTAAAGTAAGAAGTCATGTCATACTGATGTCTGTCAGAGGTGTTAGCTAATACGTAATAGTTTAACTTAATTAAAAAGATGGGGGGAAAAAAGATGGTTTTGTTAAAGATAATAACAAGAAAGCAGAAGAAAATTAAAAACAGTCTCCTTTAATGCTTAGTTTATTCTGATGACTGCATGGATGGAGGCCATCTTTCCAAAGGCTCTTTTCTGTCCCTCCAAAACAATCTGTTATGAATGTTATTAATTTGGTGGAAATAAAATTTAGCAAGATATCCATTCATTGAAGCAAAATTGTCCCCTGAACACATCAGCCTTAAAAATTGTTGATACAGACTGGACATTCTCTTTCAGTGGAAAGAAACCTAAAAATGACATGAGAGTATTACTTGGGCAATCTGAACTAATGGGACGTGTCCCTGCCCATTGCAGGGGGGCGTGGAACTAGATGATCTTTAAGGTCCCTCCCATCCCAAACTATTCTATGATTCTATGATTCTACTTCCAACTCCTGCTGATATCAGTGATACTACCTACTAACATGCTTGTAGCGTAACCCCAGCAGGCTTTTCCACACGGCTCTAGTGGTAGCTTGTCCTGAGAGCTGGTATATCCCTGGTTGATGGGGAAAGGATACAGGTAGTTGCATCATACGGCATATAATAGGAAGCACTACTCCTCTCCTCTCTCTCTGTTGGGGTTACATTTTGGCACAAGACCCATAATGTGAAGAGCAATCTATAGGTCAAGAGTTTGGAGTCTGTGCTCTCCAGATTAGTAAGAGCATGCCACAGTTGTTTCTGTCTTTACATCTGGACTGCAATACAGTTTGAGACAAAGAGTTATTGCTATTGTGACAGCACAGATATATGCCTAAGAAAATGCAAACAGCTGCCTTTGGAATACTAAATGCAACAGGGAATCAACTGGAAGAAAAACTGAAAAAACTTAAAAAAAATTTTGCAGAAGGAAACCCAGAGCTGAAATGGAAATGCAGTCTGCTTTTATTTGTTGTCTCTAAGCTGGTGATGAATAAGAGAGCTGCATCCAAATGCTTTATTGCAGACGTGCCAAGCCTGAGAACGTATTTGTCTGTATGAAGTGCCCTGTAACATTCTTGGTTCTCACTGCCCTTGAGCATTGGCTGTTTTGCAATTCCCTGAGCATTTCTTGTATATCTTTGGGATAAATAATTTGATTATCTTTGGATTTTGCAAGCACAGAAATTGACTGAAATTTCAAAAGCCAGTTAATTTAACCCCTCTGTAAGACAAAGTATTGATTTTGTTTGTGTGCATATAGGTAAAATGCAGAGCTACTTGTACATACATGTTTGTACTGTGTGAAACATTTTAAAATAAAGACTTTCTTCTCTGAAGCCACAAATAGCAATACTGTATTTAGCAATTGTGAGCTCACAAAAACTTATTTTCTTACTCTGTGTAAAATTTGGAGACCACTAGGTGAAATAATCTTCATGATATAAGCATTCTTTTTTATATGAAAAAGAGGTGAATAAACTATATTTGTTCAAAATTTTCCAGTATGTCACATATCCAGTGATATATTCAGCCAAATATTCATGAAAACAGATGAGTTTCTGATAATTTTGCCTATTGTGTATGTTCTAAATATACACATTACCAAAGTCTGCCTTTCTTTAAGTTGGTAAAATTCATGCTGGGGAGTCAGTATAAGTGATGTCTGCATACATCTGAGCTGGATCTGCAATATAAGTGAAGTGGACTTATGAGTTTAGTTCAGTGGATGGTTGTCAGTAGACACAGAACAGATTGCCTTCATAAGTAATATAGTCTTTTTAAATGATAGCAGTGTATCATCACAGAGGATAAAAGTGCATGGGACTTACATTAGCAATCCTGTTGTCTCGTGTATGGGTAGGGAGGCTTGCTCTGGAGTACACTCTGCTGTCAGTTGAAGATAATTCTAACACAATCCTCATGATTGTCACACAGTCCTTTTCGTAGATCCCAGTATTCTCTTTAAAGAATTTAAATATTTCTCAGCATGTATACTATATTGTGGTGAGAATTTAATGAGTAAATTGATATAATTTTAGCAGACACCATCTACTCAGAGAATGGCTTCACAACAGACAGGAATGGAAAGAGGTACCTTGCCTCTATGTATTAGCATTACAATAGTGAGAAACATAACATTAAAAATGACAATAACTATCCCCTAGCAATTTGTAATCAATTTAATAAAGTGCAAAATGCGACACAAAGTTAATGCCTGATTTTAAAGTAAGTAGTGAGTATCAACTTCAGGTTTAAATAGTGCATATTCTGGTAATTTAGAAGCACAGTGAACCTTGAGGCTTTTCACTGTATCAAAGATTTTTAATCACAATTCAATGTTACATATAAAATTTGTCCTTATCTTGATCTACCAAGACAACTCCCATTAATTTTAACTTGAGAAGCACATGCAAATTACTGGGGAAAGAAGATTTTGTTGTGCTTGTACTTTCTGTTAAGACAATCTGCAAAGTCAAGTTTGTATTGAAATGAGGTTAGAATAAAACAAAATCAAAGGTGGGGAATGTGTTATTCAGGAAACATTGGATTTTCCAAGTACTGTGACTACAACTGAATTTTCATTAGATGTGTGTCCAAATAATAATCCTTATACTGAAGATCTAAAGTCCAGACTAAAGAATATAGAGCTAATTTTGAAAAAAAAAATGCTTTATATTAAGGATTGTATATATAGTAGTTTAAATAACTGATAGAAATGAGTGCATGTTAATTAATTACTGTACAGAAAATATAGTCATTTGGTACACTCATACTAGTGCTAGAGCACTGAACCTAACTCTTCTGCCTTCAGATTTTTTAGCCAACAAGATTTCACTTTGATATGACTGAATTGTAATATATTTTTAAAGAAATCCTATCAAGTATGCCTGGATTTTTTTCTTAGCTGTAACAAAAAAGTGTGCTGTTGTGAAAATATATCTATTTTCCAAAGATGACCAATGTTCATCATTCTACCCTTCACTGTCATTTATTTCACTTCACATACCTGTAGGATAATGTAATAAAGTTTCTAATGAAAGATGGGAAATGTTTTGAAGGTTTTTCTTTGTTTTCCATTTGCTTAAGATGGATCTTGAAATAGCATGGGAAGCATGAAAAATGTTATCCTTGCCCATGCTGGGCCACCAAGTAATGTATTTTTTTTGTCTTATAGAAAGTAGATAGTTTATGAGATTCTTTGCAGAAAAACAAGGCTGATTTTGAACTGCTGAACTTCTGTAATTACTGTCTGTTCCTGCAGTACTTTCAGTCCTGCCTCCTGAAGGCTTAAAATTTTACCTTGAGAAAGATGAGCAACCAAGTTGCCAAAAGCAAGGCTTTTCGCCTTTTTAATAAGATAATAGCCTTGCATTTACCATTAAAAATTCAACAAGCAAAGCACAAACACGATACAAAAGGGGATAAGATTATAATTCTGATTCCTGTTTTCTAACTCTTGACTCCCCTAAGATGAATCTAAAACACTGGATACAGATAGATGGTGTGGAAAATTGTTCTCTACAGTTTGATGCAGGGTGACAGATATAGCATTAAGAACTAGTCATAGAATCATAGAGGCATGGTGGAGTTTGAGTGAGAAGGAAAGACTGGAGAAAACCTAGGAGAAGGAGCCAAGTCCTGCCTATGCTCTGCCATGGGAGGAAGCAGGGAAGCTCAAAGGGCTGGCCAGCAGTGCTGGGCTGTGGAGAGAGGCTCAGGGACTTAGTCCTGCAGCCTCTCAGGGAGGCTTAGGTTGTACCAGGTAAATACTCTTGCCACATGTGCCTGGAGACATTTTCTGTGGCCAGAGCAACCTGACAGGCCCTTGGGAAGACATGACGAAGGCCTGTGACTGGCATGAAAAACCAATGCTGAACACAAGACAAGAGATGGGGGAACTGAGGGAGCAGTACTATTGCAATAACCCCAAACACATGTGCTGGGGCTGCAGTGCTGCAGGTGCAGTTCTGCTGGGGCAAGCGTCATGGTGAGGATGTTCCACAGCTGTTTCCCCACAACAGATTGTGACCAGATATGCCTCACTGCTTATATCCAGGCACCAGGTTTTATTCAGTGGCCCTCACTCAAGCTGAGCAGTTGACAGGGCTGGAATGTTGAGTTGGTGCCAGTGTGCTGGCTGGAGAGTTGTTCTTTGCAGGTCTCCATGCCTGACACCAGAGCCATCACATGATTTTCCCCAGCCCTGCCAGCTTCAGGCAGCCAGGTATCCAGGAGATGCACCTTATTTCTTGCAACAGCAGAGGTAAGCTGTGCAGGGATACCTCTCCCTGGGTAATTGGGAGGATTTCCTGCTGGAGGCACCTGGGCATTCCTTCCATCCCTCCTGGGGCCAGCCAGTGACCAAGGTCTCCATTTTCTAGCATGACGCCTACTGCTACAGTGCCCCAGAGAGGGAGCCATTCACCATCCACTCTTGCCCCCAGACTACAGCAGTGAGTGGAGAGTATGGACATGGAGCTGGACAACTGCTGTCCAATATGCCTGGACAGCCAGGAGGAGGCCAGCTACATGATGCTATGCCTCTACCAGTTCTCTTACTGGGCCCCCTGCAAGAGGTGCTTCCCATCATGCACACAATATAAGTGGATGATGACTTTGAGGAGCATGGTTTCACACAAATCTGTGGTGTCTTCTGTCATTGGCCACCAGGTAGGAGGAGCTTGTGGCTCTCCGGCTGCCCACAGTTCCACAGCAATAGAATGACAGCTTGTGGGGATGGTGCCTGTGTCTTCTCTGGGCAGCCTCCAGCCCAGCACCCAGGCATCCCTTTTCCAGGACCATCCACCTCTCCTCCATCCCCTTCTGATTTGGGTGTATGAAGAGTTGGGACTGATCTTTGGGAACGTGCTGCCAGGGAGTGGAGAGCAGCCTCATGACTGCCCCCAGGCCTGCTGCCTCCCAAGGAGTGTCTCCCACACTTGGCCCAGCCTCCTCTGAAGGAGCCAATGCAGATGACCTCCCCAGCACCTCAGCAGCTGCCTTCTGTGGGGTTCCTGGCAGGACATCCTCTCCCACTATTCCTATTCCGTGGAAGAAAGAAGAGACCCAGCAGGATCCTGAGAAGGCTGTGGCACCTGCTTCCAGCCAGAGTAGGGAATGTTCCCCAGAGGTAAACAGCAGCCCCTAAATAGGTGAACCAGCAGCGCCTAGGCCTCTTCTCCAGCACAGAAGAGGCCACTGTACCAGCAGCACTACACGAATGCCCCAGGCACAGCCCAAGCCAGGGCTGGGTCAGGAACTGGGGCATGCACTGGCCCTCAGGGACTCTTGTCCCTCCAAGTACTGTTATCAGGCATTCAAACAAAAGAAAGGCCTGAAAACTGCAGGAAAATTCTTGGTGTTACTAAGAGTGCAAGTGTCATTGCTATCACCACCTGTGTTGCTTTCTGCTTCCTTTTCCTAGAGCTATGCTCATAGCTCCCTCTCATTGTCCTTAGCAAAGCACCATGGGGATTCTCCCTCTGGTTTTGCACAGCCTCACTGCCCTGATTTTACTGTCATATGGCTGGACGTGTGCTCCCTGAGTGCATCTCTCTCCAGAGCACAGCACTGTCAGTCCCTTGCTCTTGCAAGACCCCTTGCCGTTTAGCAAGGTGCCATGGAGTCTAGTCCTGTGCTACTGCAAGAATCCTTCCCACTCTCTTGAGTATTATGGAGCCTGGTCCTATGAACCTGAAGGGCCTTTTTGCATTGATCTGAGTGCAACCGAGTCCTGTTGTCTGGTCCTTCTTGAGCATAAGGTTGCTTTCTTTCCCCTCTTCCAAATCCAGACTTGGTGCTTTTCTCCTCTGCTTTGAAAGGACCCCTTTGGCAGATGGATGCCATCAGTTACCCAGTGCCCCTCACCACCACCTCACCTCCCCATCTCACGCTCTCTGCAGGACTTCCCCCAGCACATTTCCTCTCAGTTGTGAGTGAAACCCACAGAGACAGAAGCACATCTTCCCCATGTTCCCCAGGAACCCTCTCCCTCCTCTCACGCACTGCTTAATGACTCCTTCTGCAGCCTAGTCAGCTATGAAAGAAAAGCGGAGAGACAGGAGGCAGCTGCTGGGTTTGGCACCAAGAGCTGCTGCCAAGCCCAAAAGGAAGATCTAGGTCCCAATGGCACAAAAAGCCAAAGCTCAACCAGAGCTGAAACTGGCCAGTGCACTCGGACAACAAGAATGGACTTTGGTGCTACATTAATAGCAAGAGGGGGACATTGGGCTCACTAAAAGTTACTATTCAAGCTAATCATACATTTTAGCATTAAAATACCAAAATCTATAACCAATATTCAAATACAATACAGGTTAGCAACTTCTAACAAATAATTTCTTCCTGCACTGCTTAAACAATATACTCTAGTAATGAAGGAGGAGGTGGTGGTGTCCATTATGTCCTCATTGTCAGGGAGACCCAAGCAGAGCTGTGCTCTCCATAATCCTGCATTTGTGGCCATCATTGGGGCTAGGGACCACTAGGGCTGCTTGGGGTCTCCTCCAGTTGGTCCTCAGGGGGTGGAGCTGGAATGGCTGGGGTTGTTTAGCCTGGAGAAGAGGAGGCTGAGAGGAGACCTCATTGCTCTCTACACCTACCTGAAAGGAGGTTGTAGAGAGGAGGAAGCTGGCCTCTTCTCCCAAGTGACAAGGGACAAGACAAGAGGGAATGGCCTCAAGCTTCTCCAGGGCATATTTAGGCTGGACATTAGGAAAAAGTTTTTCACAGAAAGGGTCATTGGGCATTGGATCAGGCTGCCCAGGGAGGTGGTTGATTCACCTTCCCTGGAGGTGTTTAAGGCATGGGTAGACAATGTCCTTAGGAACATGGTTTAGTATTTGATATGAATGGTTGGACTTGATGATCCGACAGGTCTCTTCCAACCTGGTGATTCTATGATTCTATGATTCCTTTGCCAGCCTGAGTGGGTGACCAAATTCCAGGTCCTGCATATCCACCCAGGATGTGGGAGAAGAGGCTGCAGGTTGCTTTTTTGACACCCAAAGGAGAGCGGGGAGCTGGAGCAGCAGGATCCAAGAGGTCTTTTCCACCCTGGTGATTCTATGACTCTTAAGCCAGATAACGAGGAGGCGCAGCTGGAGCCTTGCAGAAAGACACGAGGGGGCGACACAGAATCATAGAATCATAGAACAACCAGGTTGGAAGGGACCCATCGGATCTTCTAGTCCAACCATTCCTATCAAACGCTAAACCAAGTCCCTCAAGACCTCATCCACCCGTGCCTTAAACACCTCCAGGGAAGGCGAATCAACCACCTCCCTGGGCAGCCTATTTCAACGCCCAATGACCCTCTGTGTGAAAAACTTCCTCCTAATCTCCAGCCTAAATCTCCCCGACATGAGGGGGCGGGGCTACGTATCTCGTGGGCGGGGTTAATTGAGGGGCGTGGATAGGTGGGGTGGATAGAAAATGGTGATCAGTGGGCGTGGCAAGATGAGGGGGCGGGAGCGCTTGGTGGGCGGGGCTACATAAGGGGGTGTCTATTGGGGTGTGGCGAGATGGGGGGCGGGGCAAAATACTTGACGAGCCTATAGGAGGTGTATGTCAGCTGGGTGGGCGTGGTCACCGAGGGGCGTAGTGGGCGGAGGGGCGGGGCGGGCGGAAGTGCGTGAGGCGAGTGAGCGGCGGA